>OZ010581.1:78958140-78975640 GCA_963932145.1 Acanthosepion lycidas | reverse complement strand
ACATACAAACGCACGCATACACGCATAAACACGCACACACATACAAACATGCACACACACCTACACATACACACACATATATATATATATATATATGTGTGTGTGTGTGTATATATATATATATATATATATATATGTATATATATATATATATATATATATATATATATATATATATATATATATATGCTTATAAAGCTCAGTAAATTTCAAAATTAATTATTCCAAAATTCGCTTGAGGAAGAAACAGAACGAGGTACTTTAATTTAATTTCTAAAACTGAATTGGAAGGTTTTAGCTTCTGTTTTTGAAGCATGGTGATTCCTGTATAGTGATGGAATCATATTTTTTAAAAACGATTATAATATATATATATATATATATATATATATATATATATATATATATATATATATATGAACACAGGGTGTATTAGAAATATTTTTACAAACGTTCTGGTCGAGTACCACAGTACCAAAACAAGGACAATAAACGTATGTTTGGAAATTCTTTGTTTTTGAATTATTAAGTTTAAAGTTTACTGTAGACGCTGTTAAATGTACAATCAACGATACAATCCAAAAATACTTTTTACAAACTTTGGGAACACGTTCATGATCCCAAAACATGGCAAAATGTTCATATAAACATACGTCCAAGAGTCCATCGTTGTACCTCAGCTCATAACAAATGTTCTAAATGTCCCCTGCTTGCTTCTAAAGACGCATGCACCCGTCAGATCATTAATTGGTGAACCCTTCCCAATACTCCCACACAGTGTCGAATGACCCTTGTTTTGGTGTGAGGAATCCGTCCCTAAAGTTTGTAAAAGATACGTCCTGTATATAATCAGATGGGCAATTAGAAAGATGTATATTTACGATTATGTGAACATTGTTCGAAAATAATTGTTCGTAAACAATTATTCGACAACAATTATTCGAATAACGTTTATTAGTCTTGTAAATTGTTTGAATGAAAATTAATCGAAAGGACAATTCTTGGAAATGCAAAATTCTTTATTGCAATAAAAATGTAAAAAAGGGAATAGACAAATGATAATTATTCGAAATACACATATCTTTAATAAAACAATTTAAAAGATAAAATCTTTATCACCATAAATTATATGATACTGCAAGCAAATACTGGAGAATACACGTTAAAGGATAACACTATATTTTTTAAGTTTTCCATTTACGTTGCAGTATTTCTTGGAGCTCTTGATATTTTGACAACCTGCTCTTACTTGTGAAATATGAATTTCTTGCAAGTTCTGTTCTCTTTTTTAGAGCATCTAAGATTTTCCATATTGTGGGATGATGAGATGACGCTTGCTGCAAAAAAAGCTCTATGCCATCCTTCAAGGGCATTATTAGTTCTAAGTAAATTAGACTTTACTCTCTCAAATCAAGAATACGTACATAGGTATTTTGAATAATTATCAACTAGTATGATTGTTTATTCCATTATTTTTCATTCAAACAATTTACAAATCAAATACATATTTTTCGAATACTTGTATTCGAACAATTATTTTCGAACAATTTTCCCGATACGATATTTACACCTTTTGAATTTTTGTGATTTTATAAGTGTATGAATGTACTTGCTACTTATAAGTTTATATTTCGCTAATTAATGTGTGAATAAATCCGTATAGTCTTAATAAATGTTATTCGAGAACATACCTTACTCGGTCTGAATACCTACCATAAACACGAGAGGCAAAAATTTAAGACACAGACGCTAATCAAATAGATACAAATATATCACCCATCTGACCATGCTCGACGTTGCTTAACTTCGGTGACCTTTGAATCAGTATACTAAGTAGCATTGTGCTGATTAAATCAGAGGCGTATATCTGTAGTCTAGTTTTTATGATCAAACTTTGACCATTTTTCTCTTATGACTACCGTAGTTAATTGGCAGGAAATTTTCTTTAGCTCGAGTGACTACTTTTATAGTTTTAAGCATGTACAAGTTTCAAGGAAAATGCTGACATAAAGGCCGTTTGTATTTAGAATCAGAATTAGACAGTTGAACTTCCAGGAACATAATGAGTAAAGTCTACGTAGAGAATCCACAGGCCATAGTAAAAGCAATACCGATAGAGGGAAACAGCGACTGACATGCCTAATGTGGATACGTAAAAGTATGGCAAAGGGGTTGGTAAAGAATAAAAGTTTGCTTAGTGCTACAGTGAAATTAGCACAGAGCAATGATCGACCATTTCCTGAAGGGACGCAGTACTCTGAGATAATGGTAACCGTTTTCTTATAAAAAAAATTTCGGTATTCATTGACCGAGCAACCAGTGCTCTCGTCGCTTGAAATTTATCAAAAACCTTTCTATTAAAACAATTTTTCAGGAAAATAGTTTTCGTTACTCTATTAAGTGTTATTGCTTTTTCTAGTATTGATGGGGTTTCCTTCCTAACCTTTTGCTTGGAGTAATGTGGAACATCAACATCTTGGTTATCTTTTCTTCGAGTTACATGTGCTGACCATTTTAGATGTTGCTGTTGTTGAAAATCCTCATGTGGTTTCTATTATTTGGTAAAGTTTTGTGTGATTCTGTAGCGCCAGTCCACAAGGATAGAAGAAGGATAATCCTTGCTTAGACATATAAACTTCATTTGCACGAAGCCATTTTAACCATTGATTTGAAAACGCAAAAAGAAGAAAAAACAAGAACAAAATGAATAATAATTGTATGAAATAAAGGTATTGCTTGAAAAAAAAATCTATAAATATAAAGTTGTAGCCTCTGTTTGCCTTTTCTTTTTTTCTTTTTTTTTTGTTATCGAACACCTGGGGTTTTGGGGATAGACCCACATAACCATAAAACTACATTAACCAGGGTACTTGGATAAGTTATATTTCATTTTGATCAAAGGGTGTCCCGGTGGGGTGCACAAACCACTTACTGAAAAATGTTCCCCTTTTGATTTGAATCAATTGTTTTCTCTTTGATTTAAATTAAATTTGAACAAGTAAATGACTCCTATCTAAAATATAGGAGAAGAAAGCCAGAAGATGGAGGTCACATCGACAAGGTCATTTTGATTAAAGGGCGTCCACGGGGAGCACAACCCTCACCCCACACACACAGAAAATTGTTTTCTCTTTGATTTAAATTAAATTTGAACAAGTAAATGACTCCTATCTAAAATATAGAAGGACAAAGCAAGAAGATGGAGGTGACATCGGCAAGATCAAAATGAGACAATATGGACGTCAAGTTAAGCAAGAAATCACCAATCAGTGGGTAGTGCCTTACTATACTATATTTGTTGCGACAATTCAACTGTCATATCAATGTTGAAATCTGCTCATCATTTCATAAAATCAAGCATTGCATCAAATACGTATCAAACGGGTTAGATTAAGCTATATTTGCACAAAGCCACAAGAAAATCTTTTTCCCTTTGATATATATTGAATTTAAATTTGAACAAGGGAATGAGTCCTATCCAGAATATGGAATGAGAAAGACAGAAGATGGAGATCACATAAGCAAGATCATTGAGTAATATTGAAATGCATCATTTTTCTCCACAAATTATAACAATGATTGAAAATCAATCATCATTTTCTTAAAAAAAAAATGTGTGACATGCAGCAAGACGGGCCTCGTTGGAAATAAATTCAAAATAAAAGAGATACTAAAATTTGGATGATAATTTTACTGAAGCACCAAAAAAAAAAAGAAGAAAAATGGAGAGAAAAAAAAACAGTATGTTGAAACTGTAAAAAGAGAAAATAGAAAAAAAAAACGAATAATGCGATATAGTGGGATGAATTCAAGAAAGAATAAACATATGGATTTAAAAAAAATAAAATCATATTTCGAAGGAAGAAAGAGAAAAGGAAAAGAAAGACTGGTATTATTAGAAAGAAAATAAGATAGACATAAAGAAGAAGAGAGAAAAGAAAAAAAAACAAAGTGGAACCTATAAAAGAGAAAAAAATTGCTTCCTTTTTAATCAGAATCAACCTAAGTAAGGAAGTAAAGCTACTAAAAGGCAGTGCGTTACAGGGTGTGGAAGAATTACGAACAGAAATGATGAGCAGAAAGAGAAGAGAGTAATCAAGTGGATAGTTAGCGGTTGACATTGCATTAAATTTTTGTAGATTAAAGTTGGCCGGAAAGCATGAAACTGGAAAAGAGTACTAAAAGTGACAAGGACGAAAGAATTAGCTGTTAGTATAGAATCTACGGTTAAATCTAGCCAGAACAACTTTAAATTGATGAGATCTCGACGCCAGTCTAATGCTGCGCTTACATTACAAAACAAAACAAAAAAAAACTTTAGGCACCATAGCTCATATCGCTGATTCTTCTTTGGTTATTATTAAGGAGCTCATCGTGAATAGAAGGGTAAAAGTTAACAGTAAAGTAAGAGAAAAAGGAAAATTTAACAGAAAAGGGTGTCGCAGAGTGAAAGATAGATTAAGAGACTGTCTGACTGAATGCTGTAGAAAAAGGAAAGAAAAAAGAAAAAAACTGAAAGGTATCGAAACGAAAATAAAATTTAAAATGGCAATAAATTGATGCAGGGTAGGAAAGCATAAAAATTACAGATGAAGAAGTTTTAAATTAAAAGAAAGAGTGAACGGAGAGAGAAAGTTTAATTAAAGGAAATAAGTTATTCCTGGGAATAGATAGATAGATAGATAGATAGATAGATAGATAGATAGATAGATAGATAGATAGATAGATAGATAGATATGAACAGACTGGAGATAGATAGATAGATAGATAGATAGATAGATAGATAGATAGATAGATAGATAATGAATTCCTGATTCTAAGACAAGAAATCATTTAAACGATTTGAATGAAATTTTGTCGACAAGGCTTACCTCTCTTTTATTGCATAAAAAGAAAAATCGTGTAGAAATATACTTAGATAGATAGATAGATAGATAGATAGACAGATAGATAGATAGATAGATAATAAACTGCGACATCATCCAGAATTTTTATCGCTATATTAATGTAGACGCGGTCTAATACTTGTATAATTTTGTAGAGGCGGGGGTAATTCTTTCTAAATCTGAAAAGATCTTTCTTTTTTTGCTTACGTAAAATCTTTTCAACAGAGAATCTCAATCAAATGCAATATGTAAAGAAATATCCATTTGACATTTTCGAGTGATTCTTCCAATCAGATCTACTAAGAAAATCTCTGAATAAAAGTGATCTTTTCACATCACCGTCAGTCTGTCATTATCTCATTCACAAAATGCTATAACGGTTTGCCCTGGGCGATAATGCTTTACAGTTATTTTAGCTTGTCATACAGTCGAATAAATATTTTTTAACAACCATTTCATTTTTCCACCATTTTCTGATGAAGCCACAGACATAATTTTCTAAAAGACCTTTTCTTTATAATCTTAATGATTGTCTTAAATTTTATATTTTCCTATTTTAAATAATTTATTATTATTTCCTTTCTTCATTATCTGTGAATTGCCATGTATTGTTGGGGAAAATAGTGGCGTAGCTGCCTATTTTAAAATTACGTTCCCCTTCCTCGAGCGTGGTTGCCATCCAAGTGTAGATTCCAATCTATCCTTTGTGACCTGAGCATCTAGATTAGCCATCTCAATTAGCTTTCACAGCTTCGTCCTTTAAAAGTAAAAGACATCCCTCTTCGATGCCGACTAATACTTTAAATATACTGTTTAATAATAAAAACTGAACATTTACTCAAATGTGTGTATAAATATATATATATAAGCGTTAATTTTAATGGATACACATATTTGTGTAAATTCTCTGTTTTTATTATTATACAGTATATTTATTTATTTCCACCGGCCTAAATATTTTGATAAATCTTGTTAGAAAATTATGCGTCTTTCTGAAGGATTAGAACCAGGGAAAACCGTTATTAGACAGAATTGCTTTGAACTCTCGGTCACGGAGCACCACCTGATCAAACAAAGTCTCAGTAGTGCTTTTGAACACAAAACTCCTCATATTTTTCTAACACGTTTTCTCTAAATATTCAAGACGGTAGAATGAAATAAATAAATATACTCTTTAATAAATAAATGAAATATGAGTATCCATTTAAAGATAACTTTAAACAAATAATTTTAAAAAAAATATATCATAAATTACAGTCACTTATTTTCCTTCACAATTTCCTAATATATATATATTTAATTACTTTTAAACGGATACTCATATCTGAGTAGATGCACTGTTTTTATTTATTAAACAGTACATTTATTTATATTTGTGTAGACGAGTGGTCTCAAGCACATCAGATCCAGTGGCTGTATCCTCTACGGATGAAGGTTTTCTCGAATATTCAGGCCGGTAGATGTAAATAAATATACTATTTAATAAATAAATGAAAACAGAGCATCTACTCAAATATGAGTAACCATTTTACAAATGACGTTTTCACAAATAAATTAGAAAATAAAAAATTCATTATATATATATATACATATATATAAAAAGTTGCAAAAATTTATTTGTAACAAACTGTTATTTCTGAAGAAAGATTGAGGTCAATCTGAAATATCAAATATATATATAAATAAATAATTACTTTCATAAAAAAACATTATTTTTTTTAATTTGCAACATTTTCCATATATACATATTAAGAAAGTATACGTGTCTTCTCATTATGCTATTTGTACCCTATATATATATATATATATATATATATATATATATATATATATATATATATATATATATATATAATAAAAAGGCTTGAACATTAGTACTCCATAGTCATAATTTATTACATTGGAATCGTAAATACGATCCAATTCAGCAGACCTACAAATTCAAAAAGAAATCAGAAAAAATAACTCCGGGAGTAAAAAATAAAATTTAGTGAGAGTTTATGTATGAGTGTGGGGGACGAATGTGATAGTAAATTAAAGCTATAGGGAGGGGTAACGGGCGAGAGAAGAACAGGAAAGTCTAAAGGTGAAGATGGTGATTAAAATTTAACAGAGAGAAGTTTTAAAAATGGAAGTCAGATACAAATATATATATATATATATATATATATATATATGGTGTTTCATTCAGATGGATTATATATCAGGGTGCTTCATTAAGACGGATCAATATCAGCAGTAAATAAATCAGCGTTATTGGTTAAAAAATCTATTTATTTCTCTATTAGATCATGTTATTTAAGTCATGGCAATTATGTGTGAAAAATAATATCGCCTAAATGTCCTCCAAATCTGAAAGAAAAAGACAAAAAAGCATTAGACGCTTAAAATTAATTCAGATTAAAATCGGTTCAAGATATTGAAACACACTTTATATATATATATATATATATATATATATATATATATATATATATATATATATATATATATAATGTCTCAGTCAGAATTTATGTATAGTCATGAATTTCCTCGTCTGCGATGTCACTGGTTTCCGCTGGCCTTTACTCCAGCTGAAAAATATACCTCTGTATCTTAATCTCGACACTTTCAAGTTGTTCATTCTTCTCATCAGGTTTCTGCTATTAAATTTGCCTGCAAGTATTAACCTTCTAAGTTATTTACTTATTATTTTCTTCTTTCATTTCTTCCTCCTTTAATAACTGAGTCGAAATCCAAGTTATTAATAGCGCTCCTGTGCAGTAGATAAACCATATCACTCTAAGAGTTCTACCGGCAATATGTATTCTAGTGCTATTTGCTGTTGGAGTTCCTAAATTTCAAAAAGTCTAAACGTTTGTTCGGGCTAACGTTCTCAGCTGACATGAAGTGGAAAGACCATATTGAATCCATTGCTAGGTCAACTGCTAAGAAAGTTGGTTGACTGTGTCGTGCGAGAAAATTTTTCTGTCTAGAATCTATCTTACATATCGATAAGTCTACCATTCGTCCATTCTTAGAATATTGCTGCCACATGATCCGATGTTATCAAATAAATCTAGACAAATAGCAATATTTGTCTGGATTTATTTGATAACATCCCAAAAAGAATCAGCAATATTATCGGTCCTGATATGGCGGCTCGGTTTCACTCACTTTTCCACCTCCTTATGGTTGCCTATCTGTGTCTTTTCTATAAATACCTTTCATGGTAATTGTTCAGATGAGCTCTTGGCTATGGTACCTAGACTTTAAGAATTTAAACGCATTACTAGCCTGGCATAAAGATTTAATCAATTTAGAGTTAACCAGGGTAGATGTAGCCTTAATTTCTATGTTAACAGTTTCTTTTCTCTCACTTCTCGCTTGTGGAACTCTTTTCTGGCTCCATGCTTTCCACTCAACTTTAATCACGAAACATTTAAATGCAATGTCAAACGCTATCTACTCTCCTGATTACTTTTTTTTCTTCCCACACATACTTGTATCTTAGTAGCATGAAGTGATACTATTAAAAATGGTTTTCCTGCCAGTTTTTTTTTTTTTTTTTTCTAATGTGAAGGATGATTATACAGCTGGCAAATCTAAAATCAAATCCTCTCAAAAGGCGAATGGACCTCCTCGTAAGCCTAATGGCCATCCAACACAATGGAGTAGATTGGGTTCCATTTCTATTTATGCAGACAATGCGTTGATCACACGGCATCGCTGGCCAAATGGCTTTCTAAGACTGAAGTTAACAACCAGAGTGGAAGGTATTCTGATGGAATCAACAGTCGCGGGTCCGTGACAAAGGCAACCCTTTAATTTCGCGGACATCGATTGTGGTTTTCAGATGGAGAGGGATGGACTCCGACAGATCTACTTGGCTAAGATGCGCTACGCATAAATGAGCACCTCTCTGGCATTCAGTTCATATATTTGAAAGAAAGAGCCCTTTGACTTGATGTAATGGTCTATCAAGTTTGTTTCGCTATATCAATTACGACTGAGTAGTGAGTTCAATCCTCTCCGTGCCCCATACTTTCTAAGTTGTGCCACAACTAAGCAATGCTCAGTAAATCACTGAAGGGGTAGCCACACTCCCCTGGCTTCTGCTGATGTAATTTCAAAATAATACTAAGCTCAAGCCTTAGGGGCCATCCCCCTAGGCAGTACATTTCCTTCGATAAGGGGCTAGGGTCATTATCCAAACGAGTCATCATCCAAAAGAGGGCTTGAGCATTTTTATACTGTTTTGTCATTAAAAAAAAACACTTTAAACTGAACTTGCGTCATATTCGCTAGCGACGTAAGCCCACTTAAAACTACACATACCGAGAAATGATAAAATCCTCAAGTAAGCAAATACGTCCACACCCAGTCGTGGGACTAATGATGTCCAGGAGTAGGTTCATTCTGTTTATGCTCTCCCTATTATACCGATTCCATATGCTGTTATAGACCTTTCCCCTACCCCCGATAATTATTAGGTTGGTGCAAAAATAATGACGTAATAATGTCGTTTTTTGACGGTAAAAATGCGTCAAAAAACGACATTATTACGTCATTATTTTTGCACCAACCTAATAACTACACGTTTTATATTCAATTCCGATATCATCACTGAAGCTTTTTATTTTATGATCTTAGTCTCCAATTCTTTTTATTCTTTGCAAAACATTTCATACAATCCATATAAAAAATCAGTTGATTTTCTCCTTTGTCTTGTCTCGTACATTTAGTTCAGTTGACAATAAAAAAAGAAAAATATTTAATATTTCAACGCGCTTTACATTTTACGAATCCTAGGAGTAGATGAATGAAAAGGCCAGTGATTGAAAAAGTTGAAGCAATACATTAATCGGTTGATCGTGTAATTCTGTTTTGAAAATAAAAAACTTAAATACGTTAGACAACATTTGAAAGAATACATTCCATGAGCTTTCTTAATGTAAAGAGCATTTAGTGAAATGACAAATAAGTACTTTTACTAAGCACAGATTTCAAAGTGACTAATGTTAATGTGTCTTAGTTGTATAGCATCTTCAATCTAAAACCAGCGTTCACAATATTGGTAAAAAAAAAAAGAATTCGACCATCTTCTATTTGCATGAAATATAAATAATGATCGTCGCTAAAAATCAGCAACAGTTTTTTTTTTTTAACAGAACTTTTCCATTTATGACCTTAAGATTATTTTCAGTTTTATTCGTCGATTAGATGTACCTTTTTTCTGTCAGTCAGTGATAAAAACGACAACAATATTTTTAATATTATTGTCGTTTTTATTTTGCAAAATTTAATAATAATCCAATCTCGACAAAAATATTAACGCTATTTTAAAAATCCGAACGCCGAGATTCATAAAAACTGTTTAGAAGATACATTGCGATTTCAAGAAGAAAAGTACACTCGATCTAAACTCTGACAGAATTCTTTGAGTGTTTCTGAAGAAAAAGCTTTCCACACAGAAAACCAAAATTTACAAAAGCGTTTATTACGAAGGTTTTCTTATGATATATCCAATTTTGTTTTTTTTACACGATATGATTTTTTACAAATACATTTATAGGATTATTATATGAATGAATTACATGCATTTTTTCTGAATAATCGTAAATAATATGCACAATATTTTGAATTATATATAAAAGTCTCAATTTATTTATTTGTTTTTTTTTTTTGTTTTGGTTGTTCTTTTTTCAATTTTATTTTCATTTGCAGCCTGCTTTCTCGGCTATCCCTACTCTTTTAAAAAAATAAATTCATATTTTTAAATATATATCTTCTTAAGCTATTGGCGGTTTTTCATCAAAAGTAGACAGAGTTTAATTTTAGAATGTTAGTTTGTGCGCATTTCTCGCTTGTAGTAAATTTCCTAACAACTTCTTGTTTAACCCTCTCACTGCAGTGGCATGGACGTTGCCAAAGCGTAGCATTTTCAAAACCCCGTTTAAAAGATTATAGATAGACCTTTCAACTTTCTGAGCGTGTATTGTATTGAGTGTTCTTTCTTTGTTTTTAAAATGAAAAGAAAAAAGTATAAAGATATTATTTTACAAAATCAAAATAAAAGGCTAATATTTAAAAAGGAATATGTCAGTTTCAAACCTCCAAATATGCAAAAATAGTTTTAATATTTTAATAGGTTATATTTTCTTTTATATCATTGATTGTCTGAAGTACTTCATTATTTAAGTGACTCTTCTTAAACTGTTTTTCCACATTTTATACAATGAACAAGAAAGTTCATATAATCTTTGCTTACGTTTCTGCCACAATAATTTCAGACATTCTTTACTTATGTGATTCTAATTCACACAAATATTATGACTAAAACGAGAAACTCCATATTGTTACTTGACAGATGTATTCAGAAAGCTACTTGACTAATAATGAAAATTTGACTTTCCCCTTAGTAAATATTAAGGAAAACATTTGGTCTCCATAGTAGATATGAGGGACCAATTTTGGGGGTGACTACAATCGTATGCCCAACTCTTCTGTAGAGTCGTCATGTGCAACAGGCCAAGAAAAGGGGATTGCAAACATTTCATTTTGTAAGAATGCCGAATTAGATGGCAATATTTTAGGTAGCAATATTTAGACTTTCCTAAATATCGTTATTGATATAAGAAATTTTAAGGTAGATTTAAAAGCACACATATTAAATAGTAATAGGATTAAAGTGACACAAAGCAAAATAGTAAAAAAAAAGCAAAAAATAATAATTACTACAAAACAGGTAAAGAAAAACAAAATAACAGGAAAAATATGATATGTTAATACCAAAGACATAATAATAATATGTGTGTGTGTGTGTTATCATTGTTTTATTTTCTTTCGTTTCTGGTGTATACTCATTTCTTTCCGGGTCCTGACCAGAAACCAAATGCCAGAAATGGCATCTTGACATTTTCCACTGAGCAATTTGGAAAAAAAAAATCGCACATATTTTACATAGATAAAGCCCTTCGTAAGGTGTGGGCTATACTTGTGAGTATATTTTTGTATTTCTTTAAAAAATGGGCTACGAGGGACTTTCTCAATAAGTCTATTGGAATCTTTTCCAATCAATGCGAGGGCTCCAACTAAAACTGGAATTGTCTTCATGCGCTACATTTTTGAGATTTCGATTTCGAGGTCCTTGTATTTTGATAGTTTCTTTTTAAGATCTTCAAAGATACATTGCAGTCCGCCGGGACTGCTATATCAATAAGGAGTCATATTTTGATTTTGCGCTCTCTAATCACGATGTCTGGGCGATTAGCTTTGATTGTTATGTCTGTGTGTATTGTAAGGTCCCATAAAATTGTTACAGATCCTATCTCCCTAACTCGGTCTGAGTGGTGTTGATAGGAAATTTTTGCAGTTTCCTTTCTGTAAGTGTTGCAGATTTTCCACTGCAGATATTGGTTCACCCTATCGAGCCGTGTTTTATATTCGGTGGGTTCTAATACCGCACAACCTGATACAAGATGGTCAATTATTATTATTATTATTAATATTATTATTATTATTATTATTATTATTATTTCAAACATGAAATATACTCCAAATTTTTATGCATTAAACAAAATGTATTACGCCTATCGGCCTGCGCATACGAATAATCTAAGTAAAGAAAATGTGTCCTATATACATAGTAGTCATCCGTTTATCTCTTGAGATTATGGCATCACCCAGATTAATAAAAAGTATGTGCTTTGATGACAAGACTAAGTTGAATTCGCCAGGACACGGGGGGTGGTATATGAAACATATGCTGTTGATTTTTCTGGGTTACTATACTTCTATAGCCTTTTCCGTGTTTGGTTTTTCCTTCCTCTAGATGAACTACCTTCCCGAGCTGACGTTTTCCATCTACCCAATATATATATATATATATATATATATATATATATATATATATATATATATATATATATTAAAGAGAGAAAAAGCAGCAAACGTTCTTGATTATTATGTAGATTTTTCATACATTATTCTGCATATTTTTACTTCAACATATTAATTAAAAGAATGTATTTTTTCTTCTTATGTTAAATCTTTTAACCATTCTCTTCTATGTGGAGTAGTAGCCATCTCACTCCATTTTGGACTGACCAAAAAATGTTCTGTATTGATGTATTAAGGGCAAATTATTTTGAGACGCAAACAGAAAACTACAAATTCCTTCTGCAGAGAAATCGGCACGTGTCCGAGTGGTTACAACGTTCGCATTCCAACCATATGACTCGGGTTCGAATCTTACCATGGTCGATTCGTTGGAGAGTGGTGGGGTCTTTCGTGACTCTAAATAATCTCTCTCTCTCTCTCTCTCAGGACTACTTAATTGGTGTCTTACTATTGCACATCAGGATGTATTGACATTGTTATATAAATTGGTACGGATAAGTGGGAAAATATTCCAGAATTATTCCTCTTTTATGTGCCGCATAATTAAGGCGATAGCGGTTCTCCATGACTTTCTCGCTCGTAGTGACTTTATTTCTGAATACCATATCTCTCACTTTCTGTTCTTTCATCCATTTACCCAAAAGCATCTTACAGGTTACTCGTTGGTTCCCTCTGCTCCTCTCGAAACCTTCCTTCCTCATTATGTGTCCCAGAAATTTCAAGTATGAATTTATTTTCCGTCTCCATTTTCCATAAAACTTCCTCGTTGCTAAACATTTTCTCTCATTGGTTTCAAAACAAGCTGTTCTATAACCAAACCTCTATCAATTCATTGTTCATCTTCATCAGGACTTACGGTCATATCATGGTGAAACACCAGTCCACATAAGATCACGGAAGTTAAGCAACGTTGAGCCTAGTCAGTACCTAGATAGGTGACCTCTTGTGAATACCAGGTGCTGTACGTTTGGACGTGAGGGTAGTCTAATTCATTGGAGACCCAAGTTCCAATTCTAGTTCGATTTGTTATATTCGTTCATGCGCAAATATACTTGAGAAAATCTATGAACCCATCTCTTCTCCCCACAGGTACGGGTTAATTAGTAAGACGTGTAGCGATAAATCATTATTATCTCCCAAAAATATGTTCTAGCTTTAAATAACTTGCAAAAGGTTGATAAGCCGTAGAACACGAATCAACCAACCAAAGATTTCTCAATCGTCCTTCTACATTATATGTCGCAGAAAGTTCAACTATCTTTTTCTGATTCCAAGTATATGTGTATTTTCCGTCTCCATTTTCCATAAAATTTCCTCGTTGCTAAAATATTCTGTCCTCGGTATTCGCTGCATCCTTTTGTATAAACACATCCCTGTCAGTTCATGCTTCATCTTCAGGCGCGCTTACGGCCATATCACGTTGAAACCTTTGTTTCCTTACGATCAACAAAGTCGAGAATTGGTTGAATAAAATTTTCACAAGTGACGTCAATTCTGATGACAGACGGAAGATTAAAGTTACTTATCCGACACGAGTAATTCTCTTTCGATGCTGTCAACTACAGGCATCTAAATACTGAACGGATATTTTCACTTCTTTCTAAGGAGATTATAGCGTTTAATAAAATATTAACTGATGAAATATTTCAGTCTGCACATTTTTTGTTACCAATGAATATTGATAAAGGTGTCTGTGTAAGTTCAGTAAGGGTATCACTTCGCTGTCTAGTTTTTATAAGAATAAGAGAATATAAATCAGGTGTTGTCTTTGTCGTCTTGCTTAAATGCATCTTGTATTTTTCTCATACTTAAAGTTTTCGTTCTACTTTTGCTACAATCGGTGAAAAGGATCTGTCGCTCTATATCAGCCATATTTTATGATGGATTGCCTTTAAGATACAAACAATAAGCTCATTTATTTTTTATTTAAAACAATACATTCCCCGATGACCGATTATTACATGACTAAGAGAAATGTTTTGTGTGTCTGTGTGTGTATGTGTGTGCATGGACATAATAATTAGCCCAGTAAGATGACAACCAGATACAGGCTTCAGGTATTAAACTGACTGTCACTATGCAGTATTGATTCCAACGTCGACCTTGTTTACACCAATTGCATTCCAGATGTTTTAAGACCTTTGCTGGAGAGACATTCTTTTTTTTATTTCAAATACAAAATCCTAATATCTTTCAAAGTAGGATCCTGTGAATTCAATGCCTATGTTGTAGCGAGGCAGCTACTTCGCAAAAGCCCCAGTGAAGTCATGCAAAAATAATGTGTCCAGAACCCTTATTACAAGCTCCTTTACCTTCGCAATGTTTTCAGAACGACTCCCATAGGTTATCCTTCAGCTTGAGGATAAACCAAAAGTCTCATGGAGGAAAGGTCTGCACTGTAAGGCTTGAGAGAGACAGTTTTGATCAACACAAAATTTTATTATATAGTAAACTTCCAAAATGTCTTCACTTTCCGCATTCTGCAAACTAGTCAGCTGTGACAAGCAGTGTTTAGTAGAATGTGTTCAAAGAGCTGTGATAACCGTCTCCTTCAATCTGGAATACTAAAAGTTGCCCGGTCAATGTATTAGATAGATAATAATTATATACTATCATTATAATCATCTTGAACAGTTATAACTGCCTCTCCTAATAAAGTCTGAAAACTTCTGAAATGCCTGTGGTAGTTCTTCAAAATGGTCAAATCTCCAATACTGGACACTCATTCCTATATAATATAATGTATAGAACATTTCTACTTGTAGCGATTGTGGAAAAGAATGTGCCTCAGCTGGTGGACTGAAACCTCATATCAAAGTTCACACTATAACATCTATTGCAAAAGACACCTAACGTTGCCATATCTACACAAGAGAATATATGTCTATAAAAGTACAAGAAAGGCACATACCTGCTGGCCATACTCAAGCGTAATTCGAAATAGAATCATCACATATATTAGGCATTTGAGAAAACTTCCGTTTTGACATGTTACGCCGCCGAGTGGGGCCAATTAAATGGATTACCTGTATGTGAAAAGTGACTTGGTAATAATGTATTTTTTGTTTTAATGTATAGTGTTTTTCTTGCATAGAGTAAAGAAGCTACTTACCCGACCAATACAATCTTAACCTATTCAAGTCTAGTGTCAAACATCATATTTCCCACATACCTTTATAAACTGCGCCTCTTACTGCTTATTCATCCCCTTCATACAACAGCCTCTTCAGTAACCCTCTACCTTCAACGGCTCTTGGGCCTGGCATATGTTGAACATTAATTAAAAAATAAAATAAACAAATTTCCCTACTTCAGCATTGGAAAAACTAAATATATTAATTTCGAAGAAAAACTCAAATAATTTTTCATCACAGATTTTGTAGAATTAAACCATTATAATATAATACATATACATTATTTATAATAATATATTTTTTTTATATTAAAAATTTATTATTATTCAGTATGTTACCAATATAGAAACAGCGCGATTATTTCTCTGAATAATATAAGTAATACTTGCATTTGCTTTCTGTCTTTTAAAAAAAAATGTCCCATTTTATTGCAAATCATATTTATAGAAAGAAAAATATATTAAAATATCTAGAACATCATTTTCTTCTGTTATAAAATATGAAAGTTATATTAATTGACTTATAAAAAGATAACATGACTTATCAGCTTTCCTAAAAGAAAATGTAAATCTTCAAATTTAAATATAAAATTCAAATACATATTTTTCTAGTTTCTAAGGCATCGATAGGTTAATATCTGTCTTCATACTGTATTACTTTTGTGTCGTAAGCTCTGAATAAGCTAGTATATTTTCAGTTTAATTAAAATATTATTCTGAATATATATTTATTAAACTACAACAATTGATTGTCAGAAGGGAGTGAAAACATGTATTACTGTAGAAATTAAGAAAGAAATATTTTTTAAGCATTAAGTGGGGGGAATTGTTAGCAAATAGAGTGTCGAATTTAGATGCTGTATTTATGATCAGTTTATGTCGTGTACTCGTATGTTTACACCAGATATTGATTGACAGCATATGTTCGAAAGACTCCTGTAGCATTTTTAATATCAACGTACAACTTAGCATCGCTGAGATCAGGGTAGTCTCAGGTTTTTTTTTCAAACATCTAATGCATCCAATCTTGATTCATGTGTTTATTTGTAACAATTCAAGTTGTGCCAACTATAATGAACATTACCACCAAAACCACCATGTTACATTATTATCGCAATTCTTTTGGATGAATCTAGTATTTTTATCAATTTTCTGTTTTGTTTAATTTTCACTCTATCATCCATGTCCTTTTTTCATTGTTTACGTCTATCAAATTTGATATTCTCATTTTAAGTGGGTAGGCGTTCAGGATGTTAGAGTCTAAAAGTATCCGATTATAAATTATTTATTTTCAAAATGGTATTTAGTTTGTTCTAACGGCCTTTATTTACATGATTGAATACAAATCGTTTGTACAGACTTCTGCATGTTAGAGTTCCTATCCACTCATAACTTCTTTTGTATTCATTTAATATCAGATTATCAAGTTCATTTAGAATGTAGTTATGTCTCATCTCTATCTTCAGGAAATGTCGTCATCTCAATTTATCTCCTTATTAGAAACATTTTGCCATTATTTTACTAGATTGCATATGGCTGATCTCAGCCAATTCTTCAACATATAACTCTAATTTTTATTATTCTTTATGTTTTTAAAGTT
>OZ010581.1:78913140-78953140 GCA_963932145.1 Acanthosepion lycidas | reverse complement strand
GAATTCTTGCAAAATCCAACAAGTGACTGAGCAAACCTAATTGAAAGGAAACGAACTGTAATAACTTCATTCTTCGTGATGCTACATGCTTAGTAATATAACTATGCATATGGTTTCCAGGGCAAACCCAAATGATGTAATTCAGACGCAGCTTTAGAAGTAGTATATGTTCTCTCTAATATGGTAATATGATAACACACATACACACAAACACAACCCCCCTCACATATATATATATATATATATATATATATATATATATATATATATATATATATATATATATATCATTTCATCTAAAGCTAGGTCGGAATACCACAAGTACGCAAAGTTTTACAAGGAGTGAAAATGAAAGAAAAGACTGAGAATACAGAGGTTTAAGTGAAGGACAAAAGATGAACGGGATTCAAGAAGACTGAAGACAGCGATTCACGTTGCATTTGAATTTTTGAAAAATGTAATTATCAGTGAAGCAAGTAAATGGAAGGCGGTACCGCAGGTGGGAAGTGCGAGAAAATAAATTGTTGGGGTAGAATTGGCGGTTGCCTTTAGCTATTTCAACAATAAATCGGTGGGAACTAGATGCCAATATATGTATGTGTGTATATGTGTGTATGTCACACACAGCACTATATATCTAACTATTAGTGGGTAAATTGAATGACGAAGTGTAAAACCCCTATATTTCGTGATGAGTTCATTCAAGCGGCTAATCAAATACTGTTCTTTATCGTTTGAATTATATTTGTAGTGGTTATGAACAAAATAGAACAAATGCATATTAAAATATTATCTAGAGAAACAATGAGAGTGCACAGTGGAGATGTTTAGGTTCAAACCGGAACTTTGTCATTTCTTGCGTCTTTTGTATTGAGAGCCATCGCAAAGCCAATCCCATTCCGCTTTTCTCGATTTCGTTTTTGTTTTATCTTTACTGTTTTTAAATACCACACACTGTAATAGTAGAAGTTACTTTAAGAAAGGTGCTATGATATATAAAACCGAATGAATATTTACGTTAGAAGACTCAGAAATCCGTGCACTTTCAATACATTTCCGCTTCTAGAACTAAAACTCCTTGAAAGGAATAGGCTCTGTACGATCACCTTGCTCTAAAAAACCCAACGGTTTCTACAGCTGCAGTACATGTGGTGGATTTAAGTCCGATATGTGTTACGGGGTGGGTGATGGTGTACGTGATTATATATATAGATATATGGATATGAATGAACTAGATAGATAGATAGATAGATAGATAGTTTTATTCCATACCTCTCCCAATAAATGGCCCTATAGAGATAATAATGAATAATGATAATGATGATAATGATAATCATAATGATAATAATTAATGATAATAATTAATTTCTCATAATAATTTTTTAATGATAATAATTAATTTATTATTATATTGTATAATATATATTGTTATATTTTATATATTTTACTGATAATAATTAATTCCTGATAATAATTAATGATAATGATTAATGATAATGATAATAATAAATTTAATGTGCGTAAGAGAAAGAAGTGAGTGAAGATTATGAGGATATGTAGAATAGACAACGTTTAACATTAGGCTACATCGTAGTGATCATAGAAGCATCTGCTCTGCTGTTACAAAAAACAGCAATCCTTGGGATAGAAACGTTGTGAGAAGGATTTTCCTACTTACCAGTGGAATACAAAGCGAATGGGGATTTCAACCTTGAACACATACCTTTGCGGGCCCCAACTATAATGATCTGAATTGGTAGAAGTAACGAATATGGCTTGTCAGAAAATCTTTCCCAGAAATAGCGATACAGAAGCGAGAGATTAGTTACACTTCGTCTCAAATATAAGGCTTGTAGGATGGAAAATAATGAATCAGCCACAAGGACATGTAAACGGTTTTGAACTCTGTCATGGTTGGAAAATGAGGATTAGGCAGCTCCGGTCCAAATATGACAGCAATACTTCACCTTTAGTCTGATTTGCATCTTGCAATAATAGAACATAGCAGGAGAAATGGTCTTTCCATTTATTCATTGGCAGCAGATCTTAGACATTATTTCAATTGATGTATCTAATGAGCTTTAGTCCCAACAGACGTTCATGGCAAATAGTTTCTGTTATGGGGTCTACCCCTTTTTCATATAAGTGGACTCGACCAGAGTGTTACTGGGACTGCTGCCGTTAAATACCCAGAGTCAGTCAGAATATACGGAGAGAGATAGAGAGTGGGAGAGTGAGCAGAGATTGAGATTGAGATTGAGATTGAGATTGAGATTGAGATTGAGATTGAGATTGAGATTGAGTTGGAGGTAGAGTAATAGTGTGAGGTAACCGCTTGTAGAAGTCAGTTACAAGCACGTAGACTCTAAGGAAGTCCTACTTCGAGACTGTATATCTACATATATGATTATTACGACTAACCGCTTTCCTGGATTTACTAACAGAATTACCCAATTTATTATTGTGTAAATACATTTAATTTCTTATCTTTATTTCTTGCGTTTCTCATTCATTGGAGACCGAATTTCATCTCGGAATCCACAACAGTTTCAATGTGATTGCAACGAGACATCGTGACTGAAGAAAGTTCAGGATTTGCTCAGTGACGAAGAAGCGTAAGTAGCTTGGTATTGGGGGGATTGACTGTTAAAATGCAGTTTTAACTCTATTCAGCTGTTAGAGATTAGTTCAGGAGAAAAATAAGCTGCCACTCCATCTAAATATAAATTTGGGCGTGTTCTTATAACCTCTTTAATCGTCTGCATATATATTAAGTAAAAATCTGAGAATATTTTATAAACAGCCCCTTAATATAAAGCAGAAAGTGGGTAGAAGAGAAGAGAAAGTCTTTCAGACCCACTGAATTCCGAGGACTGGTCTTTAGAATCAACAATCATCTACCTATTTTTGTTACTGTGAAGAATATTGCAGAGATGACATTGCTGGTGAGTTTTTATACATAGTGCGATTGATAAATTGTCGTCTTAATTTTAACGTATATTTGCCAAAATTACAGAAGGATATCTTGCAATACTAAAGTTTCAATCACGGCCTCTAGAGGACTTCGGATTCTCTTGCAACTCTTCTGAGCGGTATCCTTGTTTAAGTTGGTGAATGCTGCTATCATCCTTGCCTTCTGTTCATCTTTGGTATTATAAGGAATTTTTGCGGGTCCCTCGCTCAACTGCGCCCCATGTATAATAATCAAGGGGTTTGCAGTCTGGGTACAGATTTTACGGTGTCATGTGTTCGCAAAAATTGTCTAACAGGCATGACTGCATTCTCCTGCTTTTGCCAGACATAGTGTCTTCCACCAGCCACACTCTTGAACCAGGGCAGGACTCCCTCCTCAAGGCACTTGTCGTAGGTCACCGCGGTCTCCGGGTCGAGTCTGAGGCTATCATCAAAAAATTCAGGAGATTTTTTATTGGAACAATCACAGTGAGTTTTACGATTTACCGTAACTTGGTAATCACCATTACATTATCCAACTCTTTCCACCCGAGGTCATCGCATCCGACGGTCGCAATTTTTGTACTTGGCCTGTCCGCACTCGGTTTCACCAAGTTAAGTCTGACCTTATGTTACATCCCGTCTCAATGGGGAGGTATGGTAAATAATCTAACTCTTTTCGAATCCTCTGCACTGTCGTAAAAAACACTATGAAATTTTCGTATTGGAGTTTCCGGCGCAAACACAAAGCGGTACAACATGCCGTGTCCAAATTTCTGGAGAACTGAATTACCTCATGGTTCTCTTTTTCTCACAGACGGTTCCCAAATGACCCTACTATATTGCGCAGTCAACAAAATCAAAAACAACGTGTATGCTCGAAATTAAAAATATAAAATGGCGACAATTTACCCATCGTATCCTTCAGTATTATTAATAATTCTTCGTGCCGCACCTTATCAAAAGCCTTTGATATACATACGGCGGTCGCTCTCTTGATTAATTTATTATTAAGCGCTTCACTTATTCTATGTGTAGTAACATACATCATCAGTGGAGTAAAATTCTTATTGTCGCCCAGGAAGGGTTTATTTTTTTATTTTTTTTATTTTTTTGAGGGAGTCACTAACTTTCATGCTGATAATAGACTCTAATCTTACCTGATAACACAGAGGAAACTGATGGGCCAATATTCTGATGGGGTTAGCGCTCACTGCATTCTTTTAATCATGCCATGCAGCTGACACCTTCTATAGACTTGGGAGATGCTTCCCTTTCAGCAGCGGTTAAACTGATTTGCAATAGCTTTGGGCTGGCAATAGCTTTGGGCTGGCAATAGCTTTGGGCTAAGGTTAAGAAATTTTAACTGGGCCAGTAGAATGAAGCCTTTATTATTGGGTCTAGAAACTGTCAGAGTAGAAATAGGGATATCTTGAAGTTTCTGCTTCGTGAGAAAGGAATGCCAGATAGGGAATGGCCCTTGTTGTCTTACGTTGATTTAGCGGAAATTTTATTTCAAAGAGGTTAGCCTTATCTAACGAGGTGCATGTAATATCAAGGCAATTTAGAATAGTAGGCCCTGTCGGTTTACATCTATTGGGAAACTTTTTTATGATTTTTCAATTACTCGCGGAAATTAACTCTTTTGTCTCCAGTTGCCTGTTGTTTTGAACGCGACTGGAGCACTGCTACATACTTTCCTCTTACAGAGAATGGTATTAATGGTTACAGCGATCTATGGCAGCAGCACATTGAGAACCAAGGAACCAAGGATGGGTATTTGCCACTTTTTTTTAGGTCTCTGCCACATAAGAAGCCATTACTAGACGTATTTTTTTTTAATTTTCTCTAAGTGTTATTCTGTTTAGAATCTTTCAAGGACAAGATGAAGAGAAACTATTCTGGCAGTTTTCATGGCAGTCCTGTGAAATAAGACATTGAAGGATGCCTTTGGTTTGGTAGTAATCTTGAAATTGATCAGTGAGTTGTCTAAAGAAGCCAAGGGATGTCACACTTCATCATTTGTCAAGACCAAGGTTGATAAAAAGGGCTAGAAGCATTGCGTGATGCATAGTTACATCGGGAACACTATTAAGCTTATCCACGATTTGGGTCAGCTCTTATGCGATGGAAAAATCATGGCGGCATTTACCTTTTTCGCTGGCTTTCTTTTAATGTGGTAACCATTCCGCATTAGGAATATTGAAATTTTGGGCATATATGAATGCTAGCTGATTAATGACCAGAGACGATATCATGAAACTTCTCAGCTATTCTGGGAAAGATTGTAATTGTCATCCTCCTGGGGACGATACAGTAAATATGAAAGAAACACTATGGCAATAGGAAAGGTCATGAATGGTAAATCAGGGCCCATGTTTTATTAGGTCTCTGTCACATAGGAACACATTAGTAAAAGCAATATTCGTTTACAGATAATTAACCAAGCTTCCATGTCTTGATGATTGCCACAAAAGAAGCTGCACAGTTCATTTTTCTAAGAATTATTCAGAAGGCCTCTCCTTTCACAGTGACAAAGATTTTTATTTAGGCGAGATGATGCAAAAGAATTAGATGTCCTATCAGGATTTATTATCGACGGACATGCACGGATAACACTATGTTGATAACAAAAGAAAAAAAATTAAAAATATGATATAGAAAATTGAAGTGATTGATTCATTCATTCATTTTCTACGGCTTATCAATCCTTTACATTTTATTTAAAGCCAGAATATATTATTAGATTTGTAGAGGGTGCAAAGAAATTCCTCAAACAAATAATAAAAAGAAAATACACTACAAATAAAGTAAAATAAACTTTTGTTTATTTTCGTAAAAAAAAATATATAAGAATTATTTCTTTTTTTTGTACACAATGGAATTGTCCGTAAAGCCGTGATGTCAGCTTGCCGCTGTACTCCCTCTGGTCTGATGAGAGTTTCTATCTTCCTTATATCTGAATGATTAGGGTCCGGGGAGATTAAGAAATGGGTTTCTTATGTCGAGCCCTGATTGGTCAATAAATCATATTTTTGACCACGTGGTTTGCTTTCCGCTACGTCCGAACTTTTGGGTGTGCCGTCCTTGTTTTTGACCCCACAGGGTATGGTAAGGAGAGAGTTCTCGCGCAATTGTATTTTTTTGGATACACGTGGTGTGAATTAATTTTTATTGTGTGTATGTGTGTGTGGAAAATAAAATAAGAAACAGCACAGATTGTAAGAAATTTCTTTTGGAGATAAAAAGGCTTCAGTGATATATATATCATGAAGCTTCTCAGCTATTCTGGCAAACATCATAATTAATATTATTCCCGGGTACGATACAGTGAAGATGAAAACTGATATGAAATGGGAAATTAAGTTCCTTGTTTTTTAGGTTTCTGCAACATGGGAACCCATCTTTAATATAACCCACGAACCATGGAGCGTGTTTTTCGTTTGTGAGTAGAGGGAAATAGATAATGATTTCTTGAATTGAGATAGCTTGGGTTCAGTTTCAGATAGGAAGGTGACGTCAACCTTCTGGATATTTGGAACGTAAACCATTTCTATAAATGAAGGTAAAGAGTACGCATTAATGGAAATATTAGCCGTTTCCTCATGAAGAACAATTTGGAAATCATTACCGAGGCAGCCGACGCTACATTTGATTGAAAAGTATAAACAATTTTTCAAGAATATAGTGGGATGTTATCTTATATTGATGTTCGGGGTTATCTATATTCATATTTTGATATGGAAAGGAATCAAGGAGGCTAGACAGTAACAGCCCAAGTGGTATATGTAAAGAGGCAGCCTGCATTAATTGCTCAAAGTACAGCAGAAAACTGTACACTTCAAAATGGTGTCCCGAGTCCCACTAGAAAGTACAATTTGGCCCAGAACTGATTCACAAGATGGCGGTAGAATAGCTACAATAATGTGCCACTTCTAATAGCCTCTTGAAGAATTACTCTAAAGCTCGGTTCCTTAATTTTCAGGCTTATAACGCGAGTCCAAAAAAGCCTTTTACGCCCAGTATTCTTAAAGAAGAGACAAATAACCCAGGAATTAAATGAAATTGTACGTATGCTAACAGAATTTAAACTATGGCGTTTACCCAGAAACCAAAGCAGTTAGCAATATCATGCCTAAGGGTGATGGTGGAGGTAGTAGTAGTGGGGCATACAATATTGCTTGAATGAGAGGACTAAATGACCCACTAGAAGAGGGGTTAGCATGACTGGTCAGAAATGAACTGGTATCCACTAAACTCATTTTAGTAAGACGATAGCTCTAGGAGGATATTGGTAGAGAGATTAGACGCCACTATCAAATTAGAATTGGAGGAACACGTTCTTCTAATTAACTGGATGCATACTGAAATCATTATAATGGTTTTGTAACTTTATTGAAGTGTTAATAGCTTCTAATTAAAAAAAATAATGGAAATTCTGAAATGTTCTTCATCTAAGTTATTTTTAAAAGAAAACGGTCATCTCTCACCTCTGATCAGGACCGCAGCTCTGATAAGAAAGGCAAAATATAATAAATAATTTTTTTTTAATTAAATTAAAAGTACGCCCCCATTAGCTCAGTGCACGAGCAAACTGAGATAGATAGATAGATAGATAGATAGATAGATAGATAGATAGATCCGAGTAAGCTGAGATAGGTTTGAATTGATATTAGGTTGGTGCAAAAATAATGACGCAATAATGTCGTTTTTTGACGTTAAAAAATACGCCAAAAAACGACATTATTACGTCATTACTTTTGCACCAACCTAATAGATAGATAGTGTTATGGGAACTTACGCATAATAATGGACTCTTCCTGACATTATAAGTACTGCGCCTCTCAAGAGGTATGAGGAGATTGTAAGACCAGGAGAGATAATTGAGAGTATGTATATTGTAAGGACATTGGAATAGTGATACTTGTCGGGACAACATAGTTCACTCTAACCAAATCTGATAGTCATTACTAATACTTCTACTTCTTTGTATTATATTTCTCTTGTAATATATCTTTGTATTCCATACTTGTGTTTGTGTTATTCTTTCATTGGTTCTAACTTTGGACCATCACCGTGGTACAAGCAACTTGGAGCATAACAGACAGATAGATAGATAGATAGATAGATACGAACAAGTTGAGAGAGAATGTGTGTGATATAGTGTGATAGAGAGAGGAGGTGATATTAAAGAAAGATTGGAAGTGTAAATGGATTAATCATAGTTAGAAATCTCGATTTTAACCAAATACACAGAGAACGATTTTGAGAGCCAAGAAATACTTTTCTTCTCTTTTTATTTCCAAATTGATTTCACATCAAAGGATCATACACATGTACTTACATGCACAAACACACACACACACACACACGTGAGCGCGCGTATGTCTGATTGTTTAAATTTATTTTACATTCTTTCAAATGTACATGCATTCTGTTGCAATCAACAGACCAAAATTTTTTTAAATTTTTTTTTATGAACTTGATTAAGCTTTTCAACCAAATTGAACTGTTGAAGAATGAAAATAAAAGCCAATATGGCACCGAAGGGTAAACTTTTAGAGTAAGAACGAAGAAAAAATAGATAGCATATAGAATCAGAAATGAAAATTAGAACTTATTCCATTGTCAATTTCAATTCAGATTTTATATTCATTAAAAAATATTTCCTGAAGCTGCAATAACAAATCGATTTCTCCATAGATTGCTATGCTAGAGTGGAATAATAAATCCTGAAAACTAAAATCTAAGCTGATTGCAGAAGCCAATCAAGATAGATAGATCTGTTTGTGTCTGAGTACCTTTTCGATTTGCTGTGCACTTCTTTACCATTAATCTGAACTCGAAACCGACACCAGAAATATCTCGCGTACCAACAAGACAAATATGCTTGTGTATATAAATAATGATCGCCTACTAGTTTCAGAGCACACTCATGTGCTCAGGCGCCTAGCCTAGTATAGGCGTCTGCTCAGGCAGAAATTCTTTTTTTTTCAACACCCATTGAGCTACCTATTATTTATACTACAACTACGTTCAATAGACGAGTACACATAAACACTCGACTAGCCCAAGCATTTGATCCGTCTACACAGTTTCATTCTGAAGCCTTAGACACGTTGAGACGGAAAAACAAAATTATCTTCTATGGTTTTGACTGTTTCGATTTTTACGGCTTATTAACCTTTTGCGGGTTATTTAAAGCCAGAAAATATTTTTAGATTGTAAGGAATTTTTGGCGATAATGATTTACGGATACATGAGGTGGATTCGTGGGGATCGGGGAGAAGATGTGGATTCATATTAGGTTGGTGCAAAAAATAATATCGTTTTTTGACGTATTTTTTAACGTCAAAAAACGATATTATTTTTGCACCAACCTAATGCCAAAAGTATTTACGCGTAAGTGAATATAAAGAACCCGCCTGCTATTTGAACTAAGCCCTCCGCCGGTTTCCAATTTCGAGTCGTTAACCATTACACCACCCGCACATCCGCGCTTACAGTACCTTGTATTGACAAGCAGTTAACAATCTACGTACTGACCGAGATCGATGTTGCTTAACTTCGATGATAGTATGAGAACCGATGTCTAAGCATGATATCGCCTACTTCTTGATACCGTTCCTCACTAAGTGGCTTTTTCTCGACTTTGATAAATAAAATAATCATTAAAAAGCTAATATTTGCCAGCATCGAAACACCGATTTTTCCCGCCGGGAGGAAATTCAACCGAGATAGATTGAGGAGAAACAGAAAGATAGACAGGTAGACAGGATGAGAGAGTTGGGAGTTGACAATTTATGATTTTATTCGTATTGTCAAAATGAGGAGAAAATTACATTTCTTTTTATTAAGACTTCGCGGCATATTTGGTTCATTATTTTTTCTAGTCAAAAACTAAGATTAAATTTTTATATCTACAATAAATATGTTATCAAGTTTTCTAAATATTTTTTAAACAAGAAAATGAGATTTTCACTTTTATCTCTCAGAATATGTTTAATATATGTAGATATGTACAAGTAGGCAAAGAAAGCGTTCCCCGAGGGAGGTAATCACTTCAACTATAACAACAAATAAAATATGTTCTTTTAGATTTCTATCAGATAACTTCACAAATGAAAAGAAAACAAATTATTAAGTTTCTATTATGTACAAATATTATGTTGCCCAAAACAAAAGAATGTAACCCTTCGGGTTGACAGATTTCTATGTACGCAACGTTAGTTTTTTTTTTTTTTGTTTTTTTTAAATGAACACTTTCAATGTATGAAAATACTGTTTGGTGATCCAACCCTAAAACAACTGACATAATTATTTCGATTTTTTTTTTGGTGGGGGGGGGGGTTGTTTGTTGTTTTTTTTTACGCTTTTTTCATCATTTCACCCCAAGGAAGGCGATAATGCTACTATGACGCTAGGGGTTACTGGGAGGGAAACAGAATGAGGAGAAGTCAGTGAGGAGATAGGACAATAAATGGACCTGGTTGAGAAAGACAGGATAGCGATTGGCATTGCATTTAAATTTTTATAGATAATAGGTGGCAAAGAAGCAAGAAATCGAAAGCGAATTCTACAGGTGAGAAGTACGAGAAAATTAACTATTAGAATAGAACAAGCGGTTGTCTAGCTAGGTCAAGAGTAAAACGGTGAGACCTAATTGCCAATCTAGTAGCACGCTTAAATTCATGCAGTCAAGACATCAAGGAGAAAAGCTCATCAGAACAGTTGTCATGAAAATATTTGTAGAGAAAACACATATAATTTTTGTGGTTTGGTGATATGTTTTTGTTGTTGATTTTCTTTCTTTTTCTTCTCTCACTTACTTCAACTAGTAATGCCAGCCTTGAAACAATGGCTGTACCATCTTTTGTCGTGTGCGTGTTTCCAGCCGTTTTCTTGATTTGGGGTGCGTGATTATACCGGCCACCCATAATGTAACATCTTGGGTTAGCCAAAGGGAAATAAATGCCTCTTAACACCCGAAGCCGTCGCCGACTGTCTGATGATTATGTAATTAACGCATATAATACTATTCACAGCTGGCCATTGTAATACCATATTATTGAAAAATGAAACGTCGGTGAGAAATTGATTAAAGTCAAGATGCCAGGTCAGGATCGATTACATTAGAGACCCTTCTTTGAATTTTTTCAAGGATCTCCAGATATATAATAGGAGCACCAGACCAGATATGGTAGCAATATTCAATACAATAACGAATACTTTGTGGGTTAAATAAATCCGAAAAATATTTTATTATAAGTATAATTCTGTTTAAAGGAATAAATATTGCCTGAACAGTTTTTGAGAGTAACAATTATTTTTCTAGATACAGATTCTACTATTTAACCCATAACTGGGTGAGGATATGTTTTCACACGTTTCCCAAGGGTACTTGCGCGGGTATTTGTAACAAACCCAAGTGGAATTCCAACTTGACTTCCTAAGTTCCTATTTCGAGCCTCTGTCCTTTATACCAGTCGCACATCCACCACCTGACGTCCAGTTGAATGTATCCAAGTGCTTTCATATGACTTACAATGCTTATCTAACATATGTGCATTATCTCATCGACATCCCGTATTATGTGACCTGAATGTTTTTAAATCACCGCTTTGATTTGGTCATCATCAGTGACTGCAGGCCTGCTGGAACGTTTTCGGTGTTCAAAATCAAAGTTTCCAACTCTGAACCAAACGAACCACTTACAAAAAATACACTGTTTTATGGTAGCCTCTCTCTAAATGGCACATATTTTCTATGCTACTTGTACAGCGATTGTTACTATAAAATTAACAAGTTGGCACCCATACGAGCAAACGGAGGTCGTGGTGGTACGTCTGCAAGGTCGACAAGACCCTCCGGTGTGTTGTCTTCCATTTTGTTTTCTATGAGGATTATTGGCAGTGAGATGATTGATTACTTATGAAATGATAGTACACCAGAACCACATTTTTTTTCCAAAAAATTTTAATATTTTTTATCTTTCATTTCTTTAACGTTTTCGAATTTCTACTCTTGTTTTTTGGGTTATTCTTAATTTTGACGTATACAAAGCCGTCCTGGGTATAACGAAAAAACTATATCTGCATCCTGGGTAAGACGATAAACTACATCCAACAGCAAGGCCTCTGATCAGGAGGTTTTGAGGTGCGTGAAACCACGTCTTAATTGCTAGTGTTCCCAGGTACACCCTGACCCCGGGTGGTAGCACCTGTTATGGTCCCAGTTATGGGTAAAAGTTAACCCCCAAACTGGGGTCAAAATACTCTGAAAATGTAAAAATAGATTTTAATCCCAGAAATACTTTTAAAAAAAATTATTATCAACAATACATTTAAAAAAATATTACCACCAATACATTATTGAAAAGCAAATATTACCAGCTATACATTTTCGAGAAAAAAAAAACACATTACCAGCTACAAACTTTTTGAAAAAAATATTACCAGTGAAGGGTAATTGTTACCAGAAAAATTTTTGGGGAAAAACATTAGCAGAAATGAAAATTTTGTCGGCATTAAAAACATATTGAGGTCGATATGCTGTAAAACAAAACAAAACAAGACAAATGTATACAAAGCTGTATTCGTGTGGGTCATATAGCACTCTGGCTTGTAAAATGGATGCAGGTACCGAAAAATACATCGGTGGACCGTAGGTAATAAATACTACCAATGATATCTTTGCCTCATATATGAAACAATGTTTTCAAAGTCGCTTAAATTATGATATTCACTAACCTCCCCACGCGGTCAGATTTGACACAAGGCTGAAATTAATGTGTGGTTAACCGAGCTCGTCGGCTCGTGCAAAGATTCCCCGTAGACTCCGTGTACACGGAGTTGGGTAGCTGTCTACAATTCCCGGACGAGACTCTGCGCTTCGACATGTATAAATGTATTTTATTTTCCTCTATTTAAACATAAAAACAAGTGAGAATCAGAATCTACATATGAATTATATAGAAAATTACGTTTAAATACATATATGGTATGAATTTTTGTCACGTGTGAAAAAGTCACCTATCGAAAAACGTTACGAACATTTGTTCCAACCCAATATATTCATTCTAAAATAGTCTGAAACACTAGTCTCGTGTGTTTCGCAGATCTCAGGCCTAACCTACGTCGCTTATGGTTGGCTTGTGATATCGAAGCCAGCCTTCACCGGAAAATATATCATCATCAATTTCCACCATCCATACAATGTAAAGTAAAGGATCAACTGATGCCTCCAATACCAATCAAAAAAACCTAAATGGCGACATACCAAAAAGGAATGGTCAGCATCAAGCGTTCACTTCAGAATAACAACTACCCTACCAAGAAAACATCGGTGTCTGCAGGTAGAGACAAAACGGTCAAGAAGGAAGACCGGTAAATTGACGGGATCTGTCTACTTTACGTCAAGGGGTTATCGGAAAAGATTCAGAAGAGCTACGGTTCATACATCATCAGGACAATATTCAGAAACAGTTCCACTCCACGGAGAAATCTCTGCCGAGTAAAGCTTAACACTGTGGAGGACATGACCAAGAATTGCGTACACTCCATTCTTTACAGTTGCGACAAATAATATAAAAGGTAAAAAGAAGCCGCCTCCTTAATATAAGGCTGGAGAAACATTGAAAATCTGTAATGATTGCATGAGACAATGAAATTGGCTATGACTGATCAGGTATGTCGAGAAAAGTCATCAGCCTCTAGTCATTATTATCTAAAAAATTCTCATCTAAAAATATTCTCTGGATTTAAATAACATGCAAAGTGTTGATAAGTCGTAAGAAAACGAATCAAATCGTTTTTCGTAAAGCATTTAAATTGCCTAAACATTTCAAGTTCACTGTTATTGACTTCTCGTGGCATGTGCTACCATTTTTGTTGTTGCTTTTTGGGAAAGTCTTTAAATGATGTGTCTTTATAATAGTAAAGTTATTTATAATTTGTCTCTGTATATAGAGTCTGACGAAGGATCGTTGGCTTTAAGGTTGATAGGATCCATTTGCATGAAGCCATTTTTAACCATTGTTCTGAGAAAATGGTTGTCTATAGGCGATAGTTTGTATAGGTAGATGTCGGATTAACAATATTTTTTCATTTTTTTATTCTCTCATAACAATAGAACAAGCTCATGGGTTTGATTAACGAAACATTTTCAAAGGCAAAAATATAATTGGCACTTAAGACATATTAAGTGAGTTGAAAACCTAGCGAAAGTTAGTATTGATCGAAATGATATGAAAGGACAAAAAGATTATGATATTAATCTGAGTCATTCGTGTAATAATAAAATACTTAACCCCTGAAATTTAGATTAAATCTAGTATTTACTGTAAGCATGCATGTTGTAAGTCTAATTAAATTTACGTATATAGGCTTAAAGAAATTAAGCGTTGGATCGAGTTATAGAGATTTTCGACAGATTTGTTCTTTCAAAATTTACAGGTGATATTTTAGTCGAGTGGCTTTCTGCAAATCGATTCAATTCACTTTGCTTTAATGATTTTCGTAATTAGCTTTTACAGAGACTTGTCATCCCACAAACAAAATATTAAGACGAGCCTAAACCAATCAGAGCGGAAACCAAAAAGCCGTCATCGTTGATGGAACCCAATTATGTCTTCTTTTGTGTATTCAAAAGATCAAGTGAGTAAAAAAAAGTGAAGAAATTCATTATAAGAACAAAACAAAACAAAAAAACAGATCTTCAATCTAATAGGTAAATTTTCTCTCTGCAAAATCTGACATATTTCATCATAAACTATTAAGTCTTTCTTCTTTTACGCACGTTTTTTTTTCCTTCAGAACGCAGGCAAACATGCTTCTCCACAACGTTCTATTATTTTACAGCTCCGAGAAATTTTTTGCTTCCTTACTACCCATCCGTTTCTTGTTCTACACAAGCTCGTTAGATGTTACACGCTCTATCCCACTTGCTTTCAATATTCTATGGGAGTGTCGAAATTTCCAAGCCTTCTTCCCTCACTATGCGGTCAAGAAATTGCAACAGTTACTTTCTGATTCTAGCTATAAGTGTTTTTATTGTTTCTATTTACTCTAAAACTTCCTAATTCCTCACATGATCCATTCATGATATTCACAGCATATTTCTGTAAAACCATACATCTTTCCCCCTCAATTTTTTTTCTCTTCTTTGAGAAAATGCTCTAGAATTTACTGCCATATAGAAGAATTCATATGATTGAGCACTTTTATATTTCTTTCCAACGAAATTTTTATGTTTCATCATACTTTTTTTAGCTTTAAGTAAGCATCTTTCGTTATTTCAAAGCGCCCTTTACGCTCTGGACAGAGTGCAGCTTCTTCCAGTCAAACACTTGTCGCTTAAAAATTATCCTTCAGCCAATGAAAAAAAATTCTAGCAGTAAACCAGATTTTATTCTTGGGTTGTAATCTACTGTTATGAGCGAGCGAAGTTGAAATGAGGCGTAGGAGAGGCGAGATGAACAGATTAATGGATGTCTTCCCTGTCTGTTCTCCTTCTCTTTTCTTTTATTTGGGCTGCTCGTGAATCCCACTTCACGATATTGATAATAAATGTTCCGAATTCATTACTGAGACAGGTCCAGCTGTTTTTACTTTAACAAGACCTCAGCTGACTGATATTGCTACACTTCCTGCGTCTGACATCAGCACTGTTATCTGCATAATTTGCGCAGTTTTGTTTCTGCTCACTGATAATAAATACAGATAGAGTCCTCGGCCCCCTTATGATAGCCATCCTATAAGTTTCAAATAATAACACTAAGACACAACCTTTTCTTACTCTCTTTTCTATTTGTGTGTACTTGGTCAATCTATTTTCTATCCCTATGCAAGCGCTTTGATTCAAATAACTGTTTTGTATTTTTTTAATATATTTCCTAAATAAATCAAATTTCCCTAACACTGGCCTTCTCGAATACTTCTAGTTCTATGGAGTAAACATTGAGTAACTGCTTGTATAAACTTGTCTGATTGAAGTTACAATAATGCAATTAACAGTTATTTGCTAGGTTTTTATATTATCTGAAATAGCGACCAATTAAAAGAAGTTGTTATCGCTCGTCTATTCAATAGATTTCATCAAGATGGCGCTGAATGAGAATTAGATTAAATTTAGTTCGAAAGAGAAGATTATATTATTTGAGATTCTATCAATTATATTACTTCCAGGATCTCATTTGTATTATTTTTTAGGAATTGTGTATTTATTTATATTTAATATATTTATATCAACCTCTGCTACATATATGTTGTCTTCGCGGATAGATTAGTCAAACGTTAAGTTTGCCAAGTACTCTTGTGAAAATATATGACCTTTGACATTTTGAATATCTTAAGAAAAGATGTTCGACAATTAAGCGCGTGTTTGGAATTTTTTAAGTAACTGTTTATGCAACTCTTGGTATTAATGTCAGCTTTATTAAACAAATATGTCAGAACAAGTAATAAACGTTTCTATAGAAAGAAGATGTTTGATATTCTTTAGTGGATTTAGCTTGTCAATCTATAGAGTATATATTGATATTTTCAAATAAATTGGTATCCGAGGAAAAATGGAAAAGAGAAAACACTAGAAACTTCCGAACAGGGTGAAGGAAATTGTCTAGTATCTTAAATCACTGGTACAAAGGAAAAAAAACAGCGAGTAATAAGTTTAAATGAAAAGCGCTCAATACACTAAGAAGAACAAAAATAAAATAAATAAATGTTAAATGGTTTGTAACAACGTTTTCCCCTTGCGAAGGATTGTTAATTAATTTGAAACTTTTAAAACCATTTATTTTACATTCAACATCATCACTTGATAAGACAAGGGTGTTGAAACAAAATGGCTATTTTTGTAGTGATTTTATACATATTTATGTTATAATTTTTTTTAAATAAATAATTATATATATATATATATATATATATATATATATATATATGAAAAATTTCTCAGAGGTAACCTGCAGAAAAAGACAATGTGTATGAAGGTAAAATACAATATCAAAATTTTATTATTGGCCGATATATTTTGTCCAATGCGAAATTTTTCAAGGCAAAAACGAAAATCATTTTGCGCTGGCTAATAATACAGTCTTTTACCTTTATATATATATATACAATTAATTAATACATCGAGTCTGGAAGAAACCACAACAGAATGCAGAAAGCACTGAACGGCCGTTTCGTCCAATATTTAGGACTCATCAGCTGTGCGCATCTACTACCGAGAATTGAAACCCGGGCAGTTGCGTTATCAGGCAAACGTCATACCAATTGTTCCAAGGGGCCCGTTGGAACAGTTGGTATGACGTTCTTCACCGAGGCCCGTTAGAATAGTAGGTATGACGTTTGTCAGATAACGTAACTATACAGTGAGGGGAAATAATATTTCGTACACTTGAAAAATTGTATTTTTATCAATGTAAAAGCCGTAAATAAAACAAATCTCGGCACATTTTATGTATAAAGACACATACTATTAAAAATAATAATAAACTTAATTAATTCTTATTCTAACAGAAATTAATGCAATTTTTTTAAATTCTAACTGGTGAAAAAAGCATTCGTACAAATCAATTATTAGAATAAAATAACCAATTAATTATGAAAAAAGTATATTCTAGAATGTTCCAGTAATGTTATCAGTAATTATAGTTAACGCTATTAGCCATTATCAGTGCATTATGCAATTTCTAGCCTTACGAGAAGGTTCTAATAATGCCTAAAGGTAAAGAATTGACTATTTCACAAAAACAACACATTTTGTCTCTTTGGAAAGATGGGAACAGTTACAGAAAGATTTCTAACAACCTGAATATTCCTTTTACTACAATTGCTTCGTTCATTGCAAGGTTTAAAACTCGTAACAGCGTCGAAAACCAAAGACGAACAGGTGATCCGAGGAAGATTTCTCTAAGATCAGCAGGGATATTAGGACGCCAGATCCAACAAAATCCACAGGTTACCCAAGAAGAGCTGCAGGAACATCTGCGTGCATTAGGGATTAAACTAACCAAGCATACAATAAGTAATGAACTACACAAAAAAAATCACGCATCTCAAGGAAGACTCCACTCCTCTTGAAACGAGACAGAGATGCTAGGCTAAAATTCGTTAGAGAGCATAAGGATAAAGAATATTCATTTTGGGAAAAAGTACTATGGACAGATGAAACTAAAATAGAGTTGTTTGGTCATAATTATCGAAATCATGTGTGGAGGAAGGACGGTGAAGCCTACTTACCAAAGAACACGTTGCCAACTGTAAAGTTTTGTGGTGGCAGTATCATGATCTGCGACTGTTTTTCTGCAAAAGGTGTCGGCAGAATATCAATAATAGATGGCAAGATGAATGCCGAAAGCTACCAGAAAATCCCGCAAGACAATTTAATGCGTTCTGTTGAGAGACTTCGGCTACCTCCTGACTGGGTTTTACAACTGGATAATGATCCTAAGCATACCGCTAGATCTACAAGGAAATGGTTAGCTGAAAGTAACGTTGATGTCTTGCAATGGCCAAGTCAGTCCCCAGACTTGAACCCAATCGAGAATTTATGGCGATATTTGAAAATTCAAATTTGGAAAAGATCACCAACAAATATCAAGAATTTGAAGACAATATGCCAAGAAGAATGGGACAAAATACCACTCAATGTATGCAAATCATTAGTTGAGACGTACAGGAATAGACTGGTAGCTGTTGAACTCAATAAAGGATATTCCACAAAGTATTAAATTAAGTTAATATGCTTTTTTTGTTTTGTACGAATACTTTTTTTATCAGATAAAATGAAAAAAATGCATTAATTTCTGTTAGAATAAGAATTAATTAAGTTTATTACTATTTTTTTTAATAAAATGTATGTTTACACATAAAATGTATCAAAATTTGTTTTAGTTAAGGCTTTTACATTTATAAAAATACAATTTTTCAAGTGTAAGAATATTTATTTCCCCACACTGTATATAAAGTAGATATTATTGTTGTTCCAACGAGAAAAAAAGTGTGTATTAGAAGGAGAAGCTGCAAACGTTTTTGGTTATAATGTGGATTTTTTTTTTATATTATACTTTATTTTCCATATTTATGCTACACTTATTTCGAACCGTGTGGAATTAATCAGACGAAGAATGGTTATTTCAACTTATTATTTAAAGGAATTAAAATTTTATCATGTTTTCTTATGCTTAACCATTGTCTTTGTGTGTGGTCAGTCAGTCAGTTATGTACCATGCGTGATACAGCCGTAGGCGATCATGTATCTTTTGATACATGATTGACGAGGCAGATTTCTTCCCGCAGTAGGTTGCCATTTCTATCTGTAATCCAAATTCTTCCTTGACTGGTGGTCAAATATCCTTAGCTGAAGGTGGAAATAAAACAATTAGGATTGGCCAGAGAAAATGCAAACAATAAGAGCTTATCTTGTCATGAACTCCTTGTCTTTTTAACCCTAGCTCCAATTTTGTGTATTGTGTGTGCATGCGTTTGCTAGTATTTTTATACGTATATATTCCTTCTCCGTGCATATACATTGTTTTATTACAAGGAAATATTATATAGAGACCACACTTTGTATGGTGTGTAAGGTTTGAAAATTGTTAAAATAATCATTCTTCGCCTGAATATCACGAGACCCGAAACCCGTGTAGCAAGAAATATGGAAAATAAAGTATAATATATAAAAAAGCACATTATAATAAAAAACGTTTGCAGTTTCTCATTAATATATATATATATATATATGTATGTATGTATGTATGTATGTATGTATCTGTGTATATATATATACCTGTATATATACATATATATATATATACCTGTATGTATATATATATATATATATATATATATATATATATATATATATGTATGTATGTATCTGTGTATATATATATATATATATACCTGTATATATACATATATATACCTGTATATATATATATATATATATATATATGTATGTGTCTGTGTATATATATATGTATATACCTGTATATATACATATATATACCTGTATATATATATATATATATATATATATACGTGTATATATATATATATATATATATATATATATACGTGTGTATATATATATATATATATATATATATATATATATATATATATATATAATGTATATTATCCCAACGAAAATTCATGTAAACAACGTTTGCTAAATTTAATCAATAAAATCTGTCAATTTAATTTTTGTAGTATTTTCCTACTTTTACCAATATTCATTCCGTGTTTGTTCAAAGAATTTCGATCGTCCATGTCATTGCTATCAAGAAATGGTTGTCATCAGAATGTTAAATAATATTTTGGTGGCTCTATACTACCACTCGGAGCGCTTTTTTTGTATAACAGTTTCCTATAGGACGCTACTTATATGATAAGCGATTTATGTTAAATCTGAAAATAGTAACGTTTAAAAAGCCAGTGTGTCGACAATTGTACGCCTGGACTTCAATCTTGCGTCTGTTGATCTGGGTAACCTCCAGAGAATTTTGAAGTGAACCGTTTATTTAATCTAAACAAGTAGATTGTTCTCGTTCTGCTGTTACTATCTAAGGATATCTCTTTTTCGCTTTTAGTATTTCTATTTGCTAGTAGCAACGGAGAAATTGAATCTGAGCCTGTACTACTCGGCTCCAGGATTGGACTCCCAATGATTATACGATCAAATTCACGAACCAAAACTATTTTCCCGTAGGATCATTCTGAACCTAGGAACCTAACTTTGACAAAGCGGAACGAAAACAATCTACCCCCATAGATTAAACAAAATGTTATGTCAAAAATTTCCTGCAGCTTACCTCGATTGACAGCCTGAAGTACACGAGGACCAGAACGAAAAAAAGATGAGGATATTAGTCCAACTCTATTTAAATAGAGAAATCATTAATCGCTAGTTTATCTTTCATCGTGTGATAATATAAAGCCTACTCTCCATCTATGTGTGCCAGTGATCTTTTAATAGTCTAGATGACTGGTGATAGAACTAATGATGTTTTAATCGGGAATGTCAGCTTCAATCACATACGGAATTCTAACTGATACATTTTATGAGTTCCTTTATGCTGAGGAACAAGAAAAGAAGACATATTTTCCACTCCATTGCGAAAATTCTGAATAATGAGTAACTGTTAGTGTAAGATTATTATAAATGCGAGGCCAAACATCAGTACGCCGATAAGTACTTAGGGCAAGTTCGAGAGAGCAGTTGTCAGAAAGAACATTTCTCTGTTAGGCCCCTGATTTACGTAGATTAGGTGCGGCACAAGGCCAAATGTATGGAGCAACCAGTAAAGATCGAACTTACTCGTAATGGATCTAGTGAAACACACTTGTTAACCATTACACCAGGTCGAAATATCTCAGGCCGCTTATAGATCAAGAGTAATACGATTCGAATGCCATCAAGAGGCACTTGTTAACTGATGGATAATAATTGTTTTCGTCTTGTTGGCTTTTCTTTATTCTGCTTCTTGTCGATCTTAACATTCGCGGACAGCTATACTAGTGCCGGATGTGAATCTACTATAAGAGCTGTGTCCCAATTTACTGGGTTAACTGATTCGATTATGGCTGATACTTAAGGCAATTAAATCACAAAAACCTGTGTGAACAAAGCAGATTGCCAACCCGATATGAATTATGTTCACGAGTTTTAAGCATGCGAGTTATGCTTGCTGTCTAACTGTTTATTACAATTCCTTGCCACACGACTGAGACATTGAGAATGAGAATGAACACAACGTTACTTCACTGAACATGCTTCAATGAACAAGCGATTTACATCAACCTCACTGTCCGTTTTGAGGTCACTATATTCGCAAGCTTGGAAATTCTTCGACCGAACGGACAAGAGAGAAATTTACGAACAATAAATATATTATGTGACTAATTTATTACAGAGGTGGCAAAGTTATATTCTCTGTAGCTTAGAAAAAAACTAAATTTAGAAATAAAAATTTTGACTAAATCCAATATTTAATCTAATCTGAGAAACAATAGAATAACAATTTGTTTATTTCAAAAATCCGTTTGTCTTTATACACTTTTAAATTTGGCGTATCGATTAGAAGTGACAGAAGTAGGTATACAGCAATGAAAAAACAAATTATGCACACAAAACATATTGCATTGATTATACAAACATATGAATATACTGGTAATACGGTATACCTACATTTGCAGCCCCATATATATATATATATCAAGCATCATCCAACTGAACACCAGCTCTGTTTAGAATCTCTATCTATAAAAGGCAGGATGTGTGTGTGTGTGTGTGTGTGTGTGTGTGTGTGTGTGTGTGTGTGTGTGTGTGCATGTATGTGTATAACGAATGCACGGCCGCAATTTTCGACGGATTGGCACCAAAATTTACATGCACATGCTCCAAGTTGGCGGGAAGGCCAAGACCGACTTTGCATTTCCCAACTCCCATCGATAGTGGAAATAATCGATTATTTCATGCTTCTACGGCAGTTATGATGTCGTTTGCGGCCATTTTCTACTGGCCAGAGTGAGAGCCTATAGCTGGCTGCCACGAATAGGCAGGAAGATTCTATTAGCCAGCGTGAGAGCCAACATCTGATTGACACGAATGTTAACTAGCATGCAAAAAAAATCGATAGCTGCATTCGTCACAAGTGGGAAAAATTTAAATCTGCATGTCACTTTACTCCAATTGGCTCATTCGCTTGCTTAAACTCAACGTTGATTCTGATTCCGCAGAACTGGGTTGGGGGTGAAAAAGTATTTGTTGTTAACATTATTTTTTCATTCGGTTTTTCCAGTTACGAGTCCTTTTTTAAAGCTAAATTGTTTTGTGTTCATTTTTTTAGTTCTTTTTTCGTAACAGATTTAATGTTTAGTATAGAGCTTAGAAACATTCGCAGTGTGAGATAGGTAAGAAGTAAGGCATGTACCAACATCAGCACGGCAAAGGGCACTCCTTTAAAGGCAAGGAAGGGCAAAAATATTTTAAGTCAAGTGACAGCGATTGCTGTATGAGTCGTACGATTTTTGAATCAAGCACTTTATAAAAGGACTGCTTTTAAATTAAAAAAATAACACACCACTATATAATATTTTCCGGTGTTTGTGTAATTATTTCTTCGTTTGATTCCAATATCTGGAATTTTTTATGTAGGCCCAATACAGCGGTCTACACGATAAAAATAATATCCATGATCACCCCCTCCCGACACACACGCTTATTTTATACGACGGACATTTAAGTTTTAGTAGGATTACTTTGCTCTATGTCTGTAAAACGTATTTAAATCTTCCGAAGGGAATGTTTAATTAAATCGGCACGCTTATTTCAATGGTTGATAAATTCCAGCAAGCAAGACATTTCCAGACGGCACTGCTATTTGGTTCAAATGAGAATGTTTATCTATGCCTGTATCATTAATTATCTTTTTTTTATGTACCATGTCCCTTCAGGGCGTAGGCGATCATGGTTCTTCACAACTTCCTATCTTTGTATCACTTAGAAAATCTTTGTCTCTATGTTGCCTCTCTTAATCCGTGTTCTGCCAAACATTTACACAAACTCGCTAGGTACGTTATTCTCTGTTTACCTCTGTGTCTGTTATCTTCCATCTACCCGGTAAGTGTTAAATTTTCTCGGTTCACTTTATTCATTACGTACCCTAGAAATTTTATCTGTCTCTTTTTTGTTCTATTAGGTTGGTGCAAAAATCATGACGTAATAATGTCGTTTTTTGACGTATTTTTAACGTCAAAAAACGACATTATTACCTCATTATTTTTGCACCAACCTAATAAGTATAAGTGTCTTAATCTTTTTGTTACTATTTTTCTTAAAATTATATCGTTTCTCACAGATTTAATCTCAGCATCCTTCTGTAGAACAACTTTTCTGTTACCCCAAGTCTTTTCTAAATATCTTTGAAAATTGTCCAGCATACACTGTCATACTGGAGCACCGATACCAGTTCAATGCTCGTTTTTTGTTTCTAGTGAAAGTTACTCTCTTAATACTTTGCTTATTTTTTGGAAGGCATGTTTTGCTAATTCAATTGCGCTTTCTGATTTTTATGTCGCATTTCTCGTCCTCTCTTCTTGTGTTTGCTTGATTTCGACGTCTGTAATTATTAGTTCGTTTCTTGGGCTGTTGCTTTTGTTGATAATCATAACTATATATTCTGTCTTCTTACAATCGATGTTTAATCCTTTGTGCTCGCTTTGCTTTGCTATATATATATATATAATGGACTCTCCTGTCGGCTTCGACGTATGAGGATCTGACAGCTTATTGATTCAGTTATGAAAGTTCGTGCGATAATTTTAAGTGGCATTTAAGACCCGCTAGTGATTTACAAAGGAGGCCACATATGGAGCAAGTGTGAGGATTGTGAGATGAGATCACTGTTAGATTGGCTGACGTTTTAGATCTCGCTCTCGCTTCTTGAAGAAGATGTAGACAAGCAGATTGAAAATTGCTGAGTCCACTAAAACACGTTGATCTCCATTCTACCGGCTCCAAGGCTAAGTGCTCAAGGGTGTTATGTTGTATATTGCCTGCTGACAAATTGCTTTTCAGCTTGTCTTTGTATCTTAGCCATGGGCGTCCTACATTCCTGTAGACCTGATTTAAAATACATATTATATATTAGATATATCTGATATATATATATATATTGCTTTGCTTCATAGGAATTCATTTGGTTTACTTTGCTTGTCTGTTGTCAACACTATGTCATCTGCATATGTTATATTGTTAAGATTAAGCTTGTGGTCGCTAATAGCAAATCCTCGTAAGGATTCAAATTATCTGAGAATAGCCTCACTGTAAGTCCGGTTAGAAGATATATCCTTTCTGTTTTAGTGTATTTACTGAAATCAGTTTCTATCCCTATGTAGGCGTTTTGCTTTCGATATAAGTTCTAGATGTCCTTTCCAAATAAATCAAACCTACCTAGCAGTTCAAATAGTACTTAGTAACGCTTGATCAAACGCTTTATTATATTCTATAAAAAATAAGCACACATTCTTTTGCATTTGTATTTCTGACTTTCTTTCTTTCTTACATTTTTCTTTCTTTCTTTCTTTTTCTTTCCTTCTCTCTCTCTTTCTTTCTTACATTTTCTTCCTCTCTTTGATACTTTTTTCTTTTTTTCTTTCGTTCTTTCTTACTTTTTCTTTCCTTGCCTCTTTCTCTCTTTCTTACTTTCTTTCTTTCTTTCTTTTCTTTCTCTCTTTTTTACTTTCTCTTTCTAACTTTCGATCTTTCTTACTTTTTCTTTCCTTCTTTGTCTCTTTCTTACTTTCTTTCTTTCGCTCTTATTCTTTCTCTATATCATTCTGGCTATAAATATTACATTTCTTGTTTCAGTGTGTTTAACAAGACCGCGTTGTTTTCATCCTATTTCCGGTCTGATTCTTCTGTGCTCTCCATTCATCAGAATCCGGATCACACGTTTTGTCATGTGGCTCATTATTCCGATCCTCCAATGGAGTGTGCATTCGTTTGCATCTGGCTTCCCGGGTAGCGTTATGAAAATGAATCTACTTAGATCTGGTATATTATCACTGTTGTATATGTTGCATATAATGCTGTCCGTATACAGCTCCTTCAAGATCGGTTTGTTCAGGAGCTTGGCGTATTGCAATTTGGGTGTTCTCTTGACGCACCTCAATTTGCATAGTTTTACTCTAAGGTTAAGTATAACTGGAAGGTGGTCGCTCCTACAGTCGGAACTAAAGTATGTTTTACAGTGCAAAACCTGGATCTCTTATTGATTGTTAGGCAGTCGATTTCGTTTTTAGTTTTTACGACATGTCTATAAATCTGTTGGTTGTTCTTGAAGACATGTGTTGGCAAGCTACCTGATCGCTTGTCATGCACGACTAGGCACATTTTCCCCGTATTCGTTACTAATGCCTACTATTTGACCATTTCGTTCCAACTCCTTCGTTGAACTTCAGATCTTCTATGATGATTGACTTTTTGTGTAAAAGATATGGCTGTGTGTGAGCGTCTACACTAATGTTAATCCTTTAATATATAACATTTGAAGATAGATAGATAGATAGATAGATAGATAGATAAGAAAATAGAATGAAAGAGAGATGAGAAAATAGATGAGAAAAGAGATAGATAGATAGATAGATAGATGAGAAAAGAAATAGGCAGATAGCTAGATAGATGAAACAAGAGATAGATAGATAGATAGATAGATAGATAGATGAGAAAAGAAATAGGCAGATAGATAGATGAGAAAAGAGATAGATAGATAGATAGATAGATAGATAGATAAGAAAATAGAATGAAAGAGAGATGGGAAAATAGATGAGAAAAGAGATAGATAGATAGATAGATAGATGAGAAAAGAAATAGGCAGATAGCTAGATAGATGAAACAAGAGATAGATAGCTAGATAGATGAAACAAGAGATAGATAGATAGATAGATGAGAAAAGAAATAGGCAGATAGATAGATGAGAAAAGAGATAGATAGATAGATAGATAGATAGATCAGTTTGAAATAAATAGATGTTACTGTTTTCCCCTTCTTCTCTTTTGTTTAATGTCCTGTGAGTGTAAAATTCTCCGTGCCTTCTTTCCTGCTACGTATCCCAGAGATTTCAACTATTCTTTGCTGATTGTAACTTCCTTATTCCTACTTTACTTAAAACTCTCTCTTTCTTCATAAGTCTCTGGTATTGTCAGCATTCGCCACTAGACCACATTTCTCTCCTTCAAGTCTCTTTGTCATCTCTGCTGAAATTGTCTCCCCTTCAGTGTCATATATAAGATTACCTAATCCCATGAAGTTGGGACACTTTTCATTATTTCTGACATAATTTATTCCTCCTAAATTGATAGGTTTAACAGAAATATCAATTAAAATAGCAAAATAGTTGCTTTAATCTGTCAACAGATTAGACGAGTTATAGATCAAGTAAGAGATAATTTATTGTTGAGGGGTTCTCCGCTTTTTACACAAATGGACTCGCCCAGTATATACATATACTACGGCTCCGTGAAGACTCGAGAGATCAAGACCTCCGAGTCTAGCTGTAAGCGACGTCTGTCGGACTGTCTGCTTTAGCAGAGAGGAACCCGGACGAAGCTTTGCCGAAGGGCAAGGTTTCGTCCGGAGAGGTAGACAGGGCCTGAACCCGTCTAGGCTGGTTCAAAGGCTATATTTTTGGCCGAGCCTACGGTCTCGGAGATACCCACATTAAACCGGCCTTGTGCGACATTCGGTCCTCGTGGGTGGATTGATAAATACCGAGCAAGACCGAGGAGTCGAGTGTGACAGAGTAAAAGGTTGTCGGTAACCGGAAGGGTGAGGGTGAGGTAACAGCGTTGTGGGAGTCACAGTGAGCGAGCATGTAGACTCAGTAAGAAGTCATACAGCGATACTTCAATACCAAAGACTATATATATATATATATATATATATATATATATATTGCTACTAACCCGTATTCCCGGAACTACTAACCTGCATTACCAGTTTGTATTATTACGTTAATACATTATTTTCATATATTCATTCCTGGCGTTTGTTATTTATTGGTACCGGATTTCAACCCGGAATCCACAACATTTATTTAAATCTATCTATTCCTGATTCCTAAGTTAATTTCGTTCCTATATTTATGTTACATAGATTTCAAGAATTATGAGGGTAGGTAAAAAATTATCCATACTTTTGCTATAACATATCTTTAGGTTTGTCCCACCGCCTTGTGCACATGCGTGTTTATAGTCGGCACAATTGTGGTCACGTGACCGCAGTTTGGGCTTGATATCGCGCCAGTTTTCTTGTTACTGTTGCAATGTAAACATGGCTGCTCCGTAACAGTGTGCACAAAGAGCAGTGATCCGAATCTACAGAGACCATTCTACCTCATCGATTTTAACTCACCGGTTTGTCATTACCATCTTCCGAGCTTGCTGGATCTTTGCGTCAGTGGTTGAGGTTGACGGATATTGTCTGGCCACTTTTAAACTTCTCCATCCACTCATACACACTTCGACGCGGTACTGCACCAGATACACTTTCTGACGAAAGAAATCGGATCACTGCTTTTTGTTCCTCCTTGGTGCACACTGCTGGTGAAGCGGCATATATTAATACTAACATAGCAGTAAGAAAACTGGTGGGATCAAGTTCAAACTTCGATCACGTGATCACAGCAGTACCGACAATAAGCACGCATGTGCAGAATGTAATGTGACAAGCCTAAAGATGTTATGGCGAAAGGGTAGATAATTTCTTTTTACTTACTCTCATATTATTAGGTTGGTGGAAAAATAATGACGTAATAATGTCGTTTTTTTACGTTAAAAATACGTCAAAAAACGACATTATTACGTCATTATTTTTCCACCAACCTAATAGCTTACTGTATATCCCCACCCTACACTGTCATGTATTTTAGTCTAGCTTCCAATCAAAGTACTAGAATGACGAACAAACAAACGATTGATCAGGATTAATGCACCTGATGCTTTCCCCGCCTCTCTTTCTCTCTATCTCTCTCTCTCTCTCTTTCTCTGTCTCACTTACTCACTCTAAAATAATTCCACCTGTTTTGTTATCGACCATGTGGTTAGCGAATTAAAAAGGATAAAGTATAATTTTTGTTTGATAAGCTATTATTATGTAACACTTATTCACGCTCAGAATTCGAACGCCACTCAGAGATTCTAATTTTCTATTGGCAAGGCGAAATGCTAATTTGCACCTGCCTCATTACTCCGATTTAATTACCCAGTCACCATTCGCTAAAATTGACGCAAAAGCAACTGGGTGATTTAGCTGCCATGGAAACTGTATTATTTCCATAGCAACCAGCGCATATTGTTTCTTCTGCCTAAACCAAACATTGTCATGCTACGAAATACCCATTTCCTCGAAATCCTCTTCAGGATTTCCGTTATTTCATTAGCTTCTACTTCGATTAACAATTTCATTAATTTGGAAATATTATTAACTTTCATTTCAAGAATAAGCGAACTTTGTCAACACAAAGGGCGTGATTTTATTATCAGAAGGATAAACGAATCTAGAAGAATTGAATACATGAACGTAACCAGGATTCTTCAAACTCTTCAATTTAGGCCGATGACACTTCACATATGACCAACTGTCGGTAACAAACTTGGAGTCGTTTCATCAAATCTCATTGCAATAAAATTTATTTCAATATTCAATACACATAGGCGTGTAAGTTCAGCAATACTGGTTGAAAAGTATAATAGAATCGTTCAAACTTTTATTGGGTTGGGAGTAGTTTAACACGTTTGGTTCTAGTCACTGTAATTCGCTTTTTAGTCAGTCTATTAGAGATTTCGATTATATTGGGTTGGAAACAAATATCCTGCACATATATTAATAAGACAAATATATGAAGTTGTGCGAGAACTTTGTTAATAATGGAATACATTGAGATTAAGTATTGACTAAACAATTAAGTGGTTCGATTAAGAATTTGCAACCGATATCTCTTCATGCCTCGTAAATTCTGGTATGTCTCGAATCTGCTTACAGATTCGTGGCGAAATGCGTTTATTCTGAAATATGCTTGCTCGTTCTTCACTCACGACTGTTACATCTCATAAAAAATGACGTAATTCTTAATTCAAGCATATATAAATAAAGATATAGATTATTGATATTTGGAAAAACGTTCATGAAAGCATGTTTCAAAAAAAAACATCTGACTATGTTTTGGCTTCATTACATCGTAAACGAAAAAGTGTATTGTGTGTGTATTCATTAGTGTGTTTGTTTAAAATAATAAAATCTTATATTTATCATTATTTTGAGGATAGCGTATGGATTCAATCCTCTTGGAAATATAAACATATATATATATTGACAACTAATATATATATATATATATATATATATATATATATATATGTATGTGTGTGTGTGTGGTGTGTGTGTATGTGTGTGTATGTGTGTGTGTGTCTATGTGTATAATATAAAAGGCTCAATCACTAATATTTCTTTGAAAATATTAATGTTTAAGCCTTTTATATTAAATTTTTGCCTTGTCTTTCACATAGAGTTCTACCTGCATTTTATCCTCTTGGATATATATATATATATATATATATATATATATATATATATATATATACATTGACTACTAATATTATCAATATATATATATATATATATATATATACATATATATATATATATATATATATATATATATATATATATATATTGTCTTATTAGCCATAATATAACGAAGATGTTGTGTTAAGCAGATATGCCAAAACATTCAATCAAAGTACCTGCTAATAGATGAAAGCAAGACCACCAATCAAGGTTGTATGTATATTCAGTTTGCTATTTATTTGCATTTTTAATAAATTTTCACAATAATAAATTACGTTCTCTTTTAATTAAAAATGTATTTTTCCAGTTATCTTTAAATAATATATATATTTGTGTGTGTTTGTGCGTGTGTGTATTTTAAAGCAATTAATGCTTATTGTTAACCCATAAATACTTCTTATGAATTTAAACGAAATAGGAATTCAATAGAAACACTTATATCAAGACTCCATTCCCTGAGAAGAAGGCTGGAGAATTGATATCACCCAGTCTTCAGCAACATAAAGAGGATATCTGATGTTAATTATACACAACAATCATGATCTTTTACGAACTAAATATAAGTTTTATAGCAGTGAGAAATGGATATAAAATAAATATAACTTTTATAGCAATAAGAAATATATATGAACTAAATATAAGACTTGTAATAATAAGAAATGTATATAAATTAAATATGTTTATAGCAATAAGAAAAGTATATAAACTAAATGTAATGTTTATGGCAATAAAAATATATATGAATTAAATATAACGTTAATAGCAATAATACATTTCATGTGAACTAAATATAATGTATACAACAATAAGACATTGATATAAGCTAAAGATCATGGTTATAGCAATAACAAATGTATACGAACAAAATATAACATTTATAACAACAAGAAATATATATATATATATATATATATATATATATATATATTAATTTCAGTAAAGGTGCAATTAATTTACAAATTCATGAATTATTCATACATAAAACAAATACAAAGGTTAATGATTTAAATGGCCAGAAATCCATGTTCGCGAACAATTCAAATAATATACAAAAACCCCGAACCTGTTTATGAATGAAAAGATCCTGTTTTATAAATTTCAGTTGCATAAGGTTTTATTATTTTTACAAGCTTTCGTCTGTTCCTACAGACATCCTCAGGTATGGAATAGATTTTGTTCTTGTTTTTACTCTCAGTAATAAGTGGACAACGAAAATAGAGATGTAATTCGAAAAATGCTATGAGAAATGAATTGAATTGTTCGCGAAGATGGATTTCTCGCCAATTAAATCATTAACCTTTGTATTTGTTTTTTGTATGAAGAATTTATGAATTTGTAAATTAATTGCACTTTTATTGAAATTAAAATAACTGATCCAAGTGCAACTTTCGGATAATAAGTGCGACATTACTGTAATTATTGAACAATATAGTTCATGCCACTTTGACGGAAAATCTACCAGTAAAAAAGAATTCTCTTATCACTATATTTGTACATAAACGCAGAAACTTAAAATTTAAATTCAAACTCAGCGTTGCGACCGCACTTTCCAAAATAATAACACATTTCTCATAGCATTTTTCGGATTACAACTCTATTTTCGTTGTCCACTTACTACTGAGAGTAAAAATAAGAACAAAATCTATTTCATACCTGAGGATGTCTGTATGAACAGACGAAAGCTTTTAAAAATAATAAGACCTTATGCAGCTGAAATTTATAAAACCAGGATCTTTTCATTCATAAACAGGTTCGGGGTTTTTGTATATTATTTGAATTGTTCGCGAAGATGGATTTCTCGCCATTTAAATCATTAACCTTTGTATTTGTTTTTTGTATGAATAATTCATGAATTTGTAAATTAATTGCACCTTTACTGAAATTTATATATATATATATATATATATATATATATATATATATATATATATATATATATATATATATATATGAACTAAATATAACGTTTAAAGTAATAAAAAATGTATGTGAACTACATATAAGGTTTATGACAATAAGAAATACATAAGAACTAAATATAAGATTTATAATAAAAATTGTGTATCAATTATATATAACATTTATAATAATAGGCAATATATATGAAGTAAGTGTAACGTAATAATAATAAGATATATACCAATACATAAGTTAAAAATATAGATATAAGCAAGAAAACTTGTCACTATAAATGTTTCCGAAAGAAAAAAAGATTATTTTGTAAGCGGTACAAGGATTGCTGCAGGTCTCAAGTCTGTCCATCTAAGCAACGTTTTATCCTTCAAGTCATGCGAATATGGCAACGGTAACTCAACAAGTCATGACTGCCGAACTGCATCTACCTGATCAGGTGAAGACATATTTCTAACGCTATTCGTTTCGTCAAAGCCACAACATGTTTTTCCTGCTCTTTATTTCTTTTTGCTTCACACCTGGAAATTTTCTGTTGCCTACTTCAACAGTGGTGTCACGTCTTCAACCACGCAGTTCTGAAACCCGTTCACTTCAACCGTTCGCCGCTTCAGCCTTCATCTCCACCAAAGTTTTTCCTGAGGTTAAAAATGCATCTGAATAGCTTAATTAGACCGACGTTGAAAAACAGTTTGTCAAGCCGCCCAAAGTTTTAAACTTCAGGGCCATTTTTCAAATACTCTAAACGATTACTATACAGAAGAATGCTTCTGGTCAGAGAAAAAGAACTTTCAGGCAAAATATTTGGAAATACATCGAACCCACGGCAAAACCTGAAATACGAATGTGACTGCAAATCTAATGAATGCTCAAACGAACAAAAATGTAAATTGAATGTAAATATTACTTTAACTGTAAAGATAAAAGAATTTATTAAGCTTCAGTAAAGTCTCATAAACTATTTCAATACACTAAAGGAATAAATAATTATACTATTAATATGGAAATAAAGCATATCAAAACGTAAAGAATCGTTCAATTTAATGGAAAATTTAAACATCAATAGTAAATGGAAAATTTTAACGCCTAAATTTGATAGAAAATTGAATCATCTAAAGGAAATGAAAAAATGAAACATCTTACTTTAATGGAAAATTTCAGCATTTAATTTTAATAGAAAATGTGAACATCCAAAATTAATGGAAATTTCGGCCATCTAAATTTAGTTGGAAATTTGAACAAGCAAATTTAATGGCAAATTTAAATATCTAAATTTAATAGCATATTCGAACACACAAAATTAGTTGAAAAATTGAACATCTGAATTAAATCATAAATTTGAACACACAAAGTCAATTTCAAATTTGAACATCTACATTTAACAGTAAATTTGAACACTCAAAGTTACTGGAAATTTGAACACCTAAATTAATGTTAGATTTGAACATTTTAATCTAATGAAAATATTCTCTGAGTAGATTCTATGATTACGAATTTATTAATACTAACATATATATAACGGAGGCACGGTTGAGTAAACGGCTTGGATTGAGGAATCGGAGTTCGAATTCCAGTTGAATCCATTACATTCACTTACGTGCTAATACCCTTTGGAAAGATATGAATCTTCTTCTTTCCCCAACTATGGCTAAATAGCAGACCGGGTTCTATAGCCTTGAATGACAACTGGTCTACTGCAGAAAGAAATCTCAACCTACTGCGGGAAAGATCTGCCTCGTCAGTCATGTATCGAAAGATACATGATCGCCTAAGCGTGTATCACGTATGGAAAATAACTGACTCACCATATATATCTGGGTTGCCCGTCTTAATTCACCAAGAGAAAACATGTTAACATCCTTAATCAACTAATTTCAGAAGCCATTGTTATCTTTTATTTGTATGACGATAATTGCGAGATGACATCAAACATCTTCATCTTTGCAATCTTCTAGCGATCTTCAGGTGCACTGTGATTTTGTATCGCCTTGTTCTCGCCGATATTTTTAATTATTCAATGTGTTTTAGGGTCGTTGGAAAATATTCCAGAATTCCATTGATAATCAACAAATTATTTTGCCAACCTATAAGCCCTTTCCCGCTACTCTATAGCTATTTCCATGGAGAATGTTAAGACGAACTACATTACTTAGCTGCCCCAGTTCTAACTTTGAACGTTAAGACCCGCCATGCAACGCACACTGTAGCCACCCACCCTCATTACATTCTTATTCCATTAGTGAGATGTAACCGCTGGAAACTGCTCCCATGAGAATGCTTCCCCAATTACTAAAATCTTAACTTTTCCAAGTCTCTGGTTTACCGATATCTTCCCAACATATCCGCATAACAGTGTCTCTTACTCTGTAAATATCTTCCTCAAGTGGTTTGGTTTGTTTTTGTTTTACGGCATATTAATCTCAATGGGTTATTTAATGCCTATAAAATTTTTATTGCTGGTAATATTTTATTTTGTCAAAAATCTATTTCTCATAATGTTTCTTTTTTAAAAAAATGTGTTGCTGGTAATATTTTTTTTTTCAAAAACCTATTGCTGGTAATATTATTGTCCTGAAAAAATGTGTAGCTGGTAATATATTTTCCAAAACGTATTGCTGGTAATATTTTTTTCCAAAAATATATTGCTGGTAATAGTTTTTTTTTTCTTCAAAAATTTATTGATGGAAATAATTTTTACAAAGTATTTCTGGTATTAAAACCTCTTTTTACACTTTCATAGTATTTTTTAGCCTAGTTTCGGGGTTAACTATTTACCCATAGCTAGAACCCTAACAGGTGCTACCACCCCGGGTCAGGGTGGACCTGTGAACACCAGCAATTAAGAGGTGGTTCCATGCTCCTCTAAACCTCCTGATCAGAGGCCTTGCTGTTGGACGTAGTTTATTGTCTTACCCATGAGGTGGATGTAGTTTATCTTCTTACACAAGACACCTTCCTCAAATGGCTCTTGCCTTGTACAAGAGTAACATTATTGTAAAACAAAAAATCATTGCCATCTTACACGATAATTTTCATAACTTCGCCAACTCGAATTTTATATGCAGAGATTCGCTATAAAATGAGCATACATGATAAAAAATGCCTCAAATTTCAAAATCTTTATTAATCAGATAAATTAAACTTTAAAACGGTTAAATTTTCTCAAATAAAATTTCAATAAAGATTTGTCGTCTTTCAACTCTCTGCCATTGTTGATACTCCTTGACTAGTGGACGGAGTGATTTCTAATTTTATATTTGTCTTAATTCTCTCTCTCTCTCTCTCTTTCTCTCTCTCTCTCTATCTCTCTCTCTCTCTCTATATATATATATATATGTGTGTGTGTGTGTGAGAGAGAGAGAGAGAGAGAGAGAGATATTACTGGAATGATCTAATAGCTTGGAGCTAGTTGTTTCCCATGATTAGGGTTTTAGAGGGCGTTTATGAGGCTTTTTTGTAGAAACTGTATTGACTGAGTATGTATAAAATCCTATTTGAACGGTATATAAATTCACAGATTCTATGTTTTGATAGGAATTTAGGCATTTAGAAATGTTATGTTAACACCTTTTCAATCATGCTTTCATTTGGTCAAATAGCCTACTAATGTACAAACGTATATTATTGTTAGTACTATTAGTCCTATTATGTTTGTTGCTTTTTTTCTCTTGAATTTCTTTCATTAGCCTATTTATCAACATATTATAAGAAGCATACATGCACAATCTTTTTATTTCCAATTATATATATATATATATATATATATATATATATATATATATATATATATATATATATATATATATATAAATTAGAGAAAGAACAGATACAGTAAAATTCCACTGTTCGTGGCATTTACTTTTTTTTTAAAAGTACTCAATACAAAGTAGACCAATATAGAGAGTGTTACCTCTTTTCCGAAAGTTAAAGTCGTTGGGAACAACGTTAGAATTAAAATTAGACTTGTGGGTATGTTTTGATTAACCAATTAAATGTCAGATCTCCGTTATATAGAAAAGTAAGCTCAGAGAATGTAGGTGGGGTAGTTATTTTTAAGTCAAGATAAACCGGAACATAGACAGGATATCATTGACTGCGAAAATATGTCAGCGACAAATGTATTGTGATTGTAGACAAATTTGACATGTTCATTTTTTTTTGGGGGGGGGGAGAGCGTTGAAAGGAGGGTAGATTAATAAGACGTAATGGTAACAGAAATCTTTCTTAATTTTTTAGATTAAGAAAGATTCTTAAAGCGGCCTGTAGATAAGATTAAAAATGTGGAACGTCTATATAAAGATATTAATAATACAAAGTGGACGGTTATACATGACAATATTAAAGCTGAATAAACAAAATAAAACAATTACCCGTAGAGAATATTATTAGGTTGGTGCAAAAAAATAATGTTTTCTCAGATAGTAACATATGTGAGAAAACGACATTATTTTTGCACCAACCTAATATTATATCTTATATATCACCCCCGCCCCCGAGCTTACTTTTCTATTTAACGTAGATCAGACATTTGATTGGTTAATCAAGACATACCCTCAAGTCTATTTTTAATTCTGACCTTATGTTCCCGAACCTTTAACTTTTGGAAAAGAGATAACAATTTGTTATTAAATTTCCTTGAAAATCATTTAATCAATCAGTTACTTACCATCGCCTGAAGAAATACAATCAAAGCATTGAAATATATATATATATATATATATATATATATATATATATATAAAATGTCGCGAATAAACGCCTTCTCGTTTCCTACTCTTCGAATTCTCCATCCATTTCCGGTCTAGTGTCACGCTGCCATTGACACACAACTTGTATCTGTATCATTATTTCGTCAAAATGAAATCCGAATACGCTATCATGATTGATCCATGCCGAGTTAAGCGGGAAATCATACCCGACTCCAAAGCCAGTGATCAATCTTGACAGTGATTTGTTTAAACCTGCCCCACATTGTCTGATATTCTCTTCAGAATGTTCCACTTTCTTACTTTCTACATAAGCCAGATCGGTATCTTTCGATGAAGAACCCCTTTGTATCCGTGTCTAAAAGTTTCCCATGAATAATGACGTCGTGCATATATCGTATTACATAAATATAAGCTCCGCTTACATTATGTCACTCTACGACTGCTAATGGTACCATGTAACCAATCTCGTACTACCTACCGTCTGGCCGGATAACTAGCGACTAAACCGGTTCCTCCAACATACTTTTCTGGTAAAAGGGGTGGCAAGACACGGAGCAGCATTAAAACAAGAACCGTCAAAGGGCGAAATGAACCTTGTTGTGTCAATGGCAATCTAGTACAATAGTGTGAATTGAACATACAGTGCTTTGATAACACGGCATCACTGGGCAGAGGGTTTACTAGACTGAAAACAACGAACAGATTACAAGGGTTCCCACAAGGGAATTAATGACCACGTGTCCCTTACCAAAGCGAGGGGGACTTCAGCTGTAGCATGAATGAATAATTCTCCAGCTTTCAACCCAGATATGTTGAGGGAGTTGATCAGGAGTTCAGTTGCGCAGCGTCTCTACAACCCCACACGACCAGGTTATTTGACGATGACGATAATGATGATGATGATAGGCCTTATACTTGGGCACGATAGTCAACAAGTGTGACGCACTTGTGTCAGTCGAAATATTAGTAGCCTGCCTGGTGTCTAACAGAATTTCCCATTTCCCATCGACGTTGATAATCAGTATACGAGATCGCGTCAAGGTTGATAGAACACCCCAATTTAGGATGACTGCTGCAACACAATTTTCCTACATTCATTTCACTTTGTGTTCTACAAATTTGCTTAGTAAATATAAAGATTACATTCTTAACGTCAGCAGTTTAATTAATAATATTGTAAGGCTTTCAAAAATATTCCATACCTTTATTTCAGTTCACCAGCCCACAGATTTCGACATTAGTCGAATGGACACAAGTTCAAATTCATGGAGTACACCAAAAAACAATAAGTTGTAATATTTAATAATCACGGGGGGAAAGGATAAAGAGAAACAGCAAAGGTAATTACCTAATGACGGCAAAGCGGGAATAAATGTATTTCTATACACAGATTGTGACAGAAATACCTCCCACATTTTAAAGGTTGACAAAGAGACCAAGAGCAACTGTTATTAAAGACATTTCACTGCTGTATAAAAAGGGCTATGAATTTTATTCCTTTCATTTTAAAAATTACATCCTCCAAATAGTGTCCTTTATTCGCTGTTTTACGCGATTTCTAGAGCCTGGAGTTCGAGCGCTTCGGAGTTTTCAATGTGACTTTCCTTTAAGCGATCCTGAAATTTTCAACCCATAGCACTATCGATTTTCTCTCCGGGACAGCATCATTCCGACGTAACATGAAATGAGCACAAGAATCTCTGTGTTAATTCATCAATCTTAAAAATCGTTTCACAAGCCATCTCTGGTTGTGCAATGATCCAAACTATGATGGTCACTGATGGTATCTGAAAACGATGGTATGACATTAGCTAGATGAAGACACCATTAACACATACCTAAGTTTACTGGCACCATAGTTTTAACTGTGGGAGGTATTTTCCGTCGCATCCTGTATTAAATGAAAATATGTACTTTTAGGCAAAATAAGTTATTGGACAGTTATTTTAATTAAAAAAAAATATGTAGCATTGCTTACTCTATCACAATTTACTTAGTCTACCCCACTTTGTGGAGTAATAGATAGCGGCTCAGACTGAGGAATTGGAGAGCCGAGTTTAAATTCCAGTCGAATCCATTACATTCACTTACGTGCTAATACACTTGGAAAAGGTATAAATACTCTTCTCAACCCCCGCCCAGCTATGAGTAAATAGCGGCACCAACAACTGGCAACTGGTCTATCGCAGAAAGAAATGGCAACTTACTGCGGGAGAAAATCTGCCTCCTCAGTCATGTATCGTAAGATAAATGATCGCCTAAGCGTGTATCACGCATTGCACATATCTGATGTTGATGCGAGAAGCTCAAGAACTACCATTGTGATTCTTTAAAATCAAATGTAAATTAGTGCTCACTAATAATGATGAAAACTTACCCTTTCCTCTAAGTTTTTTTTTATTTTCTAAAAATGCTTTAGGCATATTTTTTCTTCAAAAATAATTTTAATATATATGTTATATTTTCTCAAGAAAGAGAATACTCTCAACCATAGATTGAATAAAGTGTTCAGTTTGAATATTATCACCATCTACTGATAAAGCAGAATATTATGCTCGTAAATTCTCTTCTAATTCTACTGTTGACTGAACTGAAGTGTCTTTGACTGACTTTCCACATAGAATGATTCTTTACTCTGTGATATGAATATAACTCTGTCTATGATTTCTGCTATGATCTCTAAATAAGATTTCCAAAAAAACATGTGGACCTGATGATATCCTTGTAATTGAGCTTAGCTCAACACACACATACACTCACCTCCCGCTACAAATAAGCACATAAATGTTTCTTTATATATAGGGTGTGATAGAAATACCTCCCTATATACCTACAAGAAAAATCGCCCACGTAATTGTAAGATATTTGTCACAATGGTGGCTTCATCTAGCTAATGCCTTACCATTTCGTGACTGGTGTTTCTAGGAGGCATATATTGGAGCTATTTCTGCGTTATCATCTACAATACTTAAATTTATATGCAAATATAATTTTCTCTTTTGTCTCTTTTAATTGCGTTTTTCTTCTTATATATATAGAAAATCCTCTACGTGACGAAGCTTTCCTCGCAATTCTTTAACCAAGTCATCCATTACAAGGTATATCTTCTCTACTACAAGTAAATTAATGAAGAAATGACTATTTATTTTGTACAATAATTATTTGTCAACATAATCTCCTTCCTTGTCATTTGTGCTCTTCAGTTAATGCCATTGATGAAACTTAGCCTGCCTAGAAGGTTATGTCATATCGAACTCAATTAAAATAAATTTCAACTGATGGTTTTAAAA
>OZ010581.1:78873140-78908140 GCA_963932145.1 Acanthosepion lycidas | reverse complement strand
AATATTAATCTGTACTTCTTATAATTCCCCGTGATTTTTTCTGAATAAATCGCCGATCTATGAGCGACACGGCTTTAGGTAAGTGTTTGTGAGTTAGCCTGCCTTTTCATTGATAGCGAGTTTGATCCTAACTTAATGTTTCTTATTTCTTGTCTTGCCTCTGTTTACTCAATTGTTCCGATTTGCTTAGATAGCCACGAAATACTTCTCTTTTCTTTTAATATTTTCCCATTGTTTTCTTGTTCTCTTCTTGGATCATTTTCTATTCCCTTTTTTTCAATTTTCTTTCTTATTTTTTTCCATTTTCTTTCCGATATCCTCACATTTATTCCTTTGGCTTCAGTTCTTTCACTCCAGTAATTTCTTTCTTTTGTCGTTTTAGTGACGCCATTGCATTCTTTTCTTCTATAACCCTGTTTTCTCTGTCTAAAATTCCCGAATGAAGACTTATCATTATTTACAGTAAGACTAATGTACTAATTTTTGTTGTTATTATTACGTTTCACTGTGAAGACATTCGGTAATTTCAAGCCACAGGACAATCTCCTGGAGAATTAAAGCTCGGTTTTGTGAATTTGGGAGGCATAGACATTGTGAGTTCAATCCCTCGGCCGTGTAGTACAAACTCACAATCAATGGATTCAGGGTGAGTTAGAACTGATCAAGATTAAAAAAAGAACAAAACAAAAGGCCCCTAAATTGGTTACATTATATAGTACTAATATAATTACGAATGTGTGATATTAGATCACGTTATGTATTACTAATACTATTACGAATGTGTAATAAAGATGATTATTGGTTACAATATGAGATATTAATACTATTACGAATGTCTAATACTAAGTGGTATTATGTAGTACTAATACTATTACGAGTGTGTAAAATAGGTGACACTATCTACAAATGTTTGGGTGTTATGTTCATTAAGTATAGATTTTACGAATATTGGTGATAAGAAAATGTTCAACTGACGAGTATATTATTAATAATCCTTCATGGTATTTTCTTCCTAATTAATTTTGTTCCTTTTATTTTCAAGCATATTTATAGCCTCTTTTAACCCTATGTGTTTTTAAGGAATGACTTATCAAATAAGGAACACTTGCTAAATGGTTGGTATTAGATTTCTATATGTCTCGCCTATGTATTTCTTGTGGCATTGTCAGCTGTTTATCGTATATGTCCCAAATTCCGATACATTATTTCTTCTTTGCTAACTATTTTATTACCTTGGAACTATTAATTATGGTTGTGTCTGGGATAACTAAATGTGCAGTAAATAATGAATTATTTTATATAGTCTTATCAACTGAGCATTTTTGTTGTTATGGAACATACTTTTTCAGTCTTATCGATTTTGAATGTTTTTTCTTTTATTTGATAAAGGAATGTTCAGTTTAGTGAAAGAGTTTAAGTTTTTTGTTCAATATAATTTTCTTCTTCATCTCGGTATTTTATATTATAAAAGCTCGTCAGTAGAAACAAATAATTAATCCTGATTTTATTTAGGGAACAAAAAAGTATTATAAAAGTAGTATCTTGCCAACGCTAGTTAACACAAACCTGTTCAGAAAAGTACTTATGTGTACTTCGAGTGAGCTACTTTCCATTATTTTAAAAAAAACTTCCAGCGCGCTAGTCCCATTGTTAAACAAGGTGAAGTTGATTGTGGGCGAGACATGTTTGACTTTGTTACACAAAGTAGCAGTTCTTACGAAAAAATGTTTTCTTCAGTGGAACTTTCTCCTTACATATGGAAGACGGAGGAAATGGGGTTCATTAGACTGCGTGGTCGTCACATGGCGTGGTTCCAGCTCATTTGAAGATCTAATATAAAAACCGATTTTCAGACAGATTTTCAACACTGTGCCTGTAAGAGAAATAGGTTTTCCCTCACAAAACTCTACGATATCTGATCAAAAAGTATTGGGATTCTTGCTATGCCAACGGTGCTAAGGTATGCAGAGTCAAGCCGCTTGACACAGATTGACCTTGAACTTCGTTGCACATGCAGAATTAAGTTCTCGGTAACTTCTGTTGTTTATATCAGTGCTTGGAAGAAAAGTGTGTAGGGTATAGTAGTCTTACCACACCACAGATATTCTATCATAGTTTATGCACCCGTTTCTGGCCAAGCACAATAATCCCCAGGTCTGACAAAGACCATCTTCCTAAGATATCGCCTCTTGCAATCTTTCTGAAAATCAAACCTCAAATGATTACAAGATATCAAGGAAATCCAAAATGATTTTCATGAAAGCTTGTATCAACGGAAATGACACTGTATAAGGTTTGTGGCTTCAGAAGGAGACTACTTTGGAGGAGATTAAATGTCGAACTGATATGTCCTATAGTTTTCTTTTTATAACACCATTGCCGATACTTTTTAATCTGATTCGTATTTTAAATTCAATGAAAGCTGGAAAATGAGGAATGAACAATTACAGATCAGATGTCTTTTTACACTAATAATTCACCGAAAACAAGACCCAAGGTACTGTTACTGAGCGAGAATGTTGTAAGGGAGAGGGATGAGGAGTAAGAAATGAAGATCATGAGGGACGTTTATGATATATATCTTTTGAGCCGGGACATGGGAAGACCAAGATTATAACTGCCAGGAAAGAAACCTAGCGAGAGTTTGTTCCACAATGTAACATTTCTGGAGTAGAAGCTGTCCGAAAAGAACTAACTCTTTATCAAAAAGGACACGAAGAGAACGGTAATGATTTGCTACCGTAAACATGGCATGACGGGTCCCTAGCTGTGAAGTTGGTAGAAATAAAATAAAAAACTTAATCGTCCGAATATCTTCCAAAGGGATAGCGATAGAATAGCGAGAGACAAGTAATGTTTTGTTTAATAATTCATTACTCTCAGGGCCGCATAATTTCTTTTGAATTCAGTGGAGACTACACCGTGGGGGAGTGGAAAGCACATGTACAGCTATGGCATCAATTTTACATTGTTTCCCTGATCTGACTCTTGTAAATATGGCAGCGATATTCAATCCTATGCCTGATCGGACTCTTGTAAATATGGTCGTAATATTCAATCCTATGCCTGATCGGCCTCTTGTAAATATGGAAGCTCTATTCCATTCTATGTAACATCAGTCTTTTATGAATATTGTAGCAATACTCTATTGTAATCTAATCTGAATCTTGTAAAGATAAATTAAGGCAAAATGAGTCAAATACTTGCAAGACCAATGGAATGAGCTGACCGTTTTACCAGCATCTTTAGCAAGTGTTATATACCGTACCTATGAACATTAATGGTTATTTCCCATTCCTCATAAATACGTTGGGCACTGTTGCAATATGCTGTCTACGCAGTCAGCGTGAGCTGTCAGCGTAGGAAGCTCTTGCTGTGTCGAATTCTCTGCCTTCAGGCAGGGAGGAACCCGGACGAGGCTATGCCGAAGTAGATAGATACCCGATCCCGCGTATGCAGGGTCTACGGGCAATTTTTGCCCGAGCAAACGGACTCGGATTTCCATACATTACATTTGGCCTTGTGTTGCATCCTAACTCCTGGGGAGGCAGGTAAATATCATAATATGCTGTCTATTTAGTCTACCACTAAAATTGGCTTGCCTACTTCCGCGTCGTTGACGAGTATTGTATTTTGTTGATATTATGATTACCATTTCATTTCCAACTCTGTTTTGGTTATATATCATACAGTAACACTTCCTCGATTACAATAGCAACGTATTCTATATATGAGTTGCACTTGGCGTCAGAAGTGTAATTGGAACAAGGATTGATCAATGATGAAAATTAAATATTGTTTATATTGTCATTATTCAATGAATTCTTTAGACTATTTTCATCAGCATCGTCATGATATTCTGAATAATTGTTTATTAATGGAGATATATTTTTTCAATTCCAGGAAATTATATCAGCACTCTTCTCGAAATACAGTCCGAATTATTTGTGACTTTTCTTCCAGGGACATATTAAATCGGTTGATATATTATTTTTTTGCTTTTAAAATGATTCTATCTCTCTCAAGTAATGATAAATAATGATGCATCTAAGCTTCAAGTTTATACATGCCTGCTATGATATCTGGTGTTTAGAATTCGACATTTATATTCGAATACCAAGAACAGGTTATATGGGAAATTTGTCTGGACAGTGATCAAGAAATTAAGGTAATAGATTTAAGAAAATAGTACAAAATCGAACCATCAGAAAAATGATTAGTATAAAAGAACACTGGATTAATTCTGAGGTCAAGAATGAATTAGAGTAATCCCTCGATTAGTGCGTCTAGTGTGTACATCGGTAACCAGAAAAAAAGTCAATTTTCAATCACTATGGTTAAACGGAATCATGTTTTGCTGCACTAATCATGTATTAGTTATGGACTAATCGAATTTCTTTATATAAAAATTTCAGCGCACTAATCGAAATCGAGAGATACCTCTAGTTAGAGTTTTGATAAAAAATCATATTATTTTGTAAAGTTTATCGTTACTATTCTGTCGGTTATCTTCAGTTATTTGGCATTTAAACAACTTAAATTGTTTTAAGAGCAGTAGTAATAAAAACTACAACAACCACAATAATAATAATAATAATAATAATAATAATAATAATAATAATAACAATAATAATAATAATAACAACAACAACAGTTGTTGTTATATCTGACGACGATTCATTTACTCCGACGTCCAATGGACCAAAATAAATAATTAATTCGTCGCTTTCGACATCGAACTATATGGACCTTCATGAATAGTGGTTCCGCGGTTCTCACTAATGAGGATTTCTACGGAGTGAGGTTAATTACAGTAAGTTTCGATCATTAGCCTGAATTAATAACAATATATTGAGGGCGGTTATGAAAATGCATCGCTGGACAGAGAGCTTCCTGGATTGCACGCAAAGGGTTATACCGAACGGTTTTCCTCGATAGAATGAATAGCCACGTGTCCATGACAAAAGCGAATTTTCAAACAGAGAATATGAATTGTAGTCTAATCTAGAGTGGAATGGGCTCCACCAGATGTAATTTGCCCAAGACCCACTACGCATGAATGAATACCTACCACATGTAGACAGAGTTGACCAGGTGCTCATATGTGCAGAGACCCTAAAGACCACAGCCTGTTATGGGTCGAGGAATACTGTTTGCTTTTTTACTTCACTTCACATAATGCAAGGTCAAACAGTCACTAAAAGCAGAGAGTTACACAGTGAAATTGTTCTAAAGAGGAAGGAAAGTGTAAGATGTGCATATTATAAGAATGTGTATCATAGATATCAGGTGACCCTAGACTTGATGAGGTTAAGATTGTAGCGATCGTAAAAGCATCTCCTTGGGAGTCTGTTCCACAACGATGAAGGATTTTACCCAAATTTCGAAAAAGAATGACCCATTTGTTAACTAATGTTGTGAATGATGTCTCATGTAATCGTAATCAAACTGCCTGGAATTAATGTGTTTCCGTTTCTATTTTTTTATTTTGAGTTTATCTCTTCCAAACGTTCTACACTCATTCTGAATCTCAGGAATTCTTGCGTTTCCGTTGCTAATTTCTTTTTTAAATTACGTTTATCTCTTGCAAACACGGAATCTCTTAGAATTCTGTTTCCGATGTGAATATTTTCTTTGCGTTTATTTCTTCCAAACTTCCGTTCGAAACGATATACACATTCTGAAACACTTGGAATTACTGTATTTCCATTCTTAATTTTTCTTTGAGTTTATCGCTTCCAAACCGAAATTCTACACAGTGCATTAATTATTAATCTCTTGGAATTATCAATGTTTGTGTTGTGATTTTTTCTTTATTTTTATCTCTTCCCAACTTATATTCTCCACAGCTCATCCCTTCTTAATCTCTTGCAATTATTGTGTTTCTGCTGTTATTTTTTTTTTCTTTACGTTTACTTCCCCAACTTTATATTCTACATGGTGAACCCATTCTGAATTATTTGAAATTGTTGTGCTGCTGTTACTATTTTTTCTTTACTCTTATCTTTCAAACTTATGTTCTACACGGTACCCTCACTCTGAATTAATTGGAATTATTTTATTTTTGTTGCTAACTTTTGTTCTTTATATCTATTTCTTTCAAAATTACCTTCTATGTTATACATCAATTCTGAATCTCTTTGCTGCTTCATATTACAGCCGATTTTAACAGAACAAAAAAAAGCATATGCTTCACTGAGACGACTGTCAGCTGATAAAAATGAATGTTCCAGATTTCTAATAGCAATTTCCTCTATGTCTACTATTTGGTTCATTCAGAGGAACAGTCTTTGTACCGCCTATAACAACCATATTTGCTACGTTCGGCTGGAATTTGGGGAAGCCATTTAAAGAGTATTTTGGGGAGCTGCTTTAGTTCTCTTCTTTCTAACAAGGAATGACTAGGTCTTCAATTTGTCGTAAGAGACGAGATTTTCTACTTCAAAACACCGGTTCGAAAGGAAAGGACCTTGCAATTCTTACTAGCGTGAAATGGTAACCTTAAAGCGTATGACTCCACATCGGTCTAGTGCACAAAAAAGATATTATCAACAACTTGAATATATTTTCCAGAGTTTTATTAGTTGTGTCCTCTCACCAATGTTATAAATCATAACAATATTTGCTCGAATTAACAATTCTTAATTGTTTTCAGATGAGACAGATTTTTATCATAATATATTTATATTAAATGAAACAAATATGAACAAAAAGATGTCACTTGAATTCTCTGTACGTTCATAACTCCTTTACAGAAATTACTTAGAAAAGGAAAACATTATACTACTAAGCCTCAGTCCCATAGAGAAATGAGAGTGAATCAATAAATTCATTTCTTGTCGGGTAATTTTTAGCTGTAGGTCGATTTGAATTTTTTGTAAACTTAGATTTTTCATTAACATTTTCCTTCGAGTTAAGTATTAAGTTGGTGCAAAAATAATGACGTGATAATGTCGTTTTTTGACGTTAAAAAATACGTCAAAAAACGACATTATTACGCCATTATTTTTGCACCAACCTAATACATTGACAAGGCCGAGCTTATGTTGAAAAATAATTATTTCCCATGGTAAATAAAAAAAAGGCTAAATACATATTAATGTAACTATATATATGAAAACGTTCTCAAAGTTCACCAGTAGATAAAGACAATATGTATAAAAATAAAAAATGAGTAGGAAAACTGTATTGTTAGCCGACGCGTTTCATCCAATGTGGACATTTCAAGGCAAAAACGAAATGAATTTATTGAAACCAAAGTAACTATTAACAACAAACAAAAAGTCCTTAGCAACTAGAAGAATTTTAAAAAAAAAAACGCTATTGTATTCATATTGTAATTTTCGGTTGACAATATGAATATAATAGCCTTTTCTAAATTCATTGGACGAGACGTTTCGATTAATAATAGTTTTCCTATTGTCTTTTACCTTTACATTCACACATCACACACACACACACACACACACACATACATATATATATATATATATATATATATATATATATATATATATGAGAATTAATAGATTGTCACTTAGATGATTGCTGTTATCTTCAGCATCCTGACTCCAGAACTGCTTAGACTGACCGATCCGTCCACTTGTTACCCGTTACGCTTTTTCAGTAATTGACTGTTTATACTTCTCGATTTTTTATATGCACTTATAATTGGTACAATTTTTTTTATAGTGTAAGTGTGCGCGTGTGTATGTGTTCGCGCACGTATGGCTGTGCGCCCGTCTGCGTAGATGTACGTATAGATATAAAACTCCTAAAAAGAAATCCTAAAAAATGCTTAAGTGAGTCTGCTACAGTCACGCACCAGAAAAAGTTCACAGGCGCAACAAAAAAAAAATGCTTGATATCAGGAGAAACATATGGACATCAGCAAAGAAACATGCCGCTAAAAGAAAAATAGTGCTCAACATTATCGGGGCTTCAAAGTGCCTCATAACAGAGCAAATAACTCAAATAAAATAAGCACTTCCATGGGAGTCAGCTACAGAGTAATATTGCGGGAAAAAAAGAGCTCAATGTTATATTAACCTGAGATCTTTAATATTTCTAAATAAATTCCTGGTGAACGGTTGCCGGCCAAGTTTCATGCGTTTTCACCTAATCATCAAAGAAGTATAAAATTCGCATTTTCACAAACAACTGTTGCCAATCGTTTGATGATCGTATGAAACTTCTAGTTGTGATCGGCCACTGTTCACAGAAAATTTATTTAGAAATATTAAAACTGTCAAATTGATTTAATTGCTTGTGCTTTACAGCTTATCAATTTTTTGTAGGTTATTTCAAACCAGAAAATAATTTAACATAGTAATAGTTTCGGGGGTGGATAATTAATGATTTACTAATGATTTACAAGTACTACAATTAATTAACACATAGTTGGGATCAGAAGAGTATAAGCCACACAAATTACTAGATATATAAACCACAAATTAGTATATACATATATCTAATGGGCTAACTTGCGTTTCTCAGGAAGAAGGAATAACATTCACTACAATATTATAGTAGGGACTGTATTCTTTAATAATTCTTTTCCTAATTTCTATAATTTTCTAATTTTTATTTTTTATTGCGTCAAATAAGAGAATATTTCATTAAAAATAAACACAGAAAAACGTAGTTTTGAAATTGTTGCTTTCTTTCAATTTTTGAAACTTTTTATTTTATTTCAATGCTTATCATAAAACATGTATACAAAACAGGGTCAAGCTTTCTTCTTCCATGTACTTTCAATTTAATTCAGGCCACGATCTCTACAAATAATTAATCTGAACGAGTATTCTGAAATATGAAAGTAAAAAAAAAAGTATTACATTTCAATATTTTCATAATCAATTTCAATGAATTTCTTGCTAATTTATTTACACAAATAAGTTTAAATTTTAAACAAATTCGGAGGATGCGCTAAAAACTATTTATATGATTATTTCGTTTGGAGTCAGATTCTCTGAACGCTGCATTAAATATATATATATATATGTGTCTGTGTGTGTGTGAGTGCGTGCGCGCACACACACACATAGTGTGACAGAAATAAATCCACATATAATTTCCAAAAACTACGAGGATCCTATGAAATGTTCATAGGCTGACACCAAGATACTCTGATGAAATGCGATTTTAATGAGAATTAAGTTTAAGCGTTTAATGTTTTTTGTCTTTTTCTTTCAGATTTGGCGGACACCTGGGCGATATTATTTTTCATACATAATTGCCATGACTTAATTAACATGATCCAATAGAGAAATAAAGTAATTTTCACCAATAACACTGATTTATTTACTGCTACCTTTGATCCGTCTTAATGAAACACCCTTTCTACACACACACAGATATATATACTCTTGTTGGGATATTTTATACCAGATAATTTTATATAAGTTACCATCAATGATCGCTAACAATTCCAACGAGGGCATGTGCTTGTGTATGCGTGATGTATATATGTATGTGTGCGCTCATATTTAAAATCAGTGTCTATATTTTAGCTAACGATGCCTGTTTTTTTTTGTTTTTTTTACATGTATTGTTTAAAAATAGAAAATATGTTTGTAAGAACTGATATTTATGCATATAACAAATAGTATGTAATGTTTGTACATATATATTTATATATATATATATATATATATATATATATATATATATATATATATATATATATATATGATGTCATTATGTTTGTGGGTGTAGGATGTGGGTGTTAATCTCTTCCGTGAGAGATTTGTCAAAATCTTACTATTATTTAATTCTTCGCATTATCTGCATAATCCAACAATGGCCACTGGTCATTATGTTATTGACTGTCCTCTATCCTATGTCACGCACTGTTTAAAAAGAATCAAGTGAATGACTTTCTCGTACTTTTAGGCTGAACTCGCCAACCATAATCTCTCACTGACCAAGCTGATAACATCAATCACGTGGTGTATCTGGCATAATTATAACCACGTGACAGCCAATATCCCATCATTTTCAATTGCATCTTTAATAAGATCGACTTAGCATAACGATGTATTTAGTAGATCAATCGTCTTAGTTTATAGGAAATAGGAAACAGGCTTTTAAACTGGACTTCTCTAGTTTGACCGGCAGTATGTAGATATATGTATACTTATTGTTTAACATTTAAACGACGAGAATCATCAAATGATATTAGAGATCAGTGGATATCTTCAAGCGATAATTTAATTTTTTCCATGGAAAAGAACATCATTCATCCATGATTCGATTCTAAATTGACTGCTCTAGAATCTAGTTAAATTCGTTTCCCAGCCAAAGGAGCCAAAGACTATATATATATATATATATATATATATATATATATATATATATATATATGGTGTTTCATAAAGTCGGATCAAAGCCAACAGTAAATAAATTAGTGTTATTCGTGAAAATGTATTTATTTCTCTATTGGATCATGTTATTTAAGTCATGGTAATTATGTGAGAAAAATAATATCGCCGAAATTTCCGCCAAGGCTTCGGCGACAGACCTCCACTCGATGATCAATATTTTTGATGATGTCTCTGTGTATAGTTGCTCCTTGATCTCATCAGTATGCTTTATCTCAACCTTGACTTGTTGTTGGCTTGTTGCTTACATTTGAGATGACCCCAAAGGAAGAATTCTAAAGGCGTCAAGTTGCACGATCGTGGTGGCCAATTGACTATAGAGAGAGAGAGAGAGAAAGAGAGAGAGATTGAAATAAGGAGATGCATAGAGAGAGAAAGAAAAGGAAAGATATTAAACCAAGACGAAATACCTTTTTCCTCTCTTCTATCTTTCCTTATATTCAAATAAAGAATAATCGCTATTTTCGACATTACTTGCCATGTGTATAAAAATAATCCTAGAAGCCGCTGCGAAGTTTTGTTTCATTAGCGACTCGATCCAGAAAAAGATACTATCATTTTTAAACCAAGTCAACAGTCTTTTTCCCCACTGAAGCTGCCAATTTTATACACTTCTTGGTTAGAAATAACATACTTTGTTCTTTATTTCTAATATATTTAATCCCATTGTTTGACCTGGGTTAAGGTACCTTAGCCCCAGAACCACAAGGTTTTCCTGTAAATAATTAATGAATATCATACCAATTTCTTCTCTTTGTGACATATCTTTCTTGAATTGGCGCAATAATGCTTCACTGACAAAGGGACGCTTAAAAAGGATAATGATCTTCATTTAATAACAATGTCGTCCATGACACTTGTTCTAAACAAAATTTATAGTTATTCATCTATCGTGGGCTACCGGAAACGAGTTTACTCGCATTTTTTTGTTTGATTTTTTGATTTTATTGTTTTTCACTCATTTTCTCCTTTTTTTTTTTTCTCATCTTTCATTTTCTTATATTTTATCATCTAATTTCCTCTCCGTCAGTCTCCATGTGTTTAGCCCTATTTCTTAGGTTTTTATTTTTCTCACCCATTTTTCAAATCGTTCTTTGTGTTTGTACGTACCATTGTCTGTATATGTGCGCGTGCCTGTCACTTTGGTTGACAGTCACCAAGTTAATTTCTGATAGAAATTATCTCCAAGTGTGACAGAAATCTAATAATAATAACTTTATTGCTAATCTAAGAAAAATGATCCAGAGAAACGCCTACAAAAGGATTAAAATATAACCGCTAATCCCATATACACCTGAAGACTCCGATACTTGAGGAATAATCTTAACCTCTTCAAATTAAGTGTTAACCGTTATCTTTCCCACATATCCGGAAAGAATTGCACCTCTTCTTACCTAGAATGGACCTTGGTCCTTGTATAGAGTAAACATTAATAAATATATATATATATATAGAATTAAAACGCGAGTTGCACCGTAAAAATTATTTTAATTAAAAGATTTTAAGTTAAAAGATTTTTCAAAGTATTTATTTTTAATATTCAAGTGTGTGTATAAATAACTTTCTTTACCATCACTAATTCTTGTTGGTCATAATTAGATATTTATTAAACTTAGTTTTGGTTAGCAAAAATAGCCAGTATGACCCAACGAAAATACTCCTAACTATAACAGCACCATCTACCATCACCTGTAAGAAAAGTTGGGTCACTGTCTCCTGTCAAAAAGGTTTTTCTCGTCAGTGTTCATTTTGCACATTTACAAATCTACCATTCGACCGTGCATTGAATACTGTTGCCATATCTTGTCGGGTGTTCCTGCTATTCATCTGGAGGTTCTTGACAAAATCCAAAGAAGGATGTGCAATGTAATCGATCCTGTAATCGATCCTGACTTGGCATCTCGACTTCAGTCAATTACTCACCGACGCCACGTGGCTTCCCTCTGTCTTTTTTATAAATATTTTCATGGCAACTGCTTTGACAAGATTTTTTCCCTGATGCCTCGACTACACGAATTTAAGCGTGCTTCTAGATTGACAACTAGGTTTCCCCCTTTTACTGTTGAAATAGTTAAATGTAACCCCTACTTTTACTTCAGCAGTTTTTTCTCTCGCACTTCCTGACTTTGAAACTCCCTTCCGTTTACTTGCTTTTCTGATACAGTGTAACCCGGATATAAGAGAGTTGTCGGGACCGAAGAATAAGTCTCTTATATCCGGGGGTTTCTCTTATATCCGGGGGTTTCTCTTATATCCGGGTTTGGTCTATTTTGTTTAGGTAAGTATGGCTCTAATGTGGGACCAGAGTCAATCTCTCTTATATCCAGGTTTCTCTTATATCCGGGTCTCTTATATCCGGGTTACACTGTAATTGCAATCTTTAAAAAATTAAATGCAACGTCAATGAAAATTTGTTGTTTCCAGATCCACCTATACCCCTGCGTACGAGTGTCATTGCTGGGGGTAAAATGATAAAAAAGATGAGAAAATGTTTCTCCATAAATGTTAAAATTGCAAATAAGTTTATTTAGATTATTTACTAATAATTGCTATTACTGAAAACATATTCTAAGGATTATCAGACTATAACATATCTCATTTAGATTATAATATTCTAGGTACACAACATAAGTGCTTCTCTCACTAAGATGCAACATGACAAAGATATTTGTGAATCTTTTTCACTCAACCGTGCCCTTTCAGGACGTAAGCGATCATGTCTCTCCGCATTTTCCGTTCCCTTGTAGTTCATAATATATTTTGTTTTTATTTTTTTAAGCATTTCACCCCAAGCAAGACGAGAGTGCCACTAACACGCAAGGGGTTACAGAAGATAGAGAACAAGAGTAAAGACGCGTGTTTTGGGAGAGGATAAAAAGAAGGACGGTGAACAAGATCGTGGTATCAGAACATGCCGATTGACATTACACGTGAATATTTGAAGATTGTACTTAACAGGGAAGCAAGTAAGAGGAAGAGAATTCCACAGACGGGATGTGCAAGAGAAGAAGCCATTTGAGTAGAAGAGACGGTTACCTTTAATCGTTTAGACAGTGAAAGTGTGGGACCAGGATGCCACCCTAATAGCTCGCTTAAATTCACGCTGTCTGGGAACCAGCGAAAGCAACTCGTTGCCGTGGAAATACTTATAGAACAGACAGAGGGAAACCACGGCACATCTGTAAGAAAGTGACTGTAGACTAGATGCCAGATCAGGACCTATCACATTTCATATCCGTCTCTGGATTTTGTCAGGGACCTCGAGACTTACAGCGGGTGCACCAGACCATATATGACAGCAATATTCCATGCAATGGTTGATGGTTGATTTGAATGATGGACTCAGATGTAAAAAACTTTCTCTGCTAAAACCTGTTTCGCTATCAATTTGTTCAAACTCACTTTATAGGTTATGCGTTGTTTTCCTCTGTTCCTCTTGCCAACAATCAGTCCTCTGAGAATAAAATTTTCCAAGCCCTTTTTCCTCACTATGCGCCATAGAAATTCCAACTGCCTCTTCTGAAGTTAAATATAAGCGTCCTATTTGTTTTCATTTTCTTTAAAACTTCGTCGTTGCTCACATGTTGGGTTCATGATATCTTTAGCATTTTTCTGCAGAATCACATTTCTGTTGCTTCAAGTGTCTTCTTCATCTGCGAAGAGATTGTTCAATATTCACTGCCATATAGGAGAAAGGGTATTATGTAACAGTTCAGTACTGTTTATTTCTAACGTTTTTTTTTCTGTTTCTTCATACTTTGCTTAGATTTTGGAAGGCATTTTGACTATCCCAATGCGCTTTCGGTACTAAGTGTCGCACTTTATGTCCTCTGTTAAAAAACTTCCAAACATTTAAATTGTTGTACTTGTTTTATTTTGGTATCTCCAATTTGTAATTTGCATATTTAACTGTAGAAAACCAATATAGAAGGAATGGTGATGCCAGTGAGGAGAGATTGCTGTTGTGTTTTGTTGATGTTATGGCAAGCTGAACTTAACTTCTGCAATTAACAATTATCACATCCTTCTTTTTGACTACCCTGGTTAGAATATTTGCCTCGGTGATATTTGAGAGAAGTAAGTTGACAGATAAGCGACATCCAAATGTGAGCGGTTGAAATTCCTGAGAAATATGATTGACATCCGAAAATAACTGTTGAAATCTCCATAACTGATTCATACAGCTAAACCCCTCCAGGAATCCGTTTTAAATTTTCTCGGGTTTCTTTTGTTGAATAACCGCCTCTGACAATAATTACAGGTGGTGCTGTTTTTAAAAGTCCCTTCCTCTTTTCCTTTATACTTTGGTAGCTACAAAACGTGTTTCTCTTTGTCTCTCGAAGACGCGCCATGTAAGTGACGATGACGTTCATTGCTTCCTTTAGTTTTCTGTTTATATGTTTGGCACAAGTCAAGAAAATATTGTTTGCGGAACAAATTATACGAGGTTTCATAAAACAATAATTCTTTCTTTTCTGCAATTCAAATGGCGACAAACTGGTGCGATATGAACACGCAAATTGCAAACCGGCGAAACCCAGATACAAGACAAAGTAATCAATATAAAAGATGCAAATCCAAGTCAACAAACTTTCCTTCAACATACACGGAGAAAAGATTGCAGTTATCCACTATTTCTTAGACTTAATTCTTTCTCCGTCTCTCTTTTGCTCCACATCCTGGGTGTAACGATAACCTATTAGGTTAGTGCAAAAATAATATCGTATTTTGACGTTAAAAAATACGTCAAAAAACGATATTATTTTTGCACCAACCTAATACATCAAGCAACAAGCTTTCTCATCGAGAGGTTTTGAGAAGAGTGGAACCATCTCTTAATAGCTGTCGTTTCCAGATCCACCTATACCCAGGTTGGTAGTACCTATAAAAGTCCTAGTTGTAGACTGATAGTGAACACCCAAACTGAGGTCAAAACATAAAAGTATAAAAATACATTAGAAAGAAATTAGCAGCAATACATTTTCATAGCAAAAAAAATGAAAAAAATATACCAGCAATACATTACTGGAAAAATTATCAGCAAACATTTTGGTAAAAAAATTACCAAAGTTCACATGAAAATAAAATTTCGCCATTAAATCCTCACTAAGGAGTTGATATGCGGTTAAACAAACAAAATCAAACAAATCACTTTTGCTCTGAAATTTAACAGCCTTAAGACGTATATTGTCTCGGCTGGGAAAAATTTCTTTCCACGGGCGATCAACTACTAAATTTTATCTCAGCCACGTGGTGCCTCACATACATATTTTCTACCAGTAAAGTCTAAACGTTTTCTTACTTTTTCAGTCACCTCTTAAATCTGGTATATCTTCATGAATTGTTATTCTTTATATGAATATATATATATATATATATATATATATATATATATATATATATATATATATATATATATATATAATTCCTCTCTACGTGTTCAAATTTATTCCTTCTGAAAATACTGAATTCCTTTTATTCGCAAGTTTTCAATCTCAAAAACTGTAGACACGCTTTCCCCTACACTTTACTCGATTGTATAATCCTTTGGAATAAAAATGGCTCACACACAGAATTAAAGCGTGGGAGTGATGACTCCTGGTGACCACACCCGTGGTGGTGTAAATCACTACTACCCAGAGCCGGATTTAGATGAAGAAAGTCCCTAGGCTATTCCCCTCCCACACACACACACCTTCACACGAGTAGAGGAAAATGGAAGAGTGTTTAAACAATTTGAGTAATACCGAGGATTCAGACGGGTTTTTAAAATTCCACAGTTGACAATTCCTTCTTTAAAGGACATCAGATGTTATTATTAAATAGTATGTGATTGAAAAAAGTTGGGATGATATTTCTTAAGGTGGTTAATTTATAGTCAACTGATGTTGTCTAACGGACGTAATGATCAGTTTACTGCTACACAGAAACACAAACAAAGCAACATCTATTGAGTAGGAAACTCAGCGGGGTAACTCGAGCACAACCCACTTACAAAAGCCTACAGTTGAAAGATATTAAGAAATAAATATTTTCCGCAAAGAACTTTTTTATCCTGACAATAACTTATGACAGCTTAAATTAACAATATTCCGTCTATTTTATTTCTCTCGTAAGTTGTATTCGATCAGCTTTTTCCACGAACCACTGGAAACTACTTCCAAGAGGATGCTTCTCCGATCACTACAGTGTTAACTGGATCAAATCTAGGAATATCTTTCCCCACATATCCCCATAACTTGTATGTCTTACTCTGTAACCCTCTACCTCGAGTGGCTCTAGGCTATAGAGTGAAACCTGTGTAAAAAAAAAATTATTGCCACCATGAACGTTATATTTATGTGCTTCCAAATGTTGACTAAAAAATTAGCACACGTGAAAAATAAATGTTTCAAAAATAAAAAGTTCATTAAACAAATTGATTATACTTGAAATCAGCTAATCTTCCTCAAATAAAGTTTCAGAAAAGTGTATTTTTTGTTTTACCCAGGATCCTCTGCTTTGTGGAACCGACTCCCAAGAGGATGCTTCTCCGATCACTACAAACTTAACTTGTTCAAGTTTAGAGTCAACCGTTATCTTATCCACATAAATTATGCCTCTTAGTTTCTAACCCTCTACCTCGAGTGGCTCGTGTAAAAAAATGTCCACAGTGATTTCTCAGCACAATATTCAATCGAATAAATGCGTAATTAAAAACGTGTACAGCTGATAAATTAATATGCTGTTCACAACCACCTAGCCATTCAGTATACATTCCCTCACCGTAATATGAAGTATTCTTTGCAGATAGGCTAATATGGAAAGAATAAATGATAAGTAAAAAAAAAAGTAGTTAATTCTGTCCTGTAGATATGAAAAAACGACGGAATTATATTGAATATTACATATTTGAAAAAACGAAGGCATTTATTCGGAATATTACATATATGTAATAGCTTAGGAAAAATATAATCGCTTCATCAACAGGCAAAATCCCCGAAAATATGCCTAATCAATTTAATTAAGGGGAATAATGGCAAATTAACGGTTTTGAAAATATAATTAAAAACATAACCGGAATAGGGAATGAACGTTGGTGCTGTTGTTTCAAATGTTTTGTGATTATATGAAGAACAGAAAAGATAGAAAAAGTACGACCAGAAATATAAAGTGGGATATATATATATATATATATATATATATATATATATATATATATATATATATATATATATATATATATAATATTTTTTCATATGTATTCGGATATATATATATATATATATATATATATATATATATATATATATATATATATATATTCAGATGGCTATATATATATATATATATATATATATATATATATATATATATATAGATTAGATAGATATTATAATTTTTCATATATATTCGGATATATATATATATAATTTTTTTCATATATATTCGGATATATATAGAAATATATATATATATAGATAGATAGATAGATAGATATAAATATATATTATAATTTTGTCATATATACTCGGATATATATATATATATATATATATATATATATATATATATATATATATATATATATATATATATATATATTAGGTTGGTGCAAAACTAATGACGCTTTTTGACGTATTTTTTAACGTCAAAAAACGTCATTAGTTTTGCACCAACCTAATATATAATGGTGTCTTGAAACGATCTGGTCAAGACCTAAGTACTAAAAAATGCTGAAAAATACAATGTTTCATAAAATCCATTTTGTGTCAAACAGCGAAATTTCTAACACCCCTTCATTATATATATATATATATATATATATATATATATATATATATATATATAAGCGTTTCACCCCCAGAAGATTTGGACCAAGATCAGATAGGAATGATGAAAGGATGAGGATGCCATCCTCGTAGGGCGCTTGAATTTATTATATATATATATATATATATATATATATATATATATATATATATATATATATATATATATATATACAATGAGAATATGATGAATAGCGGACCGTATAATAATATAGGATAGAATAGAAATAACGATCAATAAGACACACGCTAGTTTCTACTTATGCATTTTCTCTATGGTCACGCGATCCGCTTAATTCTGTAATGGGATCGCCTGTGTTTGCTCACTGGCTGTCAATGTTTAAACTCAAGTGTCAGCAGCAACACTTTATTCCTATATAACCCTTTTTATGGGACACAAATGAGGAAAGAAAACCTTGACATTTAACAATCATAGTAAATTAAAGCCAAGAAAACCAGGTGAAAACAGCAATCTAAACAAATAAACGAATTTATGTGAATAAATGGGAAACATGATAGATTCATTTGTTTTTGTAATTCTTTTGCATGTTATTTAAAGTCAGAAAATATTTTTAGATTATAAGAATGTTTTGGAGATAATAAGGATTTACTGATACAATTCCTATTGGTACAATTCCTACTAATTAACCCATATCTGCGAGAGGAGAGGCTGATTCACACCCTTCATATCAAGGGTACTTACGCGTATCGGGTTCTTCTTCCGGAATGGATGCGGAAGGAGAAGGTTCGTCCCGTCTGATTAGATGCTGCCGTTGTAGTACCTGATCCGAGCGGGAGGCCTTCTCTCCTACTTTGCGTTCTGATACCCACCCAACCCGCTGAGTGGTCAGAATACTCGGACTTTTTCTGTTTAGCGGTGGTATGACCGGCTATGATAATATGAGACCAGCTTAGACAAGCTCTGAGCAACTAAGACCAGCTTGGACAAGCGGGTCGAATGGAGACACTCGGGTACCCAAGTTAAAAACCTGTCAACCTGTGGAGAGTCATGGTAAATAACGGGTTTTTATGCGTAAATGACTATAAAGAACCCGACTGCAATTGGAACTCGGTTCTCCAATTTCGAAACTTTATCCATTATAACCAACGCATATCCAAACTTTCAGCACTTGCTATTCCCAAGTGGTCACCCATCTAGGTACTGACCAGGTTCAACGTTGCTTAACAAAGATAGGAATTTGTAGAGACACATGATCGTCCGCATCTTGAGGTGTCGTGGCACATGAGATTAGATGTAAAAGAATTTGTATTTATAAATGTTATTACAATATTCAAATATTCCTTGGAGTGAGGAGGAAATGTTTTCATTGGCTGGTTTCTATTCCCGCCATGTTTTCTACTGATTAGATAGGAATGTTTTTGATACGAATACGAATATGTTTTGAATTTTACTGATTGGCTGTTTTCTTTGTTTTGTTTTTTTTGTTTTTTTTATTTCATATTTGTTTTGTCCTCGGTGATTTATTATGAACTGTACATCTATACATATAAATATTTGCATGCGCGCGTGAGTGAGAGAGCTTATGTGTGTTTGTCTGTTATTCACTGTTTCTTCATATTCACTATTGCTTGTGCGTGAAGCAATCGTTAGTTTGCCTCTCGAAGAACCCGACAGAATTGGAGTACAGCTTTAATATTACGATGTAGAAAATCGGCTTTCTTGGTAAGCGAGAATTCCACAGAGACTTCAACGGCTCCGTCTATGTCTGCTCATTAGCATTTATGCACTTCTACATTTCTTCTAGCATATCGGTTATGAAGACAGACATATATTGATCTGTCTTCATTTAGAATAAAGCAGTATAGATATATAGATAAAGAATAGATAGACAGGTAGATAGATAGACAGACAGATAATAGAGTATGATATATATATATATATATATATATATATATATATATATATATATATATAAAGACATTTCTAGTACTGCCAAATCTAATCAAACATTTGAGGAATAAAAAATATGGGATCATATTAAACATAAGATACAATAATATCCACGTTTAAAATCTAAGGTAGGCCGGCCCTTTGCGTACAACGGGAATGAAGTTTAAGTTGGCCTTATTCGGGGAAACGGTTACATGATTTGAGGTAAAACAATTTTTGTTTGTTCCCCCACCTCACCATCCTGTTTTATTACGGTATTAATAAAAAAAATTTCTTGTTAGTACTCCGTTTTAGATTACCAACGATTGTGTTTGAAAATGTATCGGTCGAAAGGTACCTTACATTTTAAACGTGGATATTATTGTATCTTATGTTTAATATGATCCCATATTTTTTTATTCCTCATATATATATATATATATATATATATATATATATATATAGATAGATAGATAGATAGATAGATAGATAGATGAACAGACATTTGAGCAATTAATGTTTTTTAATTCGACATAATTCTTGATTTGGTTGATACGCATATTTATGTTTAGATAGAGAGATATCTTTATTTTTTCAAGCATACAAAAAGATACATTTACTTTAATAAGTCTGAGCAAGTGGACATTAATTTCTCTGCATAAAACGGGAAAATCTACTCAAACCCCTGCATCCATGAAAAAAAACGAGATAGATAAATAGATAGATATTTGAGCAATTTATGGTTTTTAATTTGACATAATTCTTAATTTGGTTGATATGTATGTATATGATTATCATATGTATCATATGTATATGATTAGATAGATAGATAGATAGATAGATAGATAGATAGATAGATAGATAGATAGATAGATAGATAGATACGAACAGACTGGGATAGATAGATAGATAGATAGATAGATAGATAGATAGATAGATAGATAGATAGATACGAACAGACTGGGATAGATAGATAGATACGAACAGACTGGGATAGATAGATAGATAGATAGATACGAACAGACTGGGATAGATAGATAGATAGATAGATAGATAGATATCGTTATTTTTCAAACTTACCAAAAGGTAGATTTACTTTAATAAGTCTAAGCCAGTGGATATTAATTTCACTGAATAAAACGGGAAAATCTACTCAAAAACCTATATCTATTAGGTTGGTGCAAAAATAATGACGTAATAATGTCGTTTTTGACGTTAAAAATACGTCAAAAACCGACATTAGTACGTCATTATTTTTGCACCAACCTAATATAAAAATAAGGTTTATTATAATAAAAAAAAATTGACAGATCGTTAGATAGATAGATAGATAGATAGATAGATAGATATGAATAGTTTTATGCATGTTGATCTGTAAATAACTGCATGTATGTGTTGTAGGCCTTTAAAAATGTATTACCGTGTTTCCAGCTGATGGCTGTGCACAGCAGGCGTTGTCACACGGAATAAATCGGACATTTTTTCTCGAAACACTGCATCGCCTAGAGGTCTACGTTTCTGAATCTCTTTGACTGCAGGTGGTATCTTTCCCATGTCAGATGTCATTCGCCGTACAAGAAGGGGCGACCTTCAAACCAAAATTTGCCGCGTATGGAGAAGTAAACACACAACGTTACATGCATTTCCTTTATCGTTTCTTCATTTTATTAAATTAAAATTTCTTTATTTCTTTCTGTGTTGCTTTTGTTTCGCATTTTCTTCAAGCGTCTCCGCTTTTATTTATTTTAAATTGTGTTCACCTTGCACGTTAATGGTTTCGGGGTAGGCTTTCTCCGATCTTTAGCAGTAACAGCAATAGAGATGATAAGATTTAATTAGAGAAGAGCTATCATGCATATATATATATATATATATATATATATATATATATATATATATATATATATATATATATATGCATGATAGGTCTTCTCTTTTTTTTTTGTTTGGAAGTAAAGTCTGATGATCCGCAGTCCTTTTAAAAGGGTTGTGGTGAAATAATTTATTACATGGAACCTTAAAGTGGTCTGTTTTTATTTAAATTATTTGCTCTGGATTTACATTGAGCTCTCTTGATTATATCCCCCTTAGGTTTACCCATACGGATTACCTAGTTTTTCATGAACTATATATATATATATATATAATATGTATACATACATACATATATATATATATATATATATATATATATATATATATAAATATAAATATAAATATAGATAACTAGACTCGTTTCGAAAAACCCTCGAATTTTTGATTTGCCAATAATCAAATCGATCTCGAGGGAAAAAAGGTTTTAAAAAAAGAAAGAGCTACAAAAATGAACTACTGTCGAACAAATCGCACAGATGCAGGTCTGAAGCCCAAAGAAAAAACCCCGATAAGAGTAGACAACTAACTAACAAAAAAAGCTCAATACAATCGTAGAGCAGACCTAGATACACCTAGTGAGCCAGACAAACCTACCTAGGTTTCACCTAAACGGATCGTCAGGGAAAGTATGGCCATACTTTCCCTGACGGACCGTTTAGGTGAAACCTAGGTAGGTTTGTCTGGCTCACTAGGTGTATCTATCTATCTATATATATATATATATATATATATATATATATATATATATATATATATATATATGATGTAGAGTTAAATGGACGAAATAACCCCGTTGGTTTGTGGTGGGAATGTTCTTTAAAGATAGTCCGAAATTGATTCTATCCATGGTTTAAGAATAGAATAGACAATGCTCAACAAGAATAGTGTTTTTCGTTATTGGAATTTATTCCGTATACACCAATCTTATACTTTGGTATATAAATATGTGTATGTGAGTTTGAACTGGTTTATTCATTACAAGAGTCAAATAGGTTGCTTACTGTTAAAATGGTTGTACTGAATGAGGCGTGATATGAATGAAAGCGAAAATGTTCTGAAATAAATAATTATGCAGATAAAGATGAAAGATAACGGCAGCATTGTTTTGAAATGTTTAAGATTGCAGAGCTTACAGAGGTATTCGCGCCTTAATGCTGCAATTCTTTGATAAAAGTCTTCCGAATGGAAGGTTCACATGGCACTTGGCGTACGAGGGAAACAGGGAAGATTTAGCACTGCGGTTTGTACTAACGGCAAATGTCTGAACTAGCGAAATTAAAGATAAATGCTGATTTGAACATTTTGCTAGGTGTGTGGGGCTGTATCAATAAGTCAGTAGGGAAAAGAATAAAGAACAACTCAAATATTTACATATTTACTCTTAAAAATACTTACTTTCGTTGTCTACGCTCTTAATTTTCTGGTGGATATTAATGACATAGATTGGACAATATAGAATGACATTTTATCATTCCCAAATCAAAATTCAACACAAACATTTGAGTGTGGGCAAGTGTTCTCAGTCATCTTTATTGAAAAACTGTGAAAAAAATGAACATTTCTTGTTTCTTGTCGCTAACGGCATTCTCCCACATGCACATACACAACACACACTCAAACATATATATCTATTTATATATATATATATATATATATATATATATATATATATATATATATATATACACGCACACACACACATATATATATATACACACATATAATTATATGTATATAAATATACACATGCAAATACATATATATATATGTATATATATATGTGTATATATAACCACACATATAACTATATGTATATATATATATACACACACGCACATGCATATATATATATATATACACACACGCACATGCATATATATATATATATATATATATATATATATATATACCCATACATATATATATATATATATATATATATATATATATATATATATGAGGCAGAGTGAAAGATTTTGTCAAAGACACGTTTCGCCTGAGAAAGCTTACATTCTCGTTAGTAAATCTTCTTGTTAGGAGCATTTCTTGAGATCTTTGAGAATAAATTGGTATCGTAAATGGCATTTATTATCCGAGCTTATCCATTCCTGACTTGAAACTTGAAGAGAGTCAGTATGCCTCTATGCTTGTTTGTTTAATCTTTATATTAGAGTCGCTTGCTATTGTAGCAGTTTCATCAGCTACTTTTCTATTGGCATCCAGGCTCTCTTCAAGTCTCAAGTCAGGAAGTGATAAGTTAGAGTAATTAATGTGATTTACGATAACTTCAGGAACCCCAAGAAATTCTCATTTTTTTAGTCAAACCGATAATAGCAACGAGAACATAAGCTTTCTCCGGCGAAACGCATCTTTCATAATATATATATATATATATATATATATATATGAAAAAATTCTCAGAGTTAACCTGTAGAAAAAATATGTATAAAGTTAAAAGACAGTAGAAAAACTGTATTAGCCGACGCGTTTCGTCCAATGGCAATAACGAAATGAATTTATTGAAAACAATGTAACTATTAACAACAAAAAATGTCCTTAGCAAATTTCTTCTAGTTGCTAATTGATAATAATTTTGTTTTTTGTTGATAGTTATTGTGTTTTCAATAAATTCATTTTTACCTTGAATTGGACGAAACGCGTCGGTTAATAAAACAATTTTCCTATTGTCTTTTACCTTTATACACACGCACGCACGCACGCACGCACGCACACACACACATTTACACACACATATAAATATTTTTTAGTTAGTTGATTACTCGTATCGTGTTTTTTTTTTTTATTGGGCTTTGGACTTGTATGCTGTAGGATTATTTTCGACAGACGTTTATTTTCCTACCTCTTTCTTTTATAAAACCGTTTTTTCCTTCGAAATTGATTTGATCATTAACAAATCAAGAAACCGAAGGTTTTCAGAGACTGGTGTAGTTACCTATATATATATATATATATATATATATATATATATATATATATATATATATTAGGTTGGTGCAAAAATAATGTCGGTTTTTGACGTATTTTTAACGTCAAAAACCGACAATATTTTTGCATCAACCTAATATATATATAACGACTGTCCACCTTTTGAATGTGTATGAACATTACTGACAAGGTTGATCAAAGTTTACAGTTCTCCTGGGTACGACATTTGCTCTTGAAGCCAGGAAGTTTCTTGCAATGCTTATTGAAAACACGGCAAACTAAGTTATTCTGACCTGTTTTATAAAGTCTGCTCTTGGATTTTCATGTCACGGATGTGAATGGAGGGGTTTCTGGATGTTTTCTGATACCTCCCGCCCATTAGATTTCTTCTTCTTAGAAGCCAACATTAAATAGGGTATTTTTCACCATATGAGATCTTATATTGAAGCATGGATTAAAAAATCGCGTAAAAATTCAATTTGTCATACTAAAAACACAAAAGACGCAATTCTCTAAAACGACAGTCGGTAATATTCAGATTCCAAATCATGAACTTCGGAAAGTTTTCAATTCTGACATAAAACAACTTAGTCAGAAGTGCTACTTACTGAGGATGAGTGCTAAGATGAAACAAATAACCTGTTGCATTAAACCATAAATTCGCACCGTGTTGAATGTTGTACCAATGACCATCTTTTTGTTGACATCTGTTTTGTGGTTAGGATTAACCATTTTTTAGCTTAACCGACACTGTAGTTACTTCCTTACTTCCACTTGCTTTATTGCAGTAATAATGTAATAAATTATTGAAATACATTTTCTTCTGCTGCCATAATTTTTCAATGGAAACATTTTAAATATTGTTAAAAACTCTTCCTCTTAAGGAATATTTTATTGATATTAAAAGGCTAAAATATGGTTTAGTTAAAATCTTTTTGTCCATCATTTATTCACAATTTAAATTAAGGAAGATTAAAGTTTGTTTAGCTTGAGGTCATGAGTCCTAAAAGATTTTGTTTTTTCTGATAATTGGGGCGACATAATTTCGTAATAGAATGCGTTCATATGGTATCATTTCGTTGTCAAAATCTAAACTAGCATAAAAGATATAACAAATAAAATATAGTTTTCTTGTTGAACTGTCATAATTTATTATATAAGTTAATGGTCTTGACTTGCATTCTTTAAGTAATAGGTCTACTTTGCCCTTTGGTTGGCGTCTCAAATATACAGACAGGAGCGTAATAGTAGTGCATTTTCATTGGCGTCAATTTCGATAAATCGATATCATGGGTATGACGACAAACTATATCCGGTTGCAAGGAGATTGGAGGTTTTGAGGAGCGTGGAACCACCTCTTAATTGCTGTTGCTCCCTGGTTCACCTAAACCCGGAGTGGTAGCACCTGTTAGGGATCAAGCTATGGACAAATAGTGGGGTAAAAAGCCCTATTAATATATCAAATACTTATTTATAGTAAACAATTCTACCAATAGATTTTAATAGTAAAAAATATTACGAAAGCTGCCAAGGAAATTAAATTTCGGCATGAAATGAGCCATGAAGAGTTGATATGACGTTAAGAAAACCAAACCTCCGTATTCCAATTGTAAATCAGCCTTTAGCCCAAGAACTGTTATTTTGTAGACCCGACTCCTGCGTATATGCTTTCATGTACACTACAAGCTTAACTAGCCTCATCAAGTCATGTGTTAATTGTTTTCTTATTCTTATAAACGCCAATTCCTAACAACTCCTCTTATATTCCTTTGCTAAGGCTTGAGTGACTCTCTTATTTTATAAAATTTTCTTACAAGTCTTTTTTTTTTAATTTCAGTATCTGTCTATATTACTGAGATGAGTTATTGTATACACTATTTACATTATTTGAACGATTTTCCTCATCTTTGTCGCCATATTTATAAAGGGTTCAGTTTGACATTCAAACCACCCGAAGAAGGCCGGAGTGTACAACGGCCGAAACGTTGTGATAAATATGACGACAAAGATGAGGACAGTAATACGAATAATGTAAATTGTGTTTATTTATTTATTTATTTATTATTTAATTTATAGAGTGTTCAATGTATTTTCCGGTATTAATTCTTCGTAGACATTTTAGTCACTTGTCCAAGGATTAAAGTTGGCTTTTGATTTAATGATTCGTGTGTGATATGCCGTTAAACAAGCAAATATATACTAAATTCTATTAATATGCTTCGGCGAAAATGTATCGAAAATGCATTGTTTCGAAAGCCTCTCTGTTTAATTTACGTCCAGGATCATGCAACGTATCTCTCTTCCTGACAAAATTACTACCGATACGATGCGAGATAATTAAAAAGGATAACAATCCATAAAGGGTGCTATGGGTAAATTGTCGTCATTTTATATGTTATTTCGCGCATGCGCATTGCTTGTTTTTGATTCTGTCGACCGCACAGTAGAATAGGGCCAGCTGGGCACCATCTGAGAAAAAGAGCACCATGACGCAATTAACTACACCAGAAATTTGGAAACAGCATGCTGTACTGCTTGGCATTCGCGCCGGAAGCTCTAATACGAACGTTTCAGAGTGTTTGGGTGTCAATCTGTGGACATTGCAGAAGATTCAGAAAGAATTGCATAATATATTCAGTCAACATCATGGTGTTTGGTGGAATTACTAATGATGGCGAACTTATACCTCCATTCATATTCTCACAAGACCTCAGACTCAAAATGGAAGCCGACATCAATTGCCTTGAGTAGGTAGTGCTGCTCTGGGTCAAGAGGGTGGCTGCTGGAAGACTTCATGTCTGGCAACAGGACTCTGCACCATGGCACTCAATTAGGAGATCCCGGTCATGACTGTTAGACAATTTCTGCGACCACATCACCCCTTACATCTGACCACCTAACTCCCTAGGATACAACCTCTTTGATTATTATGTGCGGGTCGAAGCAGAGCGAGAGACCAACAAAACAACTGATAACACCAAAGATGAATTGAATTCAGTGATTATGGAAGCATTAGCCAACTTAAACAACAGGGCCGTGCAGAAGTGTTGCAGAAGTTTCCGAAGTCGTCTGGTAGCCGTGGTTGTGGTCAATGGCGATTTTATGGAATAAATTTACACCTTTTGTGGAATTTTGGCAAATATATCTGTTAAAATGAGATGTCAGTATTATTTTAATTTTTGCGTTATTTAGATGATGATTTATCCATCATACCCTGAAAATAAAAATGTGACTTCCGGGTGCGTAGCTTAGTACAATAACTTTCAGTCTGACGTCCTGTGGGAAGATGTATGGAGACACAACGTCGCCATCACTTCTGATCACTCCAAACACCATAATGTTGACTGGATATTTGGTTTTCATCTCTCTCGTTATATCTGTTGGGGAAGCAGCATCCTCAGATTGAGACTGAAATGTTCGTATTGGAGCTTTCATGCAAGTACCAAGCAGTACAGCATGACGTTTCCAAATTTCTAGAGGATTCAATTGCGTCATGGTGCTCTTTTTCTCACAGACGGTGTCCAATTGACCCTACTATAATCAAAACTATACCCATGCGCAAAATTAAAAAAATAAAATAAAATTTTACGCATCACACCCTGTATATGATAGATAGATAGATAGATAGATAGATAGATAGATAGATAGATAGGCCTTTTATTTTCGAATGCACATACAAGTTTGAGTTACGTATTTTGGTATTATTCAATTAATAATATCATATATTTCTTCTCTCCCTCCCCGTTTTTCCCTTTCTCCTTTTGAGCCCGGTATATCTGTCCGAATGGATTGATTTCATTTGTTATAAACTTTCTGTCTGAAGAGATGAATATAACAATATTCATGAAATAAATTATAAACGATATGGATTTTCAAAGTGTTTTCAAATTTATCATTATATTGCTCTTTAATTTACATTGGAGAGAAACAATATGTAGGAATGCCACAAACATTATGTAGGAAAATCTGAATATCCCTTTCACTACAGAATTAATAATTATCGCAATCGAATTAAGTCGACTCCCCATGAAAGGTTATTACCAGTAGAACAACATTTCCGCCTAGAAAAATACGATTTTAAAACCCACGCCAAATTCACTATAGTATAAAACTTCAGAGCAGATAACATTAGAAAGATTTTAGACGAACATGAAAATAAGTGGATTCGGTGCCTAAAAACGCTTCACTCAGACGGGCTTAATCACAAATTTAACAACATAGATAGAATTAATATATAACCCCATAAAGCAGAACCTAACCAGATTTCTCGCCCACACAAGACATAATGCTTGCAGAGGTGTTGAGGACTCACACTTAAACACACTTACACATACCATACTCACTGAATCCCTAATTAGCCAAATAACAACACACACCGATACCAATATACACACTTATACATATCATAATCACTCACTCCCTAAGAACCAAATACACACACTTAACAGAAATAAATCCCCTTTCCAGGAACCAATAAATCTGTCAAAATGACCAAGGGAAACATGAATCCATTCAGCACTTATCTTAAATAGTAACTTAAAAGAGACTGTTTGACCAACAGAAGCACTGACCAAAATTCGTATTAAAAAATTAAAAAAAAAACAATTGAAAACTACACATAAGGTTCATTTTCCCCACCAAGTCATTCATTTCTGTAGGTCACTGCTAATAACAAGCAGATTTTTTTCTCCTGATGATGGCCATTTTGGTAGGAATCTGATAAAATAAAAACGAAAGAATATTAATATACAACGCAGTGAGTCTGAAGATTTTAAATTTTTAATATTTTTTATTATTCAAAATATATATATATATATATATATATATGTGTGTGTGTGTGTGTGTGTGTGTGTGTGTGTGTGTGTGTGTGTGTGTGTGTGTGTGTATGTGTGTGTGTGTGTGTGTGACACGTTTTGTCCTTTAAGACTTCCGGGAACTACACAATCACACGATGGACAGGGGACGCTGAAATTTTAATACGTGGGGATATAGTCTAACCAAATTCGTTTAGATTCTTTCTTCTTTTCGTTTATGATTTTCTAATTGACTTTCTTGAGTATTCCGCATTCTCATAGTAGAAGATCTGCCAAGACAGGTGAAATGCTGTAAGAACGTCGTATATAAAAATGATACCTTTTTTTCACAACACGCGAAGTCATATATATATATATATATATATATATATATATATATATATATATATATATATACATATATATATATTCACTTTCAATTATTATATCACTTAGTATTCTCCATAATTTATTTTGACTTTAAATTAAACTGGCGTATATTTCTTAATTAAACAAATCGGAAAAAACAACATTTCTACTTATGTTTATAAATACGTGATCTAAAATAAAATCCTTACATTTATAAAGACCGTCAGTAGACAAAACGCCTCGGCTAAGATACCCCTCACAGATAGATAGATAGATAGATAGATAGATAGATAGATAGATAGATAGATAGATAGATAGATTGTATTGGGACAGCAGATCATTATTTGAACAGATAATATTAATATTCCGCGACCGTTGCATAGCAATTTTCTACGTCAAAATATTATAAAATATTATTTTTGACGGTGGATATTTTTGTTTTGTGTCTGTATAACTACTCTGAGGACGGCTCATGTGAGCCGAAAGCTTAGGACCAATTTAATAAAAAAAAAATTGACAAATTTTGGACAATTTTTGTCTTCACCAGAAATTAAAGCAAATATTCGAACATTAGAACGGCTCATGATCAGATATAATAGGCATTCATTGTCTGTTATATTTAATAATATATATATATATATATATATATATGTAATGAAAAACAAACCACTTTAATGTACCATTACGATAATTTATTTCACCTAAATCCTTTTTTAAGGATTCAGGATCATCAGGTAAATCTTCCAACAACGAATTGAGAAAAAAAAATTTTTTATTTTTTATTTTTTATTTTTTTTTCTCAATTCGTTGTTGGAAGATTTACCTGATGATCCTGAATCCTTAAAAAAGGATTTAGGTGAAATAAATTATCGTAATGGTACATTAAAGTGGTTTGTTTTTCATTACATATTAGCACTGTCCTAACATTGAGCTCTCAGGATTTCATCCTCTTTGGATTTACCAATTCGGTTTACCAAGTTCCTTATAACTTAAATTTATATATATATATTTATATATATATATATATATATATATATATATATATATATATATATATATATATATATATAAATGCAATAAGAATGATCAAATATAAATTTAAACTTTCATAACATTCATTTAAAAATAGAGCTCATTACAAAAGTAGACCGATAATATATATATATACTTATATATAGTTTGTTTTTTTTTGGTGGGGGGGGGTTCTTAAATAAAGATTAAATGGAACAAGGGAAAAAAGCTACTGGACAAAACTTAAGGAACGGTGTTGTTGATATTTTGTTCACAATCAAGTATTAACAAGATCGTTCCTTAACTTTTGTCCAGTAGCTTATTTCCTTTGTTCCATTTAATCTTTATTTAAAAAAAAAACTATTATGTAAATTTTTGTAACTTTGTATAATATTTATGCATTACACTCTAATCTTTATTCGGTTGTTGTTTCCGTTCCTTATATTATGGCCGCTACTGTATATATATATATATGTATATATATATATATATATATATATATATATATATATATATATATATATATATATATATATATATATGTGTGTGTGTGTGTGTGTGTGTGTGTGTGTATATGAGACGCCTATGTTCACATTGTAACATGTATAAAATCTCTAACTCCTGTATTGATATTTTTGATAGCATTTAAAGAACTATACACGCACACACATCCACCCGCCCCCTACAAACAGACATAAAACAAGGTAAAATGTCCGTACAAACATATATCCAAAGGTCATCGTTGTACCTCAACACAGCAACTCATAAGAAATATTAAAAAAGTCCTCCTCTTGTACTCGTCGAATCATTAACTGGCGGACAGTTTTCAATACTCCTACACGTTGCCGAATGGTTTCGCAGGCCCCCATGAAATATTAAATGAAGTGTCTCTTCATTATTAATGCCTGCTGCATAAAGCAAAATAAATAAACCACCGATAAAAATCCATAGGATTGAGGTTAAGGGAACTTTTAGGCCATGGAACCGGTCCTCTCATACCTATTGTATCTTTCATGGTAGATGTCAGTGAGTGCCTCGTCAACAATAGGGACTAAAATGTGCTGGAAACCCTTAATGCATGATGCATATGCTTTTTCGTATTAGCCGGGGTACATCCTCTGGCAGGTCTGGAAGTTTGCTCGAAGTATATTTGCTACACCCTTCATATATCCAGTATATGCCTGGTGTTTAGTTTTCTAGTCGTTTTTTTTTCTTTTTAATAGGTGACGGTTAATTAATTTTTATAGCAGTACGTCAAACCGATTTTGTAATTTTAATTGCTGGCAGTTTTATTCAAAGCTGGGATTCGATACTGTTTGTTGTCTTCTTATTTTGTGAAAAGATGTACTTTGAAATAATTACTTGGATCTTTTCTGGTAAAATAACAACAAAAATCTCCGACAGAGATAGACTTAAGACTGACTGATTTTGAAAATGAAATCACTTTAGGATTCTGTTTACAATTTTTTTTTTTTTTATTTTTCAATTTTTCCATCTCAAGTGCGATTATCGCATAACCTACATTATAAGAATCTTGATTGAAATCATATTAATAACAAGTAAATAGGAAATATAATTAGTGAGGAGAAACTGCACTGACATGAATGTAAGAATAGGCGAACGCACAGAAAGCCAAAACGAGAAAGGAGGAAAACAATTAAACAGATACTTCAGAAGACAAAGGAATAACAGATGAATCGACATTGACATTGTTTCGTATGAGAAAATAGTCACTCTTAACATCAAGAGCGAAAAACGTCTTATAAAATGTATTTTTCCCTTTGTTTGAATAACTTCAGCTACGCAATCTGACATGGAGTTAACCAACCGCTGACATCATTGTAATCGTAAATATATATCTGTTGTGGTGTACTCCCTCTTAAGAATCTGTTAGACTCTTCCACCTACTATAAGATTAGTTGGAGAGAAGACTTCGGGGAACAGTGAATGAACTAGCGCGCAATCTATACACAGTTAATATTTAACAGCCCCCCCTCACGAGAGATGTATGTGGCACAAGGCCGAGTTTACCGTGGGTTCACCAAGCCCGTAGGCTCGGCCAAAAATATTTCATTAGAAGCCACATAAACGGGTTCATAGCCGGACGAAACTTTGCCTTCAAAATACTATATTTTAGGAATACGTTTTCACAAAATCGCCCACGTGACGCCGACGTGATCATATTGAAACGGAACGCTGATCTTGAAAAATTTCAGTTGTCTGTTTTGATTAGTCTTACTCTTATGCCCATCGTCTTTTCATGTTCAATTAAATATAGTCTAATGTTAATTATGTTTTATGAATATGTCCTGAAGATGGTCTACTAGACCGAAACGTCCGACGTTGAAATTATATTAACATTAAAACAGCATAATTTCATATTAGAATTTTTGTTTGTTTTTTCCGTATATTTTTCTTCATACTGTCGGATCTATATCCATATATTTGCTTACATATATATATATATATATATATATATATATATATATATATATATATATAGTATTTTCTCTTCTTTTCCGTTTCATTTTCTGCTGCTCCTTCTATGCATCTAGAGATTCTTAACAAAATCCAAAGAACGATCTGTAATGTAATCGATACTGGTCAGGACCTTTCTCACCAACGTGACGAGGTTTCATGGCAATTGTCCTGACGAGTTTTTTCCTTCGATGCCCTGAATACATGAATTTAGGCGTGTTACTAGATCGCGCCCTTTTGCTGTTGAAATAGATGAATACAATACATTTCCCATTTGTGGATCTTCATTCTGTTTACTTTCTTCCTTAATAACCACAATCTTGAAATCTTCAAGAAATGGAATGCAACTTCAATCGCCAGCTTTTTTCTTGAATTCCATTCTTCTTTTGTCCTTTCCTCAATCCTTCATTTTCTCAGTCATTTCTTTCGCCTACACTCACCGTAATCCCCTGCCTCTTAGGGGCATTATCGCTGTGTTTGAGGTGAAATGTTTAAAAAAATGTATTCTCTTTCAATATTTAGGAAGTTAAGATTTCTAACTTTAATTCCAGTATTAACTCCTTTTTAAAATTTTCTTTTTACTTTACTACCTGTGAAGTGACATAGTTTCTAGGGAAATATAGTGGAGTGTTTCCCGCTAAATATTCGAAGATTCTGAATTCAGAGAACTCCTTCCCAAATGATTACCACACAAGGCTAGGTAGTCCAGTCTATTCATCTATTAAACCTATAGCTAAGTTTTTTGTTGTTGTTTTTTCACACCAAGCAAGGCGATAAATATACTCAGGAAAAAGTGCTTACTTCGTGTCAAACAATATGAGAAAAAGGAAAAACATTGTTAATAAGAGAGGGAAATAAAAGAATAGGAATTAAGAAGAGAGGAGAAAACGATTGACAGTGCATTTAACACTTTGTAGATTAAATTTGAATAGAAAACTGTTATGCAAAATTTACCCACGCATGCATGGACTCTCCCAGCTATAAACAGGAGCAGATACGGCTTTTTTGGAGAAGGAAGTTTCCAGCAGTCAGCTCTGACAGTCGGACCGAACATTCTTGCTATAACACTCTCGTTTGTATATGTTTGTATTACTGTTTCTATTAATATATTTGTTTCACTCAGTTCCTCTCTTGTGTCTTTATTTCTGGCCCTAACAAGGCCACAACAAAAATCAAAAAGCCGGAAGAAAGTTCTGCAAGCAAGAAGCGCGAGAGAAGAAATTGTTAGCATAGAACCTACGGTTACATCTAGCAATTCCACATGTAAATTGAGCAAACCTAGCTATATATCTAGTAATGCGCTGAAATTTCTAAATTCGAAGAAAGCTCAACCGACAATTACCATGAAAATATTTATAGAAAAAGCGCAGAGAATTTACGTTAAGGCGGTGGAGAAGACGTTGAAAGCGAGATGCCAAGCAAGGACTGGCATCGACAAGCAGCT
>OZ010581.1:78858140-78868140 GCA_963932145.1 Acanthosepion lycidas | reverse complement strand
AATCTCACACCACTTCAATTAGCAACAAATATTTATATTTTTGAACATTTTTGTTCTTTGGTATTTTCACTGAAAGACTGAACTTATATTAGGTTGGTGCAAAAATAATGACGTAATAATGTCGTTTTTTATGTATTTTTTAACTTCAAGAAACGACATTATTACGTCATTATTTTTGCACCAACCTAATATTTAACAAAGCATAATTGTGTTGAACAAAAATGTGTTGCTAACTTAAAACTGTTATCAATAATCAATAATCAATAATCAATAATCAAAACTAAGATATTAACAAAGGCAGAGGTATATTCATTAGTATTTACATTAATAGCCTATGAATAGCAATGACCAAGGTCCAATTTCAGTAAGGTATATCAATCATTACTGTGAGACAAGATAAAACTGGGAGCCGGAGTTGGAGCCTGAAATTTCAAAATGTTAGTACTGGAGCCAGTAAATTTCAAAATGTTGGCACCGGAGTTTTAGTTAAAGAATTAGATATCAGCTGCACCACCCAGCTTTTGAGCAGCGTTGCAAGGTCCTATCAACCATATTTTATTAGGCAAGCTATCAATAGTCTGTTTTCAGCATAAAATCTTCCTTTTTTTATTGGGACTATAATACAGCTTTAACAACTCTAATAATGACGATCCCCGCATATTTTAACTGTTCGTAGTATCTTTACTAATTTTTATTATGTATACTGATCACTGATGCAGATAATTAGCATGATTTTCAATAACAACAATGTATACATAACTCTAGTTCTTTTTCTTTGCTAATATCTATTTATATTTTTGTTAATATTTATCTTTTCAGAATTAAATTATTTCTCTATTAATTTTAACCCATTATGAACAAAAGATTAAAAGGAACTTTGAAAGAAGAAAATATGACCTTGAATGATGAATGGGAATTGCAATATCTTTTAGTCTTTAATATAGGTAAAATGTCTTGCTTGCTTTGTGATATTGCAATTTCAACAGTTAAAAATAAAATGCGCATCAATATTATCCTGTTCATTAGAACAATAAATATGCTAAATTGCAGGGTGAAGCTCAAAAGTTTGCTCTGCAGAAACTAAAGGAGGAAAAGAAAAAGCAGAGACAATTATTCTATTCTGTATTAAATTCAGAAAATGTTGCAACATAAGCAAACTATAAAGTTGCATATTTCAATGGAAAAAGATAAACCATTCAGCGATGCAGAGCTCATAAAGGAATGAGGTGTAGAAGTTATAAAATGTTTAGATCCAGATAAATTTAACAAATATAAAAATCTGCCTCTTTTAAGAAAGACTAATACAGATCGACTGCATGAATTGGCTAGCAATGTAACAAAGCAGCTCAAAATATAGCAAAAAAAGACAATGTATATTTTTCCTTAGATTTGGATGAATCGACACCTTCAACTGATTCAGCAGTACTATTGTATTTAATTTGGGGAATAACTCACGATCTTCAGTAATTAGAAGAATTACTTCCTTTAGGTACGCTTTAAGTAACGATACGAGGAATAGATAATTTAATAATTTCAAAGATAAATGCCATAAGGTTGCGCCGAATCTTACTAAGTTAGTAAGTGTGTCTGCTTATGGTGCTCAGGTTGTGATGGCTAAAAATAAAGTATTCATTGAACATCTAAAAAGAGAAACCAGAGCTCCAAATATACTAATTTCTTTTTATTGAATTTTGCATCAGCAACATCTCTGTATAAAATCTGCTATTCTAAATACCACATTACAAAAGATTATGAGTATTATGATCTATATACGAGCAGATGCCATAAGATTTCGTCAGTTTCAAAACATGTTGACGATAGATGACGAGATAAATAGAGTAAATTTAACCTCTCGCTTAAAAGTATGCTGGTTATCGCAAGGAAATATATCAGTCAAAATTTACTCTTTATGAGAGCAAATAATTAACTTTTTCAAAGAAAACAATAAACTTTGTTTGTTATCAGATACAAAATTTCACAGAGATGATGTGTGATGTAATGACAAGGGAAAATGATTTAAATATTTCGTTACAAGGCAGAAATAAATCATTTTAGAAAGAAATTGTTATTTTTCGGACCCTTTCTTGCTAAGACAAAACTTTCAGAATATTTTCCCGACTTGTCGAAAGAGTTAATTGTTAAGAGAATATCTATGGATCTTTTCAGGAATACCAGGCAGTTTTAAACACAATAATAAAAGAATACATCTGAAGATTCAGTGATTTGGAAAAGTATAACGTCACCCAGAAATTTTTCAGTCTAACTTAATTAACGTATCTGAGGCTTCCGAAGAGTTAAATATGGAGCTTATTGAGTTTTCTAAAGATAATACCCTGAAAACTTTGTTTGACAGCAAGAAAGATGCCATTGAAAATTGGAAAAGGTCGAATTAATATCTTCGCCATCGTGAATATGCATTATTTCATGTTTTTCTCCAACACACAGTTGTGAATTCACAGTCTCGTAATTGACGCAAATCAGGAAATTGTTGATAACACAGTCTAAGGAGGAGCATTTGGAAGACCATTGAAACTAAAAAAAAATGTCGTGTTAGAGCCCGATATCAAAATGCTACCTCAAAAGAAGCAATGTTAAGGAAGTCATTAATTTTTTCTAAAAACTGAAGAAAGTATTTGTTTGAACATGTCTTGTTTTTCAGTTTTATAATGTCTGTTTTTATTAGATTATATATTTATTAAATTCTGTTTTATACATTATTTACGTAAGATACAAAATGTGTAACTGTAAAATGAGTCGCTTAGTGAATGTGGCCTCTGTGAGGGACAATGGATTTCTGTGTCATTCACATACAAAAAGGTTCCCCATTCATGGTATAAAGTGTATTAATATGGCGTTTAAGAATTACTGATACGTCCCACTTTAGGAACCTATTCGCATATTGATCTATATATGTGATCATTTGGTGTAATCAAGATCTATTACCTGTACCTTTTATCTTGAATAAATTGAAACTCAAATTCAGACGTTTGCAGATTATATATATATATATATATATATATATATATATATATATATATATATATATATATATAGATAGATAGATAGATAGATAGATAGATAACTAGACTCGTTTCGAAAAACCCTCGAATTTTTGATTTGCAAATAATCAAATCAATCTCGAGGGAAAAAAAGGTTTTAAAAAAAGAAAGAGCTACAAACATGAACTACTGTCGAACAAATCGCACAGATGCAGGTCTGAAGGCCAAAAAAAAAACCCCGATACGAGTAGACAACTAACTAACAAAAGAGCTCAATACACTCGTAGAGCAGACCTAGATACACCTAGTGAGCCAGACAAACCTACCTAGGTTTCCCCTAAACAGATCGTCAGGGAAAGTATGTTAAGACTTTCCCTGACGATCCGCTTAGGTGAAACCTAGGTATGTTTGTCTGGCTCACTAGGTGTATCTATCTATCTATATATATATATATATATATATATATATATATATATATATATATATATATATATATATATATATATTAGGTTGGTGCAAAAATAATGACGTAATAATGTCGTTTTTTGACGTTAGAAAATACGTCAAAAAACGACATTATTATGTCATTATTTTTGCACCAACCTAATATAAAGAGAAATCACAATTTTATATACTTTTCTTTTTTTTGGGGGGGGGGGTCGTCTTTTATGACTTTTGCCTGTTTCTCCTTCAAAATTTTTCACAATTCTGTTTATCAAATTACAATCTCCCATGTGCCCAGTCTTTCCGGCGAAATGTTGTTGAAGCTCACAATTTATGGTTACGCGACAATTATGGCTGACAATTCAGAATCCCATCCCAATTTGTACACACAGTAATGTTTTTTCATCCTGCTGTATAAACACAGATGACAATACAAAGATCTGATTCAATAAACCAACCATTTATTTCGTTTTCATTTGCTGTCCCTATTCCTGCTTCTGCCCCTTTTTCTTTTCCTTCTTTTTACACTTATTTCCTGCCAGATAAAGCTATAAGGGGAAAATAATAAGAATAATAATATATAACATAAAAGCAAGGAAGTATGGAGGAGAGTAAAAGCCGATAAGTGTAATAAAATAATAAGACAATAAAAATTATAAAAATAAAAGAGGAAGGACGGAGACAAAAAGAGACTAGAAAATAAATATAAGCGGAAAAAACAGACGATAATAAGAAGAGAAATGAAGAAAAAATTTACAAGATTAATAATGATATTTATAGTGATAATAATATTCAAACGAGAAAAAAAGATAAAGTGAATAATAATAATAATAATAATAATAATAATAATAATAATAATAATAATAATAATAATGATGATAATGGCAAGATAAGCCACTTCATGGTCATTACACTGTCCTTACCAAAGAAGCTGAGAAAGACAAACCTCGTACCATTCATTGGCTACGTAGTGCAGGATTAAAAACTGAAACTGAAGTTTATATTCTTACTACACAAGACCAATGCTTCTTAACTAGAAATTACCAAGCAGACACACTGAAAAATTGTGTTAAAAATGCAGATTCTGTGATAAATATCCAGAAACAATTTACCATCTTTTATCAGGTTGCACGTTACTGGCACCCAGTGAATATAAGATATTCAAAACAACTATCAAAGCACAAGAACCTTGAAATCGAAATCTCAAAATTGTAGTATATGAGGACATCAGAAAATTCCAGTTGTATTTGGAGAGCCTCAGTTTGATTCGAAAAGGTTCCGGTAGAATCATTCCGATAGCCGAAGCCTTAACGAAATACAAAAAATTGTACCCACAAGTACAGCGCACACCTGACGAAGATTTATCTATGTAAATTATATGTGATATTAGATTTGAGTATACACTAAATGAGTATACACCAGATATCAAAGGAAATAATAATAATAATAATAATAATAATAATAATAATAATAATAATGTAATCATTATGTGATAAATGGTCCCAGCAAAGGTTTCATAGGCCTTGGCATAGGTCTTGGCAGACAAAATATGGTTTCTCTTAAAAAAAACACGTTACTTTGTGTGACCTTACTCAGAAGCATTTCATGTCCAAAGAGCAACTATAACTGAGGCCGAATCGATCATCGCTTTTGTCAAAAAGTTCATGTCTCCGAGAGAGGAACCAGTATGGAGTCGAAAAGACTACTACTGGCTCAAACCGTCTGAACAATATTTTTTTATAATCTTTTCATCCAAGCAATATTACGGTCCTCTGAGATTTTTCTATCAACACAGATCGAATTATATAAATAGCCCTGACAATATATTCAAAATCGGAAAAGAAAAACTTTACCCACTGACTGAGATAAGCATACCAAGTGACATCTCTGTGAAGATTTTTTGAAAATTTAAGTACAAAGAAAGAAAAATAGAAAAAGTGTGGCAATTAAAAAATAAAGCTCAAGAACGGAACTCAAGAAGAAATCAACAAAATTCTTGGTACGCCATGATACACCATGTCACCGGAAATTCCCAAAATAAAATAGTTCTAACAAGCGCAGCCAATATACTGGGACTTGTCCATTTAAGTTTTTTTTTTTTTTTTTTTTTAATAGCTATCAAAAATACAAGGACCTTGAAATCAAAATCTCAAAAATGTGGCATATGGGAAGAACAACTATCCATATTGTAGTTGAAGCCCACGGATTGGTTGGAAACGATTCCAGTAGACTAATTGAAGAGATTCTTGGAAGCCCATGCCTTAAAGAAATACAACAAATTCTTCTCATGAGTATGGCCCGCACTTTACGAAGGTCTTTATCCATGTAAAATATGCTTTTTTTTTTTTGTCAGTCTAAAATGTCATGATGCAATTTCTAACCTTAGGTCTCTGGGTGAGACCCGCAAAGAAATGTGTGCACAGCAAAAATCAGAGGAAATATAATAATAATAATAATAATAATAATAATAATAATAATAATAATAATAATAATAATAATAATTTAGATGCTTAGGGACACCCTTAATAGAAAACCATCTGAAAAGAAAGGGTTACCCGAGACGAAGTTATTTCGAACTGGGCTTCATTTGTAAGGATACTCGCAGCTTTTATATTGTCACCATACTGTGCACATTTAACTGTGATGTATGCGCTTGGTACAATATTATCAGTCTGTGTTATAAAGGCTATATCGGGTTTCATATATTTCTACCCGAGCGTCACTTTCTTGGGGTGCCACTCTTTCACTCAATAATAATAATAACCTACAGATGAATGTACGAGAAAAACAAATTCTACTAAAGTTTATTTGAAATTAATTTTTAATTATATTATTTATTCTTTTTACTATTATTATTTTTTCCGTTCTTTTATGTCACCCCTTGTTTGTCTTTTAATTATTTTTTTTTTCTGTAATTGGAAAATGAATTGTTTACTTTGAAAAAGAACAGGAATATTTCGATTTAATACTTACTGAGCTTTGTTTACATTTGGTTTAATAAATTACTTGGCATCTTGTTTGCCCCTGAAGGCATTCAATCCGAAATCGGAGGCATTTTTCATTATTCCTTTGACAATAAAGTTTTTAATATATTTTCATGTATCTCTGCAAATAAGTATGAATGTATTCAATTGTAGAATTTAAAAATTACCCGACTTGAAGATAGCTGTTCCTACATATCGGCTAAGTTGATATCTCTCATTATAGTCACGTTGAATTTTATCTCATCGGCATCAGCAATATCTGATGTGAGATATTGATAGATATAAGCCATAGATTTTTGAATCGACAAGAATACTGAAATAGTATCTCTGGAAGTCTATGACTTAGATTTGTTTGATTAGTTTTCTTTGATTTATCAACCCTTTGCAGAAATCCAGAAAGTATTTTTAGATTCTAAGAATCTTCTTTTGAGATTATAATGGTTTAGTGATCAAAGTCTTACTAATTACTTCATAGCTGGGAGGAAAATAGGTGGATTCATACCTTTGCCCAATTATCTGCATGTAATTACATATAACGAACCCAATTGGAATTGGAACTCGGCTATCCGATTAATAATTCCGATTCATTATCCATTACACCACCGGCACATCCATCTTACAGCACCTGGCATTCTCAGGCGGTTACACATGTCCATACAGATCAAGCTCGACGTCGCTTAACTTCAGTGATCTTACAGGAAGCGGTGTTTCAACGTGATTTAGTCGAAGCTCGGTTGAAACTTCGGAGTAACTCGTACTAAAGGATGCAAAAGAAAATAATAATAATTATAATAATAATAATAATAATAATAACAAAAACAAAATCAATAATAATATATTCCAGTAGACTCATTGAAAGGATACCTGGAATCCCATGCCTTAAATAAATGCAAAAATTATTCTCACGGGTACAGTCCACACATTACAAAGGGCTTTATCTATGTAAAATATGTGTGCGTGTGTTTAATTGGTCAGTGAAAAATGTCCTGACGCCTTTTCTGACATTAGGTCCCTGGGCAGGACCCGGAAAGAAATGTGTACTCACCAGAAATCAAAGAAAATAATAATAATAATAATAATAATAATAATAATAATAATAATAATAATAATAATAATAATTGCATGGGTAGGGAACATATTGAAAGATTTTTTTTCATGGCTACAGGTGTAATCATCTAACAATGTTCTGCCCTTTTACTGTCTTCTCTATGAGTGAAAATTTACAATTTATCTTTTAGTGGCTAGTAGGTTGAGAGATGACCAGAAATGTATAATTTTTCCCCTTGCCTCTACCCCTTTGTTTAATGAATTCTTTGATAGTCTCCCTGCCAAACTGTAGTAGAAGGTCCAGCCTACCCCATAAAATTTAATAAGTATCTGTCGTTGGTGACAGCAGGTTGAACATTTGTGGAAAATCACTTGTGCCATGCTCCGAACATGTAAGAAATGGTAAATGTTGTACCATTTTTCAGTTATACTTTTCCTGTATTTTGATATGATTCTAAATCCGTTTGACTCAACTTAACTTTAATTCTTTCATTTTAATTTCTCTTTTCTCTTTCCTTTACCACTTTATTATTATTATTATTATTATTATTATTATTTTTATTATTATTTAACACTGAATACTAAAATCTGATATTCCCGCTGGGAGTGGTCACTCCGACTTATACTATGTTAAAACTTAGTATAGTCTACCCCACTGAATACAATACACTATTATGAACGATTCCTCCCTTCGATATATTAAGAACTCCACATTCTTACCAATCTCATTGGTTGGGGGGTGCTCTTGGGTCTTCTTCGGGGGTCTTCATAAAGCTGGTAACTTGAACATAATTACCTTTTGGAGGTCATGGTTAAAACGGAAATCTCTACCAATTTCATGGAATACGAATAAAATAGCAGATCGGTCGTCACCCTGGTCAACAAGGGCCGCGTCCCTCAGAGAGGAACCAGTCTGTGAACGAAAAATCTGTCATTGGAACAAACTCTTCCCCAAACAAAGAGACACTAGGTTACCAAACTCAGACTATTGCCAACCTTGGACCAAGTGACTCAATAGCAAATTGACTAATAAAAAGAAAACGAACGAAATGGTCCCGCGAAGAGTATTGACAAGTCAAGACATCGTTCTTCATTGCATTCGAAAACCCAGTAAAGAACACCATCAATCAGACCAGCTCCCCAAAATCCATATGAAGAATTCCAACAAGCACATTGTAAAAATATACAACGCTGCTCTGGAGACACTGTTAAGCGATAAACCACCGGAAAACATCACAGAAGTTAACAACTTCATATACGCAACAGCTTTAGCAGCAACTCGGAAGCTTAGGGTCAAGATAATAAATAAAATTAATAGACGTAGAAAGCCAGCTTGATAAGCAAAACTGATACGAGAAATAAAAAAAAATCAGATGTGAGCTTTCTATATTAGACGAGCTCACTAGAAACCCTAATATTTCTACAAGTGCAAAAAGATCAAGCGGAAATATAAAATTAAATCCCTAATTGACATTCCATCAATCAAGGAAATGCTGAAGCAGAAACTTCAGTTAAAGGCACATAGAACAAGATGATACGAAAAACGTTGTAGGTTCTATCGGCAAAATAAAATATTCCAAATGGACCTTAAGAAATTTTACAGGGAAATTGGAAAAACACCGATACATGTTGAAAGGCCACCATCGATTGATAATGTACAGACATTTTGGGAAAATATTTGAAGCAGCCCAAAGGAATATAACCCAAGTGCAAAATGGATCCCACCTGAAGACCAACGAATACTGGATACATCTCTGCAAGAAAGGGAAAATATATTCACAGATGATGTTAGGCAAGCTCTAACGAAATCCCAAAAATGGAAACCCCCCCAGAAAATGACAGGGTGTCTAATTTCTGGCTTTATCATCTATCCATAAAATCCTTGAAAAAACATTATCAAACCTTGTAAATTATCCCAATAAAATCCCAGAATGGATTACTCAAGGTATTACATACCCAATGCCCAAAACAAGTGAAACAGATGGGCCGAAAAATTATAAACCGATAACATGTCTCTCCACAACGTATAAGTTGGTCATGTCTGTCCTGACGAACTCTACATATTCCTTTCTCGAAACAAACAGCAAAAAAATCCCTGAGGGATGCAGGAGAGGTTCATATAGCTGCAAAGATCAACTACTGATAAATAAATGATCCGGGAAAATTGAAGGAGATGACGTAGAAATCTTAGCACAGCATGGATTGATTATCGTAAAGCCTTTGATAGTGTTCCACATTCGTGGATCCTTAAGACTTTAGAAATGTGCAAAGTCTCCCCTGTGCTATTAAATTTCCTTAAGCACAGCATGTGAATATGGAACACCAAACTATACCTTAGTCACACCAGAGGCACTGCCATATCCAACCGTCTAAATATCCGACGTGGAATCTTTCAAGGAGACTCTTTGTCACCCCTTCTGCTTTGTTTGTCCTTAAATGCAACCGACCAGATACAGAAGCGATGGCAAGATAAACCGCTTCATGGCCAATACTCTGCCCGTACCAAACAAACTGACGTAGACAAAA
>OZ010581.1:78795640-78853140 GCA_963932145.1 Acanthosepion lycidas | reverse complement strand
AACAGTAATTCCATTTCAAATTGTCATTATCCTTTGTTAGAAGTACCATTTGGATTTTTCAGTAAAGGAACCTCTTTTGTACAACACTTCTTCAGAAAGATTCGTTGGAAAATAACAAACAAGCATACAAATGTTTTAGTAATGAATTTTATTTTAGTCGTAGTTCATTCGTTATTTCCCATGCACTCTTTTAAGTTTAGTTTCACAGTTTATGATAATCTTTTTTGTATATTTGTTATTTTTATCAACGAATATTTCTGAAGTCTTTCATTAAAAAAAAGGTTCCTCTTAAAGAAACACAATTCGCTCGGTCACTTTTAAAACAATATATAAATTCTGGGGTATAAAATTTTGTCGATACATATATATACATTAAGAAATGGACAAAGTCCGACAATTTATTTATTAAAGACATTTTTTATGTTTAACGTTCTTTTTACAGATACAAGTATTTAAGTAAATGCTCTGTTTATAATAAACAGTACTAAATAACATTCACCGGCCTGAATGTCCGAGAAATTTTCATAGAAAATATTCGTCCTTTGACAGGATTCGAACCTGCATCCTATACGGAACTGTTATTTATGCTGACGTGCCTTAACCGACTAGGCCACAAAGGAGCGTTCGGTAAACAAAGTCGAATTTACTGCTTATAAACATTACTCGTCCATGAATCTCGTACATTCATAACTGCTCATGGCGTATCAAATGTAAACAAATGACGTCATATATTAAGAAATGGACAAAGTCCGACAATTTATTTATTAAAGACATTTTGTCCATTTCTTAATGTATGACGTCATTTGTTTACATTTGATACGCCATGAGCAGTTATGAATGTACGAGATTCATGGAAGATTGAAGTTTATAAGCAGTAAATTCGACCTTGCCTACCGAACCATTCTTTGTGGCCGAATCGGTTAGGCACGCCCGGCTAAATGGCGGTTCCGTATAGGATGCAGGTTCGAATCCTGTCAAAGGACGAATATTTTCTATGAAAATTTCTCGGACATTCAGGCCGGTAAATGTTATTTAATACTGTTTATTATAAACAGAGCATTTACTTAAATACTTGTATCTATAAAAAGAACGTTAAACATAAAAAAGTGTCTTTAATATATATATATATATACACACATTTCATTGAATATGACAGATAAGGTGCTTTGATTTAGTTTTTTAATACAATTTATTATGCGATCTAATAAGTTGTTTTTTTTTTCTTTTCAGATGATAAATTATATAAAAACTGTCCGAATATTCTTTTAATCCGAACGCTTTTTCAAGGATGAAATATTTTAACTGTTAAATAAGAAATAGTTTTTTGCATGTGTGTATTTATATAATGTTTTCATGTTTCAAAACACGGTCAAGATATTGTGTCCCTTTTCATAGTTGATATTATTAAGTGAAAATCGGAATTAATCTTAGTGGCCTGAAAATGGAAATTATGAGAAATACGAACGAGGTAAAAAAAATTCTATTAGCTAGAGCTTCTTGATAAAATCCAATGTATCAACAATATTATTGGTCCAGATATGGCATATCGACTTCACTCACTTTCCCGCGGCTGTTACCTCCCTGTGCCTTTTCTATAAATACTTTCATGGTAATTCTGATAAGCACTTCGCTGTGGTATCTAGACTCTTTTAATTTAAGCGCAGTACTAGACTGGCAACAAGGTCTCATCAATTTAGAGTTGAACTGGTTAGATGTAACCGTAAATTCGATGTTAACAGTTCTTTTTCTCGCACCTCTCGCTTGTTAAACGCCCTTCCTGTCCATGCATGCTTATCAGCTAAATTTATTCTGCAAAATTTTAAATGCAACATCAATCGCTATCTACGGTCCTGCTGATTACTCTTCTTTAGTTCTCGCTCCTTAGCTATAACTCTTCCACACCCAGTAATCCATTGCGTCTCAGTGGCTTTACTGCATAGATTGGAGTGAACTCGATTAAAAAAATAAACCCTCGACAGATTACTAAGGAAGATCAGATATTGCATCGGCTGAAATACCGTTATAAATTCATCCATATAAAAAATTGTTTGAATAATTTCTGGAATTATCATTAATATTATTGTTTGTTGTGTTGCAATATCTACCATTTGCTATGAAAACCAAAACTGCTTAAATTACTTTGAACGCACATGTTCGCATTGAAGATAATGAGTTTTGCTTTGGCGTCAAATATCGATGTTCAAATCAAAAGTCTGGCTTCCTAATGCTGACTTCAAATGCAAACTCCTTCGCTTTGAAAATTTGCAGCAAATAAATTTCTGCTCTGCAAAAAGCCCACATACTTAATCTATAATCTGGAACTAATACAAATATGATAGATATTAGGTTGGTGCAAAGATAATGTCGTTTTCTCACATATGTTACTATCTGAGAACACGACATTATTTTTGCACCAACCTCGTAGATAGATAGATAGATAATGAGATAGATAAATAATGATTGACATAGATACGATCGTCACTAAATAGATGTAAACTTAGATAAATAGAGAGATAGATAAAGTGAGGTAGAGAGAAGGAGAAGGAGAAAGAGTGGTGGGTTTTAGATATATATTAGGTTGGTGCAAAAATAATGTCGTTTTCTCATATATGTTACTATATCAGAAAACGACATTACTTTGCACCAACCTAATATTTTATTCGTGTGAAAATTGAGAACAAATATATTTGGTGTATGTTTTAATAATAACGAAAACAGCTTCAAGGTGACGTGTGCCGTATTTGAATAAAACACGAAAAGAAAGATTCATCATTTGAATAGTATTTACTTTCTTTTTCTCTTAGATGAGGTTTTTTATTTTCTATTTCTTCCAGCAAGAATTCATTGCTTTACGATATTCAACTTGTTAGAATTATTTAACCGTAATTGAAATTATATTACTGCTGACAACATCATTTTTTCTATGCATAAGTCATGCATATTTGAGGCCAAAGTTGGTGCCGGGAAGGTTTTCACGGTAAGAACAGCATAGTGATATTAATGAGAGAAAAGATGAGAAATGTTGAGTTGAAAGTTGACGTCGTTGTCATAAATCATTTTAATTAGAGAACTGAATGTCAAAATGGCGGACCACATTTATAAAAGCGATTGGATCGTGTCAACATTGACTGAGGTTTCAAACGGATTTGCTGTTGCTACATAATATTTAAATATGTGATTATTATTCACTACTGAATTAAGTACAAGAGATCATAAAATATTTAAATTTCTATAAATACTTTCATGTCAATTGTTCTGATGAAATTTCTTCCATGGTACTTAGATTTATATATCTAATCGCAGTAGTAGATGGCCGACAAAGTCTCATCATTTTAACTCCTGGGTATGACTATAAACTACATCCGATAGCAAGGCCGTTGATCGGGAAATTGGAAGTGTTGAGGAGCGTGGAAGCTCCTAATAATTGCTGTTCTTCCCGGGTCAGAGTAGACCCTGGGTGGTGGCACCTGTTAGGGTCCCAACTATGAGAAATAATGACACCCTCCCCAAACACTGTGGAACTTCTTTCCTCTTCCCTGATAGTTATAATCTCCAAATATTCAAATGCAATCCCAATCGACATTTCCAGATTGCTTGATCTCTTCACCGTCCTTCTCTCTTCATTCATCCTTTCCTCTACCACGCCTATTTACTCTTGCTCTCAATCCTCTGTAACACCCTTGAGTGCTAGTGGCACTCCCGCTTTGCTTGGGGGGAAATGCTTGAAAAAAAAAACACCCAAGTATAAAAATACACTTTTATAGTAAAAATGCTAGCAATACATTTTATGATAAAAATACTAACAATACATTTTTATAGTAAAAAATACCAGAAATACACTTGTATAATAAAAATACCTGCAATAGATTTTATAGTAAAAATACCAGCACTACACTTTTATAATAAAAATACCTGCAATACATGTTATAGTAAAAATACCAGCAATACACTTTTATAATAAAAATACCTGCAATACATTTTATAGTAAAAATTCCTGCAATACATTTTATAGTAAAAATACCAGCAATACATGTTTATATTAAAAAAAACTTACCAACAATACATATTTATAGTAGAATGACCAACAATACATTTTCTGTTTAAAATATTTATATTCGGTCAATAATATCCCATAGTGTTCGTTAAGCCAGTTAAATAAAATCAACCAAACAACCAGTAGAAAATAAATTTTTCATAAGATTAATCCATAAAATATCTTATAATTTCTTAAATCAAACTGTATTTCAAAATATAACTTCAACAAAACTACAACATAAAACTCACATATAGTAATCACACCCACACAAAAGCTGAGTATCTATTCGGTTGTGAAAGCAGAATAACATTTTTTATTACTTTAATGATCGTAAGAAAATTAAATTCTGGCATTAAATGACCCATAAGGAATTGATATGAAGTTAAACAAACAAATCAATCAATCTTTTCAAAGGCTAGTTGCAACGTTAAATTATATTCTAACAGTTTCTTCTCTCTCACTTCTTACTTGTGGAACTCTCTTCCGGCTTCTTGCTTTCCAGTCAATTTAAATCTTCAAAAATTTAAATGCAATGTTTTCTTATTTCCTATTTTTCTATGATTTGCCCTCTTTAATTGTGTTTTCCTGATGTTCTCATTCATTATTCCCTTGCGTCTTAGTGGCTTTATTGCATTGCTTGGGGTGAAATGATTTTTTAAAAATACATATAAATAACTGCAAAATATATTTTGACAAACATGGATTTTACGCAGCATTTTCTTTAAAATTATTGCAGAAATAGTTTACATGGAAAATATTTTTTACGCCCACTGGCGAAATACCTAGGCATGCATTATAAGGGATATTTACCAAAAATTATTTCCGTTCTACATTACAGCAAAAATTGTTACCCAACTACAGGAATAAAAGGCATCGCTCTCAACACGTATGGGGTTTGTTTTCTAATTAGACCTCAGATAGGTAAGACGAAGGTGTCGCTTCCTCGTCATAATAGCGCGCATCGTGTTGGCGTCAACGGTCTGAAATTTGAGTCGATGTAAATGCATGCTTTAAATCTATTTAAAAGTTTTCCAGCTTTGGCACAAGATACGCACATTTTCTCACTTGGGTAGGGGGTCTTTTGTCATATCTTATTTCATAGATTTTTGCTAAACTTGAAAAGAGGCACCAATCGGAAATATCTCACATAAGTTTCAGGTTTACTAGAAAGTATTGTAATTCCGTCCGATTCAAAATGCATAATAGTTCTGTTAATATCATCCATCTTTGGGCTTAAACTTGAAACTTTTAAAATAAACACTTTCAAAATGTTTATGAATACTTCAAGTATTTCGATGAAATAATTCCCTAACGCTTCATGTATGAATAAAAAGAGCCGGATTTCTAACAATATAAACACGGGCAGGCAGGTTGCAATGTAAAAGCTTATAATTATTTTTTTTAAATATTAGGTTGGTGCAAAAGTAATGACGTAATAATGTCGTTTTTTGACGTTAAAAAATACGTCAAAAAACGACATTATTGACTCCGAGAATAAACGTTGCGTGAATGAGTCCACTAGATATAGGCTATTTCTGCTGCGATCTGTATAACAACAGAATCATTCAGCGATCCATGAGTATTAAGCTTATGCCAGTGCGTTTTTCTTCGTGTACTGTTACTTCTATGGTTTCATGTATTCGACAAAAGTTTTTTTTTTTGTAGGAATGCAATTAAAATGATTGCAAATATAAATACGCAGATAGCATATATTTTACATTTCATTCTAAGTTTAGATCATGGCACTAACGCTAATACAAGGTTATTAAAAAAATGAACCGATTTCATTACGAAATACATTAATAAGAAAAAGCGACAGAAAACTCCAGCCAAGTCACAATTATTCTACTCACAATCAACTTTTATTTCCTGTCTTACAAGTGTTCAATATGGATTCTAGCAACCTTATACGATTTCAGGATTGACAAGATTACAGAAATAATAAATGAAATATACAATAGTGGCGATATATCGGAAGACCTAAGTAGATCCATTTTCATAGCGCTAAGAAGCAAGGTAAAACATATGTGAACTTCATCGGACAATGAGCCTGGTGAGCGATGTAACAAAACTTATCACCTGAATCTTGACAAGAACAGTGCCGGTTCGTAAAAAAAAACACTGAAACAAGGAATGCTATATTTATGCTAGGAATAATGTCAGAAAAAGCAATGCAAAAGGATATACACCTATGTTTTATAGATTATACAAAAGAATTTGATAAAGTACGTCACAAAGAACTGCTAGGTAACCTTAAAATATGTGGGAAGGATACTAGAATAATCCCGAACCTATATTGGCAGCAAACCGCCTGTATACGGATAGGAAATGAGTTCAGTATACAAAAATAAAAAGACAAGGATGAGTCTTTTCACCAGACCTTTTCAACTCTGACATTTCTCAGATAGAGACAATTGAAATTTCTGATGCACATAATAAAGAAAGCGAACCTACCTTGCGAACTTGAGTGAATGGAGTGGGGGGGCAGGGTTTGGGAGAGATGGAAAAAATGCAAAAGTTTTAAGAGCGACAAAAGACAGGAAATTGTAGAGAGCCATGATCACCTATGTCCTGTGTGGACGCGGCACAAAAAAGAAGAAGAAGAAGAAGAAGAAGAAGAAGAAGAAGAAGAAGAAGAAGAAGAAAGATAGCTTCTAAAAAGATAAATTGAAATATTAATATAAAGGAGAATTTCATTAAAAACAAAAAAAAATTGATGAACTGAGTTGTAATATCATATCTTCCTATATGATAATGAATACTGGAGACTTTTTCCTCACAAATAATGAAATAACTTGGGGTGAAAAGAGATGTGGTTATACAGAAGGATACTGAGAATATCATGGACTGAATATTAGAATAACGGGGAAGGTTTAAGGGAAATGGAAACAAAAAAGACATTTGTACTTAGAATTAGAAAGTGGAAGGTAGGCTTGTAAAGTTTGACACCCAAAGGACTACGTGAAGGCAAGAGGTAAACAATAAGTAACGTACCTAAATGGATAGCAGAACAGGGACAAGGAGAAATACAAAGGTGACAAACATTGCTTAGAGTTACAAATGATAGGAAGTCGTGGGGAATCATGATCGTCCACGTCCGGAAACGACATAGCACATGAAAGGAGAACTTATTACTGATACCATATATATCGTATTCCTTACTTACTTTTTCTTGCTTCTTCTTTTTTATGTCTTTTCCTTTCTATAGTATCTGTTTTATCTAGTATTCCTTGCTTTCTTTCTTTTCGTCTTTTTGATTTCACTTTTTTAATCTCCCTAGCATATATGTCTTTAACGTTTTCCTTTGATCTTGTTTTTATTCTCTGTTTTTGTCGAACTCCTCCTCTTCCTCCTTTTCTCCAGAATGTCTTCATACATTTGCAGCCCCACTCGTTCCTCTTTTTTCTTCCCACTTGAGAATTCCGTCTTCTTTCACCTGACTTCTTCATCGGCTCCTCCTCCTCGTTTCCAAATACCACACCCCAACACACGCTTCCTTCCTCTTTCATCTCTCCACGAAGTCTTTGGCTCTGAGCTACCTAAGGCAAAACACTGAAATACATATCAAACAAGCAAAGCGAAAGTGAAACAAAGAACACATTACTGCGGTTCCAAAGTAGAAATCCGCCGCGGGCCAACCGGGAATCGAGTTGCAAAGTAGCCATTCTGTTCACCGCTTGATTAGTTTGGTAGCCATCATCGCCACTCCTCGTTTCTGACCCACGCAATGACAGTCAGTGGCGTCCCGCCGCCAAAGGGCATCGAATTTTCGCGCGCTGCCCTGATAATGGCGCGAAGCTGAACGCTTACTCTCACTCTCTTTCTTTCTTTCTTTCTCTCTCTCTATATATTACTCTCTTTATCTACTGCTTGTTTCGTTTTCCATTCTTTGCTTGCTCTTTTCAATTCTTTTTCATCACTTATTTTAACGGTCCGTAACATCTTCACATCTGCATGTTTTCAGACTACTTCAAAAGAAGAGAAGAAAAAAGAACGAAATTAAGTAGGAAAAATGAAACTACGAAAAATGCCGTAAAGAGAAAAGGAAATGAAGACAGCGAAGAAGACAGTAAAGAAAGAAGAAAAGCAGAAAAAGAGTGTAAGAAAGAAAAACAAGAAAGAAATGGGAGACAAAGACAGCAAAGAATTAAAAACGGTGATGAAATAAACAGAAAGAAAGAAAGAAAGAAAGAAAGAATGGAAAATATAGAAACACTCCAAAAGGAAAAAGAATCGTGTAAAAATTCAAAGTTATAAAGAAAAAAAAAAAAGAAAAGTAAAGAAAGAAAGAAAGAAGGAAAGTGAAAAAAGAAAGAAAGTCAGTGGAGAAAGTAAGAAAATGAAGAAAGAAAATGAATATAATTATTAGGTTGGTGCAAAAATAATGTCGTTTTCTCACATAGTAACATATGTGAGAAAACGACATTATTTTTGCACCAACCTAATACAATGAAAAGAAAAGTGAGAAAGAAAGAAAGAAGGAAAGTGAAAAAAGAAAGAAAGTCAGTGGAGAAAGTAAGAAAATGAAGAAAGAAAATGAATATAATTATTAGGTTGGTGCAAAAATAATGTCGTTTTCTCACATAGTAACATATGTGAGAAAACGACATTGTTTTGCACCAACCTAATATAATGAAAAGAAAAGTGAGAAAGAAAGAAAGAAGGAAAGTGAACAAATGATAGGAAAAAAGGAAATAAAATAAATTCGAGGACAAAGAAATAAATAATTTCTGTCTGAAGTTTTGAGATGAGGAGTTCTCATTATTTACAGTCGAACAAACGTCCTCACCTATTTTATGGTCTCCGGCCTTCTTCAGGTGTCTCTTGAAACGGATACCTTCCCGGGAATTTCGAACTGAATCTATTATTTAATCTACCGCTGTTGATTATCTCACTAGGCTAGTGGATTAAAGCATTGGATTGTGAATTTGGCAGCATAATAATTTTGAGTTCAATCTCCGGGCTGGATAGGACAAATTAGATTCACTGGAAACAGGACGAGAAAAATCTAGCCTCATACATTAAATAAAGGGCTCACTTCAAAATTTCAAAAAAGGATCGACAGACAAGACACTTGAAAAACACCGGAGAGTATAACGTGTGATAATGAAGCCATTAGTCTGAATGTAAATTTAAAAAAATAAGTGAATAAAAATACAAGAGAAACCAGTCAGCGTTTAATATTAAATGTTAATCTTGCTAATTTTAACGATTAAAATGTATAACTTCTTTATGCAAGACCACAGGCTACAAAATTGAAACTTACACGGTGCGAAGGATAAATTATCTTCTAAATTACACAAAAATAGAAATAACACTGATATCTCATTTTAACAGATATATTCAAAAATATCTTGAAATACTAAAGACTAAATTGATTCAATAAAATCGTCATTGGCTGCAATACTTCTGAACTGTCTCCTTGATTAAGTTGATGAATGCTCCCATAATATTCTTGCATTCAGTTCATCTTTGGTATTACAAGAATTTTTGTCGGTCTCTCGTTCAACTGTGTTCTACACATAATACTCAAGTTGGTTGCAGTCTGGGGAGATATATGGCTAGATGGAAGGGGTGATGCTGTCGCAGAAATTGTCTGAGAGTCATGATTGGGTTCTCCTGCTTGTGTGGCATGGTGCAGAATCATTTTGCTAGACATATGGTCTTCCAGATACCACCATCTTGACCCAGGGCAGCACTAACTCCTTAAGGCACTTGATGTAGGCCTTCATGTTGAGTCTGAGGCCCTGTTGGAAGATGAATGTATGCATAATGTCGCTATCACTAGTGATCACTCCAAACACCTTCGTAATCACCACTAGACTCGTCCAACTCTTTCCGAATCCTCTGCACTGTCATCAGATTGACACCTAAATATTCCGAAATGTTCGTATTGGAGCTTCCGGTACGAATGCCAAGCAGTACAGCATGTCGTTTCCAAATTTCTTGGGAACAGAATTTCGTCATGGTTCTCTTTTTTTTTTCTTTTTTTTTTTCACAGACGGTGTCCAACTGACCCTACTATACTGCGCAGTCGACAAAATCAGAAACAATGCGCATGCGCGACATTAAAAATATAAAATGGCGACATTTTACACATCGCAGCCTGTACAAACAGAAACCGCAGTAGTCAATTTTTGACGTTTCAGTATTCCTCTAGGATTACGTTTTAGTATCTGTTGAGATTTTATTTGATTCATTCATTAGCCATGAAATCTATAGTAATTTCTGATAACAGTGTATCGATTGAGATTCATTTCGTGATTGGAGTGAAATTTTAAAATTTACTGTTGAGTATTGTACTATTGGGGTTTCTTCTTAGTAACAAAACGGCATCGATTCTTTTTATGCCATCTCGGAAATACTAGGTGAAGCCACAATCTTCTCCTTGGTTCACACCTGCCTGTCCAGCTGCGGGAAACACTTTTTCCATCGTGATAGTTCTGATCACAACAGACTTCTCTTTGCGTCTGCCCATAATAATTCTAAACGTTTCCTCTTTGATCGCTAACAGAATGTAGTACCTTATAGCCACTAAAAATTTTGCTTCGCTTAACGGTATATCAACTTCATTATGGGTCATTTAATTTCGAAATTTTATTCAATTTGCTTTGTTAATTTTTTTTCCTAAAAATGTATTTCTTTTACTATAAAAATTATATTTCTGGTAGCTTTTTCTAATGTATTTTTATATTTTCGTGTTTTGACTCCAGTTTTGTTGGTCACTATTTTCCCATAACTGGGACACTTACAGGTGCTACCGCATCAGGTCAGAGTGGATATTGGAACAGAAATTAAACAGTAGTTTATCGTCAAACCCATTTGACTTCGAGGGAATGAAGTTTGTTCCGGTGATCATTTTTCTTCGAAACTCGTGGACTGGCGCTACATAATCGCAAAACAAAAAAAAACTGTAGCAAATAACAGAAATCAGATCAACAGCAACAACTAATGTGAATAACACACGTAACTCTATGTTTAGTGTTGAACAGAATCACTGCCACTTGATTCCCTGCGAAAATCATTCGATACGACATGAAAACTGAAATAATGATAATGGCAGGAAAAGATAAATCGAAATGAAAGGAACAGATTAAAAATAATCATAATCTGTATAAATTCCTGCTATGGAACAAATACATTGAATCACTAGCTTCATTTACCACAAGGAAAGTTAGTTCTATGCCAGAATATTCTTTCTTGTATGAGTCCATCCCTCAAATCTATAAATCTACCATTCACCCTTGCATGGAACACTGCTGCCATATACGGTTGGGAGTCCCCGCTGTTCGTCTCAAAGTTCTCGACAAAATCCAGAGATGGATATGCAAGGTGATTGGTCCTGATCTGGCATCTGGTCTACAGTCGCTCTCTCATAGACGTGCCGTCACTTCCCTCTGTCTTTTCTACAGATACTTTCACGGTGCCAGCACTGACGAGCTACTTTCGCTAGTTCCCAGATTGCATGAATTTAAATGTGCTAATAAGTTGGCCTCTCAGTCCCACCCTTTCATTGTCGAAACTGTTAAATATAGTTGCCTCTTCTACTCCAATAGCTTCATGTCTCGTATTTCCCGTCTGTTGAACGCCCTTCATCTTAATTGCTTCCATGATAGCTATAATCCCGAAATATTCAAATGCAATGTCAATTGACATCTCCAGATGTCTTGATCTAATTCCCTGTGCTTATCTTCATCCTTTCCCCTTTCACGCCTCTTTACACTTGCTCCCACTCTCTGTAACTCCTTGCGTGCTAGCAGCACTCACGCCTTGCTTAAGCGTGAAATGCTTAAAAAAAATTTCAAAAGTTATTTCAATAAATTAATGGGGATATTAACTGTTTCCTTATAAGGAAACAGTCAGCACTTTTTCGTCAAGCAGCTTGTTTACGGTCATTTATTGTACTTATTTTTCAATATCATATTCCATTTCTCTTAAAAATGAAAGATATTGAGAATTATATCCCATAACATATATTGTATCTCTATACAGATTTAAGGACATTGATTATTATTATTATTATTATTATTATTATTTCCTTTGATTTCTTTCCGAGTCCTAGACTGAGAAGGTCAGAAATGGCATCATGACATTCTCCACTAAGCAGTTTTGAAAGACAATCACACATATTTTACATAGATAATCCTTCGTAAGGTGTAGACTGTACTTGTGAGAACATTTTTTTAATTTCTTTTAGACATTGGCTACCAGGAACCCTTTAAATTAGGCTATTGGAATCTTTTCCAATTAATCCAGGGCTCTAACTGGAATTATTGATGTCCTCATGTGCTATATTTTTGAGATTTCTATTTCAATATACTTTCAATATATAGATTTTTTTTTTGTTGAAGATTTGCAAAGTTACATTACAGTCTGCAGAGACTGTCATGCCAATAAGGAGGCACATTTTGTCTTTCTGGTCTCTAATAACGATGCCTGGGTGATTAGTTTTGGTTGTTTTCTCTGTGTGCATTGTAAAGTCCCATAAAATTGTTACAGGTCCTATATCTGTAATCAGGTCTGGGTGTTGTTCATCCTAATTTCTTGCTGTCTCCTTTCCGTAAAAGTCGCAGATATTTCAATGCACATATTGGTGCACTGTGACATGTCAAGTTTTATGTTCAGTGAGTGCCAATACAGCGCAACCTGTCAATTGTCAATTGTCAATTGTTTTGGGGTATTTATCACAGATTATTATTATTATTATTATTATTATTATTATTATTATTATTATTATTATGATGTCCGTTAAGTGATACATGCTTGGGTTCTCATGTCTCATTCGATTTATAACTGGCTATGTAAAAGATGTTCTTGTTCTTATTCCCCTTCTTCTTCTTCCACAGAGTTTTCCATTTTCTTCTGGTAATATTGCATTATGGGTGTTCTCCATCTAGTCGTTTGATCACATAGCATCTTTCGTAGAATATCTTCCGTGTCAATATTTCTGAAGCGATGTGATACTAGGCTTTATTTCAGTTTCTTAATATAAGTTTTTGATTCGGCGGTATAGACACCCAACCTTCCAATGATAACTGGGACAATAGTAGCCTGGATTTCTCACATTCTGGGGAATGTTTAGGCCATTATCACTAAAACCTATAGTCTTTGTAAACGCATTAATATTGATTAGAATTAAAATAAAATTAATTGTGTAGGAGCAACCTCCATCTAAACCACAGCAACAACACCTCCAGACAGCAATGGACAGCCATAAGATCCTTCCAAACTAACAAAGACTTAATTATCAAACAAACCGACAAGAGCGGTTCAATCACAATTATGGACAAGAGTAAATATATCGTGGAATCACAGCTCAATGATCCATGCTTTTATAAAGACCTCACCACAAATATTTCACGTCTGAATCAGGCATCTAGACTGCAGCATACAGGCACCAATCAAGGCTTTAAGCATGGAAAGTCACAAACCCGGCACATTCTACACCCTTCCCAAATTGCACACTCTAACCCTCTAAAATAATCAAAGATACAATCACCTCTAAGAAGAGGTTGGTGATTGTCTCTTTGATTATTTTGGGTTACTGTTGATGTTCTCTAAAAACATCAACAGTAATCCACACAAGATACATGACCTGATAGTATCCCTTAAGATCCATCTACCCGGCCTGCCTATAATTTATGGTATAGTAACCCTGACACATCACATTTCTGATCATATTCACCAAATCTTCAAACCTCTACTACCCTCTATTCCTAGCCATATTAAAGATACAACCCATTTCCTAAGAAATCTGAGTAATATAGACAGTTTATTTGACAATGCACTCCTTGTGACCTTGGATGTGTCATCCTTATATCCTAACATCCCACGTGAGGAGGGTATACTAGCCTGCAAAAATCTTTAAGCAGCAGAGGCTTTCACGAGCACCTTATACTAGATTTCGAACATTATATATTTTATACCGACACACAACACCTTCCACTTCAACGAGCACCATTTTCTTCAAGTTAGAGGTACAGCAATGAGAACAAAAATGGCCCCCAGCTATGGTAACATTTTCATGGATGCCCTTGAACAAGATATGTTTAGTAGATACCAACTGGCACCTCTACACTACCACAGGTACATAGACAACATCTTCTTCATATGGACACACGGAGAGAATAATCTCCTAGATCTTAGAAAACACCTTAATAATTTCCACTACAATATCAAATTTACTATGGAATATTCTACCACCTCCATTCCGTTTCTGCACACAATGGTACGTCTCAATAACAACCACATCTCCACTGCATTATGCACAAAGCCTACTGATGGGCATTGATACCTTAATTTCAATAGCCGCCACACCAACAACCTAAAAGAAATCTATAATCTACCACCAATGCTTACGCATTAAACGCATCTGTTCTCACAAGGAAGATTACAACATACACGTAGGACAACTTTGCAATCACTTTCTTAATAGGAATTACCCACTCAAAATAATCAAAGAACCTAACACTAAAGCTTCCAAGCATAATAGAAACATTCTCCTCAGCTGTGTTGCTAAAAAGAAGAATTCCAGAATTCCTATGGTCTTTTATTTTAATTATAACATCCACAAACTTTCCTACACCTTAACTAAAGCTTTCCAACATTTAAAACTAGACAATACTATTAGTAATTTTTTTAACGATAACCCCCTACAGCCGAGGTGACAGCCCCCAACCTCTTCAAACATTTAACATCATCAGACATCTGCAAAACACCACATCACGAAGAAAATGTCACCTGCAAAAAACCCCAGTGCCTGGTCTGCAAAGACATCATCACTCATATTTACACACGCGCCGTTACTCTCATGGTATTCAAGTCGTCGCCTCTAAGCGGTGACAGTTCCAATCTCGTATATTTACTTTCCTGTCACAAATGCAAGAATGGGAATTATGTGAGAAAATTCCGTTTACGGTTCAATAACCACATGAAAAACATAAGGGAAAATAACAAAAACCCGGTCTCTGTATACTTCAACCGACCTGGTCATAGCATCGAAGATGTCAGTGCGTGCTTTTAGCGCTTGGTTTGGTATCCAGGAGGATAGACGCAGATCTGAGTTGAAGTATAACCTAAAAATATTAGGTTGGTGCAAAAATAATGACGCAATAATGTCGTTTTTTGACGTATTTTTAACGTTAAAAAACGACATTATTACGTCATTACTTTTGCCCCAACCTAATAAATTTCCACATAGAGGGACTAAACTGAGATTTGGGTTTATTCAGAGTAAAATTTCCACAAGGAAACCCATTATCAGCAACACCCCTCCTGGCATAATTAATCCCTCCACCCACATTTTAAAAGCCATCACATGCCTACAATATTTATATGTTCTACCATCTACGATTTACCTCATTACACACTATTTCGTAATGCAAGTATTGCCCTGTACACTGACCACTACTTTACAGTCACCCACTTTGAAACCATCATTCATTCTATCATTATGGTTCCTTTACATATAAGATTATGTAAGGAGTGTGGAAGACTAGTGTAGATACATATTAATCTTGTATTACGTGTATTGAGATACATATGTTTGTGTAGTGGCTTGTGTATATTTACACACTGTCATGTGCACTTATGTATACATGTGCATCTATATCTGTATACGCTTTTTCTCTCAGTTTTTCCTATATTTTTATTTTATTATCTCTACCTCTTTTTTTTTTATTAACAATAGATTTCCAAATTCCTATACAAATTTTTATCCGTTTTCTACTTCCTCCATCTTTTTCTTTACATTTCATTTTATTTAATAAAATGTTATTATTAAATATGCCATTTTTTCCTCCTTATTTTTATCATCATATCATATTCTAACCAGAGTCCATGTTTCTACACTTAACAACGTGGTCCGACAATTTTTACTACAACTTGTTACACGCGAGACATCGTTCTCCCTCCCCAACCTATAACTGTCTTCATTTACAATCTCACTCACCACACGACACACACTAGTAATAATCAGTTCAGTTATGTGTCATGCGTGATACACGCTTAGGCGGTCATGTATCGAAAGATACATGACTGACGAAGCAGATTTTTTTTCCACACGATGTGGCCATATCTTTCTGCGGTAGACCAGTTACCATCAAAGGCTATAGAACCTAGTCTTCCCTGCTATTAGGTTGGTGCAAAAATAATGACGTAATAATGTCGTTTTTGACGTTAAAAATTACGTCAAAAAACGACATTATTACGTCATTATTTTTGCACCAACCTAATATTTACCCATAGCTAGGGTTAGAAGAGGATTCATGCCTTTCTAAGTGCAATAAATCTCAATGGAATTCGAACTCGGCTCTCCGATTTCTCAATCCGAGAATCAATCAAAATTTTAAATTTAAGTTTATTTTCAAAAGTTTCGCACATCGAGTTATCAGAGAGAGATCGGGTTTTTACTGACAATACGGTTTCCACCAGAAAATACAGCCTCTCCGAAAACATCTGTTGTTGAATAATTCTCATTTCTCTGTTTATTTCTCGGTCAGTTGATAAAGGACACTGGCATGTCCGAAAATTCCGAACATAAAACTTTTCTCTCCTTGCTTAATTTCTGTCATATCATTAATAATTAATATTTAATAAATGTTTTTCGTACTGATATTATTGGTACCCTTTCGTTTGTCCTTGTGTTATTAACTAACCTATATATATATATATATATATATATATATATATATATATATATATATATATATATATATATATATTGCGGTAACCAAGTAAAAGGTTAAAGAAATAACAAAAAAGTGTTGCAAATTATATCATATATTAAACAGTAGGTGCAACAGAAGAGTATTACTTGACTAGTGAGAGTGTGTCGGATGAGTAGTAAACGGAAGAGTGCAACATAGACTCTTTAGTGAAAGAACACCACAGCATATATATATATATATATATATATATATATAGAGAGAGAGAGAGAGAGAGAGAGAAAGAGAGAGAGAGAGAGGCCGAAACAAGAAGGTTTAACGTAAAAGGAAACAGAAATGCCACATACTTAGAATCAAAAAGAGAGTTGAAATTTCTAAGACACATCATGAGGAAAAAGGCCGTTGACAATTTGATAGTGACATGCTATATTGATGGCAGGGTGGAGAAAGGAATGCATCCAGTAACCTAACTAAGGATCTTGTGTAAATGGATGTCAGAACATGGACCGAGAGGAATAGTAAAAAAAAAAAAAAACATTAGTAAAAGCTATAAATCATAGGAAGTGGTGGAGAGTCAAAATCACCATGGCACCTCAATGAATAGAGATATATTTCATCCAAGTTTATTTTGATCGTCCTTATTTGACCACGCCTATATATTTTGTCAATATGTCTCAACCAAAGACTTATGTTTACACGTGATCATTGTTGTTTGATTCGATCTGCAAATGTAAATTGAATTTCTACTGTTACACTTTGGCTTTACAACTTACTTTGGTACAGTTATGATTACAGCTTATTTAGTTTGACAGAATTAAAATAATGAAATCACAAGTGCGAGCTGAACCTTATCACAATGGCTTGGTGGACGAATCTACCAACAATCAGAAGACTCTCTGCAACTCATTGTTGGATGTATTAAAGTATGTACAGACGAACCTCAAATATGAGTGGTAAAACACACATGTAAAAAATATGAGTGTTTTCTCATTATTATAGTTTAACTAATCTGCATTATTTTGCAGATTACATGAATACACTTTCTGCATACTAAGCCTAAATTAGTTTGGTGCAAGGGTAAAAAAATATCTCACCCGTTTTGAATCGAATTCACTGCTCAATAATAATAATCAGGCTGATGATCTCGTTTATTATTATCCCAAACCGAGACGTTCAGGTATAGAAACGATTGGATAGATGGAAGTAGTGTAATGTTTACATATATATATATATATATATATATATATATATATATATATATATATATATATATATATATATATATATATATATTCTTTTTGTAAAAAGAAAGTCATGTTTCATAATTAGCATTATTATTAGGATGGTGCAAATATAATGACGTAATAATGTCGTTTTTTTGCGTATTTTTAACGTCAAAAAACGACATTATTACGTCATTATTTTTGCACCAACCTAATAAATACCATCGTTTATATCCATCTTTGTTCTTCACCTGTCGAAATTAGTTCACATTGAAACAAAAATGGATCTTTATTGTCATCACTTATTTCTCCACATGTAACATCTTTATAATAAATAAGTATTGCTCTACTCTTGGTATTGTGCCTTCTTGAAAATTAATGCTATGAATGTTTGAATTTATATTGTTTTCGTTCTCGTTATATTTGAATATATATATATATATATGTGTGTGTGTGTGAAATATTTTTGGAGCAGCTGATACTCCTGTCTGTGTCGATAAGAAAAATAGATTAGTGCACTAAGAGTTATGCTATTGAGACAGGAGTAAATGGTAGTGTCATCTGCATAAATGCCTACTTGGAAACTGCTGACATCAGGTAGATCATTGATGAAGACCCATGATAGAGCCCTGGGAGACACGCAGGTTTGTGTGAAAGGATCGTGTGAAAGAACTGATCCCGTACAAAACGAGCTTCATTTTATGATGTGATAAGAATGATTAGATTAAATCAAACAATAGTCCTACAATGCCGTGGCACTGGGGTTTACGTAGATGACCAGCGTGACAAACCTTGATAAATGCCTTCGAGACATCTAGAGCCACAGCTCGAGCTTCGCCGTGATTAGCAAGAGCTTCAAATACATATTCAGTGATGGCCGTTGGCACATCAGCGGTAGATATGGGAAAACGTAAACCATATTGATTGTCAGAGAGTAGGTCGTGACAGGGAAGATGCTTACCCACTTCAGTTGTGTCTGTGTATATATAAACAAAAATATATATGTTAAAAGACAATTATATATATATATATCTGTGTGTGTCTGTGTGTGTGTGTGTGTGCGCGTGCGCGTGCGTGGTATAACGAATGGACGGCCGCAATTTTCGACGGATTTGCATCAAAATTTACATGCACATGCACCAAGTTAGTTGGAAGGGCAAGACCGACTTTGCATTTCCCAACTCCCATCGATAGTGGAAACAAACGATTTTTCATGCTTCTACGGCAGTTTTCATGTAGTTTGGGGTCATTTTCTACTGGCCAGAGTGAGAGCCAATAGCTGGCTGCCACGAATAGGCAGGAAGATTCTATTGGCCAGCGTGAGAGCCAACAACTGACTGACACGAATATTAACTAGCATGCAAAAAAATCGATAGCAGCATTCGTCACAAGTGGGAAAAATTTAAATCTGCATGGCACTTTACTCCAATTGGCTCATTCGCTTGCTTAAACTCAACGTTGATTCTGATTCCGCTGAACTGGGTTGGGTGTGAAAAAGTATTTGTTGTTAACATTCTTTTTTCATTCGGTTTTTCCAGTTACGAGTCCTTTTTTAAAGCTGATCGTTTTGTGTTCATTTTGTTTAGACCTTTTTTCGTAACAGATTTAATGTTTAGTATAGAGCTTAGAAAAAATGCACAGTGTGAGATAGGTAAGAAGTAAGGCGTGTAGCAACATCAGCATGGCAAAGGAACTCCTTTAAAGGCAAGGAAGGGCAAAAATATTTTAAGTCAAGTAATAGCAATTGGTGTATGTCGTACGATTTTTGAATCAAGCACGGGCAACCCCAGGCCATGCTGCTAATATATATATATATATATATATATATATATATATATATGTAAACAATTAAAAATCATACTTATTATGAAACCCAGGTTGTGTGTGTGTCGCGAGAATGAAAGGCGGACAACTCATATCGAGTTATACTTATTATAAAACCCAGCTTGTGTCTGTGTCTGTGTGTGTGTGTGTGTGTGTGTTTTCGTTTATATATGGGATCGTATTTCCTACATTTTTCAACCGATTTAAACAAACCTTCACTTTTTTTTTCTTATTGTCTTGCACGCTTTTTTCTTTAGTTTTACATTCAGAATGCTTTAAAAATTCCATTTACAAGACAATTGTTTATAATAAAATTCTATTCAATCGGTAGACTCATAACAATTGAAAACAATGTTTTTGTTTGAGTTTGGGTTTGACCAATTCGTAAAAAAAAACAAAAAAACTAATTAAGACATGCGTGTCCGTCAACCTTAAACAATAATCTTTGTCAATTTTATTTTTCAGTCTTTATGATGGTCGATACTTGATCTATCTCTTACTGTTATATCCCCGGGCAACGCGGGCTCTACTGCTAGTAACAAATAAAAAACTAAGTCTATAATTCGTTTCGGTCTCCACATGATATAAATATATTATCAATATGCAAATGTGTATGTGCGTGTGTGTGTGCGTGTATGCGTGTGTGTGTATGCGTGTGTGTGTGTGTGTGTGTGTATCATGGCTTGGTTTCGCAAAAGGAAAATCAAGAGGGAGTTTTTACAGGTCACTTGCAGACATGTTTGTGACTGATATATCCAATGCGGGACAGACATACACGGAAATGGTTGGTGAATGCGAACTTCTCTCTCAGGCCTGCGCAATGGAGTTTTTAGGTGAAGTGCAGTGTACGTTTAACTGTCGAATGATCACAGATCGAATCCCTTTACACCCTTGATTCAATCTGTTATAGACTAGCAATCTATAACGATGACAATGAAGTCCCCGGTTCGCAGGACTTACAGAAAGTCCTTCTCTTAACCAATGGCTAGAAAAAAAAAATGGTGGAGTCCAAATCTTCCGGGGAAATTGTGCTAGATGGCCGTTGACAACACGCTGCCCCACTTTTGTGCAGGGTGACTAGCCACACTTCTCCCAGACAAAGACGGTGGGGGGTGCCGGTTTAATCGCCGATAATACGACTATGAAACAGGTATTACTTGGTTACATAGTAACATTAGCCCTAGACCGACCTGACATTATATATATATATATATATATATATATATATATATATATATATATATATATATATATATATATAATGACTACTCTTATATTGAAGGCACATTAGTGTTTAACTGAATCTGTATGGCTATATGACATATTCAAACCGGTATGCATACACGTGTTTGCCGTCTTTGCGTTGTAATATGCATTTTTATATTTGTGTGTATATATGAATATGCAATGTAGGTAATTATCTGAAATATTTAGATATATCTGTATGTATATATGAAGGTGTGTATGCAATTATACAAAATATATACAGATAAAAATTTTCAAGAAATTCTAATATAATATTATATAACCTATTTTATAAATATATTAATCATAAGGCATGTACATTCCTAAATAGTAACACACATACACACTTACGCACACACACACACACACACATGCACACACATATATTCCGATTGTAGCAGCAAAATTGTTCAAATAGTGTTACAGCATCATTGTCCATACCACAAAATGTTTAATATCTAAATAAAAAATACTAAACTAATTGAGTTTCTTTTTTCCAGATTTTCAGATAAGGCGTTTAACCATCTTGACATAATTTGTCGTAAGAATCACTGAAAAACCCTCTGAGTTATTCAGCTAGAAAGAGAACTGGTGAAAATCGTTTTGTGTCAACGTCTATTCAAAAATCATCAAGAGAATTGAGAATAAGGGAGCAGTAGAGAGGAAAACTGCATCAGGAGGGATCATCTTTTCAACTTAGAGATAAAGAGATCAATTAGAAAAGATCCAACTCAATTCATAAGACAGTCCAAAGAACAGTGAAAAAAGACTTGAAAATTAAATCTTACTTGAAACACGTGACGCAACTTGTTACACTAGGACAGAAACTTAGAAGGTTAGAGAGGGGAAATACCATCTTGAATAAGTTGAAAAATGATTCTGGAATAATATATATATATGTATATTTGAATTTTATTTCAATCTTTTATGATCTTCTTATGCTTAGGTATGATTAATTAATTATGATTAATTATGATTAATTAATGAACATATTATTTTCGTTTATAATCGATTTCATGACGATTGAATAGTGTTATAAAAAACCTTGGAGAATTAAGTAAGATATTTTAAATCCTTTCTAAGATACAACGATACAAAGCCTAATCTAACAACTGGCCAATTTTACTGTTATACGATTTGGACAATTTTGAAGTTACACTCGTTATATCTCTGTCTATCTATATATATATATATATATATATATATATATATATATATATATATATATATATATATATATAGTATGGCTGACATCGTATTGTGCCCGTATATATAACATACATATTTTGTATATGTATGTAATTGATGATAAATATAACATAGAGGTGAAAACATTACCTCTAATTATTTAGATTATAGATATATTACATTTTAATAGATTTGCATACATATGTGTATATTGACGTTCACGAACAAGAAAACCTGTCGAAGAAATTTATGAGAAACCAGAAATATACGGAAACCAAGCATGTCATATTATAAATAATCTACGTTTTCTCCCAGCGCGCAGAAGCTTTGACTTTTGACAGCTCGGTCGATGAATGCCAAATGTTTCCTTACAAGGACACGGCTAATATTATTATTATTATTTAGTTAGATCTGGGAAGTGGGTCGGTTCGAGAATATTGTGGCGCTCTTTTCTGTAGATAGATACCTACAGGAGTGATGAAATGTTCGTGGCTTGGCGAAAATGGTTTTCTGAAAAACCCTTCTGTTATTTGCTCAGATTTTGGAAAATGGTTTGGACCGTGATCATTTCGCCATCATGTGCATGCATTATCAAATCAGTTCCATGCAATAACGTCAACTAAAAGCACTTTGGGTGTTTAATACTTTATGTTGATCATGCGTTGATTTTATCCTTTTTAAATATAATAATCAGCATAGACGTATTTTATAAAATTGTGTTCTGCTTAAAAATCTGTATTTATTTTTTTAAATTTAAACCCAACAAAATATTTCTTTTCGCTTTTGAAATTTCCTTTCGTCTTTTGATCTTTCTTTTCCGCTTTTGAAAAACCTTCTCATTACACTTGTTACACTGTCTTTTCAAATAATTACAGATAATCTTTTTGGATAAAGGATTATTTCTTTCTGTGACGCGCATGTATTTTGTTTATTGCTATAATATCTGGACGGATTAAAAATCGCTTTCAAAGCGGGTATATTTACAATATTGAAGCTTGTGCTCTTTTTGGAGAATGGGTTGATCTCTTTTCTAAGGCTTATCGACAATTTTCATGTTATTTATTGCCAGAAAATATTGTAAGAATTATTTTGGAAACAATAATGATTTACTGATGAAAAAAAAAATCATAGCTTGGAGGAGAAGAAGTGGATTCATAATTTTCCCAAGAGTATTTCCTTGTAAACGAATCTAACGAACCCGACTGGAATTGGAACTCAGCTCCCCGATAATCAATTCCGAATCGCTATCCATTACATCACCCGCACACCCAAGTTTACAGCACCTTGCATTCCCAGCTGGTCACCCATCTAGGTACTCACCAGGCCCGACGTTGTTTAACTTTAGTGATCATATGGGAATCGGTATTTCAACGTGATATGGCTGTATGTCTTTTTATAGGAACCCATAACTATTACACCAAATATCAATAATAGAGTCCCTTGTGTCGTTTTGAGAGATTAGCTAAATCTCAATCACAGGTGATAATTTTATGGTCCAGGTCTGATCTCTTATCATCATCAGTTTCCACCCACTATGTACCAGGAACCGAATCTGCTTAAACGAAAATTTATCGCCACCTCTTCTCGCTTGAACTGGATATCAAGTTATTATTCTATCTTTCTAACTTTTATGGGGTTAATACAGCGCTTCGACATCGGTAATGCACTTCCCTCCTTTAAGGACCCTAGAGAATTCGCTTGGACTATTGGGCAGTGGACATAATAACCTCAAGACTAATTTCACGAAACTTAATACGTTCAATATGAATACCTAGGGTAGAATGGAGAGCAGCGACAAAAACGCGATTACGTTGAGAGTATATCAGATATTAGAAGCGGGTTGATAAGAGGCAACAATCGGATTTGTTGGTCCTATGGGTTGGCGCAGATAATTCATGGAGAACAAGTTGTTCGTTTGCTTGTGGGAATTTGTTGTACTTTGTTGCCGGCAGCGGATCCAATAGACTGACGATGGATCGGAAAACGATGAGATCGGGAATGGAGTAAATTCCAATGAGAAATAAATTCACACGTGGAATACGTTATCTCGTTAAAATAATCGTCAGGGATTTAATTGTACTTTTACAATTATTAACTGATTCACACAACCATGTAGTGAACTTAAAAAATTTTTCTTAATATAGAAGACTGCATGCAATTCTCTGTTAATATAGAATTTGAAAAGTAAGCTATTTAAAAATTTGTTCTTTCCATTTTAAAGCTTTAGTCTTATATTCTGTCTCTCTCACTTCTTCTTTTTCACAGGCATACACACACGCACGCACGTATGCACGCACACACACACACACACATATATATATATTCATAATTGTGTATTTGGGCAGCAATCATTCTTTTACGGAAGTTTCAATAAAAACGACTGACAAAGTGCTGTAGTTATGTTTTTTTTTATACAATTTTTCATGTCTTCTTATATTTTTTTTTTCTCGAGTTAAATTATATAAACTGTCCAAATTTGTCATATATCCGAGTGTATATATAGCAGAAAGCCCTCGGACATATAAAACAATTTGGTCAATTTTATATAATTTATGTCCAGAAAAGAAAATTATTAGAACACATATATATATGTATGTATGAATATATATATATATATAAGGCAGGATGTGTGTATGTGTGTAACGAATGCACGGCCGCAATTTTCGACTTTGCATTTCCCAACTCCCATCGATAGTGGAAATAATTGATTTTTTCATGCTTCTATGGCAGTTTTCATGTAGTTTGCGGCCATTTTCTACTGGCCAGAGTGAGAGCCAATAGCTGGCTGCCACGAATAAGCAGGAAGATTCTATTGGCCAGCGTGAGAGCCAACAGTTGACTGACACGAATATTAACTAGCATGCTAGCATGCAAAAAAATCGATAGCAGCATTCGTCACAAGTGGGAAAATTTTTAATCTGCATGGCACTTTACTCCAATTGGCTCATTCGCTTGCTTAAACTCAACGTTGATTCTGATTCCGCAGAACTGGGTTGAGTGTGAAAAAGTATTTGTTGTTAACATTCTTTTTCCAGTTACGAATCCTTTTTTAAAGCTGATCGTTTTGTGTTCATTTTGTTTAGTTCTTTTTTCTTAACAGATTTAATGTTTAGTATAAAGCTTAGAAAAAATTCGCAGTGTGAGATAGGCAAGAAGTAAGGCACGTAGAAACATCAGTACGGCAAAGGACACTCTTTTAAAGGCAAGGAAGGGAAAATATTTTAAGTCAAGTGATAGCGATTGCTGTATGAGTCGTACGATTTTTGAGTCAAGCACAGGCAACGCCGGGCCATGCTGCTAGTATATATATATATATATATATATATATATATATATATATATATATATATATATATATATATATATATTCTCTTATATATATAATAGTAAAGAAAGATTATCTACATATTCTTTTTTCACACAGTGGCGAGTCTGCACTTGGATAACACATCCAACATCTCTAAACATTTATAACATACCTGTCCACATTCGCAATTCAGGAGAATCCTCGTTGAAAACACCGCCATACATTTCCATGAAAAGAATAGACACAAGCTAAAAAATCTTATAAAATTTTTATATTAAAAAAATTGAAACCAAACCATTATAATATCAACTATAAATACTCCGCAAACATTTTAAGATAATTCTAAACGACACGGTTTTGTACTAATTGTTTCTTTCCTTTATTTTTTCACTACTCATCTTGCAAAAATCTTACCACAACATACCTAGTTACCTCCACTTACACTGTGTCCGCTAAAGATGCCATGACACAGAATCCCTGGCTCCACATTTAAGAAATTTAATTTTCAGTTTTTCACAACAATCTTCGTCCTTCACAACCTTGAACACTGCAACATTTACACTTAATAATACCGTGATAAAGACATTATACTATGTCGAAAGTACTTGGATAATAAATTATAATATGAATCAACACGGCGTTTTCATCTCGTCTTCCATTAATCACACAAAAAAAAGCTTATCCGTGAATATGAAAGATTCCCATCGAGAATAGGTACACAGAATATGTCAAAAGAATTATTCACCGAAACCTGTCTTAATGAAACTCTGCTACCGAATTATACGCATTTTATGGTATGTATGTAGGCCGGTGAAAGAAATTCGAGAGATAAAAAAACAACAAAAATTAATAATCTCTCTATATTTCTGAGATGAGGTGTTATGTACACTATTTACATTATTCGGACTGTCGTCCTCATGTTTGTTGCCATATTTATCACAACGTTTCGGCCGTTGTACGCTGCGGCCTTCTTCAGGTGATTGCAATTTGAGCTCTGGTAAAAAATTATGCAATGATAACAGCAAAAATTGCAAAATGAACATTGTTAAAAACTGGTTGCTGAAGACATTAAGTTTATAAATCCCAGAAATTCATTAGGCGTTAGTTAGATCCAGTGACAGTTTGAGTTCAAAACGTCGTTAATACAATGGAGAACTTGGAGAGGGGAATTAACAGGAGATAACTGATAACTGACATCCATTAGACATGGCATGTGGAACTAGAACAGTCTACCCCAGCGAGCGAAATAAAGGATTCAATTTGACATTCCAACCACCTGAGGGAGGGTGGAGCGTACAACGGCCGAAACCTTGTGATAAATATCGCAACAAAGATGAGGAAAATAATCTGAATAATGTAAATAGTAAAAAGAAATAATAATATTGATAATAAAACTTTTCGTAAAAAAATGAGGTGAGTCTTACTTTTCAGGGAATTTGTAGTTGTTTTGTTGTTTTTTTTTTGTTTTTTTTCGCGTGTTCTAAATTAGCGAAGATATCTGATAGTTTTCAGATCATCTTCGGTATCATTAGATGCGAAAAATATGTCTCTGGAAAAGAAAATCATTGTTCAGTTTTTAATTTTTTTCGTCTCGTTCAGAAAGGACACAGACGTGTCAGAAAATTACGATTTTTAAAACCTCTCTCATCATGATTCAATTGATTTCCTTTAATGTGACATATTATTTCAAACGCTATTATAGTGGATACTCCACATTTGAAATAGACGTCTCTTTTTATTTATTAGATAGTGTGTATTATGTCTATAAATCTGAGCATTCGAGAAATCTTAGTAGAAAAAAATGCATTAGATCCCTGACGGAGAACGCATTATGATATCCTTTGAAGTAATATACATATATATATATATATATATATATATATATATATATATATATATATATATATATATATATATATATATATATATATATATATATAGAAAGCGCTCAATATCAGAGATAGAGCTAACATATATGGTTGGATAGATGTGAGTTTGTCTGACGATAACTAAAGCGTGATACCCAGGGTCACAAACTCACACATATATATATATATATATATATATATATATATATATATATATATATATATATATATATATATATATATATATATATATATATATATATATATATATATATATATATATACATACACACACAAAAAAAAATTGCGGAGAACGTTTAACAGCATTAAAATGTTTAACGTTATTTTTTTATTGGTCAAAGCAGCGCCGAATCAGATGGTGGTTTTTCGTACAAAAATGGACACAGGTTCGTATCCTACCAAGGGACATATTTTCTTTATCAATCTTTCTCGGATGCGCAGGCTGATTGGCGAAATAAACAGTGTTTTAAAAAAAAATCTTGCGAAGAACTAACATTACATCGTACAGAATATGAAGGGATTCAACACCTTTCAGGATAGATATCTCAAGTATGCTCAGTTTAAGCATGATCTCCGAAGAGGTACTCACTTTAGCTTACCAGAGTCGGCACCTCTTCGGAGTTAATATAAATGCCAACCTAATTTATAATTGAATACATAATGTATTTTATCTTTACATGATTTATATTCTTTTTATATTCTACATAAACGCATTATCCATATTGTATTCACATTTTAATATACATGCTGAGTCAAAAGTAACATCTAATTCCCACTTTTTATATAGTCAGTTAATCTTTTGTATTACAGTGAAGGTCGATCAACAAAAGACATGTTTACCTGACCATTTATTCCAGGGGAAAATTATGAAGAAACCCGCAAAACATAATCTAATAGAAATCTAAGACAATTAATAATCAGCAAAACCAATATTAATAATCACTGTCGGATTTGCCGTGGTGTCATTTTGCCCAATATCAAGTGGAGTCCTGATGGAGTTGGACCCTGATGCCTCTGGTCCCATATATCAAATAAAAATGCAATAAGGCAACAAACACAGACAACCGTTTAAGTAATAAAAAGGAATAAGTACTTTATAAAGGCATGCGTGCTTTGTCAATTACTCAAGTCCAATGTGAGAGGACATTTTCAAAGGTAATGATCACATCAGGTTAAGAAATTCGCTATTTGAGAAGAAACTTGAATCATACATATTGCTATCCATTGAGAAGGAATTGTTAGAAGAATTTAATGCAGAAGCAATTATTAACTGATTCACACAATCATGTAGTGAAATTAAAAAAATTATCTTAATATAGAAGACTGCATGCAATTCTCTGTTAATATATAATTTGAAAAGTAAGCTATTTAAAAATATCAAACAATTTCTTAGAATTCAAAAAAGTAATAATTCAATTAAAAAATTCTTTATTCACATTTAATATTACGTATGTACATTTTAATTATTAAGAACTATACATTTTTCTAGAAAAAAATAATTTTACTCTTTTTACTATATGTATTTTTTTTTAATTTTATTTATTAGTCACGAAAATTAAATGAGAGATTTGTACTGGCAAACAATATTTTTAGACCCTGTCCTCCATTGTTAAGAATGTCACAGAATTTGGATGCTAATTTTGACTCATCCTGCATCCTCGTGTATGTTCATAAATATATCTTTTATGTATACGTAATCTTTATCAATATAATTGTCTATTGCTGTATGTAAAAATAATACTGATTTAATAAAAACTCAAACTTTCTAATAAAGCTAACATGAAACAAAAGAAAATGTATTAACAACCTGATCCCCCAAGTATAAATGAGATATTCCGTTATGAGAATAATGAGGAATATGGTGATTTTCTAAGCGTAGCTTAGATGTGGCACAAAGGCGAAAATATGCAGAATCCATTGAGGATCGAACTAACTATTCAGTCGTAATTGCTCGAGCAAGACAAGCTTGCTAATCATTACACGACGTCAGTGTCCAAAATGGTTTCCTAAGCGTAAATTTGATGTAACCGAAAGTGTGGAGTACCCCGTGGGAATCAAACTTACTACTCAGTCGTAATTGATCTAGCAAGACAAACCTTGCTAACCATTAAACTACATCGAAGTGGCCAAATCATAATGAGAAATACGTTCGCTTATTGTTTTGAAGTAACAAATCAGCAGCCTCTCATTAAGTAAAAACAAATATCATATTAACTCTATTGCAACTATCGAAATTATTAAATTACTTATTTTCATAAATTGTATTTTGTATTTTGCTAATCGCATAATTTTATTAAAAAATGATATTATCTCATTATCATTATCTCATATAATGTAATTTAAATCCTAGAAATTTGCATCTGTTTTCATCCACTTGCAAAGTGTGTATTACTTAAAGTGATTTCACAGATATCGCAGTCTCTGTTGCTTAGGCCACGTCCATCATATGCCCGACGGCCGCATCTCGAAAGACCTCCTCCATTGAGAACTGGCCTCTGGAAGGAGACCCGCCTGGCGGCCACAGCTGCAGTACCGCGGTGTCCTGAGGCGCAACATGAAAGCTGTGGACATCGACACAGACTCCTGGGACAGCCTGGCAGCCATACGATCCAAATGGAGAGGAATCCTGACCAAATACCTAAAGTCAGGGAAGGAGAAGCTGACACAAGTCGCCACGGAAAGGCGGGCCCGCAGGAAGGAAAGTGACAGCTTCAACAGACCACACATGCGACCTCTGCAACAGAGAGTGTCACTCTCGCATAGGCATCTACAGTCACAGACGTCGATGTTCCAGCCAAGCAGACAACTTGGATGCTACCCATGGTCAACCCTGACCGACGGAGGCCTACTTCTGATTTCACAAAACCAGAGTCATTAATGTTATTTTTTTCTTGTTCATTAAGAGTCAATAACATTATGCGTCGCACATATCTTGTACTGACAATAAAGTTAATACTTTTAATTTCCTTTATCGATAACAGATATTTTGCTAACAAAATAAGCATTGATTCAGATGTCTTCAATTTTATTTCATTGTTCACTCAGTCTTTTAATGGTTCTTGTTTACTGAGCAAAACGGCGAATGAAAAAAATATTAATATTTACTTAATTTTGCTGCTTTGCTTGTATCTAATTTGCAAGAACCTTTTTCTTTTTCATTTTTCTTTTATTTTTCTTGGTTCCTTTTGTCTAATCTCTGTTTCTAGTGAATTCCATTTATAAATATTTTTTTTCTGTGACATGCTATTCCCACGAGCTGTGATCACTTTATTTGTCACAGTATCATGGTTATAATTTTTTTTTTATTCTTACTTAAGTAAAATATAAGTTATGGCATGGAGCAAATAGGCAATGTCTATAAAAAAAAAGAAAGAAAACGTCTTTATATTCGACTAGGGGTGTAAGACAAGGTTTTGTCTTCTCATAAAATTTATTCAAAATTTAAAGCTAGAAGTTCTACCAGGATTTAATATTGACGGATACAATCTTAGCAACATAAGATATGCAGTGTTGATAGAGGCACAAAAATGAAATTGCAGGAACTCCAAGACAATGTCGTAAAGCGAAATGAAAGAAAGGACAAAACATGGATTGTAAGAAGTTTGTATTGTTCTCGATAAGAACACTCTCTTAAAGTGCAAACTAAGAATTGAAGTAGGAAAATTTAAATATCTGGAAAGGGTTCTATCGGAGGGGACAGAAAATGTGACTCCGAAATCCGATGACGCATTGCTATAGCAAAAATAGAATTGCAAAAGCTAAGAAAAGTATTAAGAAAACGGGAAATTTTCGTTAGAAACAGAAAAGGATGCTGGACTGCAATGTAATATAAGTTCTGATTGAGAGTTAATGTTGGTCAATCTCCTCACAGATGTGGAACAAACAAACGGAGACATGGTTCTTCAGAAGGATGCTGTGTAAAATCATGGACTGAAATGTTAGCAACAAGAAAATGTTAAGGACAATGGAAACAAAATGGTAACTTATGCTTAGAATCAGAGAAAGAGAGAGAGAGAGAGAGAGATGATGATGATGATGATGATGATAATGATGTTTTTATGGACATACTGAAGAATTCCATAGGGCAAAACATCGAGTAATCTCCCTAACAAGCTTGCGTAAATGAATAGCAAAAAATGAACTAAGAATGATGATGAACAAAAGTTACTTAACAAACGCACGTTTATTTTATCCTTGGTTGCCTCAATAACCCTTTCGCCGTACATGTTACTACAGTAACTACGGTACATTTTTTACCCGATTGCAATTCCATGTCGTATTCAAATGGACTAACTTTTAATCACCAGCATCAATTTTATGGAATGCTTGCACTTTTATTTGCAGTATCTTCGTTTTAATTACCAAGAAGTATTTTATGCACTCTAGAATCGCTTTCAAAGTTGTTTAGCTAAATTTTGGCAAATATTCTGGAACATGAAACATAAAAATTTCTTTTAAAAAAAGCAATGGAAAATTTTGTCAAAAATGAAACGGGAACTCGTGACAATTGAGATGTTTGTTGGTTGTTGGTTGTTTTTGTTCAGTAACATATCAACCTCTGTAGGTTATTTATTTCCGAAATCTAAATATTTTGTACGCAATTTTTTTTAAATAATAATGGTTTTACTGATACTATTTAACCCACAGCTGGGGGGAAGAGTTAGATTTACACCTTTCCCTAGGGTAAGTGAATATAACGAATGAAACCAAAATTAACAGTTCTGAGCCATTATGCATTACCCATCCCAACATCATTGCTTACAGCACTTGGTATTCTTCTGCAGTCACCCATCTATGTACCCACTAGGCTCGATATTGCTTAACTTTGGTGATCGTACGAGAATCGGTGTTTCAACGTGAAGTGGCTGTAAGCCGTAATTGATACGTGGTTCTCAACAGAATACTATAGACTGAACATGTGAGCAATGAAGAAATCAACCGTTATTTGTCACTTTTAGAAGTTCTCTAATGGCTTCCGAGATCTGCATCTCTTTTGGCAACAAGTAGGCAAATGGGGAACATGCTGGCTTTAGCTACTGGTTAATTTCAGTGAATTTCAATTGTCCGTTTTGACTATGGTACTTCCTTTGATTGTACAAAATCTTCTCTGAAAATAACACACTGTATCTTGGAGCAAATTCCGGGTCAGATGTGTTCTTCAATTTTCTGACGTCCCTTCCGGTGCCTCGTCTGAGATTGTTAAAAATATTCGCTTTCATCGTGGACAAGATGTCGCCGCTGTTTGAATATAAATAACGGAAATCTGAAGAATTTTGTTCTAATAACTCAATGTAATGTTGTTATGTAGTTTGTATTTCGCCTTTCGATTCGTTAGGCAGACGCTTACAACAGACTAGCGGTTCTCAAACTTTTTTCCTCTGGGCCGCATTTTTAGAATGAAAATTTTCTCTCGCCTAACCTAATTGAATATGATACAAAATACATTTAAAAAGAAAAAAGAAAACAGAGAAAGGGTTAAAGGGAGGTAATCTTTGATTCAAAGTCAGAAGGTTATCATTGATTAGACACTTCAGCCATTTACGGATTCTAGTTACTATTAGGTTGGTGCAAAAATAATGACGTAATAATGTCGTTTTTTGACGTATTTTTAACGTCGAAAACGACATTATTACGTCATTATTTTTGCACCAACCTAATATATTCTTAATACATGATATAATGCAAACATATCACAATGATAAGTTCGGGAAATAATTATTTATACTGGAAATAATGCATGCAATTACAATTCATAATAATATTTTAAATTTTGAAATCATATTTATTTTTGGCATATGAATTTTTTCAAACTGCTTGTAAAACTTCGATTGTCTTTCAATCATTTCGACTCGTCTGCTATGCTCTTTCGCCGTACCTATAAGGTTCGCAACACCGTTTGGGAACCATTGCGTAGAGGAACTCTCTATTGAAGATTTTCTCTCATAGCCTCTTGTCATCTATTCGTGTCATATGCCCAACACAGAGTAATTGATTTCTCATTAATATATATATTCTATGCTAGTTGATCCAGATACTCTGCGGTCTGTGATTTATGATTCTGAATTTGACATTGGATATCCTACGAAGGCAGTTTTGACAGAAACACTCAAGATTTTTAAGATGTCGTCTACACGTAGGCCATTGTTCCGATGAATAAAGCAAGTTTAAGTCACATGCTCCGTATACATTCAGTTTAGGGGAAATAAATATATCGGTGTACGACTAACCTCACTTTACACGCACATATACATACATATATATATATATATATATATATATATATATATATGTGTGTGTGTGTGTGTGTGTATTATAAAGATTTCATTATTTCTACTGTTAGCCTTGAACAAATGTTAATAAGTGTTTTAGTACGCGTTCTTTTGTGAGAAATGCCTTTGTGAGAAAAATTGTTATACTTGTATAACTTTTTCGGTTCAGCTGTTAAAACCCGCCAAAATTGTGAAGGATCCATTTCCAGTTTATTATTATTATTTTTTCACACATACTGACCAATGAGAAACGTTGTGTCAAGCTCTAGTAATAACCCGAATGTTTCTATGCGGCTGTAATGTTCCCAATATATAGAACTCAGGTCAGTAGATGCAAGGAGAGAAGACTTTTTGACAAAAGGGTGGACAAAGTAAATCAACATCATTGAGCAGAAGGCAATTGACATCAAGAAGGCACAGTGTTACCAGACAGCTGCAGGGAGACTAAAGAATTTTGAAGTTCAAGTGAAAATTCTCCTGTGGTTGGACAGCAAAGAACGAAAAAGAATTTAAAGAAATTTTCCCAAGCAAGAAAAATGTGATTTTAAAAGGGACTTTTCAAAAATGAATATATGTCCTAGAGACGCTCGTGAGGAAAGTAAAAGTGGTTTTTTTTTTGTTTGTTTTTATCTCAAAAGTGGTTGCCCTTTTTATTTTACTACTGCTTCCTTTTGTTTACTCATTTTATTTTTTCAAAACCCTGTCCTTTCCCAAATTGTAATTTTTTCCATTTTTCGATGGTAATCTATGGTTACCCTTCTTTAATAGATGCACAAAAGGAAATTTTTGTGCAAAATTTGTATTTGTATTTTTTTCGTAATTATGTCATAAATGTTTTTACTTTAAAATTTTGTGCAGTGGTTGAGTCTTATTTGTGATTTGCGACTATTATGACTTGCTATTCCTACTATATTATTATGTTTTAACTCAGACTTGGTTAGGCATAAAATTTGTATATTATATATGCACACATATTTTACATGAAAACTCTCGGCTCGATCCACTTCCTCAAATCTGATAACTTTTATTTCCTTCATGCCCAGCAGAGAACCTATTTAAATATCTTGAAGTGAAAGAAAAAGCATGAAATATTCTATGATTTTAATCTATATTTATTTATCAAGATGAACTAGATACTTTGAAGGCATGAAAATTGTAAACCTGAAAGGATTTATCTTGTGTCTGTAAAATTCACTTCTAATCAGTAGTAATTCAATTATCCATTTTTTTTAAAAACTTCGCAAATTGTTTAACAATTGACTAAGAAAGTAGGTTATTGTTCATTAAGTATTTGTTCTTTAAAAACGAATCAAAAATTATTTTTGGTGATATACTTCTGATCAGGTTTGTGAGATCAATATTATTGATAAAGATAGTAATTAGAAAACAATAATAACACTTTTACGCAAAGAGAAAGTTTGCGAATTTCAAATGTACTTTTACTTACTACCATCATAAGCAGGAAAAGTAAGTCGACTAGTGGGGCGTGATGGTTAACGTTCCTGACTAAACAATTTGTAATATTAGGTTGGTGCAAAAATAATGACGTTTTCTCACATAGTAACATATGTGAGAAAACGTCATTATTTTTGCACTAACCTAATAGATTTCGTTTCTCCTTGGGAGCTACTTTACTGTCATTTAGTCAGGATTAAATTGAGTAAAAAAAATGGGTCTCAGAAATCAAATCTCCTTAGAATATATCCATATCTTTCTCACTCCTTTGATGCCCTGCTATTTACACATAGCTGAAGGGAGAATATATATATATATATATATATATATATATATATATATATATCAGTTCATTCAAGGATATTTGCATGCAAGTGAATGTAACTAACTTGGGTGGAATTCGAAGTATCCATTACTACATCGTACATTAAAAAAAAGAAACTTATCATGAATCATAGCTGTTTACACATTTCTTACTGAAAAAGTGTTAGTACATGTACACTTATATTTTAAATAGGCGGGATGACTGAAAAAATTAAATGGCTGGATATTTTCATCATTTTTTAAAAATTGATTCGCATTGTTCTATTATGCTCGAAGCCTAATTTAAAGAGTAGGATGACTTTTTCTGAATATTCAGTCAGAGGAGTGGTTTGGAAAGACGATGTCTCGGGTTAACTTCTAAAAACAATCGTCCAGGCCCATTTGTTCAAACTCAAATGTCTTTATTTTTATGGGTTTATTTTTTATATTGGCCAAAACATTGTTAGTGTTTTTTTTTTCTCTTTGCACATGCGTAGCATTTAATTTTTCATTAGATCTTCTTTTTCCTTTGGCGGCATTTATTCAATACTCTGTATTTTAACTTCTATTAGACCAGGGTTTCTCAACTAGTGGGGAATTCCTCAACGGCGGGGGTGAACTACATGGTTTCGGTGAGTGTGATTTGGAGCCACAGATTGGTAGACTCAAAATGTTAACTTTCGAACTCTCCAAGGTGGCACAACCCTCAATATGCATCAGTCCGCGCATCTAAGAGGTGACACTTTTTTTTCCCGATAGCGCTTGTTTTTTTGTTTTTGTTTTGTTTTGTTTTTTGTTTCGTTTTGCTATTTGTTTTGTTTTGTTATTTGTTTTGTTTTGTTATTTGCTTTGTTTTTTTATGTTTTTGTTATTTTTTTTATTTCTTTTTTGCCACTACAAAAATAATCCATGCAAATGTATGCGTACTAAAAGGGAAAAGAATGAAGATATTCAGTAATATACCGTGGATCCAACATGTGAGCAACGACGACGTTTTGGAGAAAATAGAAATAAATAGGAAACTAATTGTTGACATCAGGAAGAGATAGTTGAGTTTACTGGGGCACATAATGGGGGGGGGCTTGGAAAATCTCACAGGACAGATAGGACAGTGGAAAGCTTGAGTAAATAGATGACAGAACAGCGTTTAAGAGAAATAACAGAAAGACAGAACTTAAGAACTAAAAGAGAGAGGAAGTTGTGGAGGGCTCATATTTGAGTATTTATTAAGCAGTATAGTTATTTATCTTCCTTTACGGGTTGGAATATTCGAGAAGTCTTATTAAAGGAAGATCTGTGCTCTGTCGTAGAATTCGAACCTGCGTCCCTATGGGTAGAAGAAAAACGCGATTAAATCCAAAATACTTTAACCGACTCGGGCGCGGAGCAGTCTTATCGGTCGCTCAAAGTCTGAACTGTGTCTTTAAACGAAATCATTCACGTCACAAATTCCTCGATGAATTCTGCCAGCAGCGCATATTTTTTCCTTAATAAATTTCTCAACAGGCCGGTAAACGAAAATAACTAAATATATTGTTTGATAAATAAACGAATCGTCTACTGAAATATGAGTATCCACTAAAAATATCATTTAAACTAATAAAAAATCGTACTGACAAAACAAAAATCCATTCCTTTAGAATTACTTTGGTTACGTTTAGATACGAAATTGCGCAGATATGAAAATTTTGAAGAACTTGGGACGAGTAGAATTTGGCTTAAAGGCATTGTTCAAACTTTGCTTGATCGTCAAGGCTGTTCTGTTGCCAAGTCTGTTAAGGCTTGTCGGATATATACTCGTACATACTCATATACATATATATATATATATATATATATATATATATATATATATGTATATATATATATATATGTATGTATGTATTTAACACTAGTGAGGCGAAAAAATTAAGATGACTTATATATATATATATATATATATATATATATATATATATATATGTTATCTTAATTTTTTTCGCTTCGCCAGTGTTAAAAATAAAATAATTTACCTGAATTTTAGTTTAGTTTCTTCCTCGCTTTTTTTATTTTTAAGACAACCTAAAGGTAAATATATAATTAAAATTCGTTGAGGAACGACGCTTACATAATTAACTTCCCCTATCTGAATACATGGACTTGAATCAGACGCGCTCTTGTATAACGATACTCTTCTAACATCTTCGCCTAAACTCCGAAATTTATTTACTAATTGAATTCAATCTGACATTTTTCAATAGAAGCAAATAGGTTCGCATATCGCCTGATTCATACTCGTTTTCCGTTCTTTTGCACAGGAGTAGAGGTTTATCTTTTGTTTCCTGTTTAGGATTGGCTTTCTGGTTCCTTCTAAATTTTTCTCATCCTCTTTCACTCCCTGTAACACATTCCACCTTAGCGACATTCTCGACTTGCTTTGGGTGAAATTATTAAACAAACAATAGTCGAAATCTTTAGCCTTTTCATTATGCTTGTGTATATGTCTATGCGTCAGTTTATCGTTTTGTATAAGCGACGTCGAGCGGTGACATGAAATATTTTGACAGTTATTCATCCATTATTTCTTGTCTGGCCCAATCCTGAGCTCATTCGCACACACAAATACATGCACATGCACACGCACACACGTCATCAATACTTCTTTTTCACACGAGCAAGGTGTTTTTTCATTCCGTTTATTTTTATTTTATTTAACATTATTCTTTTTTTTATGTGCCGTGTCGTTTCAGAATTTAGGCGATCATGTCTCTCCAATTCTACTCTCCCTTGTAGCTCTCAATGTTTCATGCCTCAACCAACTCCCCAAGACTACGTTCTGCCATCCACTTACTTAATCCCGTCGGGTATGTCAAGCATTGCTTTTCCTTGTTTCTTTTTCCCCTCCATTCGTCTGTGAGGCCCTCCATTCTCATTACGCGTCCCAGAAATTTAATCTGCCTCTTTCTTATGTTAGGTATAAGCATCCTCCATGTTTGCATATCTCCAAGATCTCATCGTTGTTCACGCCCTCGCTCCATGATATACTTAGAATCCTTCTGTAGAACCACGTCTCCGTTGCCACGAGTTTCTTTTTCGTCTTTGAGTAGTCCGTCCAACATTCGCTGTCGTATAGGAGGACAGATGACACGTAGCAGTTCAGTACTCTGTTCTTTGTTACCAAAGAAATCATCCTGTCTCATAGACCTCAGCCCAGCTTTTGGAATGCATACTTGGTCATCCCAATCTGTCTTCGGATCTCAGCGTCGCACTTACCGTCCTCCGTCAAAACACTTCCCTGGTATTTAAACTTCTGGACATGCTTGATTTTAGTGTCCTCGACCTTCAAATCGCATTTCGGGCTCATCCTCTTACTGATGACCATGCATTTTGTCAACTTGTAGTTTATGGTTAATCCCTTAAAGATTTAAAGCTATCAATTTGAAACAAAAAGGAATTCCTTGAAAACTGAATTAAAATCGTTTAAGATTTTTAAATGTTATTTTTTTTTAGCCTATTAGAAGTAATTACTTTCCCCTTATTAGACTAGAATTCTTGGGGCTTGTAATCACTTTGCTAGCCACGTTAATTTTTCTTTTCGTGTAACATTCTCATAAACACTTTCATTAAAATTAATATGCATCATATTTTGAATATTATTTTTTTAAATAGTATAAAGAGTAGCAAAATCAAACAAATCGAGATTATTTTATTCTTGATGGCGAGCGTTACGATTTTGGGTTCTGTCGGTGTCAAGGACAAAGATCTGTGTTGCGTTGAAACAGGTACATTTCACAGGTGAACTATTCGTGCTCAACGCGCCTAGACCGAACCACCGAATCACCAGTAATATATATATATATATATATATATATATATATATATATATATATATATATATATATATGTTCCCAATTAGGTATACATACAGATTTTCTTTTTTCTCTCATTTTCTTTAAGATATCTCTGTTGCTTCCTTAATGGAATTTTCAGTATCGTTATGCAGAAGCACATTTCTGTTACCTTTAGTGTTTCTTTATCCCTGAGGTGATTGTCCATCTTTCGTCTTCTTCTTTATATGCAGTGTCCTCTCAGGACATAGGCGATCATGGCTTTCCATAACACCCTGTCTCTTGTAACTCTTAATAATCTTTGTTTTTCTGTTATTTTTTCTTAAATATGTTATACGTTGTTTTCTTCTTTCCTTCTTGCCCTTTATCTGCCCCGTGGGTATAAGATTTTCCAAGCCCTCTTTCCTCATATGCCTCTGAAACATCAACTGTCTCTTCCTAATGTTAAGTATTAGTCTCATTTTGTTTCTCCAAAACTTCGTCGTTACTCACATATTCTGTCCACGACATCCTCAGCATCATTATGGAGATGTCATATAGCAAACCAGCACCCTTTTCTTGTTTCTAACGAAATCTTTCTGTTCTTCAATAAGTTTCTGGAATCCTCAATTTGGTAAAATGTTGGTAAGACTATATTTTTTTCGCTTGGAGGGCGGGAACGAGAGTTACAGAAAAAAAATGAAAATTAATAACAAAAACAACGCGTATCATTACCAAACGACTTTCAAAAAGGGTAAATTCTAAACGATTTTTGTTTAACTCCCAAAATTTAATCCCCTTTCTCGAATTAAGGGTGAAAATAATATATATGTATTCAAAACGAAACTGCAGTCATTTACTCACCATAAAGAAACCTCCCTGCCTCCTATCAGTATAGCTGATGCTCAAGTCGACGAGAGCGCCTTGGTAGTATGATGTCTATTGTCGAAGGTGGACTATTTCGACATAGAAGACGTATAAATCAATTATGGTCTAGATATGCACAGAATAAGCGACCAGTACAATTTAATTCACCGATGAACATACTTTGCAATGCCTTTCGAAGTACCTATTCCTAAAACTGATATTACAATACAACGCCAGGGTAAGCGAAACGTTATTCGACAGAAACGTTGGACCCTGTCCGATAAAGTATCTACTAAAGAAAATGCATATCTAAAAATAAGGGAGGGTGTTGTAGAGATGAACACATAATCCCTTATAATATATGGACTGTGCCAACATTACGTTAATCAGATATATTTATTAGAATTTAAATTGTGTAACGCTCAATCTCTATTCATCACCTGAGGATTGCGTTGTGCAAGAAGCTCCGAATTGTTCTACTGATGTGGAAAAAATGCACACATATATAGTGTGGTAAAATATGAAACTTCTACGGGAAGGAAGCTGCACGAAATTGGTATGAACATCACCCAGACGCAGTTACAGATAGAGGATCTGCCCCAATTTGGGGGACTTCACAATACACACAGACAGAACAATCAAAGATAATCACTCAGGACTCGTGATCAAAACCTCAAAAATAGAATGTACTTTGGTATTGACATGGCAGTCACTGTAGACTGTAATGTATATTTGAAAATCATCAACTACAAGGATATTGAAATCGAAATATCAAAAATGTGGTACATGATGGCATCCATACATCTAGTTATCGTCGGACCCTTTGGTTTGAGTGGAAAAGTTTCCGATATACTCACTGAAGGGATCTCCCTTGTAGAGAAATTTTTCAATATATACAAAAATTTATACTTACATATACAGCTAACATATTACGAAGAGCTTTATCTATCGTTTTTTTTTTTTTGTGTGTGGCTTCAAAAAATGCTCAGTGAAAAATGTCATGATTTTATTTCTGACCTTGGGTTTCTGCTTAGGACCCGGAAGAAAATGTACATACAACAAAAACAAAGGAAATAAAAATAATAATGATAAATTATAAAGAAAGATATGTTAACGAAGTTTAAAAAGAAAAATTTCAAAATACTATACCTTCTTTATCAAAAAAATCTAGTGTTTATATATATATATATATATATATATATATATATATATATATACAGACATTTATATATATGTAGAATGTATGAGTATGCGTCTTGGCGCCTACATGCTAATTAGATATAATTATCCTAATAAAATTAACGAAAATCGACTAATGAATCTCTATCTTAGCGTTGAATAATTTTCCATTTTAATACGATTAGACGAATATTTTTTCTCATTCTCTGTCTCCAAGCTTAGTAATAACTTTTCTAAGAATGACGATATTTGCAAATCAGCTTCAAGTTAGACATTGAGAGATTTATTTAATCTTGTAATAATATAAGTATTTAAGTATTTTATTAAATGTTTATTACAATGGTACTGTGGAGATTTTCTAAGCCTATTTTAGATGTGACCCAAGGCCAGGATTATAGGGTACCCAGTTAGGAACGAACTCACTACCCTGTCTTAATTGCTCTAACGAGACAAACTTGCAAGCCATCACACCACGCTGGAGTGGCCAAAATGATTTTCTAAGCATAGCTTAGATGTGGCACTAGGCCGAAAATGTGGGACACTCAGTAAGGACCGAACACACTACAGTCGTAATTGATCTAGCAAAACAAGCTCGCTAACCATTACAGCACGTCGAAGTGCTCATATGGCAATGGAGATAACTAAGAAAGTTTCAACACTGCTGAATGTGCATTCAAATATTAAAAATATACTTTGCAAAATTAAAACAAAGCATTAAGAAACATAATAGTGTCATTAGAAAGAAATAAACGACTAAATTTCTATGTAATATCAATCCTACTATATGACTCCACAATTGTGAAGAAGAGACTTGAGGCAACAAAGATATGGTTCTGCAGAAGGATATTGAGAATAATATGTACCTAACATGAGCACAACGAGGAATTTTTAAAGAATCTGTTTTTTTCGCTTATGATCAGAACAGTTTAAATATCTGAGACATTTTATGGGGAAAGAATGCTTGGAGAAATTGTAACTCACAGCATATTTTTCTGACGAGCTGGGAAACGTCAATATCGAGTCGCCTACCTGAGAAACTTAGGTAAATGGATGGCAGAACATGAGTTGGACAGGAGGATACGCAAGAGGGTGTGACGTCACTCCCGGACTGTCTCCGCGCCCGCCGCCGTGCTATCCTGTGACCACCAATGTGACTTGGTATTGGTTGCAGCACCAAATGTGACGTTGTAACCCTTTGCTGATTCGGATGGGAATCTGGTTAGATTCGGTATCAGCTTTGTCGTTCCCAGCTAGCCTCCAACCTCTGGTTACAAAAGTAACTGCTTTGATTTCTAGTCTAACCTACCCACGTTGTGATTTGATCATAGGTAGACGAAATCAATCAGTCGCCCGGCCGCAATGCAACCCGTGTCCGAGCAAAGGTAACACCACACAAGTATATGTAAAAGGAAATAAAGTAACAACTCGAAAAGTTCAAATGTGTTACAAAAAGAATAACAAATATTTTTATATCTGGTTGTTGAATACAGGACTGCATCTTTCTCCAAAACCGCTAATATGGATTCGTGACACTTTGTGTTTGTTAGGCGAGTCTTAACATCTTAAGTTATTTTTTTAAGAAACTGTTTTTTTTTTTGTTTTTTGTTTTTTTTTTTTTTGTATCTTCAGGCGATATTCGTAAAACTGGTTTTGGTGGTGTGAGTCTAAGTCGTTCTTCAAAAATTAATTGTTTTTGATTAGAAGTTGAAGTCGGGATGCGTGGATCTTCAGTCAGCTTCCTGCGAGTCTGGTCTCAGAGCTCAACAGCCTCAACTGCAACTAACTCCTCTCTCTGACTAACCCCAACTGCAACTAACTCGCTGCGACTCTGCTTTTATGGACGCCGACCAAAACCGGGTGTGGGCTTGTCGTGGTTTGGGTGTCCTCAATAATTCTAAATCCACAACAAGTATTTTCTTTGTTTTCGGACAGGAAAATTTATCACTTTCCATTTTTGGAAGTCCGTTACTTTTTTGCTTTAGAGGGGTTCTTAAGGATATCGTCCTCCCAAAGTCTTCCTTTCTCATATTGGTATCTCACACCAATCCCCTTAGAGTGCGTCAACAGGTTCCCCTTCTCTCTCACAGTGGTATCTCACACCAATCCCCTCAGAGGCGTCAGCAGGCCTCCCTCTCTCTTACATGTTTACCTTCGCCCACCGCTCACACCACCACTCAGCCAATGATGTTCGGCAGCGCGGGTGTTTACAATTATCGCTCAAAGAAAAAAATTTTTTTTCTTTTTTTTCTTTTATTTATCTTCACGACAACAAACCCCTACGACTCGTAGTGTGGTCCTTAATCTCTATCTTAACCGAATGTCACCTGGAATTTATCAATCGAGATTTCCGCCAGCGTCAAGTGGGTGGTTAATTGGACGTATTCGCATTCTGTCGCCAATTATCTATCCTGGTATTAAACTTTTATCATGTTCAGGTCTGGACAATAAAACAGGTGTTTTTCCCAAAACCAAATGATATCTCCGAAGGATAGTTAATGGTTTATTCTTTTCCTTTCTCTTTTCCCTTCCTTTCTTTTTTTTCTTTGGAGGTGGTCTTCAGCTGATGTCTTTCTCATCAGTGCGTGACCTGATTACCATTATGTCTTAGCATCCTGTTTTGTGGGCCACTTGACCAATTTGAAATTTTCATTATTGCCATGGGCAGATGGCTATCTTTTATTCACCACCTCGTAACATAAATTAATTCGACAGATCCGAGATCTTACGAACCTCCTATCTTCTGCGAGAGAAAAAAAAATACTTTTTTCTTTTCGCAAACGAAAACATAATCTTTAACACTTTTCTTTGCCAAAAAAAAAAAATAACATCGCTCAGTATGTCTTTTCGTGATAGCTTCTTATCGCCTTAATTATTTCAGCTTCTTCTCGCCTTAATTATTTCAGCTTCTTCTCGCCTTAATTATTTCAGCTTCTTCTCGCCTTAATTATTTCTCGCTTTTCATTTTCACGCGACCGCTAAATAGTGTCACAAGTGCAAGCATTAGCAGTTACGAAAGATAGATGCTAAAATGTGGAGAGCCATGATCGCTCATCTCTTGAAGGGACACGGCTCATAAAAAAAAAGGAAATAAAGCAAAAAATCGCGAACAAATTGAACAAAAAATAGTAGTATAAACACCAACACAAAAAAATAACTATGTTATATTACTTACAAAGTAAATGTTTTAGCATACCTACGGACGATAATAAGTATGTCCCCATACATAAATACAGTAGTACATACATATGTTAGTCAGCAGTTGGAGATTAGTCTCCAGCTGTGCTGGTCAAACTCTCTGCCATGTCGAAGGGCAGTCTCGTCTCGAGGAAACAGCTACCCAGCCCCGTTTTATACAGGGTCCACGGGGAATTTTTGGCCGAGCCTACGGATTCGGATACCCCACATTAAATTCGGCCTTGTGTCACATCTGCGTGGGGCGGTTGGTAGTTATCCTGCAGTTGGAGATTCATTGTGGAATTCACTTGACTATCTTCTAGCTGTTGATTACTTCTACGCGCCACTCGCGAATCTCGTATGTGTTGTTCGCGTCCTAAGTATTCTCGTTCATTACCAACCTTCGTGTTAATTATTCTATTCAGTAACCTTCCCTTGGCTACGACAGTAAGGAACATGAAAGAAATTTATCTAATCTCAATATACAAATTTTATAAATAATTTAATTCTTACTTGTATTATTTACGTTACTCTGACTGTTATCCTCATCTTCAGAGCCATATTCATAACGACACATGGGCCAGTGGTAAAGACAGAGATGTGAGTTCAATACCAGGCCACAGCAGTGCTGAACCAAAACTTGGAGAAAAAAGGGAAATAACTGAGACATCCGGAAGAGACATGGCGAGTGGAACTAGAACAATCTACCCCCGGTGGACGAAATAAAGAGTTCGATTCGGAATTCCAATCACGTGAAGAAGGCCGAAGCGTACAACGGCCGAAAACGTTGTGAATATGGCAATGAAGATGAGGATAACAGTCAGAGTAATGGGAATAATCCAAGTAACCATAATACCTCATCTCATATATATATATATATATATATATATATATATATAAAGATATTTTTGTAGGTACAAAATTTAATGATCGAAATAAAAGTACAAAACTTAATATTACGAGACATATTAAAAAAAACGGGTGAAGCAACCGGTTTCGCTCCCGCTCTTCAGGCTTCAATGGGAGATTTAAAATTAACACACAAAAATGTACAATAAAAGGAATTGTAAAAAAAAAATATATATATATATACATATATATATATATATATATATATATATATATATATATATATATATATATATATGAATAAAAAAGACAATAAGAAAACTAGTAATTGCTGACGCGTTTCGTCCAATGTGGACTTTATTTTAAGTAAGTATTTTTTATAGTTTGCTTTGATAAAGTCCACATTAGCCGAAACGCGTCAGCAAATACTAGTTTTCCTATTGTCATTTTAATTCATAAATATTGTCTTCTCTGCTGGTTAAATCGGAGAAATTTTCATATATATATATATATATATATATATGTGTGTGTGTGTGTGTGTGTGTATGTGCGTGTGTATGAGAGAGAGAGACTTCAGCTTCTTCTATATATTTAGAGATGGTTGATAGAATCTAAAGAATTTGCAATGTTATTGGTTCTTATCTGGCATCTCGGCATCAGTCTATTTTCCACGGCCGTAACGTAGCTTCCTTGAGCCTTTTCTATTAATATTTCCATGGTAATTGTTCTGAATTTCCTCTTATAAATTGAAGCGGAGTACTAAATTGGCGTCAAGGTCCCATCATTTCACAATTGAAATCCCTAGATTTCACCGTAAAATTCTATGCTAAGAGTTTCTTCTATCTCTTCCAGTCAACTTTGATCTTCAAAAATGTAATGTCAATCGTTATCTTTTGCCTTGTTAATCTTTTATTGTCTTCTCTCCTTAATAATTGTTCTTCTCTTAGTCTCTACGACTCAATAACCTCTTGCGTCCTAGTGGCTTTATTACTTGGGGGAAATGATTAAAAAGAAATACATATATATATATTAACTTAGAAGGCATGATTATGTTTATTTTACGTTTTCGTGAAATGTAAATAGTGATATTTTTCTTAGTTACGACAAGATTTTAACAAGGCAGATATAAATACAAACATGGTGAATTTACAAATAAATAAGTTTAAATAACACAAACATTGCGTATAAACACAGAACCTGCTCTAACCTGAATATCTTGGGTGGATAACTTTTGTCTTTTTTATTTTTTTTAATTATTTTTATTTTAATTCTTCGTTTGTTTTTGATACTTTTAATTTTCCATTTCGCGATTTGGCATTTTCTAATAGCAAAATTATATTTAAGAATTGAACTTATTACTTTTAATATAATCATATTATACTGTTTTTGAAAGTTTAAATGTTGTCAATATTTAACGGGCTTTAGCAAAGGTTTCTAATTTGTTTCAAATCAATAATTAAAATTTCTTTCTTTTGTAGAATATATGTTTTAAAAAATTCAAGAGATCAAACTGACCCTGATAGCCTGATGAGTTTCCCACCGAAATTTTGAAGATAAGTCACTGAACATGTATCAGTTTTTCACTCTGTCTGTCTCTCTATATCTCTCTCTCTATCTATCTATCTATCTATATATATATATATAAATGCATGTTTCGTTAAACAATCACGGAAAACGAAAGAAAATCAATAAAAACATGTATCAACATGGTAATTTTCTTTCGTGTTTCAGTGATAATACTAAAAAGCTTATTCAACAATATGAAAGGAATTTACTTAAAATAAATAGACAAAACTTGTCTATAATGCTGCCTAAATACATACAATATATATGTGTGTATGTGTGTTTATGTGTATGAGGGGTTTTGTGGGTATGGTGTGTGTGTGTTATTAACTAAATAGCAGAACAGACTTGATATCTAGTCTTGGACGGCAGCTAGCTTATAAGAAAGTCGTCACTGAATTAAAATCTACAAGGAATGGAACAGGGAACCACTCCGATCTTTCCCAACAAGTCATGAACATTCATTGACAATTAAGTGCAGGAATTTGTGGAGGGCCATGAACCTTTACATCCTGCAGGGGCATGGCGTTAAAAAATAACATTTTACGTTCCCCACCAAGGACCTACATTTTAGGATCCACACCAAATTCACAAATTCCAGTTTCATCAGTATTCCTATCCTACTTTGTCTCTTTTCCTTTTTTAGATTTTTTTTATTTATCATTAGTCCACCATTTTCTTTATCTCGCGTTAATTTTTTTGTTCCTTCTGTGTCCCCGCATACTTTTTGTCCTTACGTCATTATTTATTTATTGCCTGAATTGATTATCTCTTATATGTTCCTATCTCACAGGACGAATTCCATCTCCATATGAGTTAGTCGAAAATTCTTTCTTGTTTCAATCGCGTCATTTCCTCACCTGCAAATTATTGTCTCTTTGAAGTTTTCCATATTACCGTTTTTCCTTTCATAATATCCTTCTCCTTTTCAATATATATATTTTTTTATTTTTATTCAGTTTAATGGGGCTCAACTATGTTCTGTTACGTTTTCTTCCAATGCCATTTAACTCAAAACTGATTGATTATTCCATTTAAATAAATTTGACAATTCTCTTTGACATTTTTTGTTCATTCGTTGGTGCGACGTTCGTATCTTTTTTTATCCACCTGCTTTTTAGTTATGCATCCATCTTTCTTCCTCGTTTCAGCATCAATTTGTTTTGCATCTTTGCTCATGACATCTTGTTCTTCTCGAGATCTGCATTCTTTCAACTAAAAGACCACAATGGGTGATGAGCATTTGTTAATAAAAAAAAAATAATTGGTAATTATCTTTTCCTCGATAGACAGAATAATGGAAAAGTTGGCAGTTTTCAACTAAAACTCTAAAAGAAAAGTTACGTTTCTTCTGCAAAAGTAAGCATTTAAAACTGCATTAAATTGAACTCAATGACTGATACGCTTATAACAGATGCACATATATTAATGATTAAAAATTACTTGAAGCTAATAAGTCTTAATGAAGATCATGTTTCACCAGTTCTTATAGACTAGTGCTACAAATTTAAAAACGAAGAACATTACCAGATAGTTAAAACTACATCAATTTAAGAACTCCAACAGGAGCAACATCTAAATAGATAGCGCATAAGAATAGAATGATATGTTGGAAATTAATATAAAATAACATTTTGTTTCTTTATATGTACACTTAATTTGTAGATACACTTTATTTTATTTTAAAATAAAAAAACTAATGTATCCATGTGTCAAAATATTAGCAAACATGTTGTTTCTTTCTTTTTTTTTTCAGACTTCATTATCGTCTGATTTTGTGTTGATTTTTTTTTTCGTATACAAGCGGGAATAGGAAAGAAAAAGTAAGAGTTCTGTTTATTTTACCCATGTAGGGGCTATCTTGCTTATGGAAATTAACTCGTTTGAGTTTAGCCACGCCTTGGATATACTCAAAATAGAGAGAGAGTGCGCCTTTCAATAAGTTTTTTTTTCTTGATACCGCCCAACAGGCTTCGGTAAAATGACGCCATCATCCCTTCCTTCCTTCCTCGACTCAAGAGTGATCATCGTCTCCATGAAAAACATGAAAGAAAGATCTCTTCACGGTGAATGCGGTCTTGTGAGCCAAAATTTTACTTTTTTAAAATATCAAGCAGAATAAGCCGAGATTTTAAAGAGTTAGATCCGTTGTTAAGACCTTTGTCGTAAGAAACTTTTTACAAAAAATATAAAAGCTCAGATGAAAATAGCTGAAATATCGTTTTTGTTCCGTTAATTAGTTTAAAAAAATCAGTTTAGGCTAAATGACTGGGAAAAATCCCATAGTACTTAAACCCATTATTAGTTCAAATCAAGTACTATTCTTTCTTTTTTTTCTGTCTACATATAACTGTTGTTTATACTGTAAATAAGGCGTCTCTTTCTTATTTATAGAAAAATAGAGCGTGTTGTCGTTATTTTCCTTCATTATCTTGTTTACATTGTTAATCTTCATATCGGACTTGTTGTCGCTTGTTCACGAACAGGAGCAATTACACGATAATAGACTTACTAAGTTGTCCCCGTTTTTGTTATTTCTAGTATTATCGTCCTGTAAATGTTCGAGATCTTACTACATTACATTAAAAAAAAAGGCTAGGAAGGAAACCTTCATCACTGCTAGAATAGCGACAAAATTTGCTCGGCCTATTTTTTCTGAAAAGCCGTTAAACTCTTTTAAGAGAACGATTTCCCAAATTACAACAAACAATAAAGCTAACGCATGTTTGGTCAATGAATGTCGAACATTACTTCGATGGAAACGGCTACTGCCATTACCAATTAAATCACCAAAACACCAAGCATAGTTTATTCTACAATATTTTAATAGAAACTTGTTCGTTATCTGTCACTTTGCTGACGGCAAGATAATCAAATTTTAAATTAAAATTCTCTTACCATTTAAAATACTACATTTATTTTTAAAAAAAGTATTCACTTTCAATGCTTAGGGAATCCTTCAAGTGACTTTACACAGCCGCATATTTTGGTTTATACTCTTTCCCTGGTGTTCCTTAGAGGTTAGCCATTGCAAGACAGGTGTCCATTCAAATTTCATTCAAATTGTTCCCGCGTTACATTTGCATGTGCGCATGTATGCTTCACTTCACCAATAGGCTAAAAACTGTTTCTATATAATTTATAAAAAAATAAAAAATAAAAAAATAATTATAATTATCACCGGAATGTTCAATATAATTTTATAATTATCTGAATGTTTTTTTAGGATTTAAAAGATTAAGTTTTCTTTTCTTTCTCGCTGTCGAAATTTGTGATTTATTGTTCAACTCAAGTTAGGAGTTGTCCAGACTGTGTCAGGGAAAAATATATTATTGTAATATCTTATTTCAAACATAGGCATATTGTGTGCGAATGTGTAAGGTAAAAGTAAATCAATGCAACTCACATGTAAATCACTTGTGCAACACAGACATATGATATATGCATATGCAAAGTCACATGCAAAACTGCATGACAGGCGGAGAATGATCTTTTCTTTATATAATAGACATTTAGCATAGGAAGCCGCTACTGCTTAAAAACTCTGACTCACAAACTGGAGATAATTTCATTTCTCATAATGAAATTTTAAACCCGTCTTTCCGAATTGATTATGACAATGATGGCCAGGTTTTCGCTTGTTTCTTCCATGTGCTAAACTTGCAGATGTGCGCTCATTATCATTTAAAGAGTGAATAAATCATAATAATGTTTCTAAAAAAAAAAACATATTTCTTCAGCGAAAGAAAAATATTGAATGTAATTTTATATATTGCTAATTTAAGAAATATAAAAGAAATGAAAAATAAGATGTAATTCACTCAAACGTCGAATCCCGCACGCACTGAGTGAAAAGATAGAACCCAAAATCATATTGTAGTCAAGTGGATATTTCAATCCTTACTGGGCGTCACTATATTATGTACTTGTCACAATTCAAGTCGAAAATTATGAATGAACACGGATCGCATGCACATATACACACGATAATTCAGTTCACAAGTTGACACGGAGCTTCTGTTTGGTGAGAAGATTTCATTGTATTTTTATTAGGATAGCATAAGACTATATGTAGATTATAGGACTAAGCTTAAATGTTTTTTTTTAACTATTTCATCCCAAGTAAGCCGATAATGCCACTAAGATGTAGTATGTTACAAGGAGTGAAAAATAATGAGAAAGCTTTAGTGAGAAGTGAAGAAAAGAAAAATAGAGACAGAAGATAGCGAGTGAGATCGTATTTAATTTTTTTTTGGATTTTAGATGACAGGGAAGTAAGAAATCGGAAAAGAGTGCCACAGGCGAGAAGTGCGAGAAAAAAAACTATTGGTATAGAACTGACGGTTACATATAGCGAGTTCAACAGTAAAATGGTGATACATAGTTGCCACTGTAGTAGCATGCCTAAGTTTGGAATGTGATTGATATGCAAAACATTGTTTTTTTTTTCTTTGTCATCAATAACGTAGGGAATTATTATTATCCTGAATACACATCCTGGCTGTCACGGGGGTATCGAGTAGGACCATTATAAGGTACCTTGTATTCACCATGCAAAAAAAAATCATGCAATTTCAAACAATGCGTGTGTATGAGTGGAAGAAGACGACTGCGGAAGAACATGTAGCCGAAAAGAACCGGCCTTGTGCCGCAGCATACCTCGTGGGGAGGCTGGTAAATAGCTGGGATCTGTTGAATAAGACTCAGACTTACGCCAGAACTATCGACATTTCAATTGTAGCATTCATTACTGAATTGACTTGCGCATAACTGTTACCTTTATTCTTATTGCATTGTGTTTTTTTTGTTTTGTTTTTATAAAACTTTACTTATTATGTCTACCTTGTTTATATATATATATATATATATATATATATATATATATATATATATCGTCATCCACAGATGCTTTCAAACTGCATGTGTTACATCTGTGATAAAGTTCAGATAACGCTCTTAGTTCTAGTTAATAGAAAGGAAAAAAAGGATGTAAGATCAAACTCTAGAGATCATAAAAAAGAGACAACAATGCCAATGAATGAAAAAGAGTACATAAATCTAAATAGCAAAATTATAAACAAATGCAGAGAGGATAAAAAGGAATGACTCAATGAAAAGAGCGGAATTAGAAAGAATGAGCAACGCAGTTAAAAAAATATGCACAACAAAATAAAAGAATTAACAGAACAAATATGGAGATCATCAATCAAATATACATGTATCTCTCTCTCTCTCTCTCTCTCTCTCTCTCTCTCTCTCTCTCTCTCTCTATCATTTTTTCAAAAGAGTTAGGCTTCTAATCCAGCACATATTCTTAAGTGGTGTCGTCGTGGTAAGGATTTTATACCATTTTTTTTCTTATCAGATAGAAAGAAATTACTCAATAGATATTTTCAGGTACATTTATCTCGCGTCATATAATCGTAGTGTAAATTTGGCCATTTTGAAAACCATAGTTTAAGTTTTACTTCTATTGTATGCAAATTAGATAGACAAGTATAAATAGAGAACAACTGACGAACATGGGAGCGCTGTGCCAAGCATATCCGGTTGCTATTTAGGGCACAGAGAACTGTATTACGACTGCTACTGAGCAGAGAGATATGAAAAGCATAACTTCAGTATCTGTCTATATTTCTGCTCTTAAGGACACATGGTACAGTGGATAAAGGCGTTGATTAGATCCAGTGACAGGACCCAAAGATCGTTGAGTTCAATATCTGGTTAAGGCAGTGGAGATATTGGAGAGGCGAATTAACAGGAGATAAATGTTAATTGACATCTATTAGCCATGGCACGTGGAACTAGTACAGTCTACACCAGAAAGAGAAATAAAGGGTTCAGTTCGACATTCGAGACACCTGAAGAAGACAGGATCGTATAACTGCCGAAACGTTGTGATAAATACGGCAACAAAGATGTGAACAATAGTCCGTATATGTAAATAGAAAAGATAACTCCTTTGATATTTAAAAAAATTCTTGTTTATCATAAAATGATGCTTGTGTTTGATATTAAGCTGATGTTACTTTTCTGGACAGTGGGTTAAGATGAAGCTGCTTGTAAATTCTGATGTTTAGACGTGAAATAATTGTAAGCAGATAAAAGCTTTCGTGAAAAAATAGCTTGGTCAGGTCGGGGGGCATTGATTAAAATGAAATATAGAGCGTTGATTTACTCCGGTGCTCATCGTAGCCGAACGGTAAATGATAATCAAGCGGAAACGTAAGTTTCCTGTTTTGTGGAGTGGGGGGTGCATTTTGTTTGAGATTTCTCAAGCGCAGAAGCCGATAGACGTTATTCACACTGTTTAAAATAAAAACAAAAAACAAATATCTACGGTAATAACGTTTGGAACAATAAAAATCTCGGTTTAAAAATAAATCGATTAATTCTTTATACACACACACACACACACACATATATATATATATATATAAGACCATAAACCTAACTTTCAAAATAATATACAGTCCAGATTAATAAATCCCTCCAAATCAGAATTAGGACTAATTTCTCGAAACATTCTTAAAAGAATAATCGTATCTATATTAGAAAATTATCCCTTAAACCTTTGGAAAGATTCATCTGACACCATTAAGTGGTTCAAAAATATAAAATCTAAAAATAAAGCCACCTTTATCCAATTAGACATTATCGATTTTTACCCTTCCATTTCTAAAGATTTATTAGAAAATAGCCTAAATTTCGCTAGAAACTATACTGAAATCACCGACGAGGAAATTAAAATCATAATGGATTCCAGAAAATCTGTACTTAAACTTAACGAAACTACTTGGTTTAAAAATAACAGTGACAATTTCGATGTCCCAATGGGAGCGTTTGATTCTGCTCAAATAGCGGATCTAATAGGGATGTATATTTTAGATATTCTGAGCAGATTTCTTAACCCCCAAAATGTAGGGCTTTACAGGGATGATGGTCTCATTATTATACCTAACTCTAATGGACCTCTTACATCCCAACTCCAGAAGAAAATAATTAAGGCTTTCAAATATATAGGTTTTAAAATAGAAATATCATCTAACCTGAAAATAGTAAATTTTCTAGACGTAACATTTGATCTTGAAAACAACACATATAAACCTTTCCAAAAGGAGAACCAATCGCCCATATACATAAATATCGACTCAAACCACCCTATAGCAATTATGAAACAGATCCCTAACACTGTAAATACTAGAATAAATAAACTATCCTCTAGTAAAAGCATCATTGATCAAAATAAATCAACATACAATCAAGCCCTATTAAAAAGCAAATTCAAACAAACACTCACTTATATAGATAAATCTACTAGCGACACGTCTTCTAAATCTAGAAATAGAAATAGGAAAATTATATGGTTCAACCCACCCTTCTGTAAGCTGTCGAACATTAATATAGGAAAATATTTTCTTAAACTTATAGATAAACATTTTAAAAAAGATAAGCTATTAAAAAAGTTGTTCAATAGAGTGAATTTAAAAATTAGTTATTCCTGCATGAACAACATGGAAAAAATTATTAGCTCCCATAATAGTAAAATTTTAAATGAATTTTATAATCAACTTCAAAAAGATCCTAATACAAGCCCAAAGACCAAATCTACCTGTAACTGCAGGGAAGGATCTGTCTGTCCAGTAGAAGGAGTATGTTTGTCCAAAAACATAGTATACGAAGCTACGATTTTCCCCAAAGAAAATACTGAACATAAGAAGATCTACATAGGTATTTCTGCAGGAAGTTGGAAACAACGATTTTACAACCATCGTCAATCCTTTTATAATGAATCAAAAAAACACCAAACTGCACTTTCAAAGCACTATTGGGAGTTATTGGAAAACAAATTAACCCCACAAATAGAATGGAAAATCATCTCAAAAGCCAAAACTCCGATTAATTTCAGAGACCGATGCAATTTGTGCATTGTGGAAAAAATACTAATTATAAAACATAAGGATCCGGACATACTATTGAACAGACATAATGAGTTGATTTGTAAATGTAGGCATAAAAATCACCTCAGTTTAAAAAAGTATGTGTAGATATATAAATAGAAAATATAAATTGTTTTAAATGAATATATGAAAATACTGACACTGTGCTCTTTGATAAATGTGTTGGAACTTACAAAATTTTTTTTTGTGAACTTATTTAGATATATATATATGAACATTATAGATAAGGGTAACTATGTATTTATATTGTGGACACATATGTATGGTAGTATGGATATATATGTATAAATAGATATACACGTGTGTGAGTATAGATATACTAATATGAAGCATGTTTGAATACTGAATATTTTTTATTTTTTTAACGTGTATGCTGCATGGGTGTGGATGTATATGTATAAATGTTTTAATGTTTGTTTTGTATGTATATGTATATTATATATGTATGTACAAGTATATGTGTGTGTACATGTACTTAAACATGTGTGTTTTTATGGTTTTAAACTACTTGTAATCTATATATGTATATAGACGTAATTACCTTAGAATTTATATTTGGTAAGTGTACATATGTATATGTATGTATATATATATATATATATATATATATATATATATATATATATATATATGTATATATGTACTCTTTTTATATTTTGTTTTGTATGTAGGGTTTTGTGCTTATATATAAATGTATATCTATTTAAGGGTGTGTATGTGTATATGAGTATGTCTCTCTCTCTCTCTCTGTATATATATATACGGATGATTAAATGGTTAGATTAATTTTTTGATATATAGATTTGTATATGGATATATGAATTGTATATGTATGTATATGTGTATATATGTGTGGATGTATATATGTATGTGTGGATGTATATATGTATATATATATATGTATATATGTGTGTGTGTGTGTATGTATATATGTGCGTACGTACATAAATTGATTTTAAATGAAATATTGGGTCTTTCTAATGACATTTTAAATTTATTTTCTTAATTTTGTAATGTCCTTCTTTTGTAATATTCTATAGTTTAAATTTTGTTTTTTTCTGAAGGGAGTTTCATTTCTAAATTTAAAATTTAAATTTAAATATACCATTCTTTGACTATTAATAATAGTAATAATATTAGCTAAATTCCTTTAAAATGAAACACTTCCGAAATCACACTGATAAAATTAAATTTTAACTGTGAAATCTATATATATTTTGAAATATAGATAAAGATTGTAAAATGTATATATAGTTTATGTACGATTTTTGTGTAAATTATCTCAAAGGTTTTTTTTTTTTTTTTTTTTTTTTTTACTTGTTAATGATCGTATGTATGTAGGGATTCACATGAATGCATTTGTGAGGCATATATGAATAAATGAAAATTAATATTACCCTCAAATTCTATTAAATAATGAAACCTAATCTTTAATTTAGTTTACCAATGTAATAAATAAATTGCATTCATAAATTAATTTTAAATATTAAAATAGATGTTATATATATATATTATATATATATATATATTTCTTTTTTTTTTTTCTTTTTTTGTGGAAATACAATTAGTCGGGTGAATAAACTATTAAGATTTTAAATATTTCTTTATGTCCTAGATAAATATGTTTATTACAATAATAGTTATATTTAGTCCTGAAACTACTTACTTAAAAAATTAAATATTTAAGTTAATAACAAATTTTTTTTCAGACATCGAATTTTCTATCAAACATTGTAAACTATCTTTTACATAATTTTGTTAAAACAAAATTATAACAACTCCATCTCTCTTTCCCCCTTCCCCCTATCCCTCTCTTTACCGTAAGACTCACTTGTATACATTTTCTACAATTCATTTCCATTTTATTAACCATCTAAAGAGGTCAAGTTTTCTGTCACTCCTCCTACTCCAATTTAATACAAACTTAAGAGAGATATAAAATTAACCCCTCCCTATACTTTATATTGTCTGGTTAACTACCACTCTCAACCCCCTCTATTAAATTACAAAAATTACACTACCCACCAATTTCTAATCCCATTTTTTTTCTCAATTCGTTGTTGGAAGATTTACCTGATGATCCTGAATCCTTAAAAAAGGATTTAGGTGAAATAAATTATCGTAATGGTACATTAAAGTGATTTGTTTTTCATTACATATTTATATATATATATATATATATATATATATATATATATATATATATATATATATATATATATATGGTTATTTAAAAAGAATGACCCGATTCCATTATACAATATTTTAATAAGGAAAAGCAATAGAAAACTTCAGCCAAGTCACAAATATTCTACTCACAATCAACTTTTATTTCCTGTCTTAAAGTCTTAAAAGTGTTCAATATGGCCACCACCTTAGCACGGGCAACATCAATACCTCCCAGGCGCGTATCAGCATATCACGATCCACTGAATTGATCGCTGTTTTTGTTCGATGTTTAAAGTCATCGAGTTGGTAGTGGTTGAACATAAACGCGATCTTTTACATATCCCAACAAGAACAATTCACGCACGGTGAGGTCTAGGGATCTTGCAGGCCAAGTACAAAGAGCAAGGTCTTGGTAAGTGTCTAAACGAGGCGTAGTGTGTAAGGTTTCAAATGAAGACGACTTCATAGCACACGCCAGATAGTAAATAGAGAGATCGTAATCTTGCGATCAGTTCGATTTGTGGATTT
>OZ010581.1:78745640-78790640 GCA_963932145.1 Acanthosepion lycidas | reverse complement strand
CCTATTAATTCCCATAATAAAATCTAGTATTAATCATCAGAAATAAAATAAAAAAGCCTGTATTAACTGTAGGTTTTTTTTTTAAATAATTGACGATTTGAGATATATATATATATATATATATATATATATATATATATATATATATATATATATATATATTTGAGGTGACCCGTCTACTAGGGCGGATAGCCAACCCCTATTGCAGACTCTCGCTCAGGCACATTTGTGTTTGTTCAACACCCACAGAACCCACCTGTTATTCATACTGCAACTATGCTGAGCAGACCTTAGTTACAATTTCTTGGAGAGAGTGTGTTATCTAGAATGATCAACAATCTGAACAACGCAAGCAATCTCAAATCCTCGGTCACGATGACTTGTGACTTCGTGCTAACACAGCAATCGACGACCCCCAAGTGTTACATCTACCCAATTTTACACACAAGGCAACGCCCCCCCCCCTCCAGCGTCACTAAATCTCCTTCCTGACAAATCAGCCGTGAGATTCGAACCTGGGTCTTATGAGAAGATTCTAACCACTGTGTAACAAAACACACACACACACACACACACACACACACACACACACATATATATATATATATATATATATATATATATATATATATATATATATATATATATATATATATAGTATCTCAAAAATGTACACACGCTTTAAACAGCTAATGGCCTACTTGCTGTTTTGTTCTTTTCAGGTTAAACCCATTAGATCTAATGATGGCAGTCAAACCGAGTTTTCAACGAGGAAATCCAAAGCCACTTTATCAATTAAATCAGTTGACTGTCAGTTTGGCAAAAAAGATCTCTTGTAAATTTATCAGGCATTTTTTAGTGAGGTTCATCCTGTATAATTTCCATGAGCCACTCGAGGTAGAGGGTTACAAGAAAAAAAAAGGACTGTGCGGATATGTCGGAAAGATAACGATTAACCCGATACTTGAACAGGTTAAGTTTGAGATGTTCGGAAAAACATCCACTTGGGCAGTGGTTCGTGAAATGTCAAAAATTCACCCATTAAAAAAATTGCATCAGGTCAGTTGTATAGTCATAAGATAAATTAATGTCATCTTTGCTGTTTACATCACTAATACTTGGTCGATATACTTTCTCTTACAAAGGAGCAATTTCGATGTGTAAGACGTAATTCAATAGGTAGAATTTTTATCAGCAGGATATGGGGGCTTGGGAGCTCCAACAGTTCTGTATGCAATACAGAAAGTCCGTACATTCTCCAGACCAAACCCTATTCCTCAAAACATGAAAAATAATTATTGGCAAATTTTCTCACCTTTCTCTCTCTCTCTCTCTCTCTCTCTCTCTTTCTTCCTCTCTCTCTCTCATCCTCTCTATCTCTTCTATCGCCTATCTCTCTTCATCCCTTCTATCTTTTATCATCTCTCTTTCTTTCTCTTTCATTCGCTCTCTTTCATTTTCTCTCTTGCTTTGATTTTCTTTCTCTTTCATTCTATCTCTCTTTCATCGTTCTTTTCTCTCTCCTCCATTCTCTGTTTTCCGTTCTCTCTCTCTCTCTCTCTCTCTCTCTCTCTCTCTCACTCTTTCATTTTTTCTCCCTTTAATCGCCCCGCTTCCTCTTTCATCGTCCCTCTGTCTCTCTCTTCCTCCCTCACTCTCTCTTTCATCCTCTCTTTCCTTTCACCCTACCTGACTCTCTTCTTGTTCACCCATCTCTTATTAATCAATGCAATTCCAAACCATACCAAGACACTGTGTCTACATAACTCCCTTTTCCTCAATACACTTACGTAAGTTCAATTATAAATACGCTGATCCCGAAAGAAGCGATTGCGATCACCAACGAGTTTTGAAGATAAGTTGATACTGCAATAAATTTGGCTTAGTGCAGTAAATGCTTATTAAGAAAAGTTCTTTTATCTCAGCATTTCGCATGTCTGTATCTCAGGACGTTGAGAAAAACATTCATTTTCGTCAGAATAGTTTTATATGCGGAATTATGGATATACGCTCTGCTATTCGGACGAGCACGCACATCCTCGTTGTTATATTCACCGCATTTCGGCTCTTGGACCTTCCGACTCTTCTTGGACACATGGCCTAGCGAAGTCAACCTTTGTTTAAAATGTGTGGCAATTGTGATTTAAATCACTGGGTCTGGTGCTGTCGAAATATCGTATACTCTGTCTCAACAGAAAATAAATATGCAAGCGTTACACAAATGAGCAAGAATGTTAAGTACTGCGGCTAGGAAATATCCTCGAAGTATGTATCTTTAATGTAATCAAACCTGATCAGGCATCTCGACTTCAGTCCCTTTGTCACCGATATGACGTGGAGTAACTCTGTCTTTTCTGCAAATATTTTCATGGCAACTACTTAGACGATTCTTTTATTCCCTGGTGTCGGGACTACATGAATTTAAGCATGCTACTAGATTAGATACTTGGCCACAACCTTTTACTGTTGCAATAGCTAAACTCCAACAGTTTCTTTGTACGCATTTCCCACCTGTAGAACTCCCTTTCTTTTCCTTATAACTACAATCTTCAAAAATCAATCGCCATCTTCTGTCTTCATGAATCCCGTTCATCTTTTCTTCTCTCTCTAATACTCGCTATTTTCAGTCCTTCCTTACACTTTCACTCACTGTAACCCCTACGTACTAGCGGAACTTTCGTCTTTCATGGAGTTAAATGATTTTTTTAAAAATGCAATGCAAAATGAGAACAATCTTCTACGATAGATCATCATGGCGTACTCATTACATGGACCTTCGCGCCTTCATCTCCAATCTTTACGATCATTCATTACAACTTATTGGTTAGTATCGTGTCTCTTCAATTATTTGACTGAATGTTTTGAATGGGCGACCAATGCTAGTGCGTCAGCGTGTGTGCACAACAGAACGTGACTGATAAACAGGTTCTTACTTCTCCGGAAATGCCCCGAAAATCTTGCTTCTTGCTGAATGATACGAGATGCGAGCAAATCATATAAAAAATCTTCACTTCTTTTTTCTTCTAGAAAATGCCATCCTGTTCAACATATTTCTACAGTTTCTATCGAATAGTAATTCTTTGCGTCGAAGTTACTTGTGGATTCGGTCATCACTGAGGGATTCAGAAATCGAGTTATGAGTCATTTGTTAGCCGAAGAAATACCTGTTTGATAATTTTCAAATGATTCTTCTCATCTTTTATTTCCCTCCTAAATCTGGGAACAGAAACCTTCTACAAAATGACATGTGGAATTAACACTAAACACTAACTGAGCAATATTTAGAAACTTTGGGCCTGAAGTAAGACGTGATAGGTTATTCTGTGTGCATTGTCATCTAAAATGCCTGCTTCCACATGAATACATATAGAAACACAACAGTGTAATAATCGCCCTCTTGTATGGCTTCATGCGAGTTAATCCGGTGACAAATCCGATCGGATTGCCTCGCACAGGAATAAGATTAATAGATTTTTATATGAACAATACAAGTGTCCGGTTAACATAATGAAAAATTTCAGTTGAAAATGGAATAGTTTGAAGACACTGTAAAGGCGTGCCTGCAATACAAGCTTTATAATTCATATAAGACAAAATTATATATATATATATATATATATATATATATATATATATATATATATATATATATATATATATATATATATATATATATATATATATATATATATACTGAAAGGTACGGTGGAGTACTGGATAGAGCCGAGTTCGAATTCCAGTCGAATCCATTACATTCACTTATATGCTAATACCCTTAGGAAAGGTATTAATCCTCTTCTCCCTCGAGCTATGGGTAAATAGGACAGAATTGATTCTATAGCCTTGGATGGCAACTGATCAAGGAGAAAGACCGAATTCAAAACCTGTGGAGGAATGTTTGAGGACCTTGTCGTACGTTGCGTACCAGGTCTCCGTATTCGGCCCTTCAAAAAGTGTCGTTGGTTCTACACAAAGTGTTCACCACTATAATCAAATCATATGTGCTGGTGTCTCGGCTGTTGGTTCCTAGGAACTGAGCTGCTTGACCCTCATACGTCGAATACAACAGGAGAGTCCAACACACACACACACACACACAGATATATATATATATATATATATATATATATATATATATATATATATATTAAAGAGCCAAGACTTACGAAACAGGATTTAAATTTGGTAAACTTTTAAAAGCTAAGCTGGGCGTTGATCAGTTGCTGACTGATAAAGTAATATTTATTAAAAGAACGGAAAATACAGTAAAATGCCTGCATTCACGTAAGTACTGTTTATCGAAGTACGAGCCGAAGATAAAGGCTAGCAACCTCTGTACATACACATAAGGGCTCAAAATAGTAAGTTGTATAAGGTGGAAATAAATTAAACTGATGTGACAAGCCTCATGACGAAACGTGAATCATATACAAGTTCTTAATATTTATTATTTAAATACGATTTTATATTTACCTGCAGGTGTATCTGAAGTGAGTACATTTTCACGATGTCACCTGAAAATCCCAGCGAAAAGGTGAGGTTGATCTACCTCAATTTTGTTAACGGTTTCGTATTCGGAATAAAAATTTATTCAGAAGCTGTGACCTCTCTCTCTCTCTCTCTCTCTCTCTCTCTCTCACGTCCGCGCTCTTTCTCTCTCTCTCTCTCTCTCTCTCATGTCTGTTCCTTCTCTCTATATCGCGTCCTCGCTTTCTCACGCGCTCTGTCTTTCTATCGCGCCCTGTCTATCTCTCTCCCTCGCACCATCTCTCTCCCTCGCACCATCTCTCTTTCCCTCTCTCTCCCTCTCTCTCTCTCTCTGCACTCTCTCTCTTTCTCTATGCCTTCTATCTTATGTTGTTAAGATTGTGACTTGGCCTCTAGTTCTTTCAGGCTCGTGTTGCTGTAAAGGCTGAATAACTCGACTGTGAAGACACATCCTCGTCTATTGCCCCTTTCAAATTTTGTGTATTTACTGAATTTCATTTTCTAGCCGTATGAAAGCGATTTTCTCCAATCATAAATTCTGAATTATTTTAATATATTTCCCAAATAAATCAACCTTTCTTAGTCGTACTTTATCAAACCTATAAAAATACAGGTTTCAATATAAGTGGTCTATTAACAATTCTGCAATTCCGATTAACACACATTCTGTCCTCCATGGGAATAAAACAGGTCAGTAATCTGGCATGCATTCGGTCGTACAGATAAATAATACAATCCTCCTATTCCTTATTCTATTTTTCCTCCCACCTGTTGATTCAATGCAAAAAGAATGTGAATGGTGAAACTGAATGAGTCAGACGTTGATCCATCATGTTCAATAGATATTCAGCGGAGGAAACAGCGTGGTAAGAGTGCACCAAGGGAATATTATCATAGATGTGAGGTCATGTTTCGATTTCTTATATACCAATTAATACCACACAAGGCTTACTTTAGGCTTTTAATTTCTTCCTCTAATTTCATATACAATGTCCTGTCATGGTGTAAGCAGTCATGGCTCGTTTTACTTTGCTCTTTATAACTCTTGAAATTTTACTTTCATTCTTTGAAATTGTTGTGCTTAGATTCACATGATAGATAGATAGATAGATAGATAGATAGATAGATAGATAGTATAAGAATATAGAAAGAATGAAAAAATGAGAAAAACAAAGAAAAAATGATAGATACAAAAACAGAGGAATATAGAAAGATTGATAGAAAGGTAAAGAAATTGAATAGGAAGCGGGACAGTATGATGAAAGATAGAAAGATAGAAAAAATGATGAAAAAATTCATTAGAGAGATATTAGAAAGATGGAGAAAAAGATAAGAGGATAGAAAGAATGATAGAAACATACAGAAATAGAAAGAGGAAAGAATGATAGAAAGAAAAATAGATAGGAAGAACGAAAGAATGATAGAAAGATAGCGAAAGAGATAGGAAGATGGAAAGAATAATAGAAAGATAGAGAAATAGAGTGGAAAATGGAAAGAAAGATAGAGAAATATATAAGATGGAAAGAATAATAGAAAGATGGCGAAATAGATAACAAAATGGAAAGAATGATAGAAATATTGAGAAATAGATAGGGAGATGGAAAGAATGATAGGAAGATTGAAGGAATGATAGGAAGATTGAGAAATAGATAGGAAGATGGAAAGAATGATAGAAAGATAGAGAAATAGATAGGAAGATTGAAGGAATGATAGGAAGATTGAAGGAATGATAGGAAGATTGAGAAATAGATAGGAAGATGGAAAGAATGATAGAAAGATAGCGAAAGACAGGAAGTTGTAAAGAATGATAGAAAGATAGAGAAATAGATAAGAAGATGGAAAGAATGATAGAAAGATAGCGAAATAGATAGGAAGATGGAAAGAATGATACAAAGACAGAGAAATAGATAGGAAGATGGAAAGAATGATAGAAAAATAGCAAAATAGATCGGAAGATGGTAAGAATGATAGAAAGATAGCGAAATAGGTCGGAAGGTGGAAAGAATGATAGAAAGATAGCGAAATAGATAGGAAGATGGAAATAATGATAGAAAGATAGAAAAATAGAGAGGAAGATGGAAAGAATGATAGAAAGATAGAGAAATAGATACGAAGAAATAAAGAATGATAGAAAAATAGAGAAATAGATAAGAAGAAAGAAAGAATGATAGAAAGATAGCGAAATGGATAGGAAGATGTAAAGAATGATAGAAAGATGGAGAAATACATAGGAAAATTGAAGGAATGATAGGAAGATTGAGAAATAGATAGGAAGATGGAAAGAATGATAGAAAGATAGCTAAAGACAGGAAGTTGGAAAGAATGATAGAAAGATAGAGAAATAGATAGGAAGATGGAAAGAAAGATAGAGAAATAGATAGGAAGATGGAAAGAATGACAGAAAGATAGAGAAATAGATAGGAAGTTGGAAAGAATGATAGAAAGATAGCGAAATAGATAGGATGATGGAAAGTATGATAGAAAGATAGCAAAAGAGATAGGATGATGGAAAGTATGATAGAAAGATTAAGAAATAGATAGGAAGTTGGAAAGTATGATAGAAAGATAGCAAAATAGGTCGGAAGATGGAAAGAATGATAGAAAGATGGCGCAATAGATAGAAGGATGGAAAGAATGATAGAAAGATAGAAAAAAAATAGGAAGATGGAAAGAATGATAGAAAGATAGAGAAATAGATGCGAAGAAATAAATAATGATAGAAAGATAGAGAAATAGATACGAAGAAAGAAAGAATGATAGAAAGATAGCGAAATAGATAGGAAGATGGAAAGAAGGAGAAACAGATAGGAAGAAAAAAGGAATGATAGGAATATTGATAAATAGGAAGATGGAAAGAATGATAGAAAGATAGAGAAATAGATAGGAAGATGGAAAGAAAGATAGAAATATAGAGAAATAGATAGGAAGATGGAAAGAATGACAGAAAGATAGTGAAATAGATAAGAAGATGGAAAGAATGATAGAAAGATTGCGAAATAGATAGGAAGATGGAATGAATTATAGAAAGATAGAGAAACAAATAGGAAGATGGAAAGAATGATAGAAGGAGAGAAATAGACAGGAAGATGGAAAGAATAATAAAGATAGAGAAATAGACAGCAAGAAGGAAAACTTATAGAAAGAGAGAAATACACAGGAAGATGGAAAAGAATGATAGAGAGATAGAGAAATACATAGGAAAGATGGAAGGAATGATAGAAAGTTTGAGAAATAGATAGGAAGATGGAAAGAATGATAGAAAGATAGAGAAATAGATAGGAAGATGGAAAGAATGATAGAAAGAGAGTGAAATAGATGGGAAGCTAGAAACAATGATAGAAAGAGAGAAATAGACAGGAAGAGAGAAAGAATGATAGAAAGATAGCAAAATAGACAGGAAGATGGAAAGAATGAGAGAAAGATAGCGAAATAGATAGGAGATGGAAAGAATGATTGAAAGATAGAGAAATAGATAGCAAGGAGGAAAATTTATAGATAGAGAGAAATAGACAGGAAGATGGAAAAAATGATAGAGAGAAAGAAAATAGATAGGAAGATTGCAAGAATGATAGAAAGAGAGAAATAAACAGGAAGATGGAAAGAATGATAGAAAGATAAAGAAATAGTTAGGAAGATGGAAAGAATGATAGAAAAAGAGAAATAGAGAGGAAGATGGAAAGAATTATAGAAAGATTGAGAAATAGATAGGAATTTGGAAAGAATGATTGAAAGATAGAGAAATAGATCGGAAGATGGAAAGAATGATAAAAAGATAGAAAAATATATAGGAAGTTGTAAAGAATGCTAGAAAGATAGCGAAATAGATAGCAAGATGTTAAGTATGATAGAAAGATAGCGAAATAGATAGGAAGTTGGAAAGAATGATAGAAAGAGAGAAAAATAGATAGGAAGATGGAAAGAATGATAGAAAGGTAGGGAAATAGATAGGAAGATGGAAAGAATGATAGAAAGATAGAGAAATAGATAGGAAGCTGGAAAGAATTATAGGAAGATAGAAAAATAGATAGGAAGATGGAATGAATGATAGAGAGAAATAGACAGGGAGATGGAAAGAATGATAGAAAGATAGAGAAATAGATATGAAGATCGAAAGAATGATAGAAAGAGAGAAATAGACAGGAAAATGGAAAGAATGATAGAAAGATAGCGAAATAGTTAGGAAGATGGAAAGAATGATAGAAAAAGAGAAATAGAGAGGAAGATGGAAAGAATTATAGAAAGATTGAGAAATAGATAGGAATTTGGAAAGAATGATTGAAAGATAGAGAAATAGATCGGAAGATGGAAAGAATGATAAAAAGATAGAAAAATATATAGGAAGTTGTAAAGAATGCTAGAAAGATAGCGAAATAGATAGCAAGATGTTAAGTATGATAGAAAGATAGCGAAATAGATAGGAAGTTGGAAAGAATGATAGAAAGAGAGAAAAATAGATAGGAAGATGGAAAGAATGATAGAAAGGTAGGGAAATAGATAGGAAGATGGAAAGAATGATAGAAAGATAGAGAAATAGATAGGAAGCTGGAAAGAATTATAGGAAGATAGAAAAATAGATAGGAAGATGGAATGAATGATAGAGAGAAATAGACAGGGAGATGGAAAGAATGATAGAAAGATAGAGAAATAGATATGAAGATCGAAAGAATGATAGAAAGAGAGAAATAGACAGGAAAATGGAAAGAATGATAGAAAGATAGCGAAATACATATGAAGATGGTAAGAATTATAGAAAGATAGAGAAATAGATAGGAAGATGGAATGAATGATTGAAAGATTGAGAAATAGATAGGAATTTGGAATGAATGATAGAAAGACAGAGAAATAGATATGAAGATTGAAAGAATGATAGAAAGATTCAGAAATAGATAGGAAGTTTTAAGAATGATAGAAAGATTGAGAAATAGATAGGAATTTGGAAAGAATGATAGAAAGATAGAGAAATAGATAGGTAGATGGAAAGAATGATACAAAGATACAGAAATAGATACTTGGAACGAATGATAGAAACAGAAATAGATAGGAAGATGGAAAGAATGATAGAAAGATAGAGAAATACATCGGGAGATGGAAACAATGATAGAAAGGTAGCGACATACATAGGAAGTTGTAAAGAATGATAGAAAGATTACGAAATAGATAGCAAGATGGAAAGAATGATAAAAAGATAGAGAAATAGATAGCAAGATGGAAAGAAAGAAAAAGAAATAGATAGGAAGATGGAAAGTATGATAGAAAGATAGCGAAATAGATAGCATAAAGGAAAATTTATAGAAAGAGAGAAATAGACAGGAAGATGGAAAAAATGATAGAGAGATAGAGAAATAGATAGGAAGATTGCAAGAATGATAGAAAGAGAGAAATAGACAGGAAGATGGAAAGAATGATAGAAAGATAAAGAAATTGTTAGGAAGATGGAAAGAATGATAGAAAGAGAGAAATAGAGAGGAAAATTGAAAAAATGATAGAAAGATAGCGAAATACATAGGAAGATGGAAAGAATAATAGAAAGATAGAAAAATAGATTGGAAGATGGAATGAATGATGGAAAGATAGAGAAATAGATAGGAAGATAGAAAGAATGAGAGAAAGTTAGAGAAATAGACAGGAAGAGGGAAAGAAGGATAGAAGGAGAAAAATAGACAGGAAGATGGAAAGAATGAGAGAAAGATAGGGAAATAGATAGAAAGAAGGAAAATTTATAGAAAGAGAGAAATAGACAAGAAGATGGAAATTATGATAGAGAGATAGAGAAATAGATAGGAAGATGGCAAGAATGATAGAAAGAGAGAAGTAGACAGGAAGATGGAAAGAATGATAGAAACATAGCGAAATAGATAGGAAGATGGAAAGAATGATACAAAGACAGAGAAATAGATAGGAAGATGGAAAGAATGATAGAAAAATAGCAAAATAGATCGGAAGATGGTAAGAATGATAGAAAGATAGCGAAATAGGTCGGAAGGTGGAAAGAATGATAGAAAGATAGCGAAATAGATAGGAAGATGGAAATAATGATAGAAAGATAGAAAAATAGAGAGGAAGATGGAAAGAATGATAGAAAGATAGAGAAATAGATACGAAGAAATAAAGAATGATAGAAAAATAGAGAAATAGATAAGAAGAAAGAAAGAATGATAGAAAGATAGCGAAATGGATAGGAAGATGTAAAGAATGATAGAAAGATGGAGAAATACATAGGAAAATTGAAGGAATGATAGGAAGATTGAGAAATAGATAGGAAGATGGAAAGAATGATAGAAAGATAGCTAAAGACAGGAAGTTGGAAAGAATGATAGAAAGATAGAGAAATAGATAGGAAGATGGAAAGAAAGATAGAGAAATAGATAGGAAGATGGAAAGAATGACAGAAAGATAGAGAAATAGATAGGAAGTTGGAAAGAATGATAGAAAGATAGCGAAATAGATAGGATGATGGAAAGTATGATAGAAAGATAGCAAAAGAGATAGGATGATGGAAAGTATGATAGAAAGATTAAGAAATAGATAGGAAGTTGGAAAGTATGATAGAAAGATAGCAAAATAGGTCGGAAGATGGAAAGAATGATAGAAAGATGGCGCAATAGATAGAAGGATGGAAAGAATGATAGAAAGATAGAAAAAAAATAGGAAGATGGAAAGAATGATAGAAAGATAGAGAAATAGATGCGAAGAAATAAATAATGATAGAAAGATAGAGAAATAGATACGAAGAAAGAAAGAATGATAGAAAGATAGCGAAATAGATAGGAAGATGGAAAGAAGGAGAAACAGATAGGAAGAAAAAAGGAATGATAGGAATATTGATAAATAGGAAGATGGAAAGAATGATAGAAAGATAGAGAAATAGATAGGAAGATGGAAAGAAAGATAGAAATATAGAGAAATAGATAGGAAGATGGAAAGAATGACAGAAAGATAGTGAAATAGATAAGAAGATGGAAAGAATGATAGAAAGATTGCGAAATAGATAGGAAGATGGAATGAATTATAGAAAGATAGAGAAACAAATAGGAAGATGGAAAGAATGATAGAAGGAGAGAAATAGACAGGAAGATGGAAAGAATAATAAAGATAGAGAAATAGACAGCAAGAAGGAAAACTTATAGAAAGAGAGAAATACACAGGAAGATGGAAAAGAATGATAGAGAGATAGAGAAATACATAGGAAAGATGGAAGGAATGATAGAAAGTTTGAGAAATAGATAGGAAGATGGAAAGAATGATAGAAAGATAGAGAAATAGATAGGAAGATGGAAAGAATGATAGAAAGAGAGTGAAATAGATGGGAAGCTAGAAACAATGATAGAAAGAGAGAAATAGACAGGAAGAGAGAAAGAATGATAGAAAGATAGCAAAATAGACAGGAAGATGGAAAGAATGAGAGAAAGATAGCGAAATAGATAGGAGATGGAAAGAATGATTGAAAGATAGAGAAATAGATAGCAAGGAGGAAAATTTATAGATAGAGAGAAATAGACAGGAAGATGGAAAAAATGATAGAGAGAAAGAAAATAGATAGGAAGATTGCAAGAATGATAGAAAGAGAAAAATAAACAGGAAGATGGAAAGAATGATAGAAAGATAAAGAAATAGTTAGGAAGATGGAAAGAATGATAGAAAAAGAGAAATAGAGAGGAAGATGGAAAGAATTATAGAAAGATTGAGAAATAGATAGGAATTTGGAAAGAATGATTGAAAGATAGAGAAATAGATCGGAAGATGGAAAGAATGATAAAAAGATAGAAAAATATATAGGAAGTTGTAAAGAATGCTAGAAAGATAGCGAAATAGATAGCAAGATGTTAAGTATGATAGAAAGATAGCGAAATAGATAGGAAGTTGGAAAGAATGATAGAAAGAGAGAAAAATAGATAGGAAGATGGAAAGAATGATAGAAAGGTAGGGAAATAGATAGGAAGATGGAAAGAATGATAGAAAGATAGAGAAATAGATAGGAAGCTGGAAAGAATTATAGGAAGATAGAAAAATAGATAGGAAGATGGAATGAATGATAGAGAGAAATAGACAGGGAGATGGAAAGAATGATAGAAAGATAGAGAAATAGATATGAAGATCGAAAGAATGATAGAAAGAGAGAAATAGACAGGAAAATGGAAAGAATGATAGAAAGATAGCGAAATAGTTAGGAAGATGGAAAGAATGATAGAAAAAGAGAAATAGAGAGGAAGATGGAAAGAATTATAGAAAGATTGAGAAATAGATAGGAATTTGGAAAGAATGATTGAAAGATAGAGAAATAGATCGGAAGATGGAAAGAATGATAAAAAGATAGAAAAATATATAGGAAGTTGTAAAGAATGCTAGAAAGATAGCGAAATAGATAGCAAGATGTTAAGTATGATAGAAAGATAGCGAAATAGATAGGAAGTTGGAAAGAATGATAGAAAGAGAGAAAAATAGATAGGAAGATGGAAAGAATGATAGAAAGGTAGGGAAATAGATAGGAAGATGGAAAGAATGATAGAAAGATAGAGAAATAGATAGGAAGCTGGAAAGAATTATAGGAAGATAGAAAAATAGATAGGAAGATGGAATGAATGATAGAGAGAAATAGACAGGGAGATGGAAAGAATGATAGAAAGATAGAGAAATAGATATGAAGATCGAAAGAATGATAGAAAGAGAGAAATAGACAGGAAAATGGAAAGAATGATAGAAAGATAGCGAAATACATATGAAGATGGTAAGAATTATAGAAAGATAGAGAAATAGATAGGAAGATGGAATGAATGATTGAAAGATTGAGAAATAGATAGGAATTTGGAATGAATGATAGAAAGACAGAGAAATAGATATGAAGATTGAAAGAATGATAGAAAGATTCAGAAATAGATAGGAAGTTTTAAGAATGATAGAAAGATTGAGAAATAGATAGGAATTTGGAAAGAATGATAGAAAGATAGAGAAATAGATAGGTAGATGGAAAGAATGATACAAAGATACAGAAATAGATACTTGGAACGAATGATAGAAACAGAAATAGATAGGAAGATGGAAAGAATGATAGAAAGATAGAGAAATACATCGGGAGATGGAAACAATGATAGAAAGGTAGCGACATACATAGGAAGTTGTAAAGAATGATAGAAAGATTACGAAATAGATAGCAAGATGGAAAGAATGATAAAAAGATAGAGAAATAGATAGCAAGATGGAAAGAAAGAAAAAGAAATAGATAGGAAGATGGAAAGTATGATAGAAAGATAGCGAAATAGATAGCATAAAGGAAAATTTATAGAAAGAGAGAAATAGACAGGAAGATGGAAAAAATGATAGAGAGATAGAGAAATAGATAGGAAGATTGCAAGAATGATAGAAAGAGAGAAATAGACAGGAAGATGGAAAGAATGATAGAAAGATAAAGAAATTGTTAGGAAGATGGAAAGAATGATAGAAAGAGAGAAATAGAGAGGAAAATTGAAAAAATGATAGAAAGATAGCGAAATACATAGGAAGATGGAAAGAATAATAGAAAGATAGAAAAATAGATTGGAAGATGGAATGAATGATGGAAAGATAGAGAAATAGATAGGAAGATAGAAAGAATGAGAGAAAGTTAGAGAAATAGACAGGAAGAGGGAAAGAAGGATAGAAGGAGAAAAATAGACAGGAAGATGGAAAGAATGAGAGAAAGATAGGGAAATAGATAGAAAGAAGGAAAATTTATAGAAAGAGAGAAATAGACAAGAAGATGGAAATTATGATAGAGAGATAGAGAAATAGATAGGAAGATGGCAAGAATGATAGAAAGAGAGAAGTAGACAGGAAGATGGAAAAAATGATAGAAAGATAAAGAAATATATAGGAAGATGGAAAGAATGATAGAAAGATAGCGATATAGATAGGAATATGGAAAGTATGATAGAAAGATAGAAAAATATATAGGAAGATGGAAAGAATGATAGAAAGATAGAGAAAAAGATAGGAAGATGGAAAGACTGATAGAAAGATACCGAAATAAATAGGAAGTTGGAAAGAATGACAGAAAGATAGCGAAATAGATAGGATGATGGAAAGTATGATAGAAAGATTGAGAAATAGATAGGAAGATGGAAAGTATGATAGAAAGATAGCGAAATAGATCAGAAGATAGAAAGAATGATAGAAAGATGGCGCAATAGATAGAAGGATGGGAAGAATGATAGGAAGACAAAGAAATAGATAGGAAGATGGAAAGAATGATAGAAATATACAGAAATAGATACGAAGAAATAAAGAATCATAGAAAGATAGAGAAATAGATACGATAATGGAAAGAATGATAGAAAAATGGAGAAATAGATAGGAAGATTGAAGGAATGATAGGAAGACAAAGAAATAGATAGGAAGATGGAAAGAAAGATAGAGAAATAGATAGGAAGATGGAAAGAATGACAGAAAGATAGAGAAATAGATAGGATGATGGAAAGTATGATAGAATGATTGGAAATACATAGGAAGATGGAAAGTATGATACAAAGATAGCGAAATAGGTCGGAAGGTGGAAAGAATGATAGAAAGATAAAGAAATATATCGGAAGATGGAAAGAATGATAGAAACTTAGAGAAATAGATAGGAAGATGGAAAGAATGACAGTCTGATAGATAAGAAAATGCAAAGAATGATAGAAAGATAAGGAAATTGACAGAAAGATGGAAACTATGATAGAAAGAGAGAAATAGACAGGAAGAGGGAAAGAATGATAGAATGATAAAGAATTAGATAGGAAGATGGAAAGAATGATAGAAACATAGAGAAATAAATAGGAAGATGGAAAGAATGATAGAAAGATAGAGAAATAGATAGGAAGATGGAAAGATTGAGATAAAGATAGAGAAATAGATAGGAAGATGGAAAGACTGATAGAAGGAGATAAATAGACAGGAAGATGGAAAGAATTATAGAAAGATAGAGAAATATATAGCAAGAAGGAAAATTTATAGAAAGAGAGAAATTGACATGAAGATGGAAAAATGATAGAGAGATAGAGAAATAGATAGGAAGATTGCACGAATGATAGAAAGAGAGAAATAGACAGGGAGATGGAAAGAATGATAGAAAGATAAAGAAATAGTTAGGAAGATGGAAAGAATGATAGAAAGAGCGAAATAGAGAGGAAGATGGAAAGAATTATAGAAAGATAGAAAAATAGATAGGAAGATCGATAGAATGATAGAAAGATAGCGAAATTGATAGCAAGATGGAAAGAATGATAGAAAGAGAGAAAAATAGATAGGAAGATGGAAAGAAATATAGAGAAATAGACTGGAAGATGGAAAGAATGATAGAAATATGGAGAAATAGATAAGAAGATGGAAAGAATGATAGAAAGATAGAGAAATAAATAGGAAGATGGAAAGATTTAGATAAAGATCGAGAAATAGATAGGAAGATGGAAAGAATGATAGCAGGAGATAAATAGACAGGAAGATGGAAAGCATGATAGAAAGATAGAGAAATAGATTGCAAGAAGGAAAATTTATAGAAAGAGAGAAATTGACAGGAAGTTGCAAAAAATGATAGACAGATAGAGAAATAGATAGGAAGATTGCAAGAATGATAGAAAGAGAGAAATAGATAGGAAGATGGAAAGAATGATAGAAACATAGAGAAATAAATAGTAAGATGGAAAGAATGATAGAAAGATAGAGAAATAGAGAGGAAGTTGGAAAGATTGAGATTAAGATAGAGAAATAGATAGGAAGATGGAAAGAATGATAGAATGAGATAAATAGACAGGAAGATGGAAATTATAGAAAGATAGAGAAATAGATAGCAAGAAGGAAAATTTATAGAAAGTGGGAAATTGACAGGAAGATGGAAAAAATGATAGAGAGATAGAGAAATAGATAGGAAGATTTCAAGAATGATAGAAAGAAAGAAATAGACAGGAAGATGGAAAAAATGATAGAAAGATAAAGAAATAGTTAGGAAGATGGAAAGAATGATAGAAAGAGCGAAATAGATAGGAAGATGAAAAGAATTATAGAAAGATAGAGAAATAGATAGGAAGTTCGAAAGAATGATAGAAAGATAGCGAAATTGATAGGAATTTGGAAAGATCGATAGAAAGATAGCGAAATAGATAGCAAGATGGAAAGAATGATAGAAAGAGAGAAAAATATATAGGAAGATGAAAAGAATGATAGAAAGGTAGCGAAATACATAGGAAGATGTAAAGTATGATAGAAAGATAGAGAAATAGATAGGAAATTAGAAAGAATGATAGAAAGATAGAAAAATAGATAGGAAGATGGAAAAAATGATAGAAAGATAGAGAAATTGGTAGGAAGATGGAAAGAAATATAGAGAAATAGACAGGAAGATGGAAAGAATGATAGAAAGATAGCAAAATAGGTCGGAAGATGGAAAGAATGATAGAAAGATGGCGCAATAGATAGGTAGTAGGAAGGAATGATACAATGATAGCGAAATAGATAGGAAGATGACAAGAATGACAGAAAGATAGAGAAATAGATAGGAAGATGGAATGAATGATAGAAAGAGCGAAATAGAGAAGAAGATTGAAAGAATTTTAGAAAGATAGAGAAATAGATAGGAAAATCAAAAAGAATGATAGAAAGATAGCGAAATAGATAGGAAGATGGAAAGAATTATAGAAAGAGAGAAAAATAGATAGGAAGATGGAAAGAATGATAGAAATGTAGCGAAATAGATAGGAAGATGGAAAGAATGATAGAAAGATAGAGGAATAGGACGGAAGATGGAAAGAATGATAGAAAGATGGCGCAATAGATAGGTATTAGGAAGGAATGATACAATGAGAGCGAAATAGATAGGAAGATGACAAGAATGATAGAAAGATAGAGAAATAGATAGGAAGATGGAATGAATGATAGAAAGATTGCGAAAGACAGGAGGTTGGAAAGAATGATAGAAAGACAGAGAAATATATAGGAAGATGGAAAGAAAGATAGAGAAATAGATAGGAAAATGGAAAGAAAGATAGAAATATAGAGAAATGGACAGGAAGATGGAATGAATTATAGAAAGATAGCGAAATAGATAGCAAGAAGGAAAGAATGATATGAATAGTGAAATAAACAGGAAGATGGAAAGAATGATAGAAAGATAGAGAAATAGAAAGATGGAAAGAATGATAGAAATATAGAGAAATAGATAAGAAGATGGAATGAATGATAGAAAGAGAGAAATAGAGAGGAAGATGGAAAGAATGATAGAAACATAGCGAAATAGATAGGAAGATGGAAAGAATGATAGAAACATAGAGAAATAGATAGGAAGATGGAAAGAATGAGAGAAACAGAGAGAAATATGTAGGAAGATGGAAAGAATGATAGACGGAGAGAAATAGACAAGAAGATGGAAAGAATAATAAAGATAGATAAATAGATAGCAAGAAGGAAAAATTATAGAAAGAGAGAAATACACAGGAAGATGGAAAGAATGATATAGAGATAGAGAAAGAGATAGGAAGATTTCAAGAATTATAGAAAGAGAAATATAGACAGGAAGATGGAAAGAATTATAGAAAGATAGAGAAATAGATTGGAAGATGGAAAGAATGATAGAAAGATACAAATATAGATAGGAAAATGGAAAGAATGATAGAAAGATAGAGAAATAAATAGGAAGATGGAAAGAATGATAGAAAGATAGAGAAATAGATAGGAAGATGGAAAGATTTAGATAAAGATGGAAAAATAGATATGAAGATGGAAGGAATGATAGAAGCAAATAAATAGACAGGAATATGGAAAGAATGATAGAAAGATAGAGAAATAGATAGGAAGAAGGAAAATTTATAGAAAGAGAGAAATTGACAGGATGTTGGAAAAAATGATAGAGAGATAGAGAAATAGATAGGAAGATTGCAAGAATTATAGAAAGAGAGAAATAGATAGGAAGATGGAAAGAATGATAGAAACATAAAGAAATAGTTAGGAAGATGGAAAGAATGATAGAAAGAGCGAAATAGAGAAGAAGATGGAAAGAATTATAGAAAGATAGAGAAATAGATAGGAATTTGGAAAGAATGATAGAAAGATAGAGAAAGTGATAGGAAGTTGTAAAGGATGATAGAAAGATAGAGAAATTGATAGGAAGATGGAAAGAATGATAGAAAGATAGAGAAATTGATGGGAAAATGGAAAGAATGATAGAAAGATAGCGAAATAGATAGGAAGATCGAAAGAATGACAGAAAGATAGAGAAATAGATAGAAAGATGGAAAGAAATATAGAGAAATAGATAGGGAGATGGAAAGAATGATAGAAAAATAGCAAAATAGATCGGAAGATGGTAAGAATGATAGAAAGATAGCAAACTAGATCGGAATATGGGAAAATGATAAAAAGATAGCGAAATAGATAGGAAGTTGGAAGGAATTATAGAAAGTTAGCGAAATAGATAGGAAGATGGAAAGAATGATAGAAAGTTAGCGAAATAGATAGGAAGATGGAAAGAATGATAGAAAGATTGAGAAATAGGTAGGAAGTTGGAAAGAATGATACAAAGATAGCGATATAGATAGGAAGATGGAAAGAATGATAGAAAGATAGAAAAATAGATATGTAGATGGAAAGAATGTTACCATGATACAGAAATAGATAGTTGGAAAGAATGATAGAAAACGATATAGATAGGAAGACTGAAAGAATGATAGAAAGATAGAGACATAGATAGGAAGATGGAAAGAATGATATAGAAATAGATAGGAAGATGGAAAGAATGATAGAAATATAGCAAAATAGATCGGAAGTTGGAAAGAATGATATAATGATAGCGAAATTGATAGGAACATGAAAAAAATGATAGAAAGATAGAAAAATAGATAGGAAGATGGAAAGAATTATAGAAAGATAGAGAAATGGATAGGAAGTTGGAAAGAATGCAAGAAAGTCAGCGAAATAGTTCAGAAGGTAGAAAGAATGATAGAAAGATAGAGAAATAGATAGGAAGATGGAAAGATTTAGATAAAGATGGAAAAATAGATATGAAGATGGAAGGAATGATAGAAGCAAATAAATAGACAGGAATATGGAAAGAATGATAGAAAGATAGAGAAATAGATAGGAAGAAGGAAAATTTATAGAAAGAGAGAAATTGACAGGATGTTGGAAAAAATGATAGAGAGATAGAGAAATAGATAGGAAGATTGCAAGAATTATAGAAAGAGAGAAATAGATAGGAAGATGGAAAGAATGATAGAAACATAAAGAAATAGTTAGGAAGATGGAAAGAATGATAGAAAGAGCGAAATAGAGAAGAAGATGGAAAGAATTATAGAAAGATAGAGAAATAGATAGGAATTTGGAAAGAATGATAGAAAGATAGAGAAAGTGATAGGAAGTTGTAAAGGATGATAGAAAGATAGAGAAATTGATAGGAAGATGGAAAGAATGATAGAAAGATAGAGAAATTGATGGGAAAATGGAAAGAATGATAGAAAGATAGCGAAATAGATAGGAAGATCGAAAGAATGACAGAAAGATAGAGAAATAGATAGAAAGATGGAAAGAAATATAGAGAAATAGATAGGGAGATGGAAAGAATGATAGAAAAATAGCAAAATAGATCGGAAGATGGTAAGAATGATAGAAAGATAGCAAACTAGATCGGAATATGGGAAAATGATAAAAAGATAGCGAAATAGATAGGAAGTTGGAAGGAATTATAGAAAGTTAGCGAAATAGATAGGAAGATGGAAAGAATGATAGAAAGTTAGCGAAATAGATAGGAAGATGGAAAGAATGATAGAAAGATTGAGAAATAGGTAGGAAGTTGGAAAGAATGATACAAAGATAGCGATATAGATAGGAAGATGGAAAGAATGATAGAAAGATAGAAAAATAGATATGTAGATGGAAAGAATGTTACCATGATACAGAAATAGATAGTTGGAAAGAATGATAGAAAACGATATAGATAGGAAGACTGAAAGAATGATAGAAAGATAGAGACATAGATAGGAAGATGGAAAGAATGATATAGAAATAGATAGGAAGATGGAAAGAATGATAGAAATATAGCAAAATAGATCGGAAGTTGGAAAGAATGATATAATGATAGCGAAATTGATAGGAACATGAAAAAAATGATAGAAAGATAGAAAAATAGATAGGAAGATGGAAAGAATTATAGAAAGATAGAGAAATGGATAGGAAGTTGGAAAGAATGCAAGAAAGTCAGCGAAATAGTTCAGAAGGTAGAAAGAATGATATAAAGATAGAGAAATAGATAGCAAGTTGGAAAGAATGATAGAAAGATAGCGAAATAGATAGGATGATGGAAAGAATGCTAGACAGATAGCGAAATAGATAGGAAGATGGAAAGTATGATAGAAAAATAGCGAAATATATAGCAAGATGGAAAGAATGATAGAAAGAGAGAAAAATAGATAGGAAGATGGAAAGAATGATAGAACGGTAGCGAAATAAATAGGAAGTTGGAAAGAATGATAGAAAGATAGAGAAATAGATAGGAAGTTGGAAAGAATGATAGAAAGGTAGAGAAATAGATAGGAAGATGGAAAGAATGATAGAAAGATAGAGAAATAGATAGAAAGCTGGAAAGAAATATAGAGAATTAGATAGGAAGATGGAAAGGATGATAGAAAAATAGCAAAATAGATCGGAAGTTGGAAAGAATGATAGAAAGATAGTGAACTAGTTCGGAAGATGGAAAGAATGATAAAAAGATAGAGAAATAGAGAGTAAGATGGAAATAATGATAGAAAGATAGCAAAGTATGTCGGAAGATGGAAAGAATGATAGAAAGATGGCGCAATAGATAGGTAGTTGGAAAGTATGATAGAATGATAGCGAAATAGATAGGAAGTTAGAAGGAATGATAGAAAGATCGAGAAATTGATAGGATGATGGAAATAATGATAGAAAGATAGAGAAATAGATAGCAAAAGTAAAAATTATAGAAAGAGAGAAATAGACAGGGAGATGGAAAGAATGATAGAGAGATATAGAATTAGATCGGAAGATTGCAAGAATGATAGAAAGAGAAATAGACAGGATGATGGAAAAAATGATAGAAAGATAAAGAAATAGTTAGGAAGGTGGAAAGAATTATAGAAAGATAGATATATATATAGGAAGATGGAAAGAATGATAGAAAGTTAGCGAAATAGATAGGAAGATGGAAAGAATGAAAGAAAGATTGAGAAATAGGTAGGAAGTTGGAAAGAATGATACAAAGATAGCGATATAGATAGGAAGATGGAAAGAATGATAGAAAGATAGAAAAATAGATATGTAGATGGAAAGAATAATACCATGATACAGAAATAGATAGTTGGAAAGAATGATAGAAAACGATATAGATAGGAAGACTGAAAGAATGATAGAAAGATAGAGACATAGATAGGAAGATGGAAAGAATGATATAGAAATAGATAGGAAGATGGAAAGAATGATAGAAAGAAAGAAATAGACAGGAAGATGGAAAGAATGATAGAAAGATTGCGAAATAGATAGGAATTTGGAAAGATTGATAGAAATATTTTGAAATAGGAATTTTGGAAAGTATATTTGAAAGATAGAGAAATAGATAGGAAGTTTGAAAGAATGATAGAAAGGTAGAGAAATAGATAGGAAGATGGAAAGAATGATAGAAAGTTTGAGAAATAGCAATTTGGAAAGAATGATAGAAAAATAGAGAAATAGACAGGAAGATGGAATGAATGATAGAATGATAGAGAAATAGATAGAATGATCGAAAGAATGATAGAAAGAGAGAAATAGACAGGAAAATATAAAGAATGAGAGAATGATAGCGAAATATGTAATTATGTGGAAAGAATGATAGAAAGATAGAAAAATAGATAGGAAGATGGAAAGAATGATAGAAAGAGAGATATAGACAGGAAGATGTAAAGAATGATAGAATGATAGCTAAATAGATAGGAAGAAGGAAAGAATGATAGAAAGATAGCGAAATATATAGGAAGTTGGAAAGAATGATAGAAAGATTGAGAAATAGAAATAATGATAGACTGATAGAAATAGAAAGAGAAAACAATGATATATAAGATAGATCTTTATACTTTATAGAAAACATTGAATATAAGGTTGTTTTTGTTCGTATTTCTCACATGTGCGTGCCTGTTGTTGTCGGTGGATTTCCCGGTTCAGTTGCGCTGATGTAATTTTCCCTCAATCTTCCTCCCACGTCACTCACCATCCATCCTCCTCCTTTTATCGTCTCTACTCTTCCTTTCCCCTTTCTTATCTTTACAGCCATTTAAGCTTTTCTCGCTTGTCCTTCATTCGCTCATCATTCTAATTTTACCTCCCTCCTGTGCGTCCACAAATATCTTTATAATTATGCGATCCTTTGACGCAATTCGATACGACAGTCACATGCATTAGCAGAAACAGTAAATAACAGAAATAATAATAATAATAATAATAATAATAATAATAATAATAATAATAAACTACAGAATATAAGAGCGCTTTTGGATGGATGGAGACGGACAAGCAATATTATGTTATAAACACAAATCAAAATAGAGAAAAAAAAAGGATGAAATATTCAATACTTGCATTACATATTTCCTTCGTATCCAACGTTAATTATTTTTTTCCTTCCGTCTACGTGATTCTATGCGTTTATTTGTTTCTCATTTTTGTCTTTATATTTTAAATTTCTATTTTGCATATTTTTTGGAGAAAATTTTTGATCGATTATTTGGCATTCATGTTTGTCTTTAATCTTTGTATAGAGTGTCCGAAAACCTGTTTTGCAAAGATTTTTATTAATATACACGTAAGGGGGAAGATATGAAAAGATTTGAAGTTAACAACTTTTTCCCATTTCACTGAAACTGGCGTTAAACACTTAAATATTCCTTTCCTACTCCACTTACTTTCTTTTGTCCTTTCTTATGTCCTTTTCCCTTTTTTCTTTCCCTTTTTATTTTCTTGCATTCCATTTTAACTCTCTTCTTTTCTTTCTTATTTTCTTCACTTCTTTGTTATTGTCTTCCCTTTTTTCTTTACTTGTTTCTTACATTCTACACTTTTCTTTCTTTCTTTCTTCCTTTCTTTCTTCTTTCTTTCTTTCTTTCTTCCCTTTCTATCTTTCTTCAGCTTCTTATTTTTTCCCTACTTTCTCATTTTCTTATCCTCTTTATTTCTTTACGACATTCTTCTCCTTTTTTTTCTTTTTTTATTCATTCGTTCTTTTTTTTTTTAATTTCTCCCTTTCTTTCTTCCCTTCTTTATTATTTTCTTCCCATCTTTCTTTCTTTCTTTCTTTACTAATTTTTTTTCCTTTTTTCTGATTTCCGTCGCTTTTCCCTCCTTTCTTAGATTTTAATCCTTCTTTCTTACTTTTATTTCTTACTTTTTCCCTTTTTAACTTTCTTCACTTCTTTCTTTGCTTCTCTCTTACATTCTTCTCCTTCTTTCCTTCTTGCTTTCTTTCTTTCTTTCTCACTTACTTACTTTCTTCCCTTTCAAGCATTCTTCCTACTTTCTTATTTTCTTCTTTTCTTTCATTTTTTCTTACATTCTACTTCTTTTCTTTCGTTCTTCTTACTTTCTTTCTTCCCTTTCTAACTTTTTTCCCTTCTGTATTATTTTCTTCCTTTCTTTTTTTATTCTTTCTTACATCCTACTCTTTCTTTGTTTGTTTCTTTCTTTCTTTCTTATTTACTTTCCTTTCTTATTTTCTTCCCTTCTTTCTTTACTTCTTTCTTACATTTTTCTCCTTTCTTTCTTTCTTTCTTTTTAATTTCTTCACTTCTATCTTTAATCATTTCTTACATGCTTCTACTCCTTTCTTTCTTTCTTTCTTTCTTTCTTTCTATTTTCTTTATTTCTTAATTTCTTCTTTTTCTAAACTTCTTCCTTTTTTTTTTATTCTTTCTTACATCCTACTCTTTCTTTCTTTCTTTTTAATTTCTTCACTTCTATCTTTAATCATTTCTTACATGCTTCTACTCCTTTCTTTCTTTCTTTCTTTCTATTTTCTTTATTTCTTAATTTCTTCTTTTTCTAAACTTCTTCCTTTCTTTTTTTATTCTTTCTTACATCCTACTCTTTCTTTCTTTCTTTTTAATTTCTTCACTTCTATCTTTAATCATTTCTTACATGCTTCTACTCCTTTCTTTCTTTCTTTCTTTCTTTCTATTTTCTTTATTTCTTAATTTCTTCTTTTTCTAAACTTCTTCCTTTCTTTTTTTATTCTTTCTTACATCCTACTCTTTCTTTCTTTCTTTTTAATTTCTTCACTTCTATCTTTAATCATTTCTTACATGCTTCTACTCCTTTCTTTCTTTCTTTCTATTTTCTTTATTTCTTAATTTCTTCTTTTTCTAAACTTCTTCCTTTCTCTATTTCCTTGCTTCTTTCTTTAATTCTTTCTTGCATTCTCCTCCTCCTTTATTTTTCGTTCTTTCTTACTTTCTTCGCTTTCTTCCCTTCTTTCTTTACTTCTTTCTTACATTCTTCTCCTTTCTTTTTTTGTTTGTTTCTTTTTTATTATACCTTTTCTTTCTTCCATTCTTTCTCATTTTCTGTCCTTCTTTCTGTCCTTCTTTCTTTACTTCATTCTTTCGTTCTTCTCTTCTTTATTTACTTTCTTCTCTTCTTTCGTATTTTCTTTCGCTTTCCTTTTTACTGATATGTAAATCCTGTGTTCCCACGCGGTCAAAAAGGAATAGTCTATTATATGAGGTATTTCGGTTTTATTTTGCTAATTAAAATATGGCTGTAGGGAAAGGGTAAATTCATACATTCCCCCAACAGTATTTGCTCGTAAGTGAATATGATGAACCCGACGAAATTAGAACTCGTATCTCTGATCCCCAAGTCCGAGCCGTTATCCCTTGTACCACCCACACATCCAAGTTTGTACCACCTCCTAATCGCAAATGGTTACACATCTAGATACATACTTAGCATCGTCGATTGTACACGAACCAGTGTTTCAACGTGATATGGCAGTAAGCGCAGTTTGTTGTGAAAATCGTTATATACACTTACAGGTGGGACCCAGTTAAAAATACTTTCAGATTAAGTAACCCAGGTTTTCAGACCATCTACAATTAATGATGTCTTCAAATATATACATCTGACTACCAAGTCACCTTCGCTACTTTATCCTTCAAACTTAAAGGAACAACTCGCTCGACACCCAGCCATGAAGCTACCGCACTGAGCATATGACACCCCTGCTAATATGCAGAAATACACACCGCTTTAGCCCCTAGATGATACGCCCATCTGATTACGTTAAAATATAAAATTGGTACTACTGAACGAGATATTTATTATAGCCCATCAGAAGACATGACAGACATGGCGTAGCATAAGAGCATTATTATTATTATTATTATTATTATTATTATTATTATTATTATTATTATCATTATTATTGACATGAGTGGTTAGAACGTTCGCTTTCTGACCATGAGACCCGGGTTCGAAACTCAATATGGTCGATTTGTCAAGAAGGAGATCTTCCTGATGTTATCGATCTGGAGGCGCAATACCACCGTGCGGTACTTTTGGAAAGTGTCTGAAAAACATAAGACGAGTTGACCCAGGCCTTGCGATTGAAATTGGGTAGAAGGCATCATTGGTGGCCGTCGATAGCTGTGCCAGCACGAAGTCACAAGTCATCGTGACTGAGGGTTTGAGGTGCTGGCCTTGCTCATATTATTGATCACGCTAGATAACACGCTCTTTCCCATAAACTGTACCTAAGGCCTGCTCAGCATAGTTGCAGTATAAACCACAAGTGGGCTCTGTGGGTGTTGAAAAAAAATCAAATGTGCCCGAGCAAGCCCATGGAATAGAAATTTGCTAGTCGCCCTAGTAGATTGGTACTCTCGAATACTAGTGGTCAGCTATAGATTATTATTATTATTATTATTATTATTATTATTATTATCATTATTATTATTATTATTATTGCCTTGCATTTCTGCTGTTTAGAGTTTTCCTATCGTGTCCCAGCCTTAAGAGAAATGGCTTCATGGTATTTTACACTGATCATTTTTCGAAAGAAAAAATACAATAAAACGAAACAAACACTAAGATCACAAACATCTTCGTAATATGGAAGCTCTATTTGTGAATACAATTTTTTGTATTTCTTTAAAGTATGGGCTACCAGGAATCTCTTTTGCAAGTCTATAAGACCCTTTTCCAATCAATCCGAGAGTTCCAACTACAACTGGAATTTTGATGTCCTCATGAGCACCATTTTTAGATTTCCACTTCAAGATCCTTGTATTTTGATAGTTTTTGAAGATCTTCAAAGATACATTACTATCTGCAGGGAGTTCCATGTCAATGAGAAAACACAGTCTCTTCTTCTTGTCAAGTTTCAAGATATCAGGCAGCAAACACATTCTACAAGATATTTGCTGTATCTACAATCGTTGTTTTCCTTTCGTAAATTTCTTATGCTGGATGAAGGTGTTCCCCTCTATTCTTTGGAATTGATACGAGTGCTCTGATGACAGTTGGGACAATCTTGACACGTACATTCAACATTTTCCAACAGCATTACCGTTTTATCTTTGTATAATTTGTCGGAAGCTTGGAATCCATGCTTCCAACACCAACAAATTTTCTCACCGCGTCAACATTTTGCAGCTTCTTATATGTCACAATCTTCATCTTCCCGTACGGCTTACACTTATCCGATTCTGCCAGATGGTAAAATCGTTTCACAGAATTGGTATTTAATGTCTGGTCTTTTACAGACTCTATTGTGCTCTCAGCGTTCACAATTCCTCAAGCAGTTGGTTCCACCTTCCACGATCCTTTCTCTCACGCTCAAACCGTTCTCACTCCTTCATTGCAGCTAATTTCTCAACTACAATCCTCTCTTTATATTTTTTTTACAAGTTTCCTTCGATATTCTCTTTCTTCAATTTTCTAGTGACCTGAACATTTTTCAAATGTTTTTCATTGCAGATTTCAATATAAAGATCGAAAGATCTACATTCACCTGCAACACAATCTTCTAGGCTGATCAATTCACTTAATCCAACTTTTCTAAGTGTATATAATCGGATCCTATTCGATTTATTATATGCAGTATTATTTTGCCAGAGAGTAATTTTAAGTGCCGATTTATCAAGTCCCCTCCGGAGTCTGAATAAAAAGGTCCGTCTCGTTTAGATGGAGAAGGATTTTCTTTTATGATTCAGAGCAAATTTTCGGTAAGACTTGATCCAACATTAATAAACAAAATTATAATTTAAATTCTCCAAACAGTTCTGTTTTTAATTAATATAGCCATTAAAAATTATCTCGTTGAATTTTTTGAGTTTTTATAAAATTAAATAAATGAGGAATAACACACGAAAAATATATATTACTAAGATCTTCTACAAAACATATTTGTAAAAATAATTTCATTCATTTCTAAATAATTCCTGAAACTTTGATTAAAATTTGACAATTATTTGATTTTTGCAAGAATTTCCAATCAATGTGTCTGTTACCGCAAAAAATGACGCCAAAATTTGCTGCTAATTTATAGTCCACACGTGATGCAAGAAACATTTTCAACCAAAATTTAGAATGTTCTGAAAATGATTAAAATATAATTAAATAATTTAAAAATACTTTGATCTTTCCTCTTAATAATGACAATGATTTTGACGATAAAACCTAGTTTTTATCAAGTTTGGAGCATTATTTCATCATAGTATACTATTTCTCAGCGATTTTGTGGAAGTACCAAGTTTTGCGGATGATATGTGAAGTCCCGCATGAAGTCTTCTTATGTAGCTCTAAAATGCTGATGCGTCAAGAAATTTTACTCACATGATTTTTGGTAGCATTCTTTAGAATGCCCCTATCACGCTAGGGATAATCACAGTAATAAGTTTCCACATTATTATTATTATTTTCGACATTGCCTCATTTTTACTACTATCATGATATTTATTTCTACTTTTTGGCCTATTCAGTCTAATTTATGTTACATTAGTTCTTATATTACGTTGGGATAAGTAGAGTATGGGGTTAAATTATCGTAGGAAGATTATTTGGCGCCAATCATTTAAATGGAAAGATTTCTTCAATATTAGCATTGATCACATAACTAATTATGTGTAGGTGATAAGCAAATTGAGCACAGGAGAGTTTCCCCTGGGAAAATTTTTGATCATCGTAGGACGCTACAAAACTAAACATTAATATGTAAAGTAGGCGTGAGCATTAATAGACTCGTTAGATTTAGACCCGTACGAATGCCATAGCTGATGCCAATTAAATATGTAAGCTATCGTTTGTATACAATTTTTCCCGGATCTATGGTTAAAAGGACTCATATCCAACTTTCAAGTGTAACTCTTATATACTAACTATCGCTAAAGATGTAAGTAAAAAAAAAACCGGCTTTCTATGCCGCTCTAGTAAATACCTGACTCATCATACTATCCTCTACCTTTATAAGAGCTAGATCAGACCGAAAATAGAGAACTGCAGCAATATTTGGACGGGAGCTGTCCAATCATGATTTTTGGTACCACTCTTTATCAATGCCCCTATCACGATAGGAATAATCACAGTTATAAGTTTCCACATTATTATTATTATTATTATTATTATTATTATTATTATTTTCGACTTTGCCTCATTTTTACTACTATGTTGATATTTATTTCTACTTTTTGGCCTATTCAGTCTAATTTGTGTTACATTAATTCTTATATTGCGTTGGGAGAATATAAGTAAAAGAAAAAATTAACGAGGGAGAAAATAGAAGAACAGAAATTAAAACAGAAGCAAACAATTGTTATTGCTTTTAAATTTTTGAAAATCAAAGATTGGAAAGCAAGAGGCTAGAAGAGTTTCACAAGCGCAATGAGCGAGAGAAGAAACTGTTAGCCTAAAACTTATGGTTACATCAATCAATTGGAAATGTAAAATAGGACTTTCCTGCCAATTTAGTACCGCGATTAAATTTGTAGTCCCCAAAGAGGATAACTGATTAGAATAATTATCATGAAAGTATTTCTAGAAAATACACTGAGAAGCTACATGAAGCCGTTTGGAAAGAGACTGAAACCGAGATGCCAGGTCAGAAACAGTAACATTGCAGATTTCATCTTTGTATTTAATCTAGAATCTCTAATTGCGCAGTAGAAGCATCGGGCCAGATGTAACTGCAATATCCAATGCCTGGAAGAATGGGGGACTTGTAAATGACTTAAAAATGACTATAAAATTGTCTTAAGAAATTTTTTTATAAGTTTAAAACGCCATTAACATCTATGAATGGCGATTTTTTCTTCTGTGGAAACAACTAATTATATTATTACCGTTATCAGTTAAAATTCTGGTTTGCATCTCAGCTTAAAAATTGACCCCTGGCGCAAGTAGAAAATAAAACAATGTATGATGATGGTCGAATTTTTGTTGTTTGTTTGTGGGTAAATTTTAGCTTTATTTGCTTGTTGGATTTTGTAGCTTTCTTTTTTGTAGGTTTTTTTATTTTATTGTTATTGTCTGTTTCGCTTCTGACTAACAATATTTGTATTATATATCCTTTTTCTTATTTTCTGTGTTGATTGGTTTGCCTTAAATTGACTTTTATTGCATTTTTTCAGATATGTATTTATATTTTTCTCTTCCTTATTTGATTAAAGTTTTTCTCATTTTGTTTCCATCCGTTTGCTCTTCCGTTTTATGCCTTGTTTTCCTTTATATTTTATTTTTATTGTTCATGATTTTACAGTGTATTCTTAAATTTAATATTGCATTACTGAGCTACTTTTATTTGTCTTAGTTTTCTTGTGTGAATATATAATAATTTAATTCATACTTTAGGTTTGTTTGTTTTTATTCTATATGATCATCTTTTAAGGCTTATATTGTAGAATCGATTTTGATCTATTTTCAATATTTCTTTTATCTTTCATATATATATATATATATTTTTTTACTGTGTTTCTTTCACTTTTTTTACCGGTTTCTTTCTTTGCCATATTTATAGCCTTTTCTTATTTCCCTTAACATTCAGACGTATTTATATGAATGTTTATATTGAGTTCAATTTGCTTGGCATGGCATGTGCTTCGTTCCCCCTGGGTTGTGGAAGGAGTAACCGGACGTTGCTATCAGTGTCGAGAAACGACAGATGGGCCGACAAACTGTCCATCTGACGTCTCTTAAGCGTGTAATCTATTTTTGTACGCACACACACACACACACACACATATCTCTCTCTCTCTCTCTCTCTCTCTCTCTCTATATATATATATATATATATATATATATATATATATATATATATATATATGGAGAGAGAGAGATTGGTAATAAGAAAAAAGACATATATATATATATATATATATATATATATATATATATATATTGGTATTGTAAAGAAAAACCAGATAAAACGGACAAGGTGATTAGATAAAGCCTGTTTCATATTGTATTATTTGTCTGCTTACTCTTTTTCAGCCTCATAAAATAAAATCAATGAATAAAACGTGGAGAATAAATAATCTGACAAGATACGATTATAAGTGTAGGAGTTAGAAAACCAAAATATAAAAAATAAAAAAAACAGCATGATTCTGGTATTAGCAGGTTTAGCTTAGCGTCAAACTTTAAGTTGAAGACTAATTCACCGGAGGCTTCTTTACTCACACCCAAAGCTTACTGAGTAAAAATAGCTTGTGAAGAAGTTATCTAAAGCTAAAAGAAAAATATACATAAAAACAAACTAAAATTATTCTTCAGTCAAAGCACGTTCCAATATTTCGTTAATACGTTCAGAGATTAATTTACGTAATCCATCGCTCCGAACTCAATCGCTGCATTATTTACATTGTTTGGTCTGTTATCCCCATATTTGTTGTCATATTCGCAACGTTTCGGTCGTTGTTTCCTACAACTTTCTTCAGGTGATTGGAATTTCGAACTGAACCCTTTATTTCCTCCACCGGGCTAAATTGTTCTAGTTCCACGTACCATGCCTCTTCCGGATATCTCAGCTTCATTTATCTGTCTTTAACTCAACTGTTCACCTCAGCTCTAGCCAGAACTCACAACTCTTATGATAACTCCTCTATCGCATGCGGTTGTGTGCCAGAACCTGGGTCTCCTCGATTTTTTCTTCCTGTGTGTGTGTGTGTGTCTGTGTGTGTGTGTTTTTTTTGTGTGTGTGTTCATCATGTGGCCTGTCTTTGGTGTTTTAACCTGACGAGGCCCATCCTCTCCATCCATTACGAGCAATTAAAACATAGAATACCAGTGACTTCATTGGATTACCGAAGCACTCCATAGAATATCAGAATAAAAATGGTCTTTTCTCGAGTGACGATCCATTCTGACGAAGGGCTACCAGTCAACATTTCTCAAACTTAACCATCTCTGTCTCATTACACTTTCTTTCCACAATGGATCTTTTCATCAGGCTGAAACACATTGAAGCGTGCGTCACTGTATAAAGCGTGAACGCACCCCGATGCACTGCTATGAATATAAAATGGCCAAAACTTTGGAAATTTCATTAGAATATTTATTATCCATTAGCATGCACGGATCATTCCTGTTAATTCACCTCAAAATCAAAGGATTTTATATTTCCTAAAATACCCACCAAATTCTTCTAGAGGCTCTTCCATTGCACTCTAGCTTGGTTGATCTTTGCGATTGTCCCTAATATGGGCGACGAGGGTACGCTATTTCTAAGTGTGGGGTCTGTATTCACGCTCATCCCTATAAACAAGCCAACAACAGGCTTTTTTTCTTTTTTCTTAGTTGTAAAAATTACTTGTAAATTCCTCGAACATCATCCGCACTTACGAAATGTGAATAATTCCCTGATTTTTGGTAATTTTTCATTCTGAGGGTTGGTTTTGTTTCGAGGCATGCTAAACAAATTTTGACTTAATATGTGTAATTTCCCAAAAAAAATTTGCAATTTCTTGGGGCGAATTAATATTTCCGTTAAGTAATTCTGTGGCTGGTCAAAATTGCTACCTTCATGCATGTTGAAATGTTATTTTTCGTCGGAATTCATATATTATATTATAAGAGTATATTTACATTACATCTATGATGTATGTATACTGGCGTAAGTATATATATATATATATATATATATATATATATATATATATATATATATATATGGATCTGATGGATGGGCAAAAAAATCGATTTTAGTCGATATATATATATATATATATATATATATATATATATATATATATATATATATATATATTAGTTTTAAGGTGTGCTATATCTATGGGATAAAGTGCTCAATATCAAAGATAGAGCGTATGTAAATATAAAAGTGAACGTGAAGTCAAAATTCACAGGGGACAGACTGTTTCATGCTAGCTGGCTGATGATTGCGTCTAGCAAGAAACAGTCTGCAACTAAGTATGAGGGCACAGCAACCTACTTCTTAGAACCGAATAGCCAGGCATGATTTTATTATTCTGGTGAAGGCTTGTGCTGAACCAACCACACTTTTTGGGGAGAGACAAGTACAAAGAACTGGTGCATATATTTTGTCACAACATCCCCAAATTACCCTTTACGGTTTTGAATTCTTCTCAATGATTGTCAGCAATGTATTATGCATTTTCTACTCCAGCAGATTCATTTTCCGACATAGATTTAATTGTTTCCTATAGTGTTCCATTTTGTTTGCCAGCTTTATATAATTTCATCTTCACAATTAACCATAGATTTTCGATAGGATTCAGATCGGGACCGATCGTTCCATTATCTTCTCTCCTGTAAACCTTTTACGATCAAAAAATTCACGAGTAACTTTAGATATATCTAAAGGAGCATCTCATTTTGAAACTCTCAGGCATGAATTTGTACCATTGAAAGAAGGTCTTATCCATGGATTCAAATAGTAAGCCTTCTTCTGTTTAATTTTTTCATCGATTTAAATGGTTCAATAATGTTTTCGTCGAATATTCCAGCTTATATCATAACATTGCCACCTCTTTTTGCGCCACAGGCATATCTCCATCGACTAAACTCCATTCTTTGGCCCATCCATCAGATCCATCCGTGAAAATTACTTTAGAAAATCAATTTTCATGTATTTCTTGTTCTAAATTTGATTCTTTAAAATATTTGCTTAACTCAGAAGAGTTTTTGCCAGGGGACTTTACAGATGTGATTTTTTGACGTATTCTACACTCTTTATCTTTCTTGTCTTTTTGAATTCCAGTTTGTTCAAAGATCTGAACTCTGGTAAGAAATGGTTGTTTCGCTATAATTCACTTTAGTTTACGTCCCTCTCGAGGAGACAAGTTTCTTAAAGTTTCTTCCTATGTTTCTAGATCTCAACTTAGTTATAATTTTAACCACCATCTTTATCGCTCGATGATTTTGTGAAGCTTCTTTGATATCACCAAGGTGGAAATTCCCTCACTCAATAACTTTATTTTCTGTTTTTCAATATTTGTTAGATCTTTTCCATGACATATGTTTCAAAATATGTTATGGACAAAACGAAAAATAGTTTTTATTAGATTTTAGAGGCCTTAAACTAATATTAGTTTAATCTATATTATCTGTCTATATTTCTGAGACGAGGTATTATGTACACTATTTACATTATTCGGACTATTGTCCTCATCTTTGTCGCCATATTTATTACAACGTTTCAGCCGTTGTACGCTCCGACCTTCTTCAGGTGTTTGGAATGTCAAACTGAAATCTTTATTTCGCTCACTGGGGTAGGCTGTTCTAGTTCTACGTGCCATGTTTTAATGGATGTCAGTTGTCAGTTACCTCCTGTTAATTCCCCTCTCCAAGTTCTCCACTGCCTTAACCAGGTATTGAACTCTTTTGGGTCCTGTCACTGAATCTAACTAACGCCTTTATCCACTGTGGTATGTGTTCTTGAGAATAATGTAAATAGTTTAATCTACATGTTAACTTCATACTGTATATTTTTTTCAAATAAATCCAATAACTTTAATAAAACCTACCAAAAATGTAGCTCAAGTTTCGTTTTGACATCTAAATTAATCGTTTAATATTTGAAAAATTGCTCAAATCGAATTCTAGTTATGCAACTTCATTCGGACTATATATACTAATTAATTGCTGTTTGCTATAGTTAGCGACAGTATGGTTGTCAGAGGAGCTACAATCAAATAAGATTAAAACCACTACAGTTAGACGAAAAATTTTAGATAAGATCAGGAAACATTTTTTATTTTATATGCCATGTCCTTTCGGGGTGTAGACGATAATGGCTCTCTACCTCCCTCTATCCCTTGTAGCTCTCAACAAGTTCCTCCCCCCTGTTTCCTCCCCCAGACCACATTGTCATCCACATGCTTAAGCCCGCCAGCTATGTCACGCGTGGTTTTCCCTTGTCTCTCTTTCCCTCTACTCGACCCGTGAGTATCAGATTCTCCAGGCCCTCCTTCCTCGTAATGTGTCCCAGGAACTTCAGCTGCCTCTTCTTGATGTTAAGTATAAGTATCGTCCTTGTTTGCATCCTCTCTAAGACAACGTCATTGCTCACACGCTCGGTCCATGTACTCGTTAGCATCCTTCTTTAAAACCAGCGTTTAAACTGGGCCATATCTTCTCATCGCAATCTTGTCCACCCATCTCATCCTAATATATCTCTACATGTCACAATATGCAGTGTAATGCCGTCTTAGTCAATTCAAATAAAATAAAGAAGAACATGATGCACGTCTTTGAGCCAGTAAACTAAATATAACAGAAACAGCGTATGGGCGCAATATTTAAAAAGAAATAACGTAATAATTAAGTGTACTCATCGACATTTACATTTAGAGATATAAAGCTATGATAGATGGAAAGATAGATGGAAAGATAGATATCTCGATATCCATCTATCTATCTATCTATCTATCTATCTGTCTAGATAGATAGATAGATAGATAGATAGATAGATAGATAGATAGATAGATAGATAGATAGATAGATTGATAGATGGATAGATAAATATCTGGATAGATTGATAGATGGATAGCTAGATATCTGGATAGATTGATAGATGGATAGATAGATAGATAGATAGATACCTTGATAGATAGATATCTGAATAGATTGATAGATGGATATCTGGATAGATTGATAGATGGATATCTGGATAGATAGATATAATAGATGATCTGGAATTGGATGTAGAAAAGGTCCTTAAATATCGTGCATCTCTGTACATTCGATGGTTAAAAAGTTGATTACTTTCACTTCTTTCTCTAATTTTATCTTTGTTTCATTTGAAGTGATTTCCTCTCTTCTGTTTCTTCTTTCTTTATCACGAACGCGGCCCACTGCTTATAGTTTCCGTTTCAAATTATCGATTATTCATTACTATAATGTAGTCGAAGCGGTAAAGATGAAAATGCCCTAAACAAAATCAACAAACATTGAACCATTGCCTAATATACTTCCGGATATTTTAACCTTAAATATCAGTTCACGGGGCAACTTTCAAACAGGCAGAAAATGGTTAAAACGAAAAATGATGACATTTGCTATTAAAATCGCACGAATTTTCTATAGTTATACACCTTAATAAATACCAATTGGCCATATGTATTAACCGATGTGAAAGTTGCCAATTTCGCATTTAATTTTCCCTTCGTGAGTTCTCGAAAGCTAATAACCGAATTTAAGATAAAAATGACAAAAATATCAAATTCCAATTTATACACTAACATAAATTGTATCTATGCACCCTTTTAAAAGATCCGCTAGATTCTTCATAGCATTTTTGTAAAGAGTTTTTTTGGTTTGGCAAGAATGAATATCCGTGGATAAATCATAAAGTAAAGGTTATTTTGAAATTAGGCGGTAAAAAGCGCCATAAAGTGAAATATGCATTTGTTCTCCATCTGTGAAAAGGTGCTATATAAAAATTACATTTACTTTTTGATTTTTACCCTCGTAAAATATGTAATTCCCTCTCTGATGTTTTTGTTGTTCTCCAGTCTAGTTGGAATGACTGCGAAAACGTCCCCCCCCTCTCCGGATTTATACACGTCTCATACAGATGCAAGGTAGGATTTCATCCCAGGCAATTTCTCAGCCTCATCCGAAATATTTTTGTTTTCTTTTTGAAGTCAGAACGCTGCTAAGACTTATCTGTATTTCTTTTGTCAGTTAACGCCATTCTACTTTTGTAGAATGTAGCGACATATCAATCTTTGTTGGTTATTTAATACCGAAATCTGAATATTTTACACGTTTTTTGGGGAGGTAGGTGGAGATAAAAATGGTTTTAGTGATATAAGTATTACTAATTAATAAGTAGCTGGACGAGAACAGGTGAATTCTTACATTTCACAAGGGTATTTGTGCATAAGAGAATATAACGAACCCAACTGAAAATAGAACACTATTCTCAGACTAAAAATTCCGCGACATTAAACGTTACAAGAATCGCACCTCTAAGCTTACAGCAATTGGTATTCTCAAGCTGTCTCACACCTAGGTACTGACCGAACTTGACGTATCTTAACTTGAGTGATCTCACGGGAACCGCTGTTTCAATGCGATTTGGCCGTAGAGCAGGTTGAGTTTTTACTTTCGTTGGAAAATCAACATTGCATTCGGTTCAAGGTGGGATTAAGTAATAACACCAAAAATTAGATTCATAGCTTTTATTTTTAAATATCATCAGAGAAGATGTACAGAAATAGATTTTATATATATATATATATATATATATATATATATATATATATATATATATATATATATATATATACATACACTATAGCTTTGTTTTGTTATGAATGTTTTTTTATGAAATTGTCTGTCTATATATATATATGTGTGTGTATGTATATATATATATATATATATATATATATATATATGGACTTTAGGAAAGTTGTTGGTGGGGTGAGAAATAATCCATTGCCCCTAAGTTTGCTACTTTAACAAAATGATTTAGCGAACTCTAGGAATGGATGGTGACCAGATTTATTAAGGTCTGCAGAAGTAAGAAACAATTTTTTCCATGGTTGAATGTACCAACTTTTCAAAAGGGATTTTTACTGTTTCAGGGTTTGTATGAAAACGAGGACACACTACATGTATGTAGTTGCTTATATGTGTGTATATGTATATCTATATATGTTTGTATATATGTGTGCATGTGTGTAGGTATGTATGTATGTGTGTGCATGCATTGTATATATGTGTTTACTTGTGTGCCTGTATGGATGTGTATATTTGTATATGTTTTCTATGTATATAACACACACATACGCACACACACACATATATATATGTGTGTGTGTATGTGTGTGTTATATACATAGAAAAACATATACAAATATACACCCCAACAACATTCCTAAAGTCCAAACATTGGTAGACTCTCGTTACTATAGCTTTGTTTTGTTATGAATGTTTATTTGTGATTGTGTGTTTTGATGTAATTAATACCGTGGTATGTTTGGATCTGTAATTGTTGCTAGCTAAGTTTGAGATAAGACAGACTGAAGACCAACCTTTCTCCATCAGACACTTCTTTATCTTGTCCTACATTTTGTATTTTCAAAATAAATATTGATTTCCTCTTTGGTACCTAGATTTTACGACTTCACGTATTGGCAGTAAGACATCATCATTTTATGGATGAACTGGCTAGATGTAACCGTAAATTCTATGCTAATAGGTTCTTCTATCGCAATTACAGCTTGTGGAACTCTCTTCTAGCTTCTTGCTTTCCCGTCAACGTTGACCTTTAAAAATGTAAATACAATATCAATCGTTATCTCTTGTTTTCTTAATACCTGTTTTTTTTATTTTTCTCTCTCTTTTTTTTTCTCATATTCTCTGACAATCAGTAAACCCGTACGTCTTAGTGGCTTCATTGTCTTGCTTGGGAAAAATAATTAGAAATAATGCACGTCAATCCTAAAAGGTAAGTTGTCTTCAAACGCTCGTCCAATGAAATGAGCAGTCATAGAAATTAAATGCGCATCAGAACAAAACTGACTACACGCACTCTCAATCGGCAAGTCCCCAATGGTCGAAAGAAAATGATAATTAGATGACGGATCGATATAATACACATGTTAATAGTTGTTGTTGCGGCCTGAGGAGAACGGCTAACGCTCCCAGCAAATGAACGACTTGGCTACTGTAATTATTTCTTAGTTTATAATCCCGCTTTCAGATACAGATAAGGCGAGGAAAGCAAAATAGTGATAGGACTTGACGAGGAAAGCGCTTTTGCCAGTCGAGTGGATATTTATTAAATATTTACACGCCCCAATGAGCACAGTGAGACACACACGCACATACGCGCCCAGTGAAATATGTGCGCATGCATGGAGCAATATTAACGAACAAAATCAGGGTTTTATACATTTTTTATTTTATATCTAATATTCGAGTACGTTCACACGCAGCTGCTGATAGATAAGGAGATAGATAGATAGATAGATAGATAGATAGATAGATAGATAGATAGATAGATAGATAGATAGATAGATATGTAAACAGATGCATAGATAGATAGATAGATAGATAGATAGATAGATAGATAGATAGATAGATAGATATGTAAACAGATGCATAGATAGATAGATAGATAGATAGATAAATAGATAGATAGATAGATAGATAGATAGATACGTAAAGAGATACGTAGATTGATAAATACGTAAAGAGATGCGTAGATAGATATGTAGATAGATCTGTGGATAGATAGATGTATAGATATATATAGTCGTATAGATAGATATGTAGATAGATCTGTGGATAAATAGATGCATAGATAGATATGTAGATAGATGTATAGATAGATATGTAGATAGATGTATACATAGATATATAGATAGATGTATACAGAGATCTGTAGATAGATGTATGGATGGATATATAGACAGATATGAACTCAAATAACTCTTAGCACGGATAGATGGACTGAAATGCTGTGTCCGTTGTTTTCCATTTCACATAAGCAAATCTATTTTCTTCTACAGATGGTATTAATGGCAGGATAGACTGTGCCCTCCATCTTTGTTTGGTAATCAATCTAGGAGAAAGATAATTCTGCATTCAAAACAACACATTTAAACATTAGCCCTCTTTTTCACGTGTCAATGTACAGTTTGAATTGGGATGCAAGTAAAACTAGGTAGCGCAAATAAAATAAATTTCGTAAACGAAACTTAGTTATAATTCCAGTCAAAATGGCTTTTTCAAACGCCAAATATTACTTCATTTTATTCTCTCTCCGCCATCTTGTAACTGACATACTAAAATATTTTCAGAGAAGAGTAACAGAGAAAATACATAGTTGATAAACTATCCAAAATTTCTTGGGCTTAAAACGAAACGGCTACTGTATGTATTGCCGTTTGTATGATAAATATGGACACCGTTGGCAGTAACAGAGAGAAGGACCCAAGTATTTGAGAACAAATGCATGAGAAAACTCCTTAGCGTCTCTACCGGGAACATAAATCCAATGTGTTTGTACGGAAAAGGGTTGAAAGTTTTATGGGTCACCAGGAACATCTTCCTCTACAGTCAAACGAAAAATGGCGTGGTTTGAACACGTTACAAAGCACGACAGCCTGTGTAAGACCATCGTGCAAGGCACCTTTGAAGGTGGACGTAGTAGAGGACGCCAACGTAGAAACTGGTTGGACAATGTCAAACAATGGACAAGTATAGCTATACTAGAGTTGCTCATGGTTGCCGTTGGAGACCGTTGTTGAGTAGATTCAATATGGTTTCTGCATTTAGACCCATCTACGATTACAAAAGTCATGAGGATGACGATGATGGAAAATATTTTTTTATATAAACTATTAAGCTGGGTCTTAAATAATTTCTTCAAAAAAACAGTGCAATTATATTTTATTCAATTATATATTCGCCATTAATTGCAGAGTCTTGTGACCACTTATAAGGCGTCTCGTCGATACCTTTTGAGTAACATTCCGTAGGTTTAACGTGAAAAACTTCTCAAACTCTGGAATTTTTTGTTAGAGAAAGTTTCCCCCGTCAAAGTGATCAAAATATGTTATCGGTCGACACAAAGTGAATATAATTTTTTTGGTGGGGACAAAAGACAAACTATGTTTGAAAAAAATTTTCCTGTGTTATTCCTGCTGTCTTGAGATGTCATAGAGAATATTTTTCCCGACTGAAGAGTTGTTTTCTGCTATTATTTCAATGCGATAAAAGCCGATAAGATTGAAAGGAGTCACTGAATGTGAAATAAATAGATAACATAAAAGGAAAAAATATTTAGCAAGTCAAATAACGATTTACATTGCATTTAAATTTTTGAAGATCGTATTTAGCAGGAAAGTACTAAGTCTGAAGAACCACACAAGCGTTGATGTTCTCGACTGTTTTTGAACACTAATGTGCACTCTGAAGCTGCTGAATACATAAATGAGCATTATGATTTAAGTATGTCATCACAAGTACAATATATACTTCCTTCCATTGAACTCAGCTTTTAGGGTCGATTGTGGAGGTATATGCCTGTCAATCCACTATGTTGAGCATTGTCGTATGTAATAGATATTTCATCACCTTTTATGATGTATTTAAGGAGCGGTTAGCCAGAATGATTCATTCGTCATTAGAACTGGTTTCTAAAAGACAGAAATTACTCAACCTAATAAATAGCTGCTTCTCAAATCTGTGAAGGTCATTCTTAAATATTCAATAATTCTGTTACGATTCTTCAAACATTTTTTTACATCCTCCAGTCAAAGAAATCAGTGATGTACGTTCACAAAAGTCTAAAATAATTAAAAACCATTCAACATGAAAGTGTAATTTGAAAATATTTGGAATACCTCAAGGGCGCACCACTTCTCGTCCTAAAATCATTCCCTAACCCATCGCACTGTCTCCATTTTGTTGGTATCGCAAGCTGTGAGAATTGTTATTCGCCAGTAGCTACCCAGCTTTTTTTTCCTATTTGTCTGGCACAAAAGAAAAAAAAAGTTTGAAAAATCTTACAGTTATTCCATTACACATGTTATTCGATTTTTCCTATGGATGATTTTGAAAGAAGCACGACTACATTTTGATAAATCCTTATTACCACTACGCCTAAAATGTCTCTTATGTTGTTAATAAACATAGATCGGCAAGACAAACTCGAAGCGGGCACATATCAAACTCACACCGGTATCAAATCATTTTTTCATGTTCAATCGTTACTTTAAGATGATCTCAGAGGAGATTGAAAGTACTTGGGGAAATAAAAAAAATGAAAAGAAACTAAATGAATTTAATATCAACATTAAGAAGTCGATCATAGAATTCGAGAAGATTAAATTAAAAAGACATAATATTTTCAGATTATATATAAAATAGAAACTCGGATGAGTTCTACCACGGAATATGTGATCGAGCTGCGCTTTTTCGAGTCTAATTCGCTACCTCTTCGTCACCGTTGGAACAGCTGGTACGACGTTTGCCTGTTAACGTAACTGTCCGGGTTTTAATTCTCGGTAGTGGATGCGCACTAATGATGAGTCCCAAATATAGGACGAAACGGCCGTCCAGTGCATTCTGTTGAGGTTTCTTCTAGACACGATGAATTACTTAATTATAATTATCTCGAATCCTCTTAATTTCTATCACTTGTATATCCTTGCTTGAACCGGCTTCTGATGCTCTGGATGGAGCGACTTGGTGATAGTAGTCGTGGCTCGTGAGGGCACAGTCCTATGGGTAAAAAAGAAAGCGTTGGCCGAAAGGGTCCTAAAGGTACAATAATGACGTCTGTTTTGTTCAAGTTTATGTTCTACTTCTGTGGGTACAAGTCTTTGTTTATATATATATATATATATATATATATATATATATATATATATATATATATATATATGTATATATATATATGTATATATATATGTATATATATATATGTATATATATATATATATATATATATATATATATATGTATATATATATATATATATATATATATATATATATATATATATATATATATATATATATATATGAAGAAAGAACGGTAAGATATATAATCCGGTGTTCTTATAGATATTTTTATTTTTACAAAATAGTGCTCAATGTAAATTTACGGAGCATTAATATTATAAATTAATTGATTTAAAATGTTTTTTCGCTACACAATTCTAACCATGTTTCAAAAATGGAAGCTAAAACCTTCGATATATATATATAATCAGAAATCAGTTAGTAAGTGTATCAAGCTAATGAATTATTGACTCATTCTCCTATTGATTTGTCACCAGTATTTGATGATGCCCTGTCATTAAAATAAATATCGCTGTTTCGTATGTTAAGCGTAATCCTTCTAAATAGTGTTTTTACGTTAGTGTCAGGTGAAAGTGTTAAATTTCTTTCTCGGCTCAATGCACTGTATGGGCTAAAGGCTGTCATTTTCTTACCTTACCCGATCTTTGCTTTACGTATTATAATTGTGTTCCTAATTTTTCAAATTATCGATTTTTAATCTTATTAATCTGCCATCGGCTTGAGATGCAGCGATACAGCCAATCGTTCATAGCGGAAACAGGATAAACAGCGAGCTTGGATTATGGTTCAGCATTTTTATGATTTGATCAATAAATCATGATATCCTGAAATGCAAAACAATAGACAGATTCGAAAAGCAAACACCCAAATAGAAGATATTTTCATTGGTTAGAAAAATAAAGGAATATGATAATATTTTGGCTTTATTTAGTTGTAAATTTTTAAAAATGAAAAAAATCTTTGATTTCTTAATAAGAGTTTTTATTCTTGTTTTAAATATATTCTTTTTATTTTATTCCATATTTAGTTTTCATTTACTTTTGATTTTTGCCAATTGACAAGTCCGGACAGTTTTGCTGTTGTTGTTTCAAAATTGACAAATATGAAATGTTCGAATGATTTTTATTGAACAACTGACTTTCATATTTTATTGTCCGTCTCGTTATTAAAATCGATTGCTCTCATTTGCCTCAGCCATTACTATTCCGATGTGATGTCCATCTTTCCTTCCATTGTTTTACATTTCTCCCCTCCTCAGCTTCCCATCATGCATCACTTTAGTCATATTATATGCTAAAGTTACGTTTTTATATTTTTATTAGATTTTATTTTTGCATTTTGAAGTTGCCTGTTTGTTTTGTTTCTTTATTTCTGGCTGTATTTATTTCAATACTTATTGATATTTTTTTTTTTTTTTTTTACATTTCTTTCCTTCAGTCGAATTGTTTTAACTTTTTTAATTCGTAATGCTTTTGTTATTCTGTTCTTTAATTTTTAGGATTTATTCTTTTCTTTACCTTTTTAAAACTTCCTTTTCATTCTTATTTGTTTTCCTCGTTTTCTCTGTCTGTTACACGCCTTAAGTGTCTTATTTAAAAGTATCCTGTGTTCTTCTGTGTCTCTTACCACTTGTCTACATATTTAAATTTCCTTCCATTTATGAAAGTTTCTTGTCGTGTTTTGTTTTCCTTTTCTGTCGCACGACTCGAATTTTTTGTTTTTCTCTCCTTTTTATCTTTCTCGTCATATTTTTACCTTCTCCCATAGTTTTTTTTCTTCGTATTTTAATTCCTTTATCCGTTTCCAATGCCTCTTCTCCCCTTTCTTTTGTCCTCTCCTTCATTCTTCTCCTAACCTCTTCTCCTCCTCTTATCGATTCTCTTCTGCGAGCTTTCTCTCTTCACCTCACCTTTCCTTCTCTCTTATCCTTACATCTTCTTCTCTACTCTACTCTTCTTGCTTCCCCTCTGCTACCCTTCTCTCTTCTTCCCACCTCTCTCTTCTCCTCACCTCTCTCTTCACCTCACCTCTCTTTTCTCTTCACCTCTCTTTTCTCTTCACCTCTCTCTTCTCCTCACCTCTCTTTTCTCTTCACCTCTCTCTTCTCCTCACCTCTCTTTTCTCCTCACCTCTCTTTTCTCCTCACCTCTCTTTTCTCCTCACCTCTCTCTTCTCCTCACCTCTCATTCTCTCATCTCTCCGCCTTTCCTTCTCTCTTCTCCTCACCTCTCTTCTATCCCATTTCTTCTCCTTATACTTGATTTTGCTTTTCTCTTCCCTTTTTATATCCAATTCACTTTAAACTTTTCCCTTTCTAAGTTTATCTTCTTGATTTCGGCTTTATTTCTTTCAATGCTAAGCAATCTGGAGAAAATATAGATCAGCGATTGACGTTGTCTAGCCTCAGAACAGTTACAGGTGGCACATAATAACTCTTAACATTAAGGAAGAAAAACTTCCCTAATTACCCATGAGGACATGGTCTGTTATAACGAATACTTTCTGTTTTCGTATGGTGATTATTAAGTGTGCAAAAATTTCCAATGAAAAACTATCTTTAATAGTATATTCAGCCTCCATTTTTTAAAAAAATGGCGTAGAGAAATTGTCTAGATTTAAGAGTACTGTAATCTTTTGGAGTGCAACTGAGTAAACAGTTATTGTCGTATCATGTGAAAACGTGTACACGTTTAGTCAGATGAAAATTAGTGTGCTTGTGTGCACATAGAATTTCCAG
>OZ010581.1:78678140-78740640 GCA_963932145.1 Acanthosepion lycidas | reverse complement strand
TTATGTATATTAGGTTGGTGCAAAAATAATATCGTTTTTTTTATATGTGTGTGTGCTTGCGTGTGCGTGTGTGTTTGTTCATATACAAAGTGATGAGGGAAAAATTCGACTCCCCTCTTCCCAAAATTTCAGAAAATTATTGGACATCTATTTTTGAATCCGTTTTTTCGTTTTTTTTTTTTTTGTGTTTCTTTTTGTTTTTTTGCACGGGCTGATAAATTTTCAGAATTCGCTTACATATAATGAGCATTCAAGCAACAAACCCTTCATTGATGAATGTTTAATGAAATGCCAGATTTTTTAAAACATTTTCATGAAAATGTTCTATACACGGTAAAATAGTTCGATGTAAGAATTGCTATTCGTTTAGCAATTACGACAAATCAAATCCAAGGATTTAATGGCAAAACTCTTATTTTAGATGGTGGCTGTTTTCTTGAACTTCATTCTTTCTCCGTGTCGATTAATCAAATTGTTGCCTGTCCCACACGTTTTATTTCAGGTTTAGGTTCAATTTGGAATTTATGAAACACCCTTGATTAACGATGTAGACAACGTATGTACATGTATATCGTGCCAGTCAATTTAATGAAGACCCCGCATTCATTTTTACACAGCAACCATTCTTTGTTCAATATAATCCCTTTCCTTTGAATCTGGTTTTGAATATTAATGACATATCCGAGCATTATAGGCTGCGAAATTATTTATTTACAAATATATATATATATATATATATATATATATATATATAATGATATGTGCGTGGGAAAAGTTACACAATGCATGTGCTTGTAATTTCCCGGTGAAATGAATATTTCAATATTTTTGTTTAAATAAAGTTGATATTTATATTACATTCATAATTATGTATGAATGCATTATTTGTTCCTCTCCATAGATAGATAGATAGATAGATAGATAGATAGATAGATAGATATGAACAGACTGATAGATAGATAGATAGATAGATAGATAGATAGATAGATAGATAGATATAAAAGACTGTTAGATAGATAGATAGATAGATAGATAGATAGATAGATAGATATGGTTGGTACATGATACGAGTTGAATCGATAGCTTTAATTTTAGTTTCCTCTATTTGATAGTGCAACTGTTAGCTCAATGAATATATCGCATGCGTCCCGGTGCTAAAAGCATGGAATGTTTAGCATAATTTGTTTTCGCACCTTAAAATGTAATTTACTGCACATTGACAATAGTGTTATGTGTTCATACTGTATTGTGTGATTGATAAAATAACAGCGTACATTTCATGTAAGCCTTGACAGAAAACCTATTGAAATATAAATGAAACTGTATTTTGGAGGCTGTTGTTACATTGATTGTCTGGTTACGATGTGTCAATGATTTTGCCACATTATCCCAGTAAAAACAAAATAAGAACAGCCTAATACATGAATGCAATCGTAGATTGATTGGGGTCGAGATTATAATGTAGCGTTTCTCAGCCGTGGTTTCCCGGAACCCTAAGGTTCGGCAAAAGGTTCCCAAGTGTTCCTCGAGAACAGTTGAGATAAGATAATGCACTTTTGACTTTTTATTTAATTTCATATACGTAATATTACTAAACACATACAATATATTCTTGGTTATTGTAATATTGTAATATAGACATCATACTAACCTATTATGTTATTAAAAGTATAACAATCATTGGGAATATATTTAGTGATGTCTGTACTGCGCCAGTGTGGAATAACTTTTACTAGACAGTAGCCAATCAGCGATTGAGAACTGTACCTAAAATTTGACAAAGATGTATTAATTTTTCCTTAAACCAGTTATTCAAATATATATACTATGATATTTACCACGGGAACTACGTTGAAAATAAAATGAGAAAGATGTGGTATATAATTTTGTTTTGGCGCAGGGGTTCCTTTAGGGGTTACGCAAGAATAAATAGGTTGCGATTTACTGTTATAGTGTGATTGTTAACTTCGTTCTTGTTGATGGCTCCATATCATGTGCTACGCCAAGTTTTAGATTCGGAGTTGTCATATATTGTTTGGCGACTATGTAAGGAGAGCTCAGTTTACCTTCCTATTAGATTGTTCAAAAATAATGTCAGATTTTAGAATAAACCTTTTGTGTTCTAATTATTATATTAGTTGCACAAAATTATATTACAGAATCAGAATGTTTGGTTCGTCCTCTGTTTATTTTATATCAAACTATTTGATAATCTAAGTTAAAACATTATATATCCTTCATCTTGAACATAAAAAAGGAGAGATCCATTTACTTTTTTTCATGGGTTTAAGCATGGTCATAATGCTCCTCAAACTGCTACTAACACTAAAAGAACATAGATTGAAGAATACACTTGTGACCGGAGAGTACGACTTTATCTGAAGTGTTGCAGTGGCGATAAAAGATCTGGAGATCAAATTGGTAAAGGACTTCCATCTGCAAATGACAACCAAAACTCTAGTCGAACAAATCCCACGCCAAAGTGTCTAAGAAATGCCTCGGATAATGGCATTCAGTATTTCAATAATATCAGATTCCCTGAAGAAAATTGGCAAGGTGATAAAGAAGCTGGTTAAATGGCTTCGACATGAAATCGGGGAAAGTCAAAGTTTTCGACATTTTGAAGTGTTTTCGATGCTGCATCGGCGAAATTCGAATGATCCATTACTTGATTGTATAGTTACCTGCGTCGAGAAATGAAATGGATCCTTTATGATAATCTTAAACGATCCGATCAATGTCATCATCATGACGAAGCCCCCACCCCCTTCAAAAAAATATTCCAAAAGCAAAATGGTGACAATCTGGTATTGGTGCTATCCGTTCTTTCTAGAATCTAACCAAATTCTCAGTGCCGATGTTTACTGAAACCAACTGAATGGAATCCGCATTCAATTAAATAAATTGTGATCAGGACTGGTTAATCGACGATGTCCAATTTTGCTTCACGTATTGCGAAGATGACACTGCTGAAATTCATCGATAATAATATAAATAAGATACGAGACTTTGTCACAATCATATAGAGTTGATCTTTCGCCTACTTTCTATCATCTTTTATCTACAAGACAGAAAGAATATACAGAAGATGCATTCGTAGATTTTTGGCGTTCAAACCTTTAGATGTTTATCGTAAAGTTAGCTTATAACTCTGTGGCTGAAATGTATAGCTGTTCCTATTTTTACAGATTTTAACACCGTTTAAATACATTATTTCAGGCATAAAAGTTGATTCTAAAATCGGACATTATTTTCCAAACATAATATTTAACCCGTAGATTGGGGTAAAAAGAAATGGATTTGTACTTTTTCTTATTCCGATTCACTAATAACTGCGCCCGCTGCACATAGTAAGAATAGTTTGTGAACAAAACCTGCATAAATTAAGGGGTAACTTGCTTGTATCAGAACAAGTTGTGAATTTATGGATCTTATCTTCATGGGATTGGATGGAATATGGCTAACTGGATGTAAGATGAAATAACTTTCTCAACATCATGAAGCATATACATTGCAAAAAACTTCATTCAACTTAACAAGTGATGCTCCGAAGAGAAATATTATTCATCCTTTCTTCCCCACTGTCTCCATCAACTGCTACAAATTGCTTTGGGCCACTGGGAAACAGATTCTTTGAAAAGATGCACGATGCAAAGCATTCCTGGTAAATCAAAGAATATAATACCTCCCTTGAGTTGTTATACATTGCAAGAACTGAGCTACGGTTGTTGCAAAAGGGTGAAAATAGTTTTCTAATTTTTAGAAATTGTTTCTTCCAACTTAAAACAAGTTACTCTACGACTGCTATTGTTACCATCTAACACAGTATTCCCTACCGCATGGTCGAGTAACCTACGGTTAAAACAGTTTCTTCAAACAAACCTTCGTTATGAGGACGGAAGCTAGACACCAAGATGGATTTTTAAACAAGAGGTTAATAGCCAGCTAAACTGGGATCCCTAGTTATGTATGCAATCAATGATATGTGGTCGCTGGGCAGAGGACTTCCTAGACTGAAGCCAAAGTTTCCTCCGATGGAATCAATCACCACGTTCTGTGTGACCAAGCCGAGACTTCGATGTGAGCATTGGCTGTGATTTGAACCGGTGTGTAATGTTCTGCGCTAGGTTTACTTGACCAAGATAAGATCAGCCTGCTTTCAGCCCATGTCAGGTGATCAGCTGCGTCGTAAACTTATGACCATACCAAGCCATGGGACTGATGGAAATGGTACTGATGGTGATGATACTGCCAGCACTATTATTTTGGCGCATCTACTGTGACAAATAGATTAGTACCTTACTTTACCCAATTTAGGAGTAGGTTTTGCTATCACCGCAGAAGCAAATAGTATCCAAATAAGTGCGGGAACATCTCCATTTCATGGCCAAGCTCGCCTAATTATGAGACATTATCTTGGAGATACAAATTTACAAGCTTCAGTATATTCTTGGAAATGGTCAATATCCCCAACATTCTGTGTGATGATGTCATTTTTGTCAAAGAATGTCAACAATCCCCATGAGTATCGAACCGACAGTTTTACAGTGAGATTTTTAATAAAAAAAAAAATTATCAAAAGCTTTTCTTTCTGCGTCTTTGTGTGTTAGAAGAAAGCAACGGAGAGATCGTAAATTGTGAGAATAACACAACAGCCGATAATAACAACAGTGATGAGGCAAATAATCCGGATGTAAATAACGTAAATAAACTTAGGTTAGTTTACTACAAGTTTATCAGAATCAACAAATACCTGAAGAAGGCCTGAAGGTATAACAGCCGAAACGTTAAAATAACAAAGACGAAGAAATAGTCCGAATTTTAATAACGTAAATAAACTTAGATTAGTTTAAATTAGTTTAATACAAGTTTATCAGAATCAACAAACACCTGAAGAAGGCCTGAGGTTAAAACAGCTGAAACATTATAATAATAAAAGATGAGGCAAATAGTCCGAAAGTAAATGATATAAATAATGCTAAGTCTTCCTCGAAGAAATTGAGTCAGAAAGTTAATGTTTTAGATTTAAGCTACCAAATCAAAAGCCATTTTTATTTGGTAACCTTGAGTCGTAATGGATTTATTTTCTAGGCTGTTACACTGAATTTTTTTGTCAAGCAATCCGGGTCTTCTCTATGTAAAGAGGCGTAAACATGTAGGCGTTTGTGCGGTGTATGGGAAGATATTAATCAAGAGCGTTGATATATAGCAACACCGTGCTTCTTAATTGGGTCGTCACGTTTCTCTTTCCTGAAACTCATTTTCGTAAGAAAGCACAGAAATTAAAGAAAGTCTTTCAATCTCCAGAAACGGCGATCGTATCAATAGCGAAATAAAACCTGACAGCAAAAAATGACAGCAACAGACAAATAAAAGGAAAATCATAAAACGTACATTAAAATGCAACTAAAAGGTAAAAGGTGTAGGTTTTGAACCAGATTGATCAATAATATGTAAAAGTGATTGTTTGACGTTTTTCGTTTATGTTTCGTTCATTTACAAATTATTTATTATTTTGAGATATATTCTTATTTATATTGATTTTAATAACATTATTCTCAACTATAAACAGACGACTAAAACATTACATTACATCGCCATCTTTCTTTGAATTCCTTCTTAAAGAATCTGAATTATATCTAATACAAAAAATAGATGCTTAAAAAGATCAGCCATAAATTAGAATGCAGTGACACCGCACTGCGCTGGTTTGACCCCACAAGACATTAGAACTCCCACTAGACATCCACAATCACGAACAGACATTACTATCTGATGCCCGCTTAGACCTACAAGAATCATTACAAACTTGAATACATATAAAGTTATCTACGGTTTTAATGGACGTGACACGTGTATGAACAATGTGAACTGGCCCAAACCAAATTGAAAATATCAGAGTTCCTGTTTTTTTTTGTCTTATATTATCTCTGTCTCTGGCGAAGATTTAATAAAAGTCAAACATGTTAGATTAATATACGTTTCCTTGCGGTTCTTTATTTTAACATATCTGATCTGCATTTGGACTCATATATATATATATATATTCACGTTGGGTTCATTATATTTATGTACGCATAAATAACACTGGAAAACGTATGAAGCTTTCGCTTCTTCCCCGAGCTATGGGTTAATTAGTAAGACTTGCAACACTGAGATATTATTGCCACAAAAAATTGTTACAATGTCAAATTATTCCCTAGCTTTAAATAACGCGCAAAGAGTTTGTACGACCTGATAAGGCGTAAAAAATGAATCAATCAAGCCTAAAATTTCTCAGAATTTCCTGATTATGATGATGTGATCGTTTTGTCGTATTTTTCTTTAAAACTTCTTCAGTGCCATCATGCACAGTACATAGTATTGTCAGTATCCATCTGCGGAACCACATTTCTGTTTCTTTGAATCGTTACTTCAGTCACAGAGAAGTTGTTCTGAATTAACAGCCATACAAGAGGATAGATATAATATCTGTTCAACACTTAGCTTCTCACATAATTTTCAATTTCTTAATATTTTACTTTGTTTCTCGAAGACTCTATCCCCTGTTCTGATACTATGCAAAGAGTCCTGATAAATTCCAAAAAAAGAATTTGCTATGTTATCGGTCCTTACATGGCATCTCGGTTTCACTCACGTTCCCACTGACGTAAAGTAGCTTCCTTGTTCTTTTCTATAAATATTTTCATTTACTTTATTTACATTGTTCAGACTGTTGCCCTCATCATTATTTTCATATTCACGACGTTTCGGCCTTTGTGTGCTCCGGTCTTCTTCAGGTGATATATGTTATAATTTCGAGCGAACCCTTTAGCTAGTCCACCGGCGTATATTGCTCTAGTTCCACGTGCCATGCCTTTTCTGGATAACTCAGTTTCAGTTATTTCGCTTCAGTAACTCAACTTCCCAAGATTTTGCTCACCTCTGCAGGTATGGAACTCGTGACTCTTTTGGATTACTCCAACCAGCGCTTTTATCCACTGGGGGGATATCAGCGAATGAAGCTTTGGGACTTTGAACATGTCTCTGTAAATGTTTTTTCTAGAACTCGTATTAGAACTTGTTATTGTTTTTCTCTAGTATTCTGTATGACTGGTTCCCATATTGTATTCAAATCTATGCTTGACCGGCTTAGAAAATGTTTGTGGCCCTGCATATGTGCTGATTCCTTAAGTTTTCGTATTTTCCAGTGATGTTCTCTATCTATTATTTCAACCTCATCCCACATAGGGCGGTGTTCTCGCTTTTCCCTACATATATGAAGAATAGACCTTGTTAAGATCCGCACAATTCATTCGTTGGAAGATATTTTAATAATTCATTGAGAAAGTGATTATATAACGACGACAGTTTAGATCCTTCTGAAAATGTTTGGTGCCATTCATGACATACATATGAAAGTCACGATATGATAATAAGAACACGACTTAAGTTTTCAGGTCCATGCATTCCTTCAAAGATATCTTTTTATAAATTTACTTTTTGCATCCAATATCAGTACAGTTTCAACAATAGGAGTAGATAGGTTCTCCTATCGTCCGTTTCTTACTCCTCCCCGATATTTTGAACAGGAGTAGAGGTTTTACCCTTGTTTACTGAGGAGGACTGGGTTTTCAGTTGCTTCAACTCTGTCCTTCTGACATCTCCGTCTAAAATCTGAAATGTTAATATGTAATTATTTTCCTCCTCCAATAGCATTAGATAAGTTTGTCTATCATCTTGTTCACACTCTTCTTCAGTCTTTTGAACAGGAGTAGAGGTTCATCCCTTGTTCCCTGTTTAGGATTGGGTTTCCAGTTCCTTCTAAAGTCTACTTCAAGTCTATACTTCTAACGTCTCCACTTGAACGCTGTAATTTTATTCGCTAAGTAAATCTCTCTTTCCTGTTATCTTTCTCTTTGTTACGCTAATACAACTCACACAGTAACCCTCTACCTTGATTGGCTCTTGGAACTTGTATTGGGTGAATATTATTAAAGACAAAGTCAGTTTATGTTGATAAAATTATGGCCATCGATATTAAATCAAGTTAATTCTTTTTTTTTTGGGGTCGTCTCGCTGTATAAGTCTAGCGAGAAGACACATCCTTGTCTTATGCGGCTTTGTATTTCTTGTATATTGGTTTTACTTGTTTTTTATCTGCGTTCAAGTTACTTTTATGGTTTTATTAGACTGGCATAATTATCATTTATACTGCTTACATTTGTGCTATATTTCCATATGTACTTTTGTTTTAATTAAATAATCATAATTTATATTTAATTTATTTCTTTATAATTTGTACTTAATTCTTTCCGGTAAGTTGCAACATTTAAAGCTGCGCCATTTTGTAGTTTTGTTTCAGGAACAGGTTTCTTAAAATACAGATTTTTATGTATTATGAATTTTTTTATTTTAAATTTAAAAATAAAATGCAATTTTTTTCTCTAATACTTTTTTTAATATATTTATTTATTCGCGTTTTAGAAAACCCGATTGCAATGATGATCGTATCACTTTAACTAACCGTTCGTTAAATATGTAAAAGGTGATGAAAAAAAATTTGAGAAGGATAAATTTCTAAAACAGCTACTGGATAGAATATAATGTTATGCATGTGGTAGAATGACTGGAGTATTGTTTATTTCGAGTTCTTAAAACTCAATTAAATGCTATTTACACTATTTAAATCGTTCAAATTGTTGTCCTCGTCTTTATTTCAATATTTCCCCCCGTTGTTATACGTTGGAAAGTCGAACCGAACCCTTTCAATCAACGGGGGTAGATTGTTCAAATTCATCGTGCCATGAACAGTCTGCCTTCGTGATCTAAATAAAGGATTCGGTTCGAAATTACAACGTATATCAACTGAAGATGTTCGGAGCGTACAACGTTCGAAACGTCGTGAATTTTGCAATAAAGATGAGGACAACAGTCCGAACGACGTAAATAGCGCAAATAATTAGAACACCTCATATCAGAAATATAGACAGATACAAATTAAATGCGAAATACACACATGCAGACCCATATATATATATATATATATATATATATATATATATATATATATATATATATATATATATATATATATGTATGTATGTGTGTGTGTGTGTGTGTGTGTGTGTGTGTGTGTGTTAAGATGCGGGAACGTGTCCATAAAAGTTTACTCATAAACCCGATTCGATTGTTAGAAAAAAAAATTGATTCTCCACCATTGCAACGCAAAACCCCATGTAGAAAGAATAACACTTTTTTTTTTTTAACTCTGTCTTATGTACCACACCTACCATTTTCAGTTGACCTTCAGACAAACAATTATTACCTTTGTCGATTGCTGCAAAAGGGTTTGCTGGCGAAAAATTTCTCCAGTGAAAACCAGATTCAAGTGTTCATCGAAACCATTATGTTGAATATGTAATTGAATAAAATGTAAATTTACTTTTAAGTAAAAAGTTGATGGACAAAAACGAAAATTATTTACGACACAACCCGATTTGGTTTTGGTCTGAAGAAGAAAGCAATAAGATCTATTTTCAATTATCGAAACAGATTTGGACACAAAAGTGATGATGATAAAACTAAAGATAACATCATTTTATGTCTGAGTCGCTCGAACTATCCGTTTATTTATCTATCGATCTATATCCATATTTCACTGCATTTCAATCTGCTGTCTTCTATTCTATTCGCGATATCTAGGTTTTTATCTAATCAACCCAGGTTTACTAATTCTTTATTTGGAATTTCTAAACCCCAGTGACCTTACGTTCAAACACATAATGGCAGGAGCAACCTGTCCACCTAGTTGACTCAGTAACCTAATAGGCACCACCATGACAACCATCTGCTACAGATTAAGAGCTACATCAGAAAAGATATCCACTTCCTTCGATCCCTAACACAAAAGGTATATCCAGGAACACCCATGCCAACATTTGACACTAGTAGCCTATACAGCAACATACCCCATGAATTAGATAAACAAGCAATCACATTCTGGATTGAAAAACACCCAGAAATAATACAATCCAGATTTACCAACGAATTCATTATCGATAGTGTAGACCTAATCCTTGACAATACTTTTGAATTTGATAACAACTATATCTAAACCAAGGTACCGCGATGGGAACGAAAATGGCTCCAACATATGCCACCCTAACGTTAGCTTAATTGGACAGATCAAAAATATGGAGAAATATGAAAGCCCACATTATTAAATCTTGGAATAGACACTTAGATAATCGCTTCATCTTCTGGATATCCTCATTGAATTACACAATTTACTCCAAAATTTACACCCGAAGATTAAATTCACCCAAGAACATAACTTTAACGAACCGCCATTCTTAGATATACTTGTCAGAAATAGAAATAACTATCTTATCCCAGATATCTACCACAAACCTACAGACATCCAACAATATCATCATTTTAAGAGCCATCAACCAAGAAGCCGTTTGTTTAAACGGCTTCTTGGTTGATGGCTCATCCCAAAATCCCGCATAGAAGAATTACATAAAACTGTCAAAAAACAAGGATATTCAACACCACTATTAAACAAGGGTTTGGGACTAGCAGAAAAATAACTTTAGATGAACTACGAAACCCCAGGAAACGCAGCAACTAGGATAGGTCTCAAATTAAGACAAGAACAATCCAGAACTATTTACAGAAATAACAAAAAACCTAGACCTACTTAACAAAAATGATAAAATAAAAAATATACTAAAAACAACCAAAATAATTAAAAGCAAACGCCAATCAAAAAACCTAAAACACATTAACGTCATCTAATTTTAGTCAACACACACTTCAATGGATTACAAAATGCAACAAGCCATGGGCTTTGTGAAACTTCTACACTTTTGAAGACCCCAAAACAACATTTACAATAGAGAAAAACATAAAATGTAGCTTCAAAAATGTAACTTATGCACTAAATGCAACAAATATTATACGCATATCACCCAAGCACTAAACAATAGTCTCACTACACAAAACAACATTAAATTACCAAACAACAAATAACTCTTTGTCACAAAACATCCACAAATGGAACAAGGATAATATATCAAACAGACGATTAACGTTAGCTTCAAATTCAAGAAAGAAATTTCATAAACAAATTTAAACCACCACTAAACAAATCAAAACCCCATACGCATAAACACACACCATATACACATAGTGGTAAAACACACTAGTTCGGCCACACACACAAACACACCATGAAAATTGCGTGTATTTACTATATCGCTTTCCTTATAAAAAATATAATATACAATATATATGCATGGTAAAAATAAACTAGGCGGACCACATGGGCACACACACACACACACACACACACATAAACCCTACACCCTATACAATATATATATATATATATATATATATATATATATATATATATATTATGTAGCTTTCCTTGTAATGATACAATATATATGTATGGTGAAAGGATATATATAAACATACTGGCAAATCACATGCACACACAATGCATAAAAATAGATGAAGTGTTGAAAAGATAAACGGGGACATGAAAAGATAAGAACAAAAATATCCTTTCTTCTTTCCTTTTCTCTAAACAAATTAAATTGTTTTATTATTCCTAAAATAACGGAACATATTTCGGCCAGTCCGAGAAGGATTCAGATGACTTCTACTATACGCAAAAGACAATGATTCGAAAATTTATCATAGGAAGGAAAAATTAATTCCGTTAAATAATGTGGAAATAACCATTCTTCGCCTGATGAAAGTCACAAGACCCGAAAGTCATGTAGCAGAATAAAGTATATAAAAAATCAACATTATAATAAAAAGGTTTTCGGGCTTTTCTTTCTTTAAAATATATACTTTTCTCTCAACCACAAACCCTATAATCAGTGACAATAGCTTATTGAGTCTACTTAGTACATAAATGAGGTTGCCATAGTAACAGTGTTTCCTTAAACTTTTTCAGCTGTTTCAATGATGCTCTTAAAAGAGCGAAACGTTGATAACAAATATTAGTCATTCAAATGATTTTCACAAATTCAAATTTGAATACTTTCTATAAATACTTTCTATAAATACTTTCTTGAATACTTTACTATAATTTTATATGTCTTTTTATCGCACACACACACACACACACACACATATATATATATATATATATATATATATATATATATATAGATGTTACGAAAAAAATTACATAAAATAAATAAACACTTGTCTATATTATTTAATGAAACGTGTATATATATATATATATATATATATATATATATATATATATATATATAGATAGATAGATAGATAGATAGATAGATAGATAGATAGATAGATAGATAACTAGACTCGTTTCGAAAAACCCTCGAATTTTTGATTTGTAAATAATCAAATCAATCTCGAGGGGAAAAAAAAGCTTTTAAAAAAAGAAAGAGCTACAAACATGAACTACTGTCGAACAAATCGCACAGATGCAGGTCTGAAGCCCAAAGAAAAAACACCGATACGAGTAGACAACTAACTATCAAAAGAGCTCAATGCAATCGTAGAGAAGACCTAGATACACCTAGTGAGCCAGACAAACCTACCTAGGTTTCACCTAAACGGATTGTCAAATGGCTCACTAGGTGTATGTATATATATATATATATATATATATATATATATATATATATATATATATATATATATATATATATATAAATATGTAATAAAAAACAAACCACTTTAATGTACCATTACGATAATTTATTTCACCTAAATCCTTTTTTAAGGATTCAGGATCATCAGGTAAATCTTCCAACAACGAATTGAGAAAAAAAATGGGATTAGAAATTGGTGGGTAGTGTAATTTTTGTAATTTAATAGAGGGGGTTGAGAGTGGTAGTTAAACAGACAATATAAAGTATAGGGAGGGGTTAATTTTATATCTCTCTTAAGTATGTTTTATATTGGAGTAGGAGGAGTGACAGAAACTTGACCTCTTTAGATGGTTAATAAAACGGAAATGAATTGTAGAAAATGTATACAAGTGAGTCTTACGGTAAAGAGAGAGATAGGGGGAGGGGGAAAGAGAGATGGAGTTGTTATAATTTTGTTTTAACAAAATTATGTAAAAGATAGTTTACAATGTTTGATAGAAAATTCGATGTCTGAAAAAAATTTTGTTATTAACTTAAATGTTTAATTTTTTAAGTAAATAGTTTCAGGACTAAATATAACTATTATTGTAATAAACATATTTATCTAGGACATAAAGAAATATTTAAAATCTTAATAGTTTATTCACCCGACTAATTGTATTTCCACAATATTAAAAAAAAAAAAAAAAAATATAACATCTTTTTTAATATTTAAAATTAATTTATGAATGTAATTTATTTATTATATTGGTAAACTAAATTAAATGTCTGTGTCTGCGTGTCTCTATGTGAGTGTTTGTTCATTAATAATATAGGCAGTTACAAAAATATGATCTTAGAAAATGTCAAAAGTACTTGGTTTAAAAAAAACTACTACGGCACCTTCCTTGATGAATTTCATTTTAATATTAATAAACTGATAAGAGAACTGGAAAGGATAAGTATAAAAATAAGTAGACACAATATATCTATATTATTCAATGAAATATGTTTGAAGATGTACGATCAATATACAGGTTGATTGAAAAGTAACTCCCCATTTTAAAATTTAAATTATTTATTTAACTATCCTTTTTACAATAAATGGATATGAGAGGAAAGAATTTGGCATGACGTTTTACGTAAAATTCGATATTGGCACTAGATTTTGCTACCAGGTTCTCGGGTAGCCCAGGAATCGCGTCAACTGATTTCACTAGGAACTCTCGTGGTATGAAAGACATAAATTCAAGCATTCACCCTACAAGTTCTTCCAAAGTCTTGGTATGGTATCGTAGATTTGGTCGTTTAACCAACCCTAAAGAAAAATGTCACAGGACTCCTATCTGGCCACTCATACAGGAAAAAGGACTTTCTTTTCAATCACAATACACACACACACACACACACACACACACACACATATATATATATATATATATATATATATATATATATATATTGAATTTGTAGGTCTGATGAATTGGATCGTATTTACGATTCCAATGGAATAAATTATGACCATGGCATATTAGTGTTTAAGCCTTTTTATTATATCCTTACTCTGTCCTGGAAATTGAGTTCTACCTGGATTCTATCCTCTCGGAATTTTTTATTCAAAAAATATACATGCGTGTATATGCACCTATGGATTTTGCATATATATGTATATTTACCACTAATATTATCTATATATATATAATATTTGTAATGGTGGATGATCGAATGATAAAAGGCTTACGTGCATATAAGCTTGAAACACCTTTCCCTGATAATTACTGAAGTAAGCAACGTCGATCCTAGTCAGTACGTAGGTGGGTGACTACTTGTGAATACTAGGTACTGTAAGCTTAGACGTGCAGCTGTTGTAATGGATAATGGTTCGTAATTTTTTATCGGGAAGTAAAAATCCCATTCCAGTTGGATTTGTTATATCAACTTATACGCAAATACTCTTAGGAAAGGTATGAATCCACCTATACTCGCCAAGCTATGAGTTAATTAGTAAGACGTGTGTTACAACGCCATTATTATTTTTTAAATTCTTCCATCTGAAATATTTTATGGCTTAAAATAACCAGCAATGGGTTGATAATCGCTAGTAAATCTTCGCAAGTCTGAAGAATTCCTTTCAGAAAAGGAAATGCTGATATATATATATATATATATATATATATATATATATATATATATATATATATATTGTTTCAAAAATGATATAGCATATACTTTTTCTCTCAAAGGAACCTCTTTTGTCTAACACTTCGACAGAAATGCAAAAAATCATAAACGGCGAAACTGAAGATTACATAGGGAGATAAATAAGGAACCAACTTGCGGTTGGAGACACCGATTGGACTATATTTGGTGAATAAGCCGGGTTGCGATTTGAAATATTCTGCACAAGGGCCGGTCAGCTAGACATTTACGTCAGAAGCTGTTCATATCAAGCTTCATCGACCGAATTTGTGCAGGAGGAGAACTTGACACGTTCTGGGTTTCACAGATGGGTCGTGACTAGAATTTTGTTCTGTTTTATAATCGTTAGCAACTTATTCACATCATTATTTTAGTAATAAATTTATTTTGGACTTACTCCTTATTTAAGCAACATGCACTTTTCATACAGTTTCACCCTTTATTAATATTATTATTATTATTATTATTATTATTATTATTATCATTATTATTATTATCTTTGTCTGTTTTTTTCCATTGCATCTTGGACGAAAAAGGTTTCTTTTAAAGAAAAAAGAATATGTTCTGTCATTTTTCAAACAATATATTGTGTTGTAAATTTTTTGTTCAAAAATACACACACGTGCACATACACACACACACATATATATATACATACATATATATATATATATATATATATATATATATATATATATATATATATATATATATACAGGTATTAATCCGTTAGTATATAATCCAAGTGAATTCTATGAACAATATCAAATATTAAACACATATTGCTCAATGTCTTTGTAATAAACAGAGCAATGTAAACGATAATTTTTACATTGTCAAATTAATTTTACAGGTTTTTTCACGCAGTCAATACATGATAGATTTTACCATCCATTGACTTTTTAAAAATCTTGTAAATTTTATTGTTACAAAAATGTTATGAAAATGATGATTTATATAATGTTATCTTAATTCCGATTGTATGTTATATATATATATATATATATATATATATTAGTTCTTAAGATCCAACAGTCATACTATTCGCGGATATGATTTTATTATGGTAGCGAAAACTAAAGATATAGGGTACTGATGCATATAATATATCACAAGGTTCAAAAACGACCATCGCCAGGTGCTGAATTCAAAGTTTTCCTGCGTTTAGACCGTTTGCCATACAAGAATATTTTGCTAGCTGGCGGGAGATATGGATTCATTCTTTCCAATGTACGTAAGTGAATGTAAATAACTCGAATGGAATTCAAACTCTGCTCTCTACTATGCTCCACCTCTACTCTCCTCCATATATATATATATATATATATATATATATATATATATATATATATATATATATATATAACTTTTAATATTCTCATATGACATGATATAAATCAAAAAATTACTTGTATGAGAAATCAGCGAAGATTTTTAGCAAATCAGTTTCAGATTGTCCGAAAGTTTCAGCTTAACAACGTCTCTGTGGAATTACACATCCATCAAAATCGGATAACGCGATCAAAATGAAATTTGTATGTATATATTTTGTTTAAATTGTGATTCTATTTTAAAAACTATCTAGGTCTGTGACATCTTGACAAAACTTCAGATCCATGTTTTTTAAACCCATGAAGGGAACATGACATGATTTATATAACCTTCAATAAACTGTTCTGTGTGTGATATGAAACAATCTAAATTTAAAGAACGTATATAGGTGTACTTAGGTTGCGTCCCTTCATTTATACATGTTTTATTAAAAGCCACAGGCAAAAGTATTGAATTTATAGAAATACATGTATATTTTATTTATAGGGGTCTTAGTTTTCCAGATATTTTGTTGTTGAAATGAAACGTTCGGCCCCATTCATATTAGTATGGGAAGTAATTGTGCTTGAATTAGAACAAATTTAATTATTTATTTCGTCGTCAGTTTCAATAAATTTTATATAAATCTATTGGGATTTTTTTATATATCCAGATGTCACTTCGTTTAAGTTTCCAAATATCACTAATTATTTGTTATACACCTGTTATATGCTTGTGCACATGGATTATAAAATGGATTGAGCAAATATTAAGTTAACAAATAGTTTATTTTACCTGTTCACAAAGTACGGCATTTGATAAACTAGATAAAATCCATATTAATTCTGGTATTCTGTAGTAAAATCATGAGTAATATATACATTAATTCTGGCATTCTGTTGTAAAATCATTGACAGTATATACATTTATATAGCAAAATATTAGTAGTATATCTCCATAGATTTGGACATTCATAGTTACTTTCTATTCCATATACTGTAAGACATGATCTCTTCGTCTTTTTACTGTCTAAAGATCATTAATGAAATTAACATTTCATTTATCATTTATTGAATACCTTTCATTCAAGATTGCCATTGTATTGAGTCATTCAGTTGTTACAGAGATTAAGATTTATTTCAACTTTGCAAAAGAACCGTCCACAATTATCAAGAGAGAACCAATTAATAAAATCAATTTATAAAGGTACTAAAACATCTTTAATGTATGAAATTATAAATCTTAAACCGGTTTAAAGGCAATAGGTTTATCTTTAAAGTCTGGCCACTTGTATCCGACGATACTTGTATACTAGGGTGGGTAGCTAATCTCTGTTGCAGACGTGTGATCGAGCAGATTTGTGTTTTTTTCAACACAGAGGCAAACGTTAGCTTCATATTGCAACTATGCTGAGTGGACCTTAGTTACATTTTCTGGGAGAGAGCGCGTTATCTAACTTGATCAATAGTCTGAATAAGGCCAGACCCTCGATCACAATGACTAGCACAGCCATCGTCTACACAATTTCACTTACAAATTTATAGAAGGTATGGTTTTCAATCACTTTGCAAAGATTTCGCAGGCTGGTATCGCAGACGGAAAACATCAAGTAATAACATTCCTAACAAATCAACCACGGTGAGAATTGGACTTGGATCGCAAGACCAAGAAACGCACATTTTTATCACTCGGCCACCTGGATATCTATAAGGTAAGCGAGAACCTTTTTCTTGCGTTTCCTTATCTTTGAGTTCTCCAAAAAGAATATTGTGTTTGTCTAGAAAGCCAAACCGTAAGTTTAAATATCTTCAGTTAGAAAATGATTCAGATATTTCTGAAAGCAAGCGATCAATATTTTTCAACAGTCAATGCGTCACCAGCTGCATTTCCAATATACATATTGTTTATGACATATTTTTTCGTCTTTCATTGGTTAATCCCCACGTTTTCACATTTTAAGCATTTCTTGACAGCACATTTTACATGATTCTATCAATTTCTCTTTCAAAGAATCAAGATTTGTAGCTGCTTTTCAGAAATTCATTTTTGGAACTCCTCAACATGTTCCTTCGTTCGATTGATGGATGAGAAAACATTTCTATAAGAACGCAAAAATACAAGAAAATCAAAGGCGCGTTTATAGAAAACTACATTTTGTTTCTTCCGTTCTTCCTTTCACAAGTAATTGCTCAAACATTCCAAACCATTCATTCAGATTGGCATATCTAACACTTACTGTGTCTAACACTCTACCATGTTTATGATTCACGCTTGACAAAAGTCTGAAGCTTCTACTGCAGTACCATTTTGTAGGTCAAAAACAAATACACCCAATTTTACCAAAAAAGTTACTGTTCTATCCTAAATTTCAGCACGAAAAATAAGTGGTCGTTATAGATAAAAAAAAAAAAAAAATATTCTGCTTTATGAAGACGAAAATCACCAGCCTGAAACGATTGACCTCTTGTTCATTCAGATGCCGCCATATAAATAAAAAGGAAGGCAATAATCTCTTATCTTTTAAACGGCTAGAAAAGGTTCAGGAAAGTACAATCTAAACGGGATCCATAACATTCGTGTGAGGATCACTGGTCTAAAGAAAATACAGCAAATATAGAAATATTCGTCTAAAGAATTATGGTCTAATGTGGGTTGTATTAATATACAAAGAATACATCCTAAAAAACGCTTATTATCAGGAATGTTGCTATAAGTGTCTTATATGTTATTCGGTGATATAATGAAAATCAATAAAATTGAGTATTTTGTACATAAATAGAGTGTTAATTTATTAAAAAATATGTTTATAAAGCAGCGGTTCTTAGACGGGTATTCCATAGACCAATGTCTTTAGACGATAATTCCATAGAGCAATATTCTTTAGACAGGTTTTCTTTAGCCAATATTCTTTAGACAGGTTTCCCTTACACCAACATTCTTTAGACAGGTTTCTCTTAGACAAATGTTCTATAGACAGACTTTCCTGAGACCTTTATTTTTTAGACAGGTTTCCCTTTGACGAATATCTTTCAGACAGGTTTCTTTAAGACAATTATTCTTCAGAGAGGTTTACCTTAGACCAATATTCTTCAGACTTAGACCAATATTATTTAGACAGATTTCCTTTAGACCAATATTCTTTAGAGAGGTTTCCCTTAGATCAATATTCATTACAGGGGTTTCCCTTACACCAGTATTCTTCAAACATGTTTACCTTGGAACATTATTCTTCAGATAGGTTTCCCTTAGACCATTATTCTTCAGACAGATCTTCTTTGGACAAATCTTTTCCTTAGACCAATATTGTTTCGACAGATTCCCCTTAGACAATATTCTTTAGACAGGTTTGCCTTAGACCAATATTCTTCAGGCAGGTTTCCAATAGACAAGTTTTCTTTACACATGTTTTCCTTAGAACAGTATTCTTTAGGCAGTTTTCTCTTTGACCAATATTCTTTAGACTTAATTTCCTTTAGACCAATATTCTTTAGACTTGTTTTCCTTTAGACCAATATTCTTTAGACTTGGTTTCCTTTAGACCAATATTCTTTAAACAGGTTTTCCTTAGACTAATAATCTTTAGACAGATTTCCCTTAGACAAATATTCTTTAGACAGGTTTTTCTTCGACCAAGCCAAATTTGTACAAAAAGAGTAAAATCATTTTAAAATATAGTTTAATTCATATTGTTGCTTTGAGTATATACAAATATGATAAAAATGATTTTAACTCTTTTGAAATTATAAAAAAAAAAAATTAAAAAAAAAAAACGGAATTGAAATAAATGTACCATTTTAAATTCAATATTTGTGACAGTATGTTACTTCTTGGTGCGTTCCATTCACAACAGATTTTTGCGCTCTTTACACTACTTTGTCATCATTTTTCGCGTGGTGTATTCTTGCACAAATAGCAATATCTTTGTCCTGCCCTTTGAGCTTTATTTACAAGAAAATACACCAGAAAATTACCTTAGTATATATTAACTTCATATATTCTAAAATCACCAATTAGTCACTTGAACTCGAATTCTGAATGAGTTATTCCGGTAGCTCTGGCAAAATTTCAAATCATTAATTGACGATATCCTATCAGTCAGTTATGTGCTATGCGTGATACTCGCTTAGTCGATCATGTATCTTTTGACGTGACTGACGAGGAAGATTTTTTTACCGCAGTAAGTTGACATTTCTTTCGGCGGTAGACTATGTCCATCCAAGTCTATAGAACCCAGTCTCTCCTGCTATTTACGCATAGCTAGGGCGAGAAAAGGATTCATACCTTCCCCAATGTTATTAGCACGTGAAGGAACTCGGCTCTCCGATTCCTCAATCCGAGCCGTTATCCATTACTCCACCGTGCTTCCAACTTCCAATAGTCTTTAATGAAACATCAATGATTTTGTCTGTCATTTAAGGGCTACAATGAAATTCATTTTCCTCAATTTTAACTCTTTGTGTGATGTGTTACAACTTTTGAGCACAGAAAGGCACTACCACAATGGTTTGCTCTATTCGTCAGAGCTTTCTTTTTGGAATTGTGACGCTATTCTGTGTATTTTGTTTGTGATAAAGTTAAATCCTCTAGTTTATAATTCAAAACAGAACAGCAGTTTCTTAATTGTTTTCCAAATGAAATCGCTTTTTCCCAATCTTGCACTTTGATCTCTTTGTTGTTATGAAAAGGGGCAGATACTGGCTGTCTGGCGTCATCACTTCGAGGGAATCTGTTATCAATTTGCTTGACTCCGAGATCAAAGGTGCATATTGTGCCAGTCTTTTGTGTCATTGTGCCCGACATTTTTTTTTTTTTTTTTTGGCATAATATGTTGAAAGAGTAAATTAATGAAAACCAATTTCAGCGGCAAAGACAGGTTCTGAGGTGAGTGGGATTGTGAAATACAACTGATGATAACCTACTGATCTCAAATAAGACATCAATTGATGATGCTAAGCGTTTAAGGGTTAAAGGAAGCACTTTACAAATTTACTTTGGCAAAGCTGAGTTGCCAGCAACAATACTCTTGAAATTTTGTTCAATTATTAAATGAAACTTATGAATTGTTGATTTGTTTGACTAGCCGCGGGTAAATAAAACCATAGAAATCAAAACCAACTTAAACTTTCGTAAATAACTGAGATACATGACAAATAAAAATATAAAACTGATTCTAAAAGGAAAATAATGAACACAAGATCTTTAAAATAATTTGGATATGTAATCAATGAAAAGATGAGTGATACATTTAAGGATATAGCAAAGAATCACAAATATTTTAAATATAGAAACAATTTCTAGAAAGGAGAGAGACAGAAAGATAGAAATAAAAGGGAGGAAGGAGGAGAAAAAGAAGAAAGAAAGAAGATAGAAAGAAAGGAATGGAAACTAGGAAAGGAGGAGGCATAGATAGAACGAGGTAAAAAGAGAAATGGAGATAGAAAATAAAAAGAATGGAAGGAAGGAAGGAAAGAAAGAAAGAAAAAAGAAAGAAAGAAAGAAAGAAAGAAAGAATGAGGATACGAAGGAAGGGGAGGTAGAAAGATAGAAAGGAAGGAATGAATGAGGATACGAAGGAAAGGGAGGTAGAAAGGAAGGAATGAATGAGGATACGAAGGAAAGGGAAGTAGAAAGGTAGAAAAGAAAGAATGAATGAGGATACGAAGGAACGGGAGGTAGAAAGATAGAAAAGAAAGAATGAATGAGGATACGAAGGAAAGGGAGGTAGAAAGGAAGGAATGAATGAGGATACGAAGGAAAGGGAGGTAGAAAGATAGAAAGGAAAGAATGAATGAGGATACGAAGGAAAGGGAAGTAGAAAGGTAGAAAAGAAAGAATGAATGAGGATACGAAGGAACGGGAGGTAGAAAGATAGAAAAGAAAGAATGAATGAGGATACGAAGGAAAGGGAGGTAGAAAGGAAGGAATGAATGAGGATACGAAGGAAAGGGAGGTAGAAAGATAGAAAGGAAAGAATGAATGAGGATACGAAGGAAAGGGAAGTAGAAAGGTAGAAAAGAAAGAATGAATGAGGATACGAAGGAACGGGAGGTAGAAAGATAGAAAAGAAAGAATGAATGAGGATACGAAGGAAAGGGAGGTAGAAAGGAAGGAATGAATGAGGATACGAAAGAAAGGGAGGTAGAAAGATAGAAAGGAAAGAATGAATGAGGATACGAAGGAAAGGGAGGTAGAAAGGTAGAAAAGAAAGAATGAATGAGGATACGAAGGAACGGGAGGTAGAAAGATAGAAAAGAAAGAATGAATGAGGATACGAAGGAAAGGGAGGTAGAAAGGAAGGAATGAATGAGGATACGAAGGAAAGGGAGGTAGAAAGATAGAAAGGAAAGAATGAATGAGGATACGAAGGAAAGGGAAGTAGAAAGGTAGAAAAGAAAGAATGAATGAGGATACGAAGGAACGGGAGGTAGAAAGATAGAAAAGAAAGAATGAATGAGGATACGAAGGAAAGGGAGGTAGAAAGGAAGGAATGAATGAGGATACGAAGGAAAGGGAGGTAGAAAGATAGAAAGGAAAGAATGAATGAGGATACGAAGGAAAGGGAAGTAGAAAGGTAGAAAAGAAAGAATGAATGAGGATACGAAGGAACGGGAGGTAGAAAGATAGAAAGGAAGGAATGAATGAGGATACGAAGGAAAGGGAGGTAGAAAGGAAGGAATGAATGAGGATACGAAGGAAAGGGAGGTAGAAAGATAGAAAGGAAAGAATGAATGAGGATACGAAGGAAAGGGAAGTAGAAAGGTAGAAAAGAAAGAATGAATGAGGATACGAAGGAACGGGAGGTAGAAAGATAGAAAAGAAAGAATGAATGAGGATACGAAGGAAAGGGAGGTAGAAAGGAAGGAATGAATGAGGATACGAAGGAAAGGGAGGTAGAAAGATAGAAAGGAAAGAATGAATGAGGATACGAAGGAAAGGGAAGTAGAAAGGTAGAAAAGAAAGAATGAATGAGGATACGAAGGAACGGGAGGTAGAAAGATAGAAAAGAAAGAATGAATGAGGATACGAAGGAAAGGGAGGTAGAAAGGAAGGAATGAATGAGGATACGAAGGAAAGGGAGGTAGAAAGATAGAAAGGAAAGAATGAATGACGATACGAAGGAAAGGGAAGTAGAAAGGTAGAAAAGAAAGAATGAATGAGGATACGAAGGAACGGGAGGTAGAAAGATAGAAAAGAAAGAATGAATGAGGATACGAAGGAAAGGGAGGTAGAAAGGAAGGAATGAATGAGGATACGAAGGAAAGGGAGGTAGAAAGGTAGAAAAGAAAGAATGAATGAAGATACGAAGGAACGGGAGGTAGAAAGATAGAAAAGAAAGAATGAATGAGGATACGAAGGAAAGGGAGGTAGAAAGGAAGGAATGAATGAGGATACGAAGGAAAGGGAGGTAGAAAGATAGAAAGGAAAGAATGAATGACGATACGAAGGAAAGGGAAGTAGAAAGGTAGAAAAGAAAGAATGAATGAGGATACGAAGGAACGGGAGGTAGAAAGATAGAAAAGAAAGAATGAATGAGGATACGAAGGAAAGGGAGGTAGAAAGGAAGGAATGAATGAGGATACGAAGGAAAGGGAGGTAGAAAGATAGAAAGGAAAGAATGAATGAGGATACGAAGGAAAGGGAAGTAGAAAGGTAGAAAAGAAAGAATGAATGAGGATACGAAGGAACGGGACGTAGAAAGATAGAAAAGAAAGAATGAATGAGGATACGAAGGAAAGGGAGGTAGAAAGGAAGGAATGAATGAGGATACGAAGGAAATGGAGGTAGAAAGATAGAAAGGAAAGAATGAATGACGATACGAAGGAAAGGGAAGTAGAAAGGTAGAAAAGAAAGAATGAATGAGGATACGAAGGAACGGGAGGTAGAAAGATAGAAAAGAAAGAATGAATGAGGATACGAAGGAAAGGGAGGTAGAAAGGAAGGAATGAATGAGGATACGAAGGAAAGGGAGGTAGAAAGATAGAAAGGAAAGAATGAATGAGGATACGAAGGAAAGGGAAGTAGAAAGGTAGAAAAGAAAGAATGAATGAGGATACGAAGGAACGGGACGTAGAAAGATAGAAAAGAAAGAATGAATGAGGATACGAAGGAAAGGGAGGTAGAAAGGAAGGAATGAATGAGGATACGAAGGAAAGGGAGGTAGAAAGATAGAAAGGAAAGAATGAATGAGGATACGAAGGAAAGGGAAGTAGAAAGGTAGAAAAGAAAGACTGAATGAGGATACGAAGGAACGGGAGGTAGAAAGATAGAAAAGAAAGAATGAATGAGGATACGAAGGAAAGGGAGGTAGAAAGGAAGGAATGAATGAGGATACGAAGGAAAGGGAGGTAGAAAGATAGAAAGGAAAGAATGAATGAGGATACGAAGGAAAGGGAAGTAGAAAGGTAGAAAAGAAAGAATGAATGAGGATACGAAGGAACGGGAGGTAGAAAGATAGAAAAGAAAGAATGAATGAGGATACGAAGGAAATGGAGGTAGAAAGGAAGGAATGAATGAGGATACGAAGGAAAGGGAGGTAGAAAGATAGAAAGGAAAGAATGAATGAGGATACGAAGGAAAGGGAAGTAGAAAGGTAGAAAAGAAAGAATGAATGAGGATACGAAGGAACGGGACGTAGAAAGATAGAAAAGAAAGAATGAATGAGGATACGAAGGAAAGGGAGGTAGAAAGGAAGGAATGAATGAGGATACGAAGGAAAGGGAGGTAGAAAGATAGAAAGGAAAGAATGAATGACGATACGAAGGAAAGGGAAGTAGAAAGGTAGAAAAGAAAGAATGAATGAGGATACGAAGGAACGGGAGGTAGAAAGATAGAAAAGAAAGAATGAATGAGGATACGAAGGAAAGGGAGGTAGAAAGGAAGGAATGAATGAGGATACGAAGGAAAGGGAGGTAGAAAGATAGAAAGGAAAGAATGAATGAGGATACGAAGGAAAGGGAAGTAGAAAGGTAGAAAAGAAAGAATGAATGAGGATACGAAGGAACGGGACGTAGAAAGATAGAAAAGAAAGAATGAATGAGGATACGAAGGAAAGGGAGGTAGAAAGGAAGGAATGAATGAGGATACGAAGGAAAGGGAGGTAGAAAGATAGAAAGGAAAGAATGAATGAGGATACGAAGGAAAGGGAAGTAGAAAGGTAGAAAAGAAAGAATGAATGAGGATACGAAGGAACGGGAGGTAGAAAGATAGAAAAGAAAGAATGAATGAGGATACGAAGGAAAGGGAGGTAGAAAGGAAGGAATGAATGAGGATACGAAGGAAAGGGAGGTAGAAAGATAGAAAGGAAAGAATGAATGAGGATACGAAGGAAAGGGAAGTAGAAAGGTAGAAAAGAAAGAATGAATGAGGATACGAAGGAACGGGAGGTAGAAAGATAGAAAAGAAAGAATGAATGAGGATACGAAGGAAATGGAGGTAGAAAGGAAGGAATGAATGAGGATACGAAGGAAAGGGAGGTAGAAAGATAGAAAGGAAAGAATGAATGAGGATACGAAGGAAAGGGAAGTAGAAAGGTAGAAAAGAAAGAATGAATGAGGATACGAAGGAACGGGAGGTAGAAAGATAGAAAAGAAAGAATGAATGAGGATACGAAGGAAAGGGAGGTAGAAAGGAAGGAATGAATGAGGATACGAAGGAAAGGGAGGTAGAAAGATAGAAAGGAAAGAATGAATGACGATACGAAGGAAAGGGAAGTAGAAAGGTAGAAAAGAAAGAATGAATGAGGATACGAAGGAACGGGAGGTAGAAAGATAGAAAAGAAAGAATGAATGAGGATACGAAGGAAAGGGAGGTAGAAAGGAAGGAATGAATGAGGATACGAAGGAAAGGGAGGTAGAAAGATAGAAAGGAAAGAATGAATGAGGATACGAAGGAAAGGGAAGTAGAAAGGTAGAAAAGAAAGAATGAATGAGGATACGAAGGAACGGGAGGTAGAAAGATAGAAAAGAAAGAATGAATGAGGATACGAAGGAAAGGGAGGTAGAAAGGAAGGAATGAATGAGGATACGAAGGAAAGGGAGGTAGAAAGATAGAAAGGAAAGAATGAATGAGGATACGAAGGAAAGGGAAGTAGAAAGGTAGAAAAGAAAGAATGAATGAGGATACGAAGGAACGGGAGGTAGAAAGATAGAAAAGAAAGAATGAATGAGGATACGAAGGAAAGGGAGGTAGAAAGGAAGGAATGAATGAGGATACGAAGGAAAGGGAGGTAGAAAGATAGAAAGGAAAGAATGAATGACGATACGAAGGAAAGGGAAGTAGAAAGGTAGAAAAGAAAGAATGAATGAGGATACGAAGGAACGGGAGGTAGAAAGATAGAAAAGAAAGAATGAATGAGGATACGAAGGAAAGGGAGGTAGAAAGGAAGGAATGAATGAGGATACGAAGGAAAGGGAGGTAGAAAGGTAGAAAAGAAAGAATGAATGAGGATACGAAGGAACGGGAGGTAGAAAGATAGAAAAGAAAGAATGAATGAGGATACGAAGGAAAGGGAGGTAGAAAGGAAGGAATGAATGAGGATACGAAGGAAAGGGAGGTAGAAAGATAGAAAGGAAAGAATGAATGACGATACGAAGGAAAGGGAAGTAGAAAGGTAGAAAAGAAAGAATGAATGAAGATACGAAGGAACGGGAGGTAGAAAGATAGAAAAGAAAGAATGAATGAGGATACGAAGGAAAGGGAGGTAGAAAGGAAGGAATGAATGAGGATACGAAGGAAAGGGAGGTAGAAAGATAGAAAGGAAAGAATGAATGAGGATACGAAGGAAAGGGAAGTAGAAAGGTAGAAAAGAAAGAATGAATGAGGATACGAAGGAACGGGACGTAGAAAGATAGAAAAGAAAGAATGAATGAGGATACGAAGGAAAGGGAGGTAGAAAGGAAGGAATGAATGAGGATACGAAGGAAATGGAGGTAGAAAGATAGAAAGGAAAGAATGAATGACGATACGAAGGAAAGGGAAGTAGAAAGGTAGAAAAGAAAGAATGAATGAGGATACGAAGGAACGGGAGGTAGAAAGATAGAAAAGAAAGAATGAATGAGGATACGAAGGAAAGGGAGGTAGAAAGGAAGGAATGAATGAGGATACGAAGGAAAGGGAGGTAGAAAGATAGAAAGGAAAGAATGAATGAGGATACGAAGGAAAGGGAAGTAGAAAGGTAGAAAAGAAAGAATGAATGAGGATACGAAGGAACGGGACGTAGAAAGATAGAAAAGAAAGAATGAATGAGGATACGAAGGAAAGGGAGGTAGAAAGGAAGGAATGAATGAGGATACGAAGGAAAGGGAGGTAGAAAGATAGAAAGGAAAGAATGAATGAGGATACGAAGGAAAGGGAAGTAGAAAGGTAGAAAAGAAAGAATGAATGAGGATACGAAGGAACGGGAGGTAGAAAGATAGAAAAGAAAGAATGAATGAGGATACGAAGGAAAGGGAGGTAGAAAGGAAGGAATGAATGAGGATACGAAGGAAAGGGAGGTAGAAAGATAGAAAGGAAAGAATGAATGACGATACGAAGGAAAGGGAAGTAGAAAGGTAGAAAAGAAAGAATGAATGAGGATACGAAGGAACGGGAGGTAGAAAGATAGAAAAGAAAGAATGAATGAGGATACGAAGGAAAGGGAGGTAGAAAGGAAGGAATGAATGAGGATACGAAGGAAAGGGAGGTAGAAAGATAGAAAGGAAAGAATGAATGAGGATGCGAAGGAAACGGAAGTAGAAAGGTAGAAAAGAAAGAATGAATGAGGATACGAAGGAACGGGACGTAGAAAGATAGAAAAGAAAGAATGAATGAGGATACGAAGGAAAGGGAGGTAGAAAGGAAGGAATGAATGAGGATACGAAGGAAAGGGAGGTAGAAAGATAGAAAGGAAAGAATGAATGAGGATACGAAGGAAAGGGAAGTAGAAAGGTAGAAAAGAAAGAATGAATGAGGATACGAAGGAACGGGAGGTAGAAAGATAGAAAAGAAAGAATGAATGAGGATACGAAGGAAAGGGAGGTAGAAAGGAAGGAATGAATGAGGATACGAAGGAAAGGGAGGTAGAAAGATAGAAAGGAAAGAATGAATGAGGATACGAAGGAAAGGGAAGTAGAAAGGTAGAAAAGAAAGAATGAATGAGGATACGAAGGAACGGGAGGTAGAAAGATAGAAAAGAAAGAATGAATGAGGATACGAAGGAAATGGAGGTAGAAAGGAAGGAATGAATGAGGATACGAAGGAAAGGGAGGTAGAAAGATAGAAAGGAAAGAATGAATGAGGATACGAAGGAAAGGGAAGTAGAAAGGTAGAAAAGAAAGAATGAATGAGGATACGAAGGAACGGGACGTAGAAAGATAGAAAAGAAAGAATGAATGAGGATACGAAGGAAAGGGAGGTAGAAAGGAAGGAATGAATGAGGATACGAAGGAAAGGGAGGTAGAAAGATAGAAAGGAAAGAATGAATGACGATACGAAGGAAAGGGAAGTAGAAAGGTAGAAAAGAAAGAATGAATGAGGATACGAAGGAACGGGAGGTAGAAAGATAGAAAAGAAAGAATGAATGAGGATACGAAGGAAAGGGAGGTAGAAAGGAAGGAATGAATGAGGATACGAAGGAAAGGGAGGTAGAAAGATAGAAAGGAAAGAATGAATGAGGATACGAAGGAAAGGGAAGTAGAAAGGTAGAAAAGAAAGAATGAATGAGGATACGAAGGAACGGGACGTAGAAAGATAGAAAAGAAAGAATGAATGAGGATACGAAGGAAAGGGAGGTAGAAAGGAAGGAATGAATGAGGATACGAAGGAAAGGGAGGTAGAAAGATAGAAAGGAAAGAATGAATGAGGATACGAAGGAAAGGGAAGTAGAAAGGTAGAAAAGAAAGAATGAATGAGGATACGAAGGAACGGGAGGTAGAAAGATAGAAAAGAAAGAATGAATGAGGATACGAAGGAAAGGGAGGTAGAAAGGAAGGAATGAATGAGGATACGAAGGAACGGGACGTAGAAAGATAGAAAAGAAAGAATGAATGAGGATACGAAGGAACGGGACGTAGAAAGATAGAAAAGAAAGAATGAATGAGGATACGAAGGAAAGGGAGGTAGAAAGGAAGGAATGAATGAGGATACGAAGGAAAGGGAGGTAGAAAGATAGAAAAGAAAGAATGAATGAGGATACGAAGGAAAGGGAGGTAGAAAGGAAGGAATGAATGAGGATACGAAGGAAATTGAGGTGGAAAGGTAGAAAGGAAGGAATGGAGATAGAAAAAATAAATTCACTTTGGCATAGCTGAATTGCCAGCATCACTACTCTTGCAATTTGTGTCAATTATTAAATAAAACTTATGAATTGTTAAGTTCTTCTACTAGACACGGGTAAACGAAACCATAAAAATCAAAACCGCGGATAATGGGCTGCTCTATTGTAAATAACAACTGACATGCATAACAAAAATATATAAAGAAATTCTAAAAGGGATCAATGCAAAGATATTAATAAAATAGGGATATCAAATGAATAGAACAAAAGTATTGTCGAATGTGCATCACTTTGTTTCCATGAAAGGAATACAGGTTCGATTCCTGTTGGAGGTACAAACTTTCTTTAGTAAGACTTGACAATTTAGACCAGTTGTTATTAAATTCACTGTTAAAGAAAAAACAGGGCCAGCAACACAAACACATGTATCAACTGGAACTGGCGTTTATAGCAATAAGAAATATTGTCAGGTCAAAAATCCTTTCAATACATATGTTCATCCTCTCGATCACTTTCTTTAAAAAATTAACAATATGATACAGACACTAGTTAATAATGGTTTTCCAAATTACCTCATAGATCTCAAAATTATATTTTCTTTCTAAGTTAGCAATAGCAACACTGAACATAAAGATAAAGACAATATCAAACATTTTTTATAAAAATAAAATGCACGTAGTATAAGTTTTCCCTTAGAAACAAAGAAATAAGCATCTCCAGTGGACAAAAACAAGACAATTAAATTACCTACTATAAAATCTTTAAAACATCATCATCGACAATAATATCTCATCTGTAAGATCTAAATAATGTAACCAATATTATTTTTAATTCATATGTTCTTAAGGAACTGTATTCCTGCTCAAACCAAATTCACAAGTCTAAAATTTACCTTACATCTCTCTGACCATAGCTCAATTAGGTCTCATTTAAATACACACGGAAACCTACCAAACTCCATCCACAACATACTCGTTAACAATCCAAATACAATAGCATCATCCACATGCAAAAAGGCTAAATACAATGAAAGCATTATTAATAAATTAAAAAAATAATTAAAAAAAAAAAGAAAAGGCCTCAATAGCATCAACAATGAATGCGGGCAAAATGTACTGACCGTGTTTGGAAAATAAAGCAACTCTAGATACATACATAAAAAAATCCATGAATTAAGTTAAAAGCAAAAATAGAATCATCCTAAATAATGGGTAAAAGTATAACCAAAAGAACTTGGACATGCAGAACATTCACACAATTTCTACTCAATAAGAATTAACTAAAAAAAATTAACCGCCGTCGCATATATAGCCCAAAACGCTCAATATCAACTATTAACACGGCTGCAATGTGCTGACCATGTTTGGAAACACGCACACACACACATACATACATATATATATATATATATATATATATATAGATAGATAGATAGATAGATAGATAGATAGATAGATAGATATATAGAGAGAGAGAAATCGACATGGATCAAAGAAGAAACTTTTTTTAAACAAATTTAATGGTGTCCGTGGCAAATAGCATGAATAAATGCTAGCAGAGTAAAATGTTACAAGACTGGTGACCAACGTTTCGGTTTTCATATTGAAAAAAAAACGGTTGAAACTGAACGAATAAAAACAAAAATGTACGAACTTTGAAAAGTTGATCCAATGGTCAATGTAATGTTTATTAAGACAAAACTACTTATATATTTTGTCAACGTATGAGTACCTAACTATTCACTTTTACTGAAAAGATGACGGCCTTTAATTTTCTTTCGGTTTTACGAGTTATTCTGAAAAAAACTTATTTCTTATATTTTCATTTATCAAAATAAATGGGACTTTTTTAAATATCCATTCTCTGATCATCTTCCGTTTTATCCTTAGCTCGATTCAGAGTTTCTTTTTTCGCGTTTTTAACACTCCGTTTATTTCCTTCCATCTTTCTTCCTTTTATCCAGTCTCGTTGAAGATTTCATATTTACAAAAAAAAAAAAAAAAAAAAAAAAAACAGGAAAAAAAAGATGTCTTCTCTCTTCTCCCTTCATGTCAATCCTTTCGCCAGACTAATTTTGTTTACGAGTCGTCATTTCAACAGGGCCCTGCGTGTGGTAAAGAGACGGCCGGCTCGCACCGTAATTAAAAACTACGGTACATAATAACGTATGTATTGTCAAGAGACTGACGCCCGAATAGCCATTTTGACCCGCGCGCTTTCTGTAAGGGGACCGTGCTAGCGATACGATTGCGTTGCCAGGACAACGTGAACGCGCGTCTAATTACGTATGACGTGTTGACAACCGGAATGACGTAGGCCCAACACAGTTGGATTCAGTGTTGGATAGTGATGGTGACATTCGAAAAACGACAAGAAAGGAAAACAGAAGAAATATTGAAGGGAAGATAACATTACAGAAACATGACAAAACGATAATAGATAATAGGAAATCTGTGAGAGAATATTAATTGCTAACTTGCGCTGTGTTTAGGGTTTAAATTAATAAGAACTAGTCTTCTGTTTATTTGATGCCTGTGTCCACTCTTTGAGTGCTATGGAAATATATTTTATAACTGCCTCATTTTAGTATCTTGGTTCGTTCTCTCTCAGTAGTTTTCCAATGCCTGTATATCTAACTCTCACTGCGTATATGTTTAATTCTATCTCTATTACGTTATCTCCGCCCCTTTTTTTTCTCTCGCTCATCTGAATGCTGGGAAATATAGATGTTCTTGTGCGTTTATACTCGTTTTGATGTATCGATAACCATTAGAATACGTATGTCTGCATATATATGTTAGGGAAGATGTTTGTTTGAGTGTCTGGTGTATTGTTATATATGTAGCGGTAACCTCTGCTAAGTCATATGACTGGATGCACAATGAAGGAAAATGAAGGAAATTGTGTTTGCAGTTTGAAAGGTTTGTTGCATATTCATTATATACTGATTTACGCACTTAGTGTTCACATACTGCGATAGGAAAAAGAATATGAATTAGGATACATAAAGAGGAGTAGTATGAGATAGACTTAGAAGTAGAATGAGAAAAGGGACAGGGAAGAGGTATAGACAGTGATAGATAATAGATATATAGATGATAGATATGCATCATCATCATCATCATCATCATCATCATCATCATCATCATCATCCCCTTGACTTTTGTAATATTAGGGCAGATCCGAATGCAGAAGCAACACTAACTCTTTTCCACAATAGTCTATTAACTGCAGCCATCAGCAATTCTGGTACAGTCATACCTTTCCATTTTTTGACATTGTCCAACCAGTTTTTGCGTTGCCCCCCCCCTATCTTACGTCCACCTTGAAGGTGGATATAGGATAGGGGAAGTGGGCAACGGTGCCTTCCATGATGGTCTTGGTCTGGCTCTCGTGCCTTGTCATGCGTCCAAACCACGCTATTCTCAGTTTGACATTGGAGAGAAGAGGTTTCTGATGTCCCACAGAAATGTCAACTCTTTTCTGCACAAACACCTTGTTTTGTTTTTTTTCACAATAGAAAATGCCAATGAGTTTTCGCATGCATTTTTTCTCAAACGCTTGGATCCTTCTTTTTGTATCTGTCAACTGTATCCACGTTTCACATCCATTTAGTTGAATGGAGACTACCAGCTCAAAGAAAACGATGTCGTATTTAAAGGAAAGATTTGAATGTTATTAATTATCGATTATTTTTATATTTTCTTTGTTTATTATATAATAATAATATTTTTACATTATTATGCATTTATAGTATTTAATATTTTTATAATCTTTTATACATATTGTTTAATTTTACGATAAATCGTGGTATACAACGATTTTTTAATAAGATATAGATAGACATATGTTCATATAGACAGCTAATAGTTATGAATAGAGAATAGACAAATAATGAATATATAGATAGATAATAGACAGATGATAGATAATAGAAACAGGTCGGATAGATATTCGATAAACAGAGATAATAGATATAGATAGATGACAGAGATAGATAACAGACAAACAGACCGAGATAATACATAAATGTTAGAGATATAGAATATACCTAGATGATAGATAGACAATATGCAGATAGATAAGTAATACATATAGGTAAATAAAACAGATGGACAAGGCATAATAGATTGATAGATCGTAGATAGAGAGATAGACATAGATAATAAACAGATAGACAAGCATTATGGATAATAAACAGATAGACAAGCATTATGGATAATAAGCAGGTAGATAATAAGCTCACACGCATACACACACACATAGAATATATATCGATAGTTAATAGTTTGGTAGATAGATAATACGTAGATAGATAGATAACACGTAAGTAGATAAGTAGATAGATATTACGTATATATATATATATATATATAGAGAGAGAGAGAGAGAGAGAAAGAAAGAGAGAGATAATAGGTAGGTCGACAGATAGATACTTAGATAGATAACAGGTGTCGGTAGATAGATAGATAGATAGATAGATAGATAGATAGATAGATAGATAGATAGATAGATAGATAATACTTAGACAGATAGATAATACTTAGATAGATAGATAGATAGATAGATAGATAGATAGATAGATAGATAGATAGATAGATAGATAGATAGATAGATAGATAATTGGTATTTAGGGTACTTAGATTGATAGATAATACCCATATAAGATAGATATGATAATACTTAAATAGATAGATAATAGATAGATAATACTTAGATAGATAGATAGATAGATAGATAGATAGATAGATAGATAGATAGATAGATAGATAGATAATTGGTATTTAGGGTACTTAGATTGATAGATAATACCCATATAAGATAGATATGATAATAGAGATTATAGGTAGAAAATACAGAGATAATTTAGATAGATTATAGATAAAAAAATAGACATAGATAATAGAGAGATTATAGATAGTGGACATAGTATATTATCTTCCTATCTCTATTATGTGAGATAATTATGAACAGATCAAAATTTTCAAATCAACAGAAACAGTCGTTTGTATTATTTTAAATGCTATTATGTCATTGGTCCCACCTGGAATTTGCTAACATTTTTTTTTTAAATGCAATTTCGATCGTTATCTAATATCTTCTTGAATTCTCTTCCTTTATTGTTCTCGATCCTTAATAATGTTTTCCTTTTTTTTTCACCCGTGGCTTAGTAACTTCATTGCCTTGCTTGGGGTGAAATGATTAAAAAAAGTATCTATCTATCTATCTATCTATCTATCTACCCAACCTAGCAATTATCGATCTATTTATTTATTTATCTATCTACCTATTATCTATTTATATATCTACGTATTATCTATCTACCGACACCTATTATCTATCTACTTATCTTTCTAACGAACTAACTTTTATCTGTCTGTCTATCTATCTATCTATCTATCTATCTATCTATCTATTTATCTATCTATCTATCTATCTATCTATCTCTTTCTCTCTCTCTCTCTCTCTCTATATATATATATATATATATATATATATATATATATATATATATATACGTATTATCTATTTATTTATCTACCTACCTATTATCTATCTATCTACGTATTATGTATCTACCAACCAATTATCTATCTATCTGTCAACCTATTAACTATTTATTTATATATATATATATATATATATATACACATACATACATACATACATACATGTACATAATATCTATCTATCTACTTATTATCCTTATATTCACTAAAAATAACATTTTAATAAGAAAAGAATGTTTGATTACAAGATAAAGTACATTGTTTCCTTAGTCATTACTAGTTACTTTTCTTTATTTACATGTACTACTTATTCTGTAAACATCTGTTCGGATGGCCCGAAATTCGACGTAGCATTCAACGCTTATCATTTGCTGAAAAACTGTAGTAAATAAATGAACAAAATTTTACTTCTCATTGATGTTTTGATTCCGAATTAATATCTGAGATTAAATGTTAAAAACGCAAATTAAAATCAAAAGATTTTAATCTATTTGCATATTTGTTCTTTTTAATATGATAATTAACCAAATGCCACTGCTTAATTTGGATTTGCAGTTTCCTCATTGAACTTGAAGATACGTCGATGAAAAGTTATATGTAGTTTACTTGAAAATATGACTGATGTTTCTATAAGTGCAAGCTTAATCAAAATTATCCTTACATGTGACGAGTGAAAATATTAAAACGACTGATAGCAGTGACAGAGAATGGCTACCAGTATCAATGTTGTGACTTCATGCAAAAGCTGCTGAAAACGACAGGAACGATACAGTAACATTTCGAAGCAAGTCAAACCATTATTTACTCACAAAATAATCGTTTTTCTATTTATTTTTTACTTTTTCTTTTAAATCTTGATTTTTATTGGGACATGAGCTACAGTACGCTTCTACAGAATTTGACAACTGAATCCTAATCTTTAGCAGAAATCAAAAACCTACTGCTAAGACCTAAGGCAAAATGTTTCCGATGCCTCATTCTTGAAGAGTATCATTTGAGCGAAATTCTCATTCAAGAAAAATCCTTAAAATATCTTGTTTTTCAAAATTAACTATTCTTCGATCGTACAGAAAAGTAACTCCGGACAATAATAGAAATGCTTTAAGTGACATCTATTCTGATATCTGGATTCTCTTAAGTCACTTATTCAAAATCAGAATAAATGGAAAACAATTGTTATAATTGGACATGAAAATATACATATTATTTTTAAGGTACGATTTGTTAGAAGCAACTAGATTATAAGAACATTATTCAAGTTTGTCTTAACCTTAAGCAACTCCACTATTTGACTAAACCGTAAATAAGTCCACAATTGTGGCTTAAATGATAGGTAGGATATTCCCTGCCTCTTAAACAGTTGTGAATGCTCGATTCTCTTTCTTATGGATTGGTTGCTAACCAAAGCTAGATGGCCAATCCTCGGCTGGAATTTAACTCAGCACGCTAATACAAATTTCGTACACTTTAACTACAACTAGGCTATCAACTTCACATGCACGCACACATACAAACAATTTTATCTGGTACTTATTTTTTCTTATATTGTGGCCATTTTGCCTTAAATTCGTATTTTCTTGATTTCAGATTAGATCTTGTAAATTTTCCAACATCTTTCATTGAAATGATCACTTTCAAAAGTGAGTTTATATTTGATATAAATGAGAAAAGAAGGCATCAATTTAAACTGATGCCAGTGGGATATGTTATACAAAATTCGAATAATACAAAGCCTGCAACTAGATTCCTTAAATGTTATAACAGGAATACATGCAAAATTATTTGACTGAGATTTAAAGCTCAGTGATATATATTCAACAAATTTTTTAACACAAATTCACCGTTTCCATTTTCTTTTCTTTCAGACGAGACAACGAGAAGATCATATTTTCTGAATAGTTTATCAAATATTAAATTATAGAATGTTTTCATCGCACTGGACATATATTAAAATTCGGGTTTAACATATTTAAACCTGACGACTCTAATAGACAATATGTTGTCAACTAAAGAATTTGCCTCCCGAAAATATTTTTCTCTTGGACAGAGATCTGGTTTTGAAAAGCATGAATATTTGATAGATTTTATTAATTGTAGTGGCCTAAATCTGGCATCTAGTAATATGCGGAAACAGATTTTATGGTCACCCCCTACTCATTCAGCTGAATTGGCAAAATCCAATTGTAGTTAAATAATTATTTGTATTTATATATTAATTACACTTGATCGAGTAAAAAATAATGTCAAAAAATACATCTTCTCATAAGTAATTGGCATAAATTCTATTTGTTTCATCAAGCAGAAAAGGATAATAAACACAAATTAATTAATTACCAACATATATAACGACTATCTATATATTTGCAATTAGGCATTCATTTATTTGATTTGCATCAGTAGATTAGAATAAATGATTTGTTCGTCATAAAATATGAGTTTGTGTGAGATGTTTGTGTGAATTCTAAAACGCAGTCATTAGTTTCTTGCCGTAGTGCCATCTGTTGTTTATGATCTTATCTCGGAGATCCTTTTTGAATAAAGCTAGTTCGATCCATGCATGTTTCCCCTATTATTTCTAGCCTATGCTGAGAAAAATTGATCATAGAGCACGCGGATCTCTTTTCCTATCATTTGTGGCTCTAAATAATCTTTGATTCTTTATCAACCCTCTTTTTTCTCCCTTCTCCCATCTATTCACACTCGCTAGGTGAGTTATTAGCTGTTTTTCCTCTGAGCCTCCTACCTTCAGTATGTCCTGTGTGTATTAAATTCTCCATAACACTTTTCCTCGATATGTGTTTTAAAAATATGTTTTAATTGTTTCCTTGCATTTTTTTTGTTTTCCGTAGAACTTCGTTGTTTCTCAAATATTTTTAGCCATGATTTTCTTAGCAATTATTGATAGAACAAATATATGTTGCTTCAAGACTCGTCTTCAACTGTGAGGAGATTGTCCAACATTGTCAAATAAGAGATTAGATATTACATAGCAGTCTCGATGGTTTTTCTTCATTTTAACGACATTTTCATGAATTCAAGCGCCCTACGAGGCTGGCATCCCGATCTCACCCTTTCACTGTCGAAACTACTAAATGTAGCCGTCTCTTCTACTCCAACGGCTTCATGTCTCGCACCTCTAGCCCGTGGAACTCCCTTTCCTATTCCAGTTTCCCTGAGAGCTATAATCTTCAACTATTCAAATGTAATGTCAATCGACATCTCGAGTTGCCTTGATCTATCCACTATCCTTCTCCTCATCCTTTCTTCTATCACTCCTATCTGAACTTGCTCCAAATCTTCTGTAACCCCTTGCGCCCTAGTGGCTTCCCGCCTTGCTTGGGGTGAAAAGCTTAAAAAAAATTTCCTATCTCTTAATACTTTTTTCTAGTTTCTGAAAGACTTCTTTCGCCTTTCTGATATCTGTGTCACATTGTCCATCCCTGGTTACTATACGACACCGATTGTTAAACTGTCCGAGTATTATAATATTGACTAGGAACGATATATTGTAAAACAAGAGATATTTCCATTAAAAATCACTTGCTTAAATTATAATTATTTTATTTGCATTTTACATCAGTTTCGACTAACAAATAAATTTATAAGATTTAATATGAAAAACTATTAAATGTTTTATATACAGGGTGCCTCTCAAAAAATAAACAGAAAATGTGATACAGTTTATTTAATTGTTGGAATTTTTGTTACAGTTATTTGAAGCAAAAGCAAGGGATAGAAATATAGGAGCTTAAAACAGAACCAAAACACAAATGTTAGATGTGGTGTTTAAACTAAAAAACTCTGGCAAGTTTTCTTCAGTCCCCAAGATATATGTTCTTTCGTAACCAGAACAATCACCTCGTGGAAAATTTGACAACTGTGTCATCCTAAAACACCAAATGACTAAAACATTTATATATTAGTTAATTTTTTAGTTCATTCATATATTAAAATATATAGTAATTTTTTATGTTAGTTAATTTTTTCAGCATATAGTAAACCTAAAATTTATTGATTTTTGTGAAGGCGATCTGTATCTCAAAGTCCCAAGTGATGCTCAAACCTATCTTATACATAATTAAACATCTTGTCAAGTCATATATTTTAAGCAAATTTTCAGACTATACTTCTCGTTCCCAAATCTTTTGTAATTTTTCTCTTCCATGGTTCCCTTTCTATTGTGGAATTTTTCTATAATAAAATAAATTAAATAAGTTTGATAGATTGGATTTTGTCTCTTCAGGAGAGTTATAAAAAATATTTTACTACTTAAATATTTTTCATATATACTGACCAATAAGTGACATGGTATTATGCTCTAGTAACAATCCTAATTGGAGAGGTTTTGAGCCTAAGTTTAAAAATATAAAAAGCTCAGGTCAGTGGATGCGAAGAGAAGACATTTTGACAGCAAGGGGACAAGGCAAATCCACATCTAGGAGCAGAAGTATTTGACATCAAGAAGCTACCAATTAGCAGCCATCTGCAGAGAGACTAAAGAATTTTGAAGTTCCAAGTAAAATTCTTCTTTAGTTAGACAAAGAACGAAAAGCAATTTAAAGAGTTTTTTCCGAAGCACGAACTCTGAATTTAAAAGGAACTTTTCAAAAATTACTACATGTCCCAGATACGCTTGTGGAGCAAATAAAAGTAGGTGTTTTTTATTTTTCGATGGTAATCGTTTTTATATGAAATTGTTATTCTGTCTTAATAGGTGTACAAAGGAATATTTTTTGTAAACTTTGTATTTGTACCTTTTTCGTAATGTTTTTCCTTTAAAATTTTACGCAGTGGTTGAGTCTTATATTTTGATTTTCGCCTATTATGACTTGCTATTCCTACTAGTTAGGTTTTGGTTTTTGACGCAAGAACTTAGATTTGGTAGGAATAGAATTTTTATAGAGTATGTAGGGGATGGCCATGAAATATGTTCCCGTTTATCGCTAGCCGCGAGATTTAGGGCATAGTTTTGATCATAACCTGGGAACTTCAAATGCATAAAATATTTATCTTTCTTTTTATATTAAATTTTGTTCATGTTCTATAATATTTTAATAGCATTCCCATTAAGAACATAGATGATGATGACTCTCCACAGATTTGCTTTTATTATCTGTATATTGCCATAATTTATTTCAAAACATTGTGGAGCTTTGGAGACTAGAAGTATAATATTAAAGTTTGCTTACCATATATAAGTTCAAAACAGTCTTATTGATGATTCCGCTGCCTTCTGCATAATTTTGAAATTCAGCCTTTTCATTCTCTTAGACTGTTTGCCACACTAATGAGGCTAGTTTACCATTCTATTTAACCCATAACTGAGGGAGAAAATGAGGGATTAATTCTTTCCCCCAAGAACATTGATGCAAAATTAAACGAAAGAGACGAGACCTGAATTTGAACTTTGCTCACCGATTCTGTTTTTTCGCGCCAATAACCGTTAACATCCTCCTTTACAGTGTTTTATAATTCGTCTTCTTCCATTCAATTGTGACTTTCGGTACCTTAGTGAATCTATCAAAGTTATCATAATAATCAATAAGGCCAGAAACACTTGTCAGTTCAAGAGGGCAGCGCCTTTCCATAAATATTTTCTTTAAAATCAATTGAAGTGGATATGATCAGGTGATCGGTATTTGCACAGATTAAATGAAAACAAAGGTTACTTGAGATATATGAACATTTAATTGCTATTTAATATCACATATATGCTACAATTATTGACTGATTTAAATAACGGATTTTACCATAAACAAAAGAGACATAATAATATCAGAAATGGTGAGATTAATCGTTTCCATACAGGAAACTTTCAACATTCACTGGCCGGAACCGTTAGTGTTACTCTCTGTTAAAATTTATAAAATTTCTTAAAACAAATTTCCGGAAAAAAATAAGCTTCTAAATTCCGTTAACTGTTATCGCTCTTTCTAGTATATATGAGTTTCCTTGCTAACTATGTGTTTAAAGTATTATAGTAGGTCAACATCTTAATTAGGTCATTATTTTTTCTACTAGTTACATGTGCTAGCCATTTTAGTTATTGCTATTGAGAGTTTCAAACGATGAATTTTACTCATTTGGTAAAGACCTCCGTGATTCTGTAGCGTTTGTCTTCTCGATTTGATGAATAGTTGTGTTCTTTAAGAAGATATTTGAAACCATTTTGATACTTACTTGAATAAACTATTGTATATAGTTCACAGTTTAGACGTTTCTGGACGAGTTGGACGCCATACATGAAGTCCATATGAGAGGCTAAAACATGAACGATTGAAAGTCGTCAATGGTACACTGAACATTTGTTATATAGGAATAAATTGCCGCTGCCAACATTTGAGTTGAACATAGATCGCCAGTGAGCAAACAGGCGATGTCATTATTGAATTAAGTAGATGACGTGACCATAGAGGAAACGCATATATGTAGGAAGTAGATGACGACTAATAATCGTTATTTCTATTCTATCCTCTCTTACTATTCGGGTTGCTCCTTCTCCTCTAACCTTACCTATTCTTTTCTCTACAATATTCTCTATTCAAGTCAATACTCATTGGCTACTTTTCGAGCGAGTATCATCGAGCAAGTGTTATTAGTGATAGTGATATTCGAAGGCGTCTGGCACCAGTAATGTTCAACAGCTTACGATAGCTGTATCTGCGATTACAAAGTTTCTACTACAATGAGCATTTACGAAAGTGACAAATAGTATTCGTTAGCATTAAAAAGTGGCAACGAGTATTCCTTGACATCACAAAGACATTATGAAAAAACGATAATGTTGAGCAATGTAAATATGATATGAGCACAAAACCCAGTCGTTGAAAACAAAACTAATAGATCCTAGATTGAGAACAATCATTGCATCCAGACAAGATCTGTTAATTTTAAATTAAAAAAAAAACTGACAGGTTATAGAGATGGCTACAACAGAAAATCACCAAATAGAATAAAAAGGGACCGAAATGCTGTAAAAAATGTCAAAAAATGCTGTGAAAGCGATACAATTATGTTATAATCCTAATAGCACTTAGAACTGTGTCAAAAACACTAGGCCCAAGAGTGGGTAACACGTGAAGCCACATTGGAGTTGGGGTCAGCAAGGAAACTGAGGAATATATCGGCGATAAGAGGACATGATACTCAAACTTCAGTGATGAACACCAGATGAGTCCTTTAAAAATGCATAAATATTATTAATAATTTGATGAAGAGAATTTGTACCTATTTAAGTATGAATTTAAAGTCGACCGGAAATGCTACCATCACAAGCCAACAAAGGCGATCTAAACACTCAGGTTAAGATCTTGTGGCATTTCAATTTCCAAACCGACCACGTCCTTGAGGCTACTAAACTAGGCATCACCGTTGTTGACAAAGAAACAATAAATAACTCATTTCGGTGACTATTCCTGGTAATTATAATATCAAAGGGAAAGGAATTGGCGTGTTGGTGTCTGTACCAACGAATTTAGTCCTATATTGAAAAAATTGGAATAAAGTCCTATAGTCCATCTTTTCAGTAGTACACTTTTCTTGGCCTTGCAAATAGTCTACAAAGTGTATTATTTGTTTGCGGTCGCATGACTTGAAGAACAACTGTGATGATAATGATGATAAATCTGCAGCAGCAGCAACAGCAGTAGCAGAGACCATTAACACGTCAAAAAAACAAGACCCCACAGAAAAACAAGACCCCGTAAATAAGAAATGTTTAGATACAACATTTTATGCTATAAGTAATATTTGTTTCAATTCAAATTAATTTAACTTTAAATTTTCTAATTTCCCTCAATTAATGTTTAAGAAATATGTATTTTATTTTGAAAGCCTTTTTTAAACCGAGAATTTACTTTTGTTTACAAATGTGAGAGAAAGTGCCGTTTTGATCGATTTAATGAAAAAAATCGATTATGATCAATACAATTTCTGTTTGAAATACACCACAGAGTATCTTAAAATAGTATATTTGAAATCCTTTAGCTTTTAATTAAAGCTAAAATTAAAGCTTGAAGAAAGCTTTTTCATTTTTAAAAATTCATTTAAAACCTTACGCTTCCCCAATTATTGGTAGTATCTAGTGGAATTCATTATATGAGCAGTACTAAAAGGGGAAATTAAATGAGACAGCCCTAGATAGGAAAAGCAGAACGAGAACAATCTGTCCGGGCAAAGGACTAAAGGACACAGTTCGAAAATTCCCATGCATTTTCTACACGTTAAAAAAGGCCAGTGCTTACAATGTTTTGGTCATTGTGATCCTAAAGATGGAGAACTTTCGGCCAACTGTCAATAATGTAAATGCTAACACTTCATCCCAGATATTAACTTTCGAATATATTAACAAACTGGCAAAAAATGTTCTCATATATTTTTTTAGTTTAAATCTTCGAAGGATGTCACAGAAATTTAAGTAAGAACTTTCTTGTAATCTCTATTTGAAATCGAATGTTAATTTTCACTTCGACACGCTAAACCGAGACATAAGATTGCTCAAACACGAAAGACTAACCATAGGCAAAATCAGCAATGTTATCAGTTTTAATCTTGCATCTTCAGCCACTTTCCCAACGTCGAAATATAGCTTTGCTTTACCTTTTCTACGAATACTTTCCTGATTATTTTTCTAATGAGCTTTCCTCTTTCGTACCACGGATTCCCGAATTTAAGCGCGGTACTAGATTGGCAGCTAGGTCTCATCATTTTACAGTAGAACCGTAAGTTCTGTTTCTTCTCTCGCACTTGACACTTGTGGAACTAACTTTGCTTTCCAGTCAACTTTGACCTTCAAACATTTTTATACGACGTCAGTCATTATCTTCTGTTTTCTTAATTCCAATTCTTTTATTGTTCTCTCGCTTTAATAATTTATTTATCATATTCTTTCACATTCAGTAATCCCATCCGATTTTGTGGTTTCATTGTCTTGCTTTAGGTGAAATAGTTAAAAGAATAAGAATGGCTATTATTTGGTTTCTTTTCTTATCAGTATTTATATTTTTACAAAAAATCATTTTAATCTATGTTAAACATTTTTTTACAATGGTCACTATTTTGCAATGTCTTATAAGTTAACAAGTTTATCTACGTTTTCATATCCATAGTGGTAAATGTTCTTGATAATAATTAATAATAATGATTAATAATATTAACTAATTAAGCACTCCTCCGTTAACTGAAATGCAAGAGAGACGTGAAAGATAATTGTGAAATTTTAATAAGGATTTCAAACAAATTTGCATTCACCATCAGAAAAGGAAACTCAAACAGAAATAGACAAGTGAGTTAAAATATTAAAAAGAAAAAAACGATCAATTATATCGTGTATTAAAAAGCGAGGCGAATAGTTGAGAATATTCTGCGTCAAAAATGTTTTACATAGCATTCCCAAATGATTTTCATTATTCCAGCCACAACCGGAAGAACACAAAACTACGCTCTAATGTATTATTGAAAATGGCAAACAAAATCACAAGCAACATTTCGTACTTGCTGGCATATTTTCTTTTCTTTTCTTTACTTTATATCTTAATCAAATCAATTTTCATTTAATATTGTCGCTATTGTTACTACAATTATCACCAGCATCATCGTCAATTTTAATTCTTCTTTTTCTATTTCTTATTGTTGCTGTTACTGTTGTTGTCATATTTGAAACCTGCTTTAATTTTAAATATATTTATTTATGTTTATTTTATTGTCGTCGTCATTTGCTTTCTGTCCGTGCTGCTGCTAAAATATGTATCCAAAGAACTGAAAATGTCTTTGTCTCGATTTAAATGCGACGAATTTTATGTTTTTCTCCCATGATTGATTAAATCTCAATAATAATAATAATAATAATAATAATAATAATAATAATAATAATCGAGTAATTAAGTTTTCTTTGTGTGAATGACTTTAGCGCCATTTACATCGTTGACTTTGTTAAATGGGAACTTGCATTTTAGGATAAGTGGCGAAAAACTATATTGAAATAAAGAGAGCGGCGATAGTGTTGAAGCCAATAAGACTGGATCCGTTCTTTTTATTGAATGGATTGGCCGGCATTAATGTAGAAATAGCCAAACACGGAAACAAACAGACGAAGGTGACATGAAAAATATCAACGAAAGAGAAACAACCAAATGAAAAAAGAAGAAAAAAAGCTGGACAAAAAAACAAAAAACAAACCGTTTCAAACGCTAAAGATAGACTTGCTAAATAAATGAAAGTTATAAAGAAAAACGAAAAAGAATAAATATCTACAAAATTCATATAAGACGTCGATAGTTATTTTTCCCCGGGTTTATTGCTTCAGTTCATATTTGTTGTCTTGTCTTTTCGACTTTTGAGATATTGTCATCTGAAATTACAGAAATGTTTGTTTCAACTCTGTGACGAAAAAGTGACAGATATTAAAACAATGTAACTAGAAATCATTTTGTATATTTTGAAGAATTTTGAATCTAATGAGAAAATTTGCAAATCAATTATTTCCTTGCTTGTTTAAATCAATTTAAAAGTGTTTATCAGATTTTCAATAGAATAAAAAAATTAGATGACAATATATGACGCAGGACAGAAAGTGTTGAAGACGTTTTATAAAAACAGGACGAAATTTAAAAAAAAAAAAAGAACTAAGATTATTATTATCAGCAGCAGCAGTAGAGAGAAGATTAACGTTAAAACAATTGAGAAAGATTATAGTCATTAAAGATCCAAAGAATCAAAGAACGAAATTAATAAAGAAAATATGCGGCGAAGAAAAAACTGAAGGAAAAATGACAGAGAAAGAAAGAACTGAATGAAGAAAGAAAGAATGAAAAGAACGAAAAAAAGTGATAGAAAGAAAATTCGAAAAAATAAAGCAAAAATGAATGAGAAAAGATATCAAATAAAAAAGAACATCTGAATGAAAGAATAACTGAAAAGAAAGAAAAAGGAAATAAGAAAATTCAAATAAAATCTGGTAAAAGAAAGAAAATCAAAAAGAAAAAAGCAAGAGAAGAAATATCAAATCCAAAATGGGTAAATAAAAAAGGAAAAAAGTCCATAAAAAATCAACTTAAAAATGTTGAATGAAAGAAGTAATAGGAAAGAATATGTTAATGAAAAATCATGAAACGGTGATCGAATGAAAAAAATTCAATAATAAAGAAATTTTGAAAAGAAAGAAAAAGTGTAAGAAAAAATAAGAAAAACGAGGAATTAAAAAAGAATTAAAAAATGGAATAAAAAATGAAAATAAAGCAGAAGAATAAATTAGAAAAATTGATTAAGAAGGAAATAAAATATAAAATAATGAAGAGGAGATTTGAAAAGAGAACGAATGAAAAAAATCATAAAAAGAAATGAAAAGAGTATTAAAAAGGAAAAAACTGAATGAGAAAAAAGAAACAAATGATAAAGCCGAAGAATTAAAACAAAAATCAAATAAAAAAGGAATTGAAAAGAATGAGAAAGAAAATGATAAATGAACTGAAAAGAAATGGTGAATGAGAAAAACCATAAAAGGAAAAAAACAAGAATGGAAGAAAATTCGAAAGAACGTAAAAAGGAATATTAAAAATTGTATTAAAAAAACGGGAATGAAAGAATTAAAATGAAAGAAAAATTAAATAAAAAAGAAAACATAAAAATAAAAACATTGAATGAAACGGCGAGACAAAGCGAAGAAGAAAACTATCAAAGCAAAGAAAAAATTGGGCGGGAATAATCGCAAACAAAAAAGAAGGATAAATAAAGAAAGAAATCAGATTAAAACAGAAAAATGAATGTTCAAAATTCAAAGACAATTCCTGAATACAACAACAGGCAGCTGATAAAGTTTGAAGAATATAACCACCAAAAACACCGGGACTATATCAAGGAAGAGAGAAATATGAATATGAATAAATCGTGTAAAACAGTGAAGGTAATCGAATGAAACTAATTTTGAAGGAAAAAAATTAAACAATAGGTCACGCTTTTAAAGGACAGTAAGTGCTGTAGTAAACATTAGCTATTATTCAGTTAATAAACGAAAAAAAAACTAGTTTTTATTCTTTTTAGCTTTCATATGAAATCAAGATTATTCTTTTAAGAGAATTAGTCAAATATCAGGTAGTCAAAAGTAATTTTGGGAACCAATTGTAATGACGAATGTATCACCCTAACTAACAGTTCTCTAAATATATCATAACAGTCGATGAAAAGTGGGTTGCATACAATATTAAACGGAAAAGGCAGTGGATTGACACGGATAAATCCTTAAAACCGAACGCAAATCTGAACTCCATTGAAGAAATGTTGTACTTTACTTTTGCAATGTTTTCTTTTTCTTTTCTTTTTTGGCATTTCATGTGTCCATATAAACAAACGTCTCCAGGCAGCTGATCATTTTTTGCGGAGAGTTTCAGGGAGTTCGGTGTTCCAGACTGTTCGAATTTGGAGTTAGTTTGAGAGTGTTGCCTCGCAGAAGCTGACCGAAAGATTTCCATGTCCTTTTTGACTTAGTCTTCCTACCAAAAGCTAGTTTGTATTGACGAACGACTTAAGATACCATAACTCGCTTAAGAAACGCAAAAAGTGTCACGAATCCATAGAAAAGGGCTGGGAGAGAAACACACTCCTGTATTCAACAGATAGATAAAGATAATTGTTAATTCTGAATGTATTCGAACCTCTTGAATTGTTTTATTATTATTATTTTTTTTTTACTCACTCTTGTGCGATATCACCTTTAACCCGGATTCAGCTTGCACTACGGCCCGACGCCTGATTGATTTCGTCTACCTAAGATCAAAGTCACAAAGTGGGTAGGTTAGACTTGAGATCAAAGCAGTTACTTCGGTAACCAGACTTTGGAAGTGAGCTGGGAACAACAAGATGGTATCGAACCGGGAACGACCAGATCGACCGGGACACAGGCTGGTGGCAGCGACAAGAAGTCAACCCCAAAACGCTGGTAGAAGAAACCTTACAGCTTCGCACCACAGCTGGGAGTTGACCACGGGCCGACGGCGCAGTGTCATATATTGATGTCGCGGCCAGTGGACATCACATATTGGCGCTGGCGCTGCGACCGCGACCACCGGTGGGTGTCACAATAGTTATAGATTCTCGTTAGTTCTTTTTCTCGCTTTCTTTTACTACCTTGTCTAGTTTGTGGTGATGGTTTCCTTCTGTGTTTGAAATCAACACAGCGTCATCTACGTATTTTATATTAAGATTAATATATATATTAATCCCACCGGGTTTAATATATATATATATATATATATATATATATATATATATATATATATATATATATATATATATTAATCCCACCGGGGATAAATCCTGATAGGGTCTCACTCAAGCTCCCTTGAGTTAGCCTCGCTGTAGAGGCTAAATTAATCCGGTGAGAAAACGTCACATTGTTTTACGCTCCTTTCTATTTTGATGCACCAACTCATTTTCTCTCCAGTGTAAGTTTTGGGTTATTTTGACATCCTTTCCGAATAAAACTTGCCTTCCGAAGTGTTCAAATATTAGGTTGGTGCCAAAATAATGACGTAATAATGTCATTTTTTGACGTTAAAATTACGTCAAAAAACGGCATTATTACGTCATTATTTTGGCACCAACCTAATAGATCTTTGTGTTATATCTTAGGTTTTTTGTGGTTGTATTTTGATTTTAAATACGAAATAACAATGTACAAGAGATGTAAACTTATTTGGTACATCTCATGCTTTTTCTATATTCGCATTCCCACTAAATTTAGAATTTTTTTGTCATTGTCTTTATTAATTTATTCCTTTTGTTCCACAAGAAACGGCGTACATATTATGTACCATTAATCTTGGATTCAAGAAAAATGATGAATGATTTCTCGACATCAGTCAGCCTGCAGGCATCTCTTCGCTTTGAGGAGAAAGAGATCAAAATTAAAGATGGATTTTATTTAGAATTCGTTCGTTAAAGATACTGAAACAAGAAATGTGATATTTATGCTAAGAATATCAGAAAGAGCCATACAAATACTAAAGGAAGTATATCTATGTTTTATAGATTATTCAAAGCGTTTGATAAAATACTTTACAAAGACCTGTTAGAAATGTTTGGTAATAAGCCAGAAACTGGCAGCAAATCGTCATCATACGGATAGAAAATGAATTCAGTAAATATACAAAAATAGAAAGGGGCTTAAGACAATCATGTGTCTTCTCACAAAATTATTCAATCTGATGCGATTTTGAGAGAATTAAAAGACCTACAACGATTCATTAATGGTGGCTACGATCTTAAGAATATAATATATGAAGATGACTTAGTATTTGGTCGCAGATAGAAAAAGGAGACTAAAAAAAAAAAACTCCTACAGAATATAATGAAGGAAAGCGAGAAGAAAGGACTAAACATCAATTGCCAGAGGAGGGAATTCAGGGTTGTCATCTACAGGAACAGCCCAACCTTCACATTACAAATTAGAGGTACGGAAAATAAAAACAAATGGACCAATTTAAATGTATGGAAAGTGTTTTAACACAGGATGGAAAGTTCGATATTGAAATATGACGGTGCATCGGGATGGAGAATGGTACCTTCCAAGCAAATTATTAAGAGGAAATTTTCGTTAGAAACAAAGAAAAAGGTAAGAAAAGGTTACGTGATATCAATCCTCCTAGATGGCAAGGAATGCTTGGACAATCATTTTACGGGTGAATAAGAAAGAGAAATGTGATTCTACAGAAGCAACCACAGAATACCATCGATTTAACATACGAACAAGGATTTTAGATAAAATGAAAACAAAAAGGACACTTATACTTAACAAAGAAGACAGTTGATTGAGATAAGTGGGTTTTGAAAATTTGATATTCACAAGACATATTGAAGGCAAGGGGGACAGAGAAAAACAACGCATAACCTACTTAGTAAACTTGATTAAATGAATGCTGGAAGAAGGTTTAGGAGAGATAAAAAAAAACTTTAGTAAGATCTACAAAGAATAAGAAATTATGGAGAGCCATAATCACCGTCTACCTGAAAGGGACAAAACGCATAACAGATGCAGTCCGTTTTCTCCCAATATATACTCTGGATTATTCTATGTTATGTTTTTTTTTTCTTTTCGTAATACGCTACCAATTGCACTTAGTTGTAAATAATCTGTAATTTTGCACAAAAATATTATTCCAGGTTATCTTGGGTGAGCTACCTGGCTTAATGAGCAATAATTACACATTCACGTGTATAAATGATTGAACTCATAATCATTTGATTCACTGAGTAGACAGAACTATTTAGTTTAAGAATTTAGGACAAGCACGCACATCTTCAAAGCACATCGCCTTGAGTCAAACTAAAATGTATGATTTATAATGATTTTGATAAACATTCACAAGTGTTATATTATTGAAATCCCCACCAAAAAAAAAACGCGAAAAGCGAATGTTTTGATGAGAACGAGCATTTACTCATAGAAAGACAAATTTTAACGACCTCGTTGAAAAAGTAACATTAGGATAAAAAAGAAATAGAATATTATTTGCTTGAAATAAATCATTACACAGACTGCAGACGACAAGGATATCGATAAAGAGAAGCAAAAATGAAGCAAGTCAAGATGGTGATGATGACGATCTTGAATAAAAAAAAACAACAAATTGCTGTTCAAGTAAATCTTTAAAATAATCTTTAAATGTTACGCAGTAAAATAAGTATAAATGAAAGAAAATAACATTATATATATATATATATATATATATATATGTATATATATATATATATATATATATGTGTATATATATATATATATATATATATATATATATATATATATATAATGTCTGACAAAAACGTCAAAATTCCTTTCTCTAGTTCAAAAATGTCGATTCTTCTTTATTTGTATACATATACTTCGAATAATGATACATTTTTAAAAGTATTATTATAATCATTATTATTATTATTATTATTATTATTATTATTATTATTATTATTATTATTATCATTATTATTATCTTGGGTCGGTTGTGTTAAGCCAATCCTGGTTATGTCCCATATCATGTAACTGAAGTAGACGTTAAAGAAAAGCTTTGAATTTTCACCGGTAAATTAAGTAGAAGCGAAAATATCACACACACACACATATATATATATATATAAATATATATTATAAATTAATTGATTTAAAATATGGTTTTTCCGCTAAACAGTTCTAACTATGTTTCAAAATCATGATTTAATTACAAAATTAAATTCGGACCTTCCATTTTTGAAACATGGTTAGAACTGTGTAGCGGAAAAACCATATTTTAAATCAATTAATTTATAATATTAATGCTCTTTAAATTTACATTGAGCACTATTTTGTAAAAAATATCTATAAGAACACCTGATTATATATCTTACTGTTATATATATATATATAATGGTCGCTGGGAGCAACGCAAAATGAACTATTTCAGTGTCCATTTCAGTGTCCACAAATGTCAAATAAACTTAATTTACATACTTATTGTAATACGCAATGTTATAGTGTGTCTATTTCCAAGTCATAATCCAGTACTTAGAATTTTTCAAGGCTTTCTTAATAATTTTGTACAAATACTGCAATGATCATTGTTATTGTGGTTACTTCTTTTTAAAACTTCATACTTTAACTCACTGTTGTTTTCGATCTTCTTTATTTTGTTTTAAATTCTCATGTCAAGTGGACAGAATACCTCTATCAGGTATCAAAATTATTATTATTATTATATTTCTTTTGATTTCTGGTGTGTGTACACATTTCTTTCCGGGTCCCGACCAGAGACCTAAGGTCAGAAATGGTATCATGACATTTTCCACTCATTAAATTAAAAAAAAAACACACACATATTTTACACAGATAAAGGCCTTCGCAAGGGGTGGAATGTACTTGTGAGAACAATTTTTTGTGTTTCTTTAAGGTGTGGTCTTCCAGAAATCCCTTCAATGAGTCTACTGGAATCTTTTCCAATCAATCCGTGGGCTCCAACTACAACAGGGATTGTCGATGTTCCCATGTGCCACATTTTTGAGATTTCAGTTTCAAGGTCCTTGTATTTTGATAGCTTTCTGAAAATCTTCGAAGTTTCATTGCAGTCTGTAGGGGCAGCCATACCAATAAGAAAGCACTTTTTGTTTGAAGTCTCTAATAACGATGTCTGGGCGATTAGCATTGATTGTTCTGTCTGTGTTTGTTGTATAATCCTATAAAATTGTTACAGGTTCTATCTCTGTAACCTGGTCTGGGTGTTGTTGTTGTTATTATTATTATTATTATTATTATTTTTATTTTATTTTCTTTCTGGCGTTTACACATTTCTTTCCGGGTCCCACCCAGGGACCTAAGGTTAGAAATCGCATCATGACACTTTTCACTGACAAAAAAAAAAAATTACATAGATAGAGCCCTTCGTAAAGTGTGGGCTGTACTTGTCAGAACAATTTTTTGTATCTCCTTGAGGCATGGGCTTTTATTATTATTATTATTATTATTATTATTATTATTATTATTATTATTATTATTATTTCTTCCTTGTATTTCCGTTGTATATACATTTCCTTCCGGGTCCCAACTAGAGACCTAACGTCCCAAGTGTCTTCATGATATTTTCCACTGATCATTTAAAAAAAAACCTAAGATCACGTATATTTTACATAGATGAAGCGCTAGTAATGTACAACCTGTACTTGAGAGTACATTTTTTTGTATTTCTTTATTATTATTATCATTATTATTATTATTTCCTTTGATTTCTTTTATATACACATTTCCTTCTAGGTCCCAACCAGAGACCACCTAATATCAGAAATGACATTATAACATTCTCCACTGGTATAAAAATAAAGCAACGAATGAGCACCCACATTTTACATAGATCCTGATCTATCCCTGGGAGATCAATCTTTTGTATTTCTTTTAGATATAGACCGCCAGGATACCTTCAATGATTCTATCAGAACATTTTCTATCCCAACCCAAAACCTCAATCACAACTGGAATTATTGATGTTTTCACTTTTTTTACGTTTCCACTTCAATTTTCCTTTCCATAAAAGTTTCAGTGCAGATATTGACCCACACTCGCATGTCGAGTTTTATATTCAATTGGAGCTAATTCTGTGCAGTCAAATAAAAGGTCAATTGTCATTGAATATTCCTCAGCAGATCTGCATTGGGAGTCAACGCAATTTTCCAATATATTTGTTTGATAATTTCTATTTAGCAAGCATTGATCCCTTCCAGCAAAAATAAAATCTTCCGATTCCGCTATTAAATCTGCACTACATTACCACTGATAGATATGGCTTTGACTGAATCATCCTGTTTACCTTACCATCGTTTCTGTATTTGGTCCATAGCATTTCCTTTTTTCTTTTTCTTTTTTTTTTTTTTTTTTGCAGTAGGTGTATTATATTTTTAATTGCTCTTCTTCGTCCACTTGAAATTCCCTTTTGAATTTGATGACTTCTTTTATTACCGAATAAAGTTTCTTATTTCTTTCATGTTCTTCAACACAGATCGTCATCCAGTCTTTCCAGTAGTTGGAGTTTGCAGTTATCTTTGAAGACAGTTTGTTTTAGTTTTGAAAGACAATTATAGTTGAACTAATACGATGACTCCGTCAGCTCTAAACGCGTGCAGACGATCAACATCGGTCTTAGGATGATGCATGCGGACAAACAAGAAAATTTCTGGTTTTAGCATCCATTTGCTTAACATCAGCTATGCTCTAGTTAAGGTTGTTGCAAATGTATTGCCCCACAGAGACAGCAAAAATGTTTGTGGCTGATATTCTGTTTTGTGAATTTAACTCGGTATTTAACACCAGATGCACAATCATGTAGTATTATTTTCTTGTTTTCTCCTTCATTTGGGTATGCTGGATTCTAACTCCTTCTTGCTTCTTCTTACTCCAGTCTCCTAATCTTTCTGGAAAAAATATCTATTGCGTGCGTTTCGGTAATTATCCCTTTCTTGAATGTTACATTCTTACATTTCTCTAATCCAAAGTCAATACCGATGTCATCAATGAAACTATATTAGGAGACCATTCAACTCATTACCATTTTTGGCACAAGTTTTGAGGTTACTCGTGCAATAAAAGACTTTGTTGATTATTTAAGATATCATAAGTAAACCATTCAGAAATGGGGACTAGATTAGCTATAAAATTTGGCTCAAAAAATAAGAGAAATTAAGACCTCTTCTATTAGGTTGGTGCAAAAATAATGTTGTTTTTGACGTTCAACTTCAAAACTCCTTTCATAATAAACTTTATTAATCGAAATAAGAACCATTAGAATCGACACATTTTTGCCAGTTTACTTATCCCATTAGTATAGAAATCTAGAGTTCTGGAAGCGATGAAGTCATTGAAGGCCGATTCGGCATCATCTCGGCTTTTGAAGCATTTTTCGCTCAGGAAGTTATCGAGATGCTTGAAAAAGTGATAATCGGTGGGCGAGAGGTCCGGTGAATATGGCGGATGAGGCAGAGTCTCGTAGCCCAATTCGTTCAGCTTCTGCAGGGTCAGTTGAGCAACATGCAGGAGAGCGTTGTCATGGAGGAGAATTGGTCCCTTCATATTGACCAATCTCGGGCACATACGTTGGAGCCTCTGGTGCATTTCGTCAATTTGTCGGCAGTACTTCTCCGCCGTAATCGTTTCGCCCGGATTCAAGAAGCTGTGACGGATGAGACCGGCCGCAGAACACCAAACAGTCACCATAACCTTTTTTTGGTGCAATTTCGGCTTCGGGAAGTGTTGTGGAGCTACTCCGGCATCCAACCACTGTACTGAACGTCGCCGGTTGTCGTAGAGGATCCAATTCTCATCACACGTCAGAATCCGCTCGAGAAATGGGTTGTTTTTGTTGCGCAGAAGGAGCGTAGAAGACACGTCAAAACGACAATTTTTTTGATTATCGTTCAATTCATGCGGTACCCATTTATCCAACTTTTTTGACTTCCTTATTTGCTTTAAATGGCGAACGACTGTTGAGTGGTCGACCTCGAGTTCAACAGCAACTTCTCGTGTGGTTTTTCGAGGATCGGTTTCAATTAAGGCTTTCAAATGTTCGTTATCAACCGCAGTCGGCCGGCCTCGACCGTCTTCATCTTCGAGGCTCTCGTCACCATTGCGAAATTTCTTGAACCACCGTTGTGCCACACGTTCGTTAGTGGTTCCTGGGCCAAACGCATCATTGATATCACAAGCTGTCTCGGCAGCTTTTCGGCCGAGTTTGAACTGGAACAAGAAAATCGTGCGGATTATATTTTGTCCATGCTGTCGAAAAGCCTGCAAAAAAGGAAGAGATTGAGAACGGTAACGAATAACACGATTCGATAGAGCGAAAAACACGCGTCAAAATGATATATAACATGGCTATATATATCAATGAATTAATTCAGAAATCATATATAAAAGTAACATATGTGAGAAAACGACATTATTTTTGCACCAACCTAATGAAAGACGATATTGAAATATAGGGTAAATGAAAAAGCTGAGTAATATAACACGTCAACATTGTGAAATATGTTGACCTGATTATTAAAGGATTCTGGGGTTATATATGGCGTATTATTGAGTTAGGATTAGAACATAGACACGTTGTTAGAAAACTAATAAATAAATGAATATGGTATGGGAAGGCTCTAAAAGAAGTAGCCAAAATGAATAGAATAACATTCCTTGAAGGAAAATATTTATTTTCAGATGAGATGACGCATATATAGTTGCGAGGAGGTCATTTAAAAAGGGAAAATCAATAATAAAAAAAAAAAAAGTTTGATACTATTTTTGAAAGTTTTTAATAAATAGTGAACTTGTCTTAAGAAATAAATTTCACTGAACATTTGCTTTAGACACACAACCAGTCACCTTATTACCACCACCACCACCCCACAGAATTAACGATAAAACGTGAGACAGTCATTCTAGAGTCTAAGTATGTATACCGACGTACCTGTGATCTATAGCTGGAAGGCAGTTCGAGATGCTTTAATTTTGAGGCATTGATTGCAAAATCTTATATTGTTTCCAATCCTTTTAACTTTGTTTCTTATTCTTCTCTCTGAAAAACAAACACTGCGATAAGTATTTGGCGTCTTTTAATGCACTGATATCAATCAACCCAAATCCACATCCATCGGCTTCTAAGTGTTTCGACATTTAAATGCGTATATATATTTTCCTTTAACATTATCAAATTTGATCTGTATTTTATTCTACACCTATGCATATAGATGCTTACATCAACGAGGAATAACGTGTATGTTCGTGTGTACATTAGTATATCCGACTTTGAAATGAAAGTACATGTGTTTATTTCAAATGTATTCAACTATATTAATAGTTTGTGTTCTTTCATGGTTTGCAGTTACGATGTCTATAATAATATGAAATTTGTTTTCATTTTGTTACTTAAATTTTAAATGCAATAGTAAGAACAGCAGTTGTAGTTAAAAGAATAATGAAATTTAAATGAAAGGTCTGTCTATCTTTTTTATTTTAATATTTTTTTTTAATCCCATGTCTCTTCAAGAAGAAAATAATGATTCTCCATACATTTCTTTTCTTTGTTATCTGTGAATAGGGACAGACAACGGAATGGTTTACTGTTGCTTTTTCCATGATTTTATACTGGCTGTCACCGAAGGTTATTGAGCTTAGTCTGCCCTATTATTTAACGCGTATCTGAGGAGAAATATGAACTTTCAGAAGTGTATTAGTATTATGGGGTCCACCCCTTTTTGATATAAATGGACTCAACCTGCTGCCGTTAAATACCCTCAGTCAGTCAGAATAGAGAGAAGAGGAACGGAGTGGAAAGTACATAGACATAGACATTGTGATTGAGTTGGAGGTAGAAGTCACAGTTACAAGCACGCACGACTCTAAGGAAGTTACTTCAAGACTGTATATAGCGATCTTTGATTAATACTAACCGGCGTTCCTGGATTTACTAACAGCAGTACCTCTTGTATTTTGTGTAAATACATTTAATTTCTTATCTTAAATACTTGCGTTTCTCATTTATTGGAGACCAATTTTTCATCTCGGAATCCACAACAATTAGAAAGGAATTTAAATTGTACTATTATAATTCTTGATACTAACAATGGTGCTTGTAAAACCGAGGAAATATTTTATATACTGAATTTCACTCAATATATGTTCGATAACCAACCAAAGGGTTACAGTCTAAACGGTAATTATGAATGAATAGAAGAGATGTTAAGAAAAGATGGATAAGGAAGATAGATAAGAAGAATATGAGAAAAGACTAATATTAATGATAGAGAGCAATAAAAGACAGTTTTTACATTATGCGGACTATTGTCCTCATCTTTGTCACCATATTTATCACAACGTTTCGGCCGCTGTACGCTCCGGCCTTCTTCAGGTGGTTGGAATTTCGAACTGAACCCTTTATTTCCTCAAGGACACATGGCACAGTGGATAAAGGCGTTGGTTAGATCCAGTGACAGACCCAAAGAGTGTGAGTTCAATACCCGGTTAAGGCGGTGGAGAACTTTCAGAGGGAAAATTAGCAGGAGATAACTGATAACTGATAACTGACATCCATCAAACATGGCACGTGGAACTAGAACAGTCTACCCCAGTGATCGAAATAATGGGTTCAGTTCGAAATTCCAACCACCTGAAGAAGGCCGGAGCGTACAACGTTGTGATAAATATGGCGACAAAGATGAGGACAATGGTCCGCATAATGTAAATACTCTACATAATACCTCATCTCAGAAATATAGACAGCAGTAAAAGAATTAAAAAGACAGAAAATCACTATTAGGTTGGTGCAAAAATAATGTCGGTTTTTGACGTATTTTTAACGTCAAAAAACCGACATTATTTTTGCACCAACCTAATATTAACATTGCATTTGAAGATCAGAGTTGACTGGGAAGCAAGAAGCCGTATTAGAGTTCCATAAACAAGAAGTGTTATAGAAAAACCTGTTAGCATATGGTTACATTTATCCATTTCAACTGTAGCATGTTGGCACTTTGCCGCCAATTTTGTATTGCGCCTAAATTCATAACGTCTACGTATCAGAACAATTACCATGAATTTATTTTTAAAAAAGACACTGGGAAACTAACTTATGGTGGTGAGAAAGGAACTGAAGCCGAGATGTCAGGTAAGCACCGAGCTATATATGACAGCAATATTCAAAGCAAGAAAGACTGTTACTTATAAATATGTAAGATAGATTCTAGCGAGAAATATTGACTAGCACGAAATAGAGGACTAAATTGTTTAGAAATTAGAAATTGATTGAATATACTTTTTCCACTTCATATCAGATGAAAACATGCGAAGTCGCAATGAGTCGCTTTCCTGAAGGTTACCATCAGCCATGGAAGATAAAAAGGGGTTCTCTTAGATAATTAAAAGAGAGCAGATTCATTTATAGGGTGGTTCTTTTTTGGTAGGAGGGAAGCTGTCTGACTGGAACATTTTTTTTCTTACGAAATCGAATGCGTGTGATTCAACCGCGTGGATATCGCCTGTCGTATCGAAATATAAAGGTCTGAACTGGCTGAATGAAAGAAAATAGTATGCTCATCTAATCATTTGCTCTGTAGATGCCTATAGGCTTGTGAATTTACATTTGTGGGTAAATAGTTGTATAGTAGAAAATGTTTTCCGCTCTAAGACCACGTAAACGTTTTAGAAACGCAGGAAAGGTAGGATTGAACATACCTACCCTAGATATAGTAGCAATCCTCCTTTTTGTTTTTAATCGGAAATCAGTCAAATATCAGTATTACGAAAATTTGCAAAAATATTGAAAGGAAGTCTGGAATAATGAAAAGACGTTCTGCCACTTGGTTTCCAACGATTGTCATCAATTATTTGTTGAGTGTGAATATTTAAACATTAAGGAACTACATTTTTAACATACAGAGCAATTAAAAAAACAAATCAGAATCATTCCTATTGAAAAACATATAATTATCTGGCACTTTAACATTCGAACGAGCATAAAACCAGATCCGTCCCTCGTAAACAAGAAACCATGGCAAACCGTGGATTTCGCCGTTCTATCACACTACAGAGTAGATACGAAGAAAGGCGAAAAGATAGATATATATCTCAAACTTGTCAAGGAACTGACGAAGGGATAGAACATAATGATCACAGTTGTACCAGTTTTATGGGAGTACGAATTAAGGTCCCGATAAGACGATAAAAGTCAGAAGCAGAAAGGAAGGGTTAGAACCACCTCGAGAACAGCAATATTAAAAACAACTAGAATAATGAGAAGAGCAATGGAGAATGAAAGAGATTACATTATTAATTTCCACGAGAAACCAGTAGTACTACTACTACTACTACTACTAATAATAATAATAAATCTAAGATTTGCAAGTCAAACTGATCATCAAATCCAAACGAGAAACCTGCATGTGGCCATCATAAATAAGAAAAAGAAAACATACAAGATCATGGATTTCGCAATTTCGGCTGACCTCAGAGTAAATCCGAAAGAAAATGAAAAGACTGATAAGTATTTCGACCTTGGCAGAGAGCTAAGGAAATAGTGCAACAGGTAGTTGTCATTCGTTCCAGTTGTTATTAGAGCGTCTCTAATGACCTACAAAATAGGCAAGGGATATTGAAAATACGAGGAATGAACAGGATAAACGACAGTGCTTCTCAATTCTAAGCCAAGTGCAGGAATGTTGAGGAGGCTTGCGTTTAATGTTTTGTTTTTTTAAAAAATCTCTATTTTGCTTTAATATAAACTTTTACTTGGACATCTTGAGGGTCCTCCAATATATTCTTTATGGCAACCCTTAATGTACGACAAAGTGGAAAACAGTTTTCATGTAACACGTTTCGTCCTTCATCTAAATTCGTTACGTTGGTGCGACTACACATGCGCATACACAAGGAATGCTGGGAATTTAATATCTTTTTGTTATGGATATATAACCTACCGATTTCATTTAGATTCATTTTGATTTCATCACATTTGTTATTAGATATCCCACACAATTTTAATAGAAGCTCTACCATGAAATGGTGAAATGTTGTAAGAACCAGGGGGGGCGGCAAATATACTGTGGATCATCCTGCGATCAAGATACCCTCTAAACATTTTCGTTTTATTGAATTTTCTCCCTTGTTCATATTAGCATTTTTATGTCAAAATTTGGGCCATTCACGTTGTTCTTGATATATAAAAATGTATATATCGTATCTCATATAGGTATATACAATATCAGATTTTTAGAAAATTAATGCCATAGCTCTTACTGAATTTTCATTTTATTTTTTATAATTAATACCGGATTTAATGCCGAATGTTAAGGGTTTAGACATGGCAGAAAAATATTAAATTTCACACAAATGAAAACAAAGACAAGTTCACCGATCGTCTCGGATGCTGTAAATTAGCTACGAAGGAATCCCAAACTATATAAAATAGAGTGTGACTGCTGGATTGCTAGGAACTGTGAAAACAACTCTGATTTTATATTGCAAACAGAAGATAATAAGCAAATTATTAACTATCTTAGAACATAGCTAGGTTACAATTATATGGGAATTTAAATTTAAGCGAATCCAACAAACTAAAAGAAAAGACTGGATTTGATCACCATAGATAAAGAGAAAAGGAAAAAGTTTACTTTAATTATTCATTGTTTAAATTTAAGTGGCAGTTATCTTCTAGCCGTGGGTGCTGAGATTACTTTTCCTTAATTCTCAATTACCATTACTTCTTGGATAAGCTCTTGGAGCGGTTATCCATTCCCTTCTACACGGTTTCGAGATTTTCTTCTCTTAAAGTGGCTGCCACCCAGGACTGGAAAAACCAACCATAATTTGGTGAGATCACCCGAAGTTATGCCTTTTTCAAGGCGTCAATACGCTTGACCGAATGATTAGAATGTTAAAGATCTGAGCATAAAACCTGGTTTCGAATATCACCATGGACAATTTGCCAAGGAGTTGAATCCTTGATGTTATCGATTCCAGTATGTTGCAGTCTGGGAAGTGCATGAAAACTCATACCACATATTCACCCAAGGATTGCGTGTGAAACTCAAAGCCTTCGAAGTACGAAATCACGAGTCTTCGTGATCAACTGAACTTTGACAAAATAATCAGTTGATGCAAATGTTACGATTTTAGCGCACATTACAGGAAAGTTTGATTCAAAAATGCATTGCAAGGAAAGAAGATTATATGAAAAGCTAGAAAATTCTAAAACCATCCATGAAAAAGAATTATTAAAACGAGAGACATGTTTTACACTATTTACGCTTACGACCATATGACGTTGAATACCGGTTCCAGGTACGATCACCGAAGTTAACCAACATCGAGTCTGGTTAGTACGTCGATGAGCGAACTCTAGGGAGTACCAGGTGCTGTAAGCTTGGATGTACGGACGGTGTAATGGATAAGGGCTTGGAATTGAGAGCCGAGTTCCAATTCCAGTTGGGTTCATTTTGTTCACTTTCGCGCAAATACCCGTGGGAACGTTATGAACCTACCACTTCTCCCCCAGCTAAGGGTTAATTAATAAGACATGTCTCACTAAATCATTATTACCCACAAACAATTCTTACAATATAAAATGTTTTATGGCTTTAAATAACCTACAAAGGGTTGATAAACCGTAAAAAACAATGAATCAATAAAATAGATTTATCTTTTGTTGATCTCAAGTTGAAGCCAATCGAATCCATTACATTCACTTACGTGCTAATAACCTATGAAAAGGTATAAATCTTCTTCTTCTCTGTCTCACCAGCTATGGGTAAATAGCAAGACAGACCGTATTCTATAGCCTTGGATGGCAGCTGGTCTACCGCAGAAAGAAATCGCAACCTCGTCAGTCATGTATTGAAAGATACATAACCGCCTAAGCGTGTATTATGCATGGCACATAACTGAATAATGGTATCATGATATAATGCTTCATTTATTTTGTGAAAAAGCAAATGAAATTAAGATTAAATTAGATGGGGGTAACATTTAAATAATATATGACTGGACGTATATAGGCATGGTGACGTCATGGATAGCGGCTCCGATTGCGGTAATCGAAGAGCCGAGTTCGAATTCCAATCAAATCCATTGCATTCACTTACGTGATAATACACTTGGGAAATCCTCTTCTTAAAGCAATGGGTAAAAAGCAGGACAGACAGGGTTCTATAGCTTTGGATCGCAACTGGTCTATCGCAGAAAGAAATCGCAACCTACTGCGGGAAACATCTGCCTCGTCAGTCATGTATCGTCACGGCACTGAACTGAATCTTATCCGTGCAAAAATATACAAGAAATGTCATGTATCTATATCGTTTCATTCTCAGTCTAATTTTTGCATAGAGGTTGATTTATTTGATTAGTTTTCTTGACAATGTATCGATCAGAATTTAAATATGAGTTTTTGCCGCGTTTAAAGTAAATCTGTTTAAGTTTTGATGTAATATTCCATATTCGATCCTTCTGTTTATGACACTCGTATTCGTTCAGAGTGTTTTCTTTTTTTTATAGTTTCCTTATTTACATTATGGTCAAGTTTTGCATGTATTTATTTGATATGCGGAATATTCAATGAGGCAAAAGAAAAAAACGAAGAAAC
>OZ010581.1:78638140-78673140 GCA_963932145.1 Acanthosepion lycidas | reverse complement strand
CATGCTAAAGCGGGATTTGAATACAATTTACTTATTCCACTTTCGACACCGATAACATTTACGCTACCCGAACATCTGCTAATAAATTAGTACAGTACAAAAGTACTATACTGAAACGCACAAATAGTTCGCTTTAATGAATCATAATAAAAAATATCGGTTCTGATTATTCTGTGACCGACTTAATATCAACGTGCAGTTTTATTTTAAAAACGTGTCAAAATACGTCCATTTGTAATTGTTGTATTTAATATTGAATACAGAAACTAAGAATATTTGGGAGATATAGTGCTTTTTAATTTAAGTTAACATGCAACTCACAGAAAGATTTGTGCAGTTTATGGAGAAGGTTCTGTAAATAATCAAACGTGTCAAAAGCAGCTTGCTACGGCCTATGTTGGACATTCCTCACAGAACAATGCTCAACTATAGCAGGTGACATTGCAAGTTATATTTTGAGAATAATCATCATCATAGGATAAAAGAGATATTCAGTATTATCAAAAGATTCTTGTCCTGTGTAAGTGTAGCATACGTTGACGGTATACCCTGCAGAAGAGTAAAATGGATCATCACTCTGGTATGGATGGCCAATATTTACCAACATAATCAAATATCAACACGACTAATGTTTACATACAGACTCAAGGATAAACAAGACTATAGAGTCAAGTATAATAAAGATAGATTTCTATATTAAATAACCTAAGTATTCTTCTATGTGTCGGTCTTTTCGATATCTCTCTTAAACCCCGTTTTGCCATTCATATTTACACAAAGTCATGGTTATGCGTTATGCTTTATGTGCTATTTTCTGTTGTCCATCTTGCCTTTAATCCGTCTTGTGAGTATCAAACTTTCCAAGCCTTCATTACTCATTATGCGTCCTAGAAATTTAAAATGTCACTTTCTATTAAAAATAAAATTAAGCGCTGCACATGACAGGGTATAGGGGAGAACTATGAACACCAACGTAATCGAGGAACACGATACATAGATGATGCCATAAAAAAATCTTTTCAGAGTTCCTTTTCTGCGATATTTTGTAGAGAATATATCTAAAGAGTCGCTAAGACAACAGAACCGAACCAATGCTAAAAAAAAAACATTCTCCCTTGGAACATTTTCCGATAGTGTCAAGAATTGTTTTATGTATGCTATCAAAATGTTTTAAGAATAAAAATGCGTGCAACTTTATTTGGTACTTATTCAGCGTTTGGCGCAGGACTGATCTCAGTGTAAATAAGACAGTGTGACATTGATGAGAGGCTTCTCAATAAAATGGCGGCTAATTCAAGGCTAAATGGCGCCCATAATATAGCTTCCTGTGCAGTTTTCAGTGTACGAGATTGGACTACTATTATTATGTATAGAAAGGATTTCCAACAATGTAAAAAAAAATCTGTATTCATTTTGCGCATGCACAAACATGACATTTTCTGTTTGTGACGGCAGGTGAAAGAGAAGTGGAGTCTTTGAAGATAAATGAGTTTATACGGTAACTTTATGAATGGAGACATTTATGCACAATAAATGATAGGTAAGTGAACTTTTATGAATTTGTTTATATTTCTCTTTCTTTAATTTTAAATATATATTTTTTCTCAGTGTTACATATACATATACATATTTGTGTGTGTGTGTAAGTTTTATCAGTCTTCATATAAAAATATATGTTTCCTCAGGGTTTAGACAAACACACACACATACATCCATTTATATATATATATATATATATATATATATAGTCAACGACGAAATTATTCGTACACCCATCAATTTTGAATATTTTTATCCATTTCTCAGAAACTAATGCTCGTATGATGCCAGTTTTTTATGTTAATAAGCACGAAAAGAGAATATAAAACTCAATTTTCAGAACAATATGTTAAATACGACTAATTTGACAGGCGAATTATTCAAAATAAGAAATGACAAAATTATTCGTACAGTATTAAAAATAGTCACTTTCAATCCAACTATACTGTCTGTGTAGCCTGAGTGAATCCTGGTGAATGGAATTAGTTACCTCTGATAGTGTCCTTAAGAAGGACGTGGGGTTAACAGACGGTGAATAGAAAAACAAAATTATGGCCAACTCTTATAAACGATCCAAGAGACAGCACGAAAACTCTAAAACAGAAAGTGAGAATGAAATATCAGGAAAAGAAAAACAATTTCCAATGTTCATAGAATTATTAGACGGTGAAAGAACAAAAATCTCATCTCTTGTGTTACAAAAGGTTATATCAGCTGTGATCGAACGGAAATAAAAAGAACACTTCTAATTCAAATAAAACCAAAAAAAAAAGACGCAGACATGCCAAAAATCATTCAAATAAAGGACATGAAAGTAAAGGTTTTTGACCACCAATTTGTTAAGTCGTCTAAGAGAATAATAAAAGACCCATAATTGTCACTCAACTCACTGGAAGAAATTAAAAAAGATAACACTCTAAAAAGAACAAGGCGTAAAAGATATCAAAATAATACAAATGAAAAGAAATGTCACATCAATAAACACAAACATTTTGACATTAAGCGAACCTCCCTACCAAAAGAAAGAGAAATAGGATATACAATATCCAAGGTAAAGCCATACATCCCTAATCCCTGTAGATGGCATGAATGTCGGAAATTTGGCCATCTCCAAGATCAATGTACTAGAGTACCATTCTGTCGAAGATGTGAGGAATTTCAGGCTGATCATGCAATTTCACTCTGTGAAAGGCCAGATTTTTCTGCTCAAACTGCAAACAAAACCACTCAGCAGATTTTAATGAGTGTAACATCTAGAAAAAGATAAAGGAAATAATAAGAATAATATACACACAAAACATCTGTTGTCTCTAGAAGCTAGAAAACAAGTTGAAACCAAATGTAAATACTATTATGATAGCAAATCATCAAAATGACATACAAGAAAACAGGAACATAAGAAACGAAGAAATTACAACTTTAACAAATAAATTTAAAAAAAAAAAAACTAATAGGATGAGGTTTATTATGGTCCGGTTCCTTGTACCACGGTGAATAGTCCAAGGTAGAACCAATAAAGAACTCGAATACGGATATGGAATAACAGAGATATATTACAAACAGGAATATATACAAAGAGGTAGGAAAATTGTTAGTACGAACAATCAGGTTTAGTAGTAATTGTCTTAACGCGACTCAGTTTCGGAATGCCTATGACTCGAATGACTGACTTGCTCGCTCGCTCGCTCGCTCGCTCGCTCGCTCGCTCTAACTGACGGACTTCACTCCAGACTTCAGACTGAACTTTAGACTCCAGACGGGACGGTATTCAGTCACCCACCCACGAGGGCATCATGTGGCACAAGGCCGGTTTAACGTGGGGTTTCCGATCCCGTGGGCTCGGTCAAAAATATGCCCTTTGAACCCGTATAAACGGGTTCAGGGTCGGTCTACCACCCCGAAAGAGACTCCGCCCTTCGGCGTAGCCTCGTTCGAGTTGTGACACCATTTAGGGGCGCAAAAAGAGGGAAAAAGAAGGAAAGGAAAAAGAGAAAGAAAAGAAAGAAAAAGAGAGGCGAGACTTAAGTTATATGATAAAGTGAGGCCACCCACGAGAAATAACATTTGAAAATGTTATTTTGATAATGGAAAAAATGGTGAAAATTCTGACGGCCATTGTCGTAGGGCTAGCTGACAAAGTCCAGGTTGATACATTGTTTTGTTTAGATAGATAAAAAATTAACTGTCTTTGTGGCAAACAGATTATCAGGAGTGGTGAAATTCCCTGCGAGGAAATTTTAAAGATAAAGTCACCTACGAGAAGAGACATTTGAAAATGTTATTTTGATAGTCGAAAACAATGCTGTCTGAAAACAATTTAATAGGTCATCTGTTGACGACACACAAAGAGAGCCATCTCTAGGTTGGGTCTTTGTCGATGGGAGGTGTCATTGAGAGAAAACACATCTGGGCTGTGTTGGAATTTGAATATGACAGCGAAACAATATTTCGTTGGCGCCGAAGAATGAGTGTGTCTGGTTGACTAGCCTCTTGGTGCTGGCGAAAATCTGATTGAAGACGTTAGGATAAGAATTGAGATTATCACTCTACGAGTCGTATTGTCCTCTTGGCGGCCAGAGAAGAAGAGAGAAATAAAAGAAAGAAAAGGAAAAGAAAAAGATAATTTTTTTTCTTTGAGCAAAATATATATTTTGTTAAGAACAAGGATAGTCTAGTCACGCCCACACTGTTGATCGACCATTGGTTGAATGCTAACCAGCCAGGCGGAGGTGATCATGTGACGCAAGGAGGCAGCCGCAGAGAGTTTAAGTATGAGGGATTACTACGAAGAAGTGGGGAGGACCGTTGACGCCCCTCTGGGGTATGGTGAGGTGTCCATATGAGAATGAGAGAAGGTGGGAGTAAGAGAAGACTTCCAAAAAATGGAAATAATAAATTTTTCCTGACCGAAAACAAAAGAAGGGGTTTATGGATTTAGACTTATCAAGGAACCTCAAACCCCGACGAGCCAACCCCCGGTTTTGAATCGGCGTCCATATAAGCAAAGTCACAGCGAGCGAAAAGCAGTTGGAGAGTTCGAAAGAGAGTTCCAGATGAGAGCTCTGAAGATCCATCACGAAGAGCTGACCAAGATTCACGCAAATTCCGAACTCATCTTCTAACCAAGAACAATTTATTTTTTTGAAGAACGACTTAGACTCACACCACCAAAATAAGTTTTGTGAATTTCGCCTGAAGACACACCAAGAACCAGTTTCTTAAAGGACAGACAGCTTAGATGTTAAGACTCGCCTAACAAAAAAAAACAACGTGTCACGAATCCACATAGCGGGTTGGGAGATAGACGTGACCCTGTATCCAGCAACAGATATAAAGTAATGTTATCCTTTTTTTGATACCATTTTCGATTTATCATTTTATTTTCTTTTGCACGTACTTGTGCGATACCGCCCTCATTCGAACTCAAGCTTGCAGTACAACACCGACGCTGATTGATTTCGTCTGCCTAAGATCAATTCACAACGTGGGTAGGCAGACTGGAGATCAAAGTAGTTACTTCGGTAACCAGACGTTGGAAGCGAGTTGGGAACGACGAGGCTGATATCGAATCTAACCAGATTCCCATCCGAATCACTTAAAGGTTAGATCATCACAATTGGCGCCGCGACCAGGATAAGGCCCGGGATCGGCTGACGTCACAATTTGACGTAACGATTGGATGCCACAATTGGTGCCGAGACCAGGATAAGACCCGCGATCGGCTGACGTCACAATTTGACGTAACGGTTGGATGCCACAGAGTTCCTCCCCGCCCGAAGGCAGAGAGTTCAGCCGATCAGCTGCTCAGCCGGTCGCCCGACTTCAGACGGAACGGTATTTAGTCACCCCACCACGAGAGCATCATGTGGCACCAGGCCGGTTTAACGTGGGGTTTCTGAGCCCGTGGGATCGGCCAAAAATATGCCCTTTGAACCCGTATAAACGGCTTCAGGGTCGGTCTACCACCCCGAAAGAGACTCCGCCCTTCGGCGTAGCCTCGTTCGTGTTCCTCCCCGCCAGAAGGCAGAGAGTTCAACCGATCAGCTGATCAGCCGGTCGCCCGACTTCAGACGGAACTGCTGCTTCCTCTTGTGGCGCATTATTTATTACGTATGGAATAGTCCATTATGTTATTATGGGTAAGGTCCCATAACAAGGTTGATATGCCGTAAAATATAATAAACTAAACCAAATCATAAACACTGAGAAAACACACACACACACACACACACACACATATATATATATATATATATATATATATATATATATATATATATATATATATATATATATATATATTGAGGAATCGGAGAGCCGAGTTCGAATTCCAGTCGAATCCATTACATTCACTTACGTGCTAATACCCTTGGGAAAGGTATGAATCCTCTTCTTCTCCCTCCAGCTATGGGTAAAATAGCAGGACAGACTGGGTTCTATAGCCTTGTATGGCAACTGGTCTAGGAGAAGGACAACTCTGAATTCAAAACCTGCGGAGGGTCGTTTGGGAACCTTGTGGCATTCAGTGCACCAGTATTCGGTGCACTGTATTCGTCCCTCCAAAAAGTGTGGATGGTCCTGCACGAGGCCTTCACCACTATAATCAAATCTCATGTGCCGGTGTCGGGCTGTCGTTTCCTGGAAACTGATCTGCTTGACCCTCATACGTCGAATCTCGACGGGAGAGTCGATTATATATAAACACTGAGAAAACTCACACACACACATATACACATATTTAAAACCTGAGAAAACACACATATATATAAACACTAAAACACACTCACATACGCATATTTAAAATCCGAGAAAACACGTACGCACACACACACACACACACACATATATATATATATATATATATATATATATATATAAACACTGAGAAAACTCACACACACACATATACACATATTTAAAACCTGAGAAAACACACATATATATAAACACTAAAACACACTCACATACGCATATTTAAAATCCGAGAAAACACGTACGCACACACACACACACACATATATATATATATATATATATATATATATATATATATATAAACACTGAGAAAACTCACACACACACATATACACATATTTAAAACCTGAGAAAACACACATATATATAAACACTAAAACACACTCACATACGCATTTTTAAAATCCGAGAAAACACGTACGCACACACACACACACACATATATATATATATATATATATATATATATATATATATATATATATATATATATATAAACACTGAGAAAACTCACACACACACATATACACATATTTAAAACCTGAGAAAACACACATATATATAAACACTAAAACACACTCACATACGCATATTTAAAATCCGAGAAAACACGTACGCACACACACACACACACATATATGTATATATATATATATATATATATATATATATATATATAAACACTGAGAAAACTCACACACACACATATACACATATTTAAAACCTGAGAAAACACACATATATATAAACACTAAGTCACACTCACATACGCATATTTAAAATCCGAGAAAACACGTACGCACACACACACACACACACACACATATATATATATATATATATATATATATATATATATATATATATATAAACACTGAGAAAACACACATACACACACATATAATAACTATATTTAATAACTATACATAATTATTCCTCACCCTACACGAGTTTCATGCACGATGCAATCTTCAGGAGCTAAGTATATACTTGACTTTTACATAATTTAAATTGTAATAAAAGAAAATATCTGGTTAACGCAATGCTGGCGCAGTTCATATATTATACGGGGGATAATTCTATTAACACCCACACGCCATGTGCGATATGTGTTCATATTAATATTTTGCCCGTTTTAGTTGAGCCCTATTATAGGTGTAATAAAATTATCTATACTTTGTAGTTCTAACCTTTTAATGAAATATGAAACATCTTGGACTATTGCCTTAAAATCATCACGATTCCTGACAAAAGATCATGTAAACTGGCATTTTTACATGTTTTCTATGCCGGTGTGACGGTGTATGTAAATTCGGTAAATAGATATTTCTGTAATTTTGACTGTCCTAATTCACTTATTATCGATGTTCTCGTAACATTGGCCTGTAAAATGATTTTGTTAACTACAGCACCAGGGCTAGTCTTTAAATCAGCATAAATAGTCTGCTAAATTGTTGGAACTAATATTTATGGTAAGCAAACAGAAGGACTGTCTGGAATAACCTTGCAATAGATTTCTCTTAACCACAAAAATGTGACAAATATGCTTGACATGTATATTGCTTCACAACCACGAAGTAATCAATAATCTGACAGTGGTAGTCGGTGTTCATATGCAAATATATATATAATCAAATCTCCTTTCATCAAATGTCCTTTTGGTGTGATAGACGACAGTTCTTGGATAGTTTCAGCCGATTTCGTGACTCCGAAATCAAATAGAAATTGCAAGCATCACTATAGCATTGTATTTATGAAAGTGACGTTAAATTTCTTCAGATCTTTATATTTGTATTGACTATAACGATAGATAGTTATATTTGAACAGAATAAGATAGATTGATTGATTTATAATACACGGTCACATTGCTTGAAAACAATGGTTGGCAACTATGTAGACAATTGCCTACGTAATAAGTTCGATCCGCACTGGCATTCCGAGATAAATAATATGCGTAGACGAACCGAAATAGTGTTAATAGTGCAGGAAAATATACTGCTTCAGATATCTCAGTGGATTCGATCTGCTTTCTTGCTAATCAGCATTAAAACCATAACATTTTTTTGAGCTCGAAAGCCGGTCGCATATCCCAATTGTCACTCCTATAGTATATAAAGACGCAATACAGGGATAATAAATCTTTCTGACATATATAGACAGCATAATAAGTTGGTAAACATTAGATAGAAACGGGTTTTTTTCAAGTAGATAGATAGCAAGGGATTTTTCTTTAATTTTTTTTTTTTTTGACAAGTACATAGCAAGAGGATTTTTTGCAAGTAAATATCAAGGGAATTTTTTATTTTTTTTGCAAGTGAATACCAAGAGGATTTTTGCAATTGGATAGATAGCAAGGGCATTTTTTGGCAAGTAGATAGCAAGAGGATTTTTTTGCAATTAGATAGATAGCAAGGGCATTTTTGGCAAGTAGATAGCAAGAGGATTTTTGCAATTGGATAGATAGCAAGGGCATTTTTTGGCAAGTAGATAGCAAGAGGATTTTTTTGCAATTAGATAGATAGCAAGGGCATTTTTGGCAAGTAGATAGCAAGAGGATTTTTTTGCAATTAGATAGATAGCAAGGGCATTTTTGGCAAGTAGATAGCAAGAGGATTTTTGCAATTGGATAGATAGCAAGGGCATTTTTTGGCAAGTAGATAGCAAGAGGATTTTTTTGCAATTAGATAGATAGCAAGGGCATTTTTGGCAAGTAGATAGCAAGAGGATTTTTGCAATTGGATAGATAGCAAGGGCATTTTTTGGCAGGTAGATAGCAAGAGGATTTTTTTGCAATTAGATAGATAGCAAGGGCATTTTTGGCGAGTAGATAGCAAGAGGATTTTTTGCAATTAGATAGATAGCAAGGGCATTTTTGGCAAGTAAATAAATATAGTGAGAGCGAAGGCCTCAGGCTACTTCAAATCGCTTGACTGGATTCTTTTCAAATCCTTTCTTTTACGTAAACTCTGTAATTATCTCGTACCAAAAGAGTATTTGTACGAAAGAAGATATTGCTTATTATTTATGCTTTGCTTTACGTTGCAAATATTCAAGAAGGATATTGGAATGGATATTCTCAGAAAGAGATACAAATAGCATAACCGAGACTCTGTTACATAGATAAGTAAACTAAATGAAGATCGATAACGACACACACGCACACACACACACACACACAAATATATATATATATATATATATATATATATATATATATATATATATATATATATATATATATATATATTAAGCATCGCCTATGGGATGTTCATGGGATTTCACTGAAAACGAATATCAGTGCCTATCGAACAATTATTCTCACCACACTTCTTTATAGGTCAGAATCGTGGACGCCATACAGCACACACATCAATCAACTTGATGATTTTCATAAACGTTGTCTTCTCTCAATATGCGGTTAGCCAACTTTTTCATGATAAGCGTAATGTAGGCAGTCCTTAGTTACGCTTCAAGGACAAACTTAAATACAATTTAATTGCATCAAACTTTCCTATATAGTTCGAACTTACTGTTGAAAACCGAGCAAACTGGAGAAACACCTGCTACCAAGGTATAACTAAATATTTATATATGTATGTATATATGTATATGTCTGCGTATATCTATCTATCTATCTATATATATATATATATATATATATATATATATATATATATATATATATATATATATATATTAGTTTATTCATTTTTTATGTTGCTGTGTAGGTTGATATGTTTATATTTATTTCTATGCGTGTATATATGCGTATATGTGCATGCATGTGTGTATGTATATATGTGTATATATAGGTATATATATGTATATGGTATATGTGTATGTATATATATGTGCGTAGATATACATTTGTATGTTTCTATTTGTAGTGAAGAATGTGTGTACACATACGTATGTATGTATTTTTTTCACATATTGTTATATATTTGTACTCGTGTATGTTTACTAATGCGTATATATGTACGAGATATTTATATATATATATATATTTGTATGTTTAGGAGTTTTCTTTTTTATATATTAGTGTTATTTTTAAGTGTTACATTTTGCCTGGACATTTGAATTTGGTGCTTTCTTACGTGTGAGTATGCATATATATTTATTTTTCTATCCATTTCTATATATTTTAGTGTCCTTTTTCCTTATGTTGTTCATTGACGAATATTTACTTTTCTATTCTACTTATATTAAATTTTATCTATTCAACCATTTTTATCTATATACCTTTGCCCGTATAAGTTATATTATAATTGTATGTTTGATTTCGTTTACTAACACTTTCAAATTTGAATATTTCTTGGTGTGTATATATGCGTGTCTTTATCAATGTTTGTGTGTATAATCGCTTAATGTGCCTTTCATTGTATGTATATATTGTCGGTTTCTTTATTTAAGGACCGTGGACACCTGTGTCCTTTTTCGTCGCTTTTTTCGCGTGTTTATATATCTAAATATGTCTACGTGTTTGTGCATTATAATCTGATTGTGTATGTATTGTCTATTGAAAGATTTCACCGTCCCTAAGTTGTAACGAAGCTCAGAGTAACATTAGATTTTAACGTTTATTCTAACTGAATTTTTGGCTTTTCAATAAAATCAAAATAAATAATAAAACATAGGTATTTTTCCTCAGTTTCTTCTTTAAATAATTTTATACTTTTTTAAACTTAATACAGATTAAATTTAAAATTGGTATTTTTTAATTTTTAATTTTATAGTAAAATTTAATATTAATTAGTTAGATTGAATTCTATTTTAATCTAACCTTAACATTAAAGCGTTAATTAATTAACTGGATCAAGGTTCGTTGTCAAGTTTTTGAATTCTCATATACTTGTATTTTGATTGGTCATTCCAGCTTATGTAACCGCGTTTCCCCTAGTGAGGGGTGTTTGATTGATTTGAACCTTTTAAAACCCTTTATTCTACATTCAACACCATCACTTGATAAGACACCAGAAGTGCTGAAACGAAATGGCTATTTTTGTAGCGATTTTATGACATATTTATGTTAGAATTTTCGAATGAATAATTATATTTGCTCTAATCTGTACTGAGCACTCTTTTAAGAATAGTAATTTTTTTGGTTATTGGAATTTATTCCGTATACACCAATCCTATAATTGTATATATATATATATATATATATATATATATATATATATATATATATATATATATATATATATATATATATATATATATATAAAATCTAATAAACTTGTGTTGCATATCAATTTCTTCCAATGAACTAATTGCAAATTTCCAGTGCAAATAAATTGCAATTAAGTTTTAAGATCATAGTCGACTAGGGAGACGAGAAGAGAGTTCCACAAGTAAATTGTGCACAGCCAGGATTTATAGTGATACGGCCTACCAAAGAAAATGCAAATGAACAGTGTAACACGGATATAAGAGACCTGATATAAGAGAAACTCGGATATAAGAGAGATTTTATCTGGTCCCAAATTAGAGCCTGTGTTAATGTATATATAATAGACCAAACCCGGATATAAGAGAAACCCAGATATAAGAGGCTTCTTCTTCAGTCCCGACAACTCTCTTATATCCGGGTTACACTATATATATATATATATATATATATATATATGTATAAAATAATCAGAAATTTTTATATGTTTTGTAGAACATTTTGTGTTCTATCTCATATTTGTCACATTCAAGTTGGATGCAGCGTAAAATGAAGCGTTTCTCCATTTCCTTCAAATTACTTGTCCTGTTTTAAATGACATCAGCACGAAATCGAAACCGTTTAGTAAACTTCAAGTTCTAACCACATGAAGAATTTATCTGAAAACGTCATAACCTACTGAGCCACATATACTAGCCTATACACACACACGCACACACACACATATATATGTATATATGTATGTATGTATGTGTGTATCTCTATTCCTTTTTTATATTTTATACTTTATATGTTCGTGTGTGTAAGTTTCCTTCTTTGTCAAATTTTCTGAAAAGACCGATGTCAATTCGGCTTTTAGAAAAGACGACAAAATTAAACAGTTTTTCCTCCCCCACTGCCTTTCTTTCCAGTCTCTTCAGACTTCTTTCTTGTTTTCCCTACCATAAATTTGTATCTCGTTTGCATTCAGTATTTCTGCTAATTGTATCAAAAAGCTAGAAACCCGAAGAAACTAGGCATAGTTACGTCTTCGCCATCGTCATATTATTCTGTCTCAGCATCGTGGTAAATTAAGCACATTGTCTTGAAGCTTGTAGCCAAGCACAAACCAACTATAGAATAATTTTTTAAAGAAGACATCTTGCATTTAAAAAGAAATTAAACCAACTTAGAAAGCAATCAAGATTTTGGTTTCGTAATTGTGTAGCAAGAGGTAGAATAGCTTTGGTTCATTGATGTTTTCGGAAGTTGGGAGTGATGCAAGAGACCGCTTGTAATGTTAAAATGCAGCGTCATGCTAAAAAGATGAGGACTGAAGAAGAGAAAGGATTTTAGAGGAATATTTTTTGTCAGTTCTTTTTCAATGGTGGACGAAGTGAAAGCTATAGAGTTATTCAATAGGCTCCATAGAAACGATATAAAATTCAAAAGAAATTATTAAATAAACATACGAGAATTAGCTGAACAAGGAATTACTAAGTTTACCCGTGTCTTTTGAGGTTTTATCGCAGAACTTTTAACAACTTAGAAATGATCCATATATATTTATCTGGATATCTTGATTCTTTAGTAGTTGGAAAGATAACGATAGCCATCGTAGTGGCTGCTGATAGACGTGGATATAGAAATAAAGATTCTTACCTGCTAGAGTAGTAATGCCCTGGGAAAATCTATGAAAAGCGAAGTGGTTTTAAATGATTGAGAAAAGTGAAGGCCTGCTTAAGCAATTAATTCTCACTGTAAAATCCGGAATTAATTAGAAAAATCAAAATAAAATGTAGTATTAATTATAGCATTTTATCTATAACCTATTTATTTATCTACCGACCTTGGTCCTTATATACATTGGTTCTTATCTATCAATCGATATATTCAATACAAATATAGAAATCTGAAAAAAAAATAACGTCACTAATGTTTGCAATTGCAATGATAGCCCCGGTGATAGTGGGTGACAAAAGGGAATAGATAAATACAGATTCAAAGAGGTTTTAATTTTAAACCGCCACTAATGGGCAGCAAAAAATGATGAATAAAGGCCCCAAACTTAATAAAAACAAAGTTTTATAGTCAAGATGTTTATGTTATTAAGAGGAAAGACCACAATATTTGTATTATTTTATTAATTTTTTTAATTCTTTCACGCACTTTCGAAATTTTGGTTAAAGTCCTTTTTTTTGCGTCAGCGATCGGGCAAATATTAATATGTATGTTTTAGTGCCACTTTTCGGTAAAAAAAAAAACACATTGATTTGGAAATTCTTGCAAAAATCAAATTATTGTCAGACTTTAATTAAACTCTCCAGACTTATTTACAAATGAAATTCTTTTTGAAATTCTTCTTTTTAGAAAATCTTGGTAAAAATTATTCTTTTTACATATGTTACCCGCCGATTTAATTATTTTCATGATTTAAAAAAAAAATATATTTTAAATCATGACTCCTTGGAGAACGTAAACCATCAATTTTTTTTTTCAAACACTTACTCATTTCCCGAAAATCTGCTCTGTATCGTAAAATAAAAATGCAATAATACTATATTATTTCATTAGAAAAGCTTTTAATTGTTTTTAGAAATAAGATTGATGAATGATACTATTGTCTTAAGAAAAAAAAATTTGATGAGTAATGAATTTTTATAAGAATTGTTTCCCTTTTTTTAATTTTAATTATAATAGTTTATAAAGTTTAAAATCTTTTAAAATTCTGCATTACTTTAATTCCGTCATGTAATATTTTTATTAAGTGAAATTGTACTAATCAAAAATTTAAAAGCCTAATGCAAATCATCACGCATCAAAATTTTTTAAATAATTTATTTTTTAGTGTATAAGCGTTGCAGTTTTTGTAAATATTGGTCATCATACAAGACATTATCAGAAAATACGAGTGAGGAATATAGTAAAGTCAATGTTTCTAAAATTAGATTACAGAGAATATTTTTCAACATTTTTAAAATTACTGAGTATTTTAAAATTATCTTAAAAAAACGTTTTTGAGATAGTGTTTAAATACACATGCCATTTTCTTAAATTATGTCTTACACATAAAATCTCCGTAGAACCATAATGACGGAGTCGTCACCTTCTTATCACTCGTGAAATACGTAAACATGGCTACTGCCAGCTAAAAACACAGCAACTGTTTGTTTTAAAATTTGTTAATATGTGTTATTTGAAAACATAAAGTAAATATTTTATTTCAAATAAGTTTAATTATACTTTAAATCAGCTAATATTCCTTTTTTAATAAAGAGAATTACATTGCGATGAAAAACGATTAAAAAAGGGTGCTATCCAAGTATTTTCGAAAGAAAAACCTTTCCAGTTAATTTAAATTAGTTTTTGAAATGCAGCAAAGTATTTTGCTAATTGGAAATCCTAAATTTAATCTATTAACTTGAAATTAAAGCTAAAATAAAAGCCTCAGGACAGATTTTTCATTTTTTAAAATTATTTTAAAACTTAGGTATGGTTTACGTCTGATTTTTGTGGAGGTACTTAATAATAATAATCAGTTCACCCCAAGAAAGTCAATAAACCACTAAGATACAAGAGAGTTACTGGGTGTGATAGAATACGAGAAATATAAAATATTAATAAGAGATTTCCCCAAACGAAAAGTGCGAGAGAAGAAACTGACAGTATAAAACTTATGTTTATATCTAGTAATTTCAACTGTAAAATGATGAGACCTGGCTGCTAATCTAGTACTTTGTATTGACAGGGAGATACCAAAGGGAAAAATATATATAGAAATGGCACAAGTATGCTACGTTACTGCGGTGGGGAAGTGACTGAAGCCGAGATGCTAGGTCATTTCCAATAACATTGCAGATTATTTGCATTTTATCAAGAATCCCTAAATACATAGCAGAGGCACCGGATCAGAGGTAACAGCAATATTCAATGCATGGACAAATGATAGACTTATAAATGTCTAAGATAGATTCTGGCGAGTAAAATTGTCTAGCACGACACAGTGAACCAGCTATCAGCAGACCTAGCAATTAATTCAATATAATCTCTCCAATTCTTGCCAGCGACAAACGTTATCCCGAGAATACACAATGAGTCACTCTCTTGGGAGTTAGAAACAACCAATATTGATGGAAACTGAAAAAAGCTTTCTTTGACTATTAAAAGAGAGCAATTTCGTTTTGAAGGCGTTAAGATTAACAAGCCATTTCAATTGGAAATATTATCTAAATATGATCATTTCACATACATGCCGACGTAAAAGTCATAATTCAAGGGTATTACTTTACTGACGACGTCACATACCCGAAGAAATATTAGTGATTATTGGACATAAAAAATATACATTTGAACACGTGAAAGATTTTCATAGCAACGACTGATCTAATCTCAGATCAGACTTAAATCCACGTCGAGCCTAACTCAGCGACTTTCATTGAAAATTCCGACACAGACGACGTCGAAGTGAACGGAGAGCAGTGTTTATAATCTCTTCTTTACTTAAGACGAAACTGAAACGAGATTAATGATGCAACGTTGCCCGATCCCCCCAAAATGTCACGTAGATTTAGCCATTCTTAAAAATTCGACCTAATTCACCTCTAGTGCATTATGGGTAACTTTTGTTCTGTTACCAAAAATTTGAGGCTTACAGCCATGAAACATCGGTCCCCGTACGATCACCGACGTTAAGCAACGTCGTGACCAGACAGTCCATAGATAGGGGACCGCTTTATAATATCAGGTGCTGCATGCTTTGATGCATGGATGGTAGAATGTATGATGGAAAAGAATTGTTAATCGGCGAGCTGAGTTCCAATTCCCATTGGGTTCTTTATATTTCCTTATGCGCAAATACTCTTGGGAAAGGCATGAATCCACTTTTGCTAGCTATGGACTGATTAGTAATACTTGTTTCGCTAAATCCTCACCTCCGAAAAATTCTTACAATCTAAAAATATTTTCTGGTTTTATCAACAGTTTTTAGGTAACAACCTGCAAATTGTTGATGAACCGTAGAAAACGAATCAATCAAAACCCAGAAAATTGGGATTTTTATAGTGCGTGCGAAGCATTAATATTGCTTCCATTCTTTTAGAAATATATATTTTTCCATGTTCTCCGTTCTTACAGGACTTAGGTGATCATGGCTCTTATATGAATGACAATAGTCAATGACACATAAAACTTTTTTCAAAATGTGAAAAATAAGATTTTTTGTATCTCAAATCTAATGTTGCGATATGCGATATGGCAAAATTTAACTGTACATTGGAAACAGAACTGTCTCTGCGCTAATTAAAGTACCTTTTTTTTCTTTTGTTTATTGCTAAGATATACTTACTGAGGTACGTACAATATATATATATATATATATATATATATATATATATATATATATATATATATATATATATATATATATATATATATATATATATATATATATATATATAACTTATTCGGTCATCTAGGTCTAATTTTTGGGCGATTGTTTTAGCTTCCTTATTAATATCGTGTTCTGTTGTTATACATATATATATATATATATATATATATATATATATATATGAATAAAAATATCTGAAAAAACAAACAAAAATCCTTATATGCAATTATGCTGATTAATGTTAATAATTAAATAATTGCATAAAAGTATTTTTGTTTGTTTTTTACGTATATTTTTCTTCATACTGTCGGATCTATATCTATATATTTGCTTACATATATATATATATATATATATATATATATATATATATATTCGCTCTCTGGATGATTTGTCACCTAATGGGGAAGGAGGGCTTGAAAAATGTATCCCTTACAGGGCATAGAGAGGGCAAGTGATATAGGGGAATTTAGCGAGTCACTTACATGACGAGTTGTATGAATGAATGGCGGAACGAGGTCGGGAGACTTTATGGGATAAAAGCTGACAACGGTCATAAAATAGGAAGTTGTGGAGAGCCATGATATGAATTGATGTGGCACAGAGAATAAAATGATACACCCGTGCTTCTTACTGTACCCTGTCCCAGTCAGTTCGTCATTTTCAATTATGATACGATGGAGTGTTGAAAAATAACAGATGTTTGCTCTGATATTTCGACAATTTTGGGGAAGAATGTCTGAAAGATTCTCTCTATCAAACGATATTTACAATTTTTTGTTTTAGGAACTACGGTTACTTTTAGAAATATAGACAAGAGATAAGAAATCACCATATCTGATTTTTTGAAAACCTTGGCATAAATCTGACTGTCGTCTGCGTTTGCTTAATTTAAAGAGGGAGCAAGAAAAAGAAAAAGATTAAAAAAGAGGATAATCAAAAGAATAAAAGAACAGAATACTGAAGAGAACCTCTAATTTCTAAGACGAGAGAAAAAAAAGGCAAGGAAGAAGAAAGTTAAGTGTGAAGGAAAAAAAAGATGAAGAGGCTATAAGCTGAAACAGAAAAAAAGAAAACAAAGGAGAAAAAGTAGGAAAAAGAAAAATAGAAAAAAAAGAAATGTTTTAGCCGTAAGATAATTAGATGAAATTCGGAGAGTAACCAAAATAATTTAATAAACCATGCAATAGAAAATTAACCCCAAGAAAAAATCTAGAATAAGGCAAAAGAGAAATCGATCGGTGAACATAGCAAGAAAAAGTGGGAGTGAAACAAGGACTCGAATAATTAAAAAAAAAAACAAACATCGAATATTAGAATACACAAATAAGGAGGAAGGGAGAGTTATAAGGAAAGCAAGAATAAGGAGGAAGGGAGAGTTATAAGGAAAGCAAGAATAGTGAAGATTATGCTGCTGATGAATAAAAGAAACAAGGTAAATGAATCCATTTGTTAAGTGTAAGCCTTTGAAATAATTGCATTGTTTTGTTTCTACTTCAGCCATTTGAGTCAACCAATTTCTTCTTGGATTTCGTTTTATGAAATATATTAACCAGCCAGTCAATAATTTCTCCTCCACCAGATTATCTTGATGGCAGGACACTTAATCAATATTAATAAGAATTTTAATTATGATAATGTCCATGTATAAATATTCTCGTCGTAAGATCTCGTTAGCAGACTTAAGATTAAAGCCTTCTAACAAGATCTTGCTCGTAACATATTTTAAAGAATGAAACAGATCCACACACACTGAAGAAGTTAATGATCATCTAATATCTCAGTGGTCTGCACACGCAACAAAATAATTTATAAATAAACATGCGCTACAATGATAATATTTCCGTTGTAATATGTGCCAGCAATTACACCATAAAAATATTGAGTGAACAATATCTTATTGTTATATATATATATATATATATATATATATATATATATATATATATATATATATATATATATATATATATATTATTATTATTATTATTATTATTATTATTTATTTTAAAATATGATTCCAACACGCTACATAACAAGAGCCGAAAACTTCAATATAATTATTTGAATTAAATTGAATTAAAGTAAGCTCTGTTCCATCTTCAAGGGAAATTTTTTGGGGAATTTTTTTTTTTTTTGTTTATTCCAAAAACAATTTCGTAGAAAATGTAGAAAATGCTATCATATTTGTTTTGTCTACATGTCTACATTTAAAAAAAGGCTAAAAATAATTATAAAATCACATTAGAAATTGTATAAAAAAACTAAATCAAAGCACCTTGTCTATCATATTCAATGAAACGTGCACACACACACACACACACACACATATATATATATATATATATATATATATATATATATATATATATATATACACAGGGTGTGATGGCTAAATTGTCGCCTTTATTTTTAATTACGCGCATGCGTGTTGTTTCCTTATGATTTTGTCGACTACACAATATAGTAGGTTCAGTTGAGAAAAAGAATGCGATGACACAATTCACTCTGCCAGAAAAAAAAACGGCATGCTGTACTGCTTGGCATTCGCACTGGAAGCTCCAGTACGAACATTTCAGATTGTTTGGGTCTCAATCTGAGGACAGTACACAGGATTCGGAAAGAGATGGATGAGTCTAATGTTGATTACAATGGCTTTTGAAGTGATCACTAGCGACGTTATGCCTCCATTCATCCTACCACAGCGCACCAGTGCCTTGAGAAGTTAATTCTGCTCTTGGTCAAGAGCGTAGCTATTGGAAGAATGACACACAAGCAGGAGTACCCAATCATGGCTGTTAGACAATTTCTATGTCTGCATTACCCCTAATATCTGGCCACCTAACTCCGCAGGCTGTAACTCGCTTGATTATTATGTGTGGGACGCAGCTGGGTGAGAGAGCATCAAAACTCTTTACAACATGAAAGTTGAACTGAGGGAAAGGATTATGGCCGTATTCACCAACTTAAACAAGGAGAGCGTTCAGAACAGCTGCAGGAGATTCCGATATCGTCTGGTGGTTGAAGGCAATGGCGATTTTATTGAACAGATTTACTCTTTGGTATTTCAAGATATTTTTGCGCAATTTTGGTAAATGTGACTGTTAAAATGAGATGTCAATGTTATTTTCATTTTTGCATAATTTAGACGAAAATTTATATATCGGACCCTATATATATATATATATATATATATATATATATATATATATATATAAGCTTGTGAGAGAGAATCTACCTACCAGGTGAAACTTTGGTAGGTAGGTTCTGGCTCACCAGATTTTTTAGATTTTGTTCTACTTGGAGTATTGACCACATTTACGTTTTTACTTAATTTACGCTGTCGGTGTTTTGTTTTTTTTTTTCTTTTGACTAGGCATTGCGGTGCTGATTGATGTCGGATAACTTTAGTCTTTTCTTATTTTACTTATTTTTTTCCCTGATATTGGTTTGTATGTATGTATGTATGTAATTATTTTAATAACTAAGCTTTCACATCACGGGATAAATATACAAATGGATGTTTATCTATCTTACATAGAGTTGGGCCACTCATAATGAAGATTTTAGGAGCGGTTTATATTAAAATACAACAATTCGGTAATTATGTTTTACTAATAAATTATTTCAGTCGTGTTCCGAAATTAAGTTTCCCCTCCTCTTCTACTATTTAGTTCTTGTGAATATCGTCTTATGTCTCGTTCGAAATTACGCCAACGAATCCTTATCAAGAAGTGCTGGTCGCAAGAATTCTTAAGGAAAAAATGTCTACAGTTCTTTTTAATCAGTACACACACACACATATATATATATATATATATATATATATATATATATATATATATATAGTGTGTGTGTGTGTGCGTGTGTGTGTGTGTGTGTTTTATTTAACCCCAGCCATGGCGATACTGTAACCAAGATGCAAGGGGATTTAGGATTGGACCAGACTGAGAAGAATTTAGAAGGAACACGAAACGCGATACTAAACAGGAAACGAGATAAACCTCTAAAACCACGAATGATTGTGGATGGGGTAATTTATAAGCCTATATGCCAGCATTATCAAGTACCCCATAGAGAAAAACAGTATGGTCAAAAATTACATCTAGTTTTAGATGATAGTGTTACTTTTCTCTGGGATTTCACCATACATTCTCGATCACAATAGGGTATTGGTAATAGCATTTTTTTTTTTTTTTAGAAACCATTTTCCATTCATTGACCGAACACCCAGTGCTATTGTCGATTGAAATTATAAAATCTTTCTATGAGAATATATATTCGAAAAATGTTATCGCTTTTTCCAGTATTGATGGGGGATTACTTCCTAACGTTAAGTTTGAAGTAGTGAGGAACATTTTAATAATATTAGTATTTTTTGTTCCAGTTAATTGTATTATTCATTTTAGTTGTATTATTCAATTAATGCGGTTTCTGTTATTTGATACAGTACTTGCTTTTTTTTAAAATTCAGTCAGGCAAATCCACCAGATTTGCAGAAGGATGGTCCTCTCTAAGATCTACATCATTCATGCGCTCGAAGCCCTTTTTAATCATTGCTTTGCGAAAGGGTTGTATACAGTTGACAGTTCAAACATTTCAAACCTGATTTGACCCCATTCATAACATCCATATGAAAGTTTCGATGTGACAAGGCTATTTACGATGTACTTAATTCAATGTGATTTTTATTTTATTGAACTGCGGTGTGGGGTGTAATTATCTTTAACGCAGCTTATTCTGTGTTAAATTTTCTTATCTCCTATACAAGATTGTTTTTATAACTGATCCAGACACCGAGGTATATATACATGATTATAGCATCTGGTGAAAATATTTCCACGAAAGAATTTGATAGGAACTCAAAACATAACGATCGGAAAATAGAAATTATAAAAATGTAGAATTTAAGCAACACCATTCTTTAAGTAACGCTAGAAATGTTTTATAATACTTATATAAATATGAAGAAACATTACTGGAAATCCATTTTTGCTTTGAATAAAATTTCATAAAAGTTAATAAAATCATTATTCACATATTAGGAAGTCGTTAGGCCCAAGATGAAAGATTTGGCAAATGGTTGTATCAAAAAACCAAATCAAAATAAAAAAGAAGTGCAAAAGGAAGAAAAACCAGAAAAATAAAAACTACCAGAAGCAGCGGAAAAACCAGAACTACAAGAAGAAGCAGAAGAAGAAGAAAAAACCAACAGCAGAGAAACCATCAACGGGACAACCAATAGCCGAAGAATCCACCAGGAGAAGAACTCACAGCAGAAAAAACAGTAGAAGAGGAACCAACAGCAGAAGAAACACAAGACAAAACACCATCAGAAGAATAAGAAGGAGACGCACCACCACAAACAGCATAAGAACCAGATGAAGAAGGATCACCAACATAAGAAGCAGAAGAACCAACACTATAAGTAAAATCACCAGAAAAACAAACCTGCAGTAGAAAAACCATAACAGTAAGAACCGAAGAGCCACCAGCAGACGAACCAGAATACGAACTGCCAGCAAACGAAACAGAAGAACCACTAGCAGAAGAACCACTAGCAGAAGAACCAGAAGAAGAAGAACCACCAGCAGAATAACCAGAAGAAGAAGAAGAACCACCAGTAGACGATCCAGAAGAAGAAGAAGAACCACCAGCAGAAGAACGAGAAGAAGATCCAGAGGAAGAAGAACCATAAAAAGAAGAAGCACTAGCAGAAGCACCACTAGAAGAAGAACCAGAAGAAGAAGAAGCACAACTAGCAGACGAACCAGAACATGAACCACCAGAATATGAACCAGAAGAAGAACCAATAGCAGAAGAACCAGTAGAAGAAGAAGAACCGCCAGAAGAAGAACCACCAGCGGAAGAACCAGAAGAAGAACCAACAGTAGAACAACCAGAAGAAGAAGAAGAACCACTAGCAGAAAAACCAGAAGAAGAAGCACCACGAGGAGAAGAACCAGAAGAAGAAGAACCATCAATAGAAGAAGAAGAAGAACCAATAGCAGAAGAACGAGAAGAAGAAGAACCAATAGCAGAAGAAGCAGAAGAAGAACCATCAAGAGAAGATCCAGAAGAAGAACCACCAGCAGAAAAACCACAAGCAGAAGAACCAGAAGAACCATCAACAGAAGAACCAGAAGAAGAAGAAGAACCAATACCAGAAGAACGAGAAGAAGAAGAACCACTAGCAGAAGAAGTAGAAGAAGAACCATCAAGAGAAGATCCAGAAGAAGAAGAACCACCAGCAGAAAACCAGAAGCAGAAGAAACAGAAGAAGAAGCACAACTAGCAGACGAATCAGAACACGAACCACCAGAACATGAACGAGAACAAGAAGAACCCCCAGCAGAAGAACCAGAAAAAGAAGAACCGCCAGCAGAAGAACGACTAGCAGAAGTACCAGAAAAAAGAACCACCAGGAGAAGAAAAAGAAGAAGAACCATTGAAGAAGAGCCAGAAGAAGAAGTACCATCAGCAGAAGAACCAGAGGAAGAAGAACCACCAGTAGAAGATCCAGAAGAACCACTAGCAGAAGAAGCAGAAGAAGAACCATCAAGAGAAGAACCAGAAGAAGAAGTACCATCTGCAGAATAACCAGAAGAAGAAGAACCACCAGTAGAAGATCCAGAAGAAGAAGAACCACCAGCAGAAAAAACACAAGCAGAAGAACTAGAAGAACCATCAACATAAGAACCAGAAGAAGAAGAACCAATACCAGAAGAACGAGAAGAAGAAGAACCACTAGCAGAAGAAGCAGAAGAAGAACCATCAAGAGAAGATCCAGAAGAAGAAGAACCACCAGCAGAAAACCAGAAGCAGAAGAAACAGAAGAAGAAGCACAACTAGCAGACGAATCAGAACACGAACCACCAGAACATGAACGAGAACAAGAAGAACCCCCAGCAGAAGAACCAGAAAAAGAAGAACCGCCAGCAGAAGAACGACTAGCAGAAGAACCAGAAAAAAGAACCACCAGGAGAAGAAAAAGAAGAAGAACCATTGAAGAAGAACTAGAAGAAGAAGTGCCATCAGCAGAAGAACCAGAGGAAGAAGAACCACCAGTAGAAGATCCAGAAGAACCAATAGCAGAAGAACGAGAAGAAGAAGAACCACTAGCAGAAGAAGCAGAAGAAGAAGAATCATCAACTGAAGAAACAGAGGAAGGAGAACCATCAACAGAACCAGAAGAAGAAGAACCACCAGTAGAAGAACCAGAATAAGAAGAACCACGAGCAAAATAACCAGAAGAAGAACCACCAGCAGAAGAACCAGAAGTAGAAGAACAACTAGCAGAAGAACCAGAAGAAGAAGAAGCATCAGCAGAAGAACCAGAAGATGAAGAAGAACCGCCAGCAGAAGAACCAGAAGGAGAAGAACCACTAGCCGAATATCAGAAGAAGAAGAGCCACCAGCAGTAGAACCAGAAGAAGAAGGACCACCAGCAGAATAACCAGAAGAAGACGAACCACTAGCATAAGAACCAGAAGAAGAAGAACCACCTGCAGAAGAACCGGAATAAGAAGGAGAGCCACCAGCAGAATAACCAAAAGAAGAACCACTAGCAGAAGAACCAGATGAGAAATAACCATCAGCAGAAGAACCAGAAGAGGACCACAAGCAGGCGAACCAGAAGAACCACCAGAAGAAGAACCAGAAGAAGAAGAAGAACCATCAGCAGAAGAACCAGAAGAAGAAGAACCACAACTAGCAGAAGAACCAGAAGAAGAAGCTGAACTAGCAGTAGAACCAGAAGAAGAAGACCCATCAACAGAAGAACCAGAACAAGAAGAAGAACCACTAGCAGAAGGACCAAAAGAAGAAGAACTACCAGCAGAAGAACCAGAAGAAGAAGCACTACTAGCAGAAGAACCATCAACAGAACCAGAAGAAGAAGCAGAACCATCAGCAGAAGAAGCAGAAGAAGAAGCAGAACCATCAGCAGAAGAACCAGAATAAGAAGAACCATGAGCAAAAGAACCAGAAGAAACACCCTTAGCAGAAGAACCAGTAGAAGAAGAACCACCAGCAGAAAAACCAGAAGAAGAAGCAGAACCATCAGCAGAAGAACCAGAAGAAGAAGAAGCACCACTAGCAGAAGAACCAGAAGAAGAAGAACCATCAACTGAAGAACCAGAGGAAGGAGAACCATCAACAGAACCAGAAGAAGAAGAACCACCAGTAGAAGAACCAGAATAAGAAGAACCATGAGCAAAATAACCAGAAGAAGAACCACCAGCAGAAGAACCAGAAGTAGAAGAACAACTAGCAGAAGAACCAGAAGAAGAAGAAGCATCAACAGAAGAACCAGAAGATGAAGAAGAACCACCAGCAGAAGAACCAGAAGGAGAAGAACCACTAGCAGAATATCAGAAGAAGAAGAAGAGCCACCAGCAGTAGAACCAGAAGAAGAAGGACCACCAGCAGAAGAAGCAGAAGAAGACGAATTACTAGCATAAGAACCAGAAGAAGAAGAACCACCAGCAGAAGAACCGGAATAAGAAGGAGAGCCACCAGCAGAATAACCAAAAGAAGAAGAACCACTAGCAGAAGAACCAGATGAGAAATAACCATCAGCAGAAGAACCAGAAGAGAACCACCAGAAGGCGAACCAGAAGAACCAGAAGAAGAAGAAGAACCATCAGCAGAAGAACCAGAAGAAGAAGAATCAGCACTAGTAGTAGAACCAGAAGAAGAAGATCCATCAACAGAAGAACCAGAACAAGAAGAACCACCACTAGCAGAAGAACCAGAAGAAGAAGAACCACCAGCAGAAGAACCGGAAGAAGAAGGAGAGTCCCCAGCAGAATAACCAAAAGAAGAAGAACCACTAGCAGAAGAACCAGATGAAAAATAACCACCAGCAGGCGAACCAGAAGAACCACCAGCAAAAGAACCAGAAGAGAACCACCAGCAGAAGAACCAGAAGAACCACCGGTAGAAGAACCATCAGATGAACTACCATCAACAGAAGAACCCGAAGAAGAAGAGCCACCAGCAGGAGAATCAGATAGAGGAACGACACCAGCAGAAGAAAAGGATTCAGAAGAAGAACTAGATGAAGAACAACAACCACCAACAGAAAAAGCAGAAGAATAAGAACCACTACCATCTTTTGTTGTGGGTTCACTACCAACAGCAAGAGAACAAATCCCAAAATACCTGTGTAAAATTAGAACCCTGATTTGAACTGGGAGCCTTCTGAAAAAATATTTTTGATGGTGAGAGGTGAAGAAATGACAGGACCCCTTTTATTATGACCAGCTTCTAATCACACATAAAATATCTAGACGAGCAACAACAAAAGACAATCAGTATGTTGATAAAAAAAGTTATACAATAAAGACAAATTTAAAAAAAAAACAAGACGAGCTCTTATATTTAACATAGAAGTGAATAAAAGAACGAAATAAAATTGACGTCTTCTTAACAAAAGCTATAATTCCATAAAATACTAACTTTTGCACTACTTTCTCTCTCTTTCTCCCAACCTTCGATGTCATATTTTATTATGTAAGTCAGAGGTTTTATAACTATTAACTATAAATATAACCATTTCAAAATCCATTTATATTTATATGTTAAATGTAACATGAGACTTTTCCATTATCCTATCAGTTTTATTAGAAATCTTTTACAAAATATTGTTAAGTCGCTTTCCAGCTGTGACTCATGCCCTCTATAACTACCAGTGATAACTCTCTTATCGTGAATGATTATGACTTCAGAGTCTGCAACAGGTACGCCCTCTGGTGACTTTAATAGTTCTTGTTCCAAGGACGATCACTCACCAAATATCTAGTAGTGAGACTTTCTCATGTAATTCTGATTTTGTTCAGCATATTGTAAATATATATGATTGCATAAATACTGATATTTATTTTTTGTTATTTATTTCAAATGTATAACTGCTGCTATGGTCCATAAGAAAGATATCGCATAAAAGAGAAACCATTTTCGATGTTGCAACCTGTTGAATATGTATCAGGCAAAATAGAGAAAAAATAAATAGCTTTAACAATGTTACAAGATTAATTAATAAATTGAACGAGTAACAAGAAAAGTGCATTGACCGACAAGAAAATATTTAATAATTCCTCATGTTGCGAATTGTTATGAATAATCAAGAGTGAGCTCCGTTTGTTTCTTTTCTCTCCTCTTTGAGAGAGCTATTTCTGTTTACTCGGGCTATAAAAGGAAACTATATGCGAACCTTATATTCTCAGTTGAATAAAGCTTTCTTAAAGCCTACACCTGTGTAGTTTTGTTATTACATGAATTTAAATAGCGAAAACAAAGCACAAAATATAAATAACATTCATTAATGACGTGAAAACAAAATTTGAACAATGTAGTAGATGAAAACTGATTTTCTCTAGGGAATATACATAGAATTACATTGGGAGTACTAGATAGCGATACTAAAGTCTGAGTCTTTTATACAAACTGTCAACAAACTCGACTAAAAAGACAAATTGTATTGATCACAATCAAGAAGATTTAAGCAGAAGTTATGGTTCCAAGACTGTGTTCTTTCATATTCTGCTAAGCTCACCAAGAATGATTTCAAATACACCAAATTAAGAAAATGACTCAGAACCTCTCTATATAGTAATACAATAAAAAGACATGCGATCCATCATTGAATGAAATGTCCATGATAGCGGAAATTTATATTCAGTCAAGAAAGATCCCTAAGAAGCAATACAAACTACTGTAAGTCACGACAGACAAAAAGTTCGCAAAAAACAGAATAAGGCTATAGAATAACAAAGATACCATATTAAAATAATAATTTAATTAGCACATGGAATACATAATAAAACCCAAGAGCTCGAAAACAAATTATTAGTAATATTTTTAAGATATAAAGTTAAATGTGCACAAAATACTACTTGTATAGACATAAATATAGACTGAAGAATTTACCAATATTGGTTGGTTAATATCAATTCTATAATAAAAATGTTGGATTCCATAAAAATGTTATATCAAAGTATATATATATATATATATATATATATATATATATATATATATATATATAGAGAGAGAGAGAGAGAGAGAGACGAAAAACATATATATTTATATATAAACCAATAACATTCTGTGCTTGCATATAAATGCTTGTCACAAAATGAAATCCTTACATTTGTCTTAATAAAATCCATCAGAGGACGAAACGCGTCGACTAAGCTTTCCTTTCGTCTTTTTCATATTGTGATTTTACAGATAGAGTATATCTGAAATTTCTGCACACACACTCATACACGTATATACATAGATATACATAGATATATATCTATACATATAGATATATATACCTATATACATAGATATATATCTAGGCATACACACACACACACATATATATACATAGATATATATATGCATATACAAATATATATATATATAGATAAACATATATTTTATATATATACATAGATATATATTTATGCCCACACTAATATACATATATGTGTGTGTGTGTGTGTATCCGTGTGTCTTTGTATGTGTGTAAAGGTAAAAGACAATAGGAAAACTGTATTAGCCGACGAGTGTCGCTTTTGTCTTGAAAAAGTCCACATTGGACGAAACGCGTCGGTTAATAATACAATTTTCACACACACACACACACACATATATATATATATATATATATATATATATATATATATATATATATACACTCATATATATATATATATATGTGTGTGTGTGTGTGTGTAATTTGTGTATTGAGCCCTTTTTAGATCTGCAATAGTGAAATAGCTTTTCAATTTCTGGAGTGTATTTTACTCTGTGACTGTCACTGTCCTCAACTTCAACGAGTTCGTGTACAACGGTTAAGTTCCCAGAACTGAACAGCCAACATTGGTACACATATGATTTCTTTATTAAAGCTTAATCTGAACGATATTGGGAAACTAACGATACGGAACCAGGGAGTTGTGAGGTCACCATGCGTCTATCCTCAAGTATGGAATTTAAATGTTTCCAACCAAGGATAAAGAACACAGCCTGCTATTGAATAACCAGTAACTATTGTATCATACATGTATCTATAGACATATATATTATATACATGTTCTTTTTACATTTTATTTTATTGATGATTGTATTTTAAATGAAATCGTTTATTACCACCATCGTTCATCACACGCTGAGATGTCTTCAGACGTCGAAACATATATGCATTTTTGTCGTGGTAACTTGCATGTTCCATTGTAACAGTTTATAATAAATATTTATTGCTCTACTCTTGAGCCCTTTTTTAAAAAAGATTACTAGAAGTAAACTTATATTTCAAAATAAAATTTTATTCTTTTAATGTACTTTCTATGAATATTTTTCTAATCGACTCTTTCATAGAAAATCCCCAAAATTTAAAAAAAAAATTAAATCACTGACAAACATCAAATTAAATTAGTTTTAGACAGTTTAACGACATTCAAATTTATATCAAACATTATAATCTTTATGAAACCCCAAAATAACACTTTCAAAGTAATACAAAATAACAAAGAAAATTAGTGACAACTTCTCTCATAACTTCCTTCTCTTTTTCTCTATGGGTTTTTTCTTCTCTACCCCTTCGATATCAATATATAACTTCCGTTAAGTTAACCGTTTAAATGTGTCAATATCTGCTAACTCACTCATGTCTTCTCTCTCCCCCTCACTTCCTCACTTCGTTAATTTACATATGTTTAATACGGCCCGTCAAAAATGTGTAAATTTTATTTTAAATTTTTGTTTGGAAGTAAAGTCTGATGATCTGCAGTCCTTTTAAAAGGGCTGTGGTGAAATAATTTATTACATTACTTTAAAGTGGTCTGTTTTTATTTAAATTATTTGCTCTGGATTTACATTGAGCTCTCTGGATTTTATCCTCCTCAGATTTACCCATACGGATTACCTAGTTTTTCTTAAACTAAATTATATATATATATATATATATATATATATATATATATATATATATATATATATATATATATATATATATATGCATATTATCTGACAGCGAAAGTACGACTCGGATGTTCATGTTCAATACAATCTTCAGGTACGTTACGATCATTAGTATTTTCAAAAAATCTGAGTCTCATGAAAGTTACGTTATATAGTCTATTAGTGCTACGTTTAATAATTATATAATTAGAATCTAATATTGAGTCATAGATCTGGATTCAAGTTACAAAATTATAGGATGAGAATAAAAAAGAAGAAATAAAATAAATTAAAAATAAAAATTAGAGTCGCCAAAATATTTTTTTAAATCGTTAAACATAAAGGCATAGAGAATCAAGAGGCAACTATATAAATATGTATAAAAAAATGAAAAATTGTAATAATTATAAAAAATAAATATAAATATATATATCCAAATAGACGTAATATATGGAAATTAACGTTGTGTTTTTACAGCGTTCGTTATCAAAGAGGAAAGCACCGATGTATATTTTGGCTGACATGAAGTAGCAAGATCCATTGCTAGATCAACTGCTAAGAAAATCGGTTCACTGTGAATCTTTCATATCTCTAAGTCCACCATTCGTCCATGCTTAGAATATTGATGAGGCATATGGTTCCGTGCTACTGTTATTTATTTAGAGATTCTTGAAAAAATCCAAAGAAGCATCAGTAAGAATTGGTCTAGACGTGTCACTTTTCTACAGGCGCAAATTTGCATCTTTGTGATTTTCTATAAATACTTTCATGGTAATTTTTCGCATGACCTCGTCGCTATGGTACATAGATTTTATTAATTTAAGCGCTGTACTATATTGGCAACATGGTCTCATCAATTTACAGTTGAATTGTCTAGATGTAACCCTAAATTCTATGCTAACAGTTTCTTCTATCGTTCGTGGAACTCTCTTCCTCCTCCATGCTTTCCAGCCAAATTTTATCTTCGAAAATTTAAATGCAAATTCAATCGTTATCTACTGTCTTCTTGATTATTCTTCTATTGTTCTCGATCCTTAATGTTTCGGTTTTCCAATTCTTTTACACTCAGTAACCACTTGTGTCTTAGTGGCTTTACTGCCTTGCTCGGAGTAAATCCGATTAATATATATATATATATATATATATATATATATATAATTTCGTTACAAACGACTGATACGGTACTGCAGTTAGGTTTTTTATATAAATTTTCATGTGTTTCTATAATTTGTTTTCGTTTCAGGATATAAATTATATAAGAATTGTCCAAACGTTTTATATATCCAACCATTTTCGCCTATACCTTTAGGCAAAATATTTTAGAAAAAACGCAAGTCCAGTCGACAAAAACAAGAAATGTAATTATCTATTTTAAAAATTAAAACGTTCAAACCTCATTATCAAAAATAATAATTCACTTGCAAATTACAGAAAACCAATATTATTTACGAATTCCTAAGACCATTAAGGAACTGTGTTTCTGATCCATCCAAATTTGTAAATAATTATATTGCTATACTACAACATGGCTAACAAGAAGACTCACGCTACATCTCTCTGGTCATAGCTCAATTAGGTCTCATTTAAATACACATGGAGACCTACAAAATTCTATCCGTAACATACTCGTTCATAATACAAATATAATAGCATCACCCACGTGTAAAAAAGGTTAAAAATAATGGAAGCATGATCAATAAAAAAGAAAAAGTCACGACTCAATAATATCAACTATGAACACTGTCACAACGTGCTGGCCGTGGAAAAGAAAACATTCCTATAACTGTAGATACATACTTAAAATAAACCATATATTCAGTTAAAATAAAATAAAAGTGATAATACCTAAAAGTATAGCCGGATATATAAAACATTTGGACAATGTTTATATCATTTATGCTCAGAAAAGAAAAAAAATAGGAATGCATGAAAAATTATATAAAAAAAACTGAACCCCACCACCTTGTCAGTTATTTTAACGAAACTTGCATAAAAGAGGAATTACTGCCCAAATACACAATACAATACTATATACATATATGTGGGGGGGGTGAATACACACACATGCACACACACACACACACACACACACACACATATATATATATATATATATATATATATATATATATATATAAATTTTGTACGAAAGGTCAGATAAGGGTTTTCGAGAATAATTGAAAAAGAAAGAAGAGAGCATTCCTTATAACGGTAAATATAATTTCATTGTGCTGTGATTGCTGAGTCGGGTAAAGCACGCCAGATCAAATTCTGGTTTCTTCAACAAAATTGGGCGCATCTTCGATAACCGTAATATAGACGGAGATATATTATACGTTTCAAAACGCAAAAAATTCCAAGTACACGTCTTTCGCTTAAATTTCAGGAAAAAATATTCAATTTCGCTATAAACTGGCATCTGATGATTGAGCTTAACGTGAAACTGACACTTATGGCGGAAAATTTTTGAAAACTGAGATTTTTTTTTTTATTTTATTTTAAAATGTTTTTAATAACATTGGTCAATATCGGACTTCATGCATATATATATATATATATATATATATATATATATATATATATATATATATATATATATATATATATATATATATATTACTCTCTGACAGGACTAATGCTGTCACTAACTACTTCGTCGTTAGCGTCCTGTAAGTTTTAGCCTATGTAACTTGAGCGTCACAATAAATTAGAGATGAAGTTCGCCAACGGAATAAATATTATTTAATGCGCTATTGCAATTAACTTTGATATATTGTACATGTAAACACTTTCGACATGTCTTCTAATTGAGGAGTCACATTATAAACTGTGATTTTCGTCATAGAATTATTTGTTTATTTATTACCCTAAAAATATCGCATAAGCACATAGGATAAATATTGATAAACATCACCAGTAATATTATATACTGACAATCAGGACGAGAAGAGCTATCAGAATTCTTACCATTATGATTACCACCCACATCTTTATATTTTTCTCATCTGTATCAACACTATCACGAACATTACTACCAGCGCATTTTTTATATAAAGTGATTGTTCTTCATCTATGTATATTATTATTTTATATTTGATGTATTATTGTGCTGTTTTCGTTGTGTACCTGAGATGATGCTGCCTGTCAAGGCATGCCAAGCTCAGACAGACATTAGTTTTCGAAGTGTGCTTGCTGTACCCAATAAGGTAAAATTTTGTAGCAAAGTTTTTTTTAGACCCACTTGGTCGACATATTATTTGAACTTTAATGGGATGGCGCTAAGGGACCCAATCACGACAGGAATAACTTTAACATTTTTTCTCCGGCATTTTCTACAATCTGGTAATTTGAATCCACGGGGCAAAGAAGTTGCTTGTTTTTTTTGGGGGGGGGGCGTTGGGGGGGGGGGGGCGTTGGGGGGGTCTATTTTTTGTTTTGTGTTTTGTTTTTTTCTATTTGCTTTGCTGTTATATTGTATTCAGCAGTTATGGACGCATCAATTATTTAACATTCATTCTTGCTTTACCTACTATTACTTTCAGGGGTACCTTCAATTTATATATATATTTCTACTAATACTACTACTAATAATATATACGTATATTATTATTATTATTATTATTATTATTATTATTATTACCATTTCCTTTGTTTTCTGTTTCATACTCATTTCCTTCCGAGTTCCAAGTAGACCTAAGGCCAGAAATGGCATCATGATATTTTCTACTTTACATTTTTGTAAATGAAACGCACATATTACATGTCTTCATCACCTGTGAGCTGTACTTGGAAGAACAATGTTTTGTATTTAAGGGGTTTCTGCCATGGATCACTTCAATTAGTCTATAAGAATTATTTCCAATCTAACCCACAGCTGGAATTATTGATGTCTTCATATGTCACATTTTTGAGATTTTTACTTCAAGATCCTTATATTTAGATTGTTTTTTTAAGTTCTTCAAATATAAATTACAATCTGGAAGAATTGCCATGTCTATAAGAAAGCACATTTTGGTTTTGTGGTCTTCGATCATGGTGTCTAGGCGATTAGCTTTGATAGTTCTGTCTGTGTGTATTCTAGTGAAAGTTGCAGGTTTTCTAGTGCAGATATTGACCTGCTTTATCATACCAAGTTGTATATTTATTATTATTATTATTATTATTATTATTATTATTATTATTATTATTCCTTTGATTTCTGGTGTGTACACATTTCGTTCTGGGTCCCGCCCAGAGATCTAAAGTCAGAAATGGCATCATGACATTTTCCACTGACCAAAAAAATAAGAAAACATATTTTACATAGTCCTTCGTAAGGTGTGGGCTGTACTCGTGAGAACAATTTTTTGTATTTTCTTAATGCATAGACTTCCAGGAATCCCTTCAATTAGTTTACTAGATTTTTTTCCAACCAATTCGAGAGTTCCAACTACAACAGAGATTGTTAATGTTCCCATCTGCCACATTTTTGAGAATTCGATTTCATATTATTGTCATAATATATAATATTATTATTATTATCATTTTTATTTTCTTTGCTTTCTGGCGTTTACACATTTCTTTCCGGGTCCCACCCAGGGACCTAAGGTTATAAATGGCATCATGACACTTTTCACTGACAAAAAAAAAAAAAAAAAAAATAATAATTACATAGATAGAGCCCTTCGTAAAGTGTGGGCTGTACTTGTCAGAACAATTTTTTGTATCTCCTTGAGGCATGGGCTTCCAGGAATCCCTGCAATTAGTCTACTGCAATCTTTTCCAACCAGTCCTAGGGCTCCAACTACAACAGGGATTGTTGATGTTCCCATATGCCACATTTTCGAGACCTCTATTTCAAGGTCCTTGTATTATTATTATTATTATTATTATTATTATTATTATTATTATTATTATTATTAACTCCCCTTGGTTCGGACAGTTTTCTTTTCCAACGGACGATCTTGCATTATTTGTTCTCCATCATGCCTTACATCCTAAGACAGAAAGCACCAGTATTTGCGGTGACAAGCAAAGCAGATTACAGAAGCAATTAGGTATTTCTCGTTGTAGCACTAAGTTCGGTGGCACAGATTCCAAGCTTCCAGTTCGCCGTGGTGTGATGTCTATCGGCTCGGAATGAGAAATCGCAGAACAGCGTTCGACTTCCAGTCGAGTTTGTTACATTTACTTGCGCGCAAATACCCATAGGAAAGGTATGAATCAATCTC
>OZ010581.1:78605640-78633140 GCA_963932145.1 Acanthosepion lycidas | reverse complement strand
ACTCTTTTATGAATATTATATAATACCTTTATGAATACAATTCGCAGGTATACGAAAGGCATGCAGAACTCTACAATACAATCTTTCGTATACCTGAGATAAGAAGTTCCAACACCGGTGACCTCACGGAGATCAACAGATGTAGCATAGCTGCAGGTGTCATGAGAGACCACTACAGTGGTGTCCCGACGTACCAAGCTCCGAGATTACAACGCTGCCATGTTCTCTGTGTTACAACTCCTCTCAGCAAGACCCTCATTCTCGCTTCCATGGATTAGTATCTTGTGTTCTCAGGACTATCGAGGATGTGCATTGATCCGATTTGTGTCGAGTGAGGAACTCCGCTGGAGGACCGGCTTGCTGAGCATCCTCCGTGCCATCACTCAACGCAGTGTTCGCTACCTCAGTCACGTCCTTCGCTGATTTGATGACCACCCCACCAGTCATCTAACAGTTCTACTCGACATCGGCAAACTGGATACAGATTTCGCTGCCACTGAATGGATATCAGTAGGCACAGGGGAGATATTTGACGCTCATCCAAGACCGTGAGAGACTGGAAGGACACCGTGGCGCTAGTGGGCTCAGCGCCAAGATGGCATTAGATTTAAAAGCAGCAGTACTATTCAATAAAGCTGTAGACACTTCATTCAAATGTTATAATAGCAAAAGGGCTTTGTTCCTAGTAATTTTGAGGCATTATATTACACTCGGTTTGAAAGCAACTGAATTATAGAAATGGAAGGAAATATAATAGTATCAGGGCGTGCAACCTAACAGTTTTTAAGCATTTCACGTGTCCCTTGTCTCTTTCAATAAAATGCAGAATTGAACGGTTGGATTGTTTGTTGATGTAACTATGGTTGTATAAATCTAAATAGATACATCTATATCTATGGTTGTATAAATATAAATAAATAAATACATCAACAATAATCCAACCACCATCCTAAATTACTGAATAATTTACATAAGTCGGTCCAATTTAGACTGTCCACCAACTCTAGCAATAAGAACATTTTTGAAAATCATAGAAGCAAATACGTAGAAGCACTAGAACATAGTAACCATAAAATTACGCTCGAATTTTTAGCAAATAGCATTAAGAAGGCCAACAAACCAAAACGCCGTAAACACAGTATTATATGGTTCAACACGCCCTTCAACAAAAACGTCAAAACTAATATCGGAAATTTTTTATTGAATTTAATCCATAAGCACTTCAGTCATTCCCCTACACTTAATAAGAACATCAACAAAAACAATGTTAAAGTTAGTACAGTTGTGCTAAAACACCGACTAGTATATATCTCAGCACAACTGTTCCATTCTAAGCAAACGTTTCAATAACCTTCAAAACAACATCCTCGCAACTAAGAATTCTAATTGCAGAAAAAACGAACCCTGTCCGTTAAAAGGTAAATGTATGTCCAAATCGTTAGTTTATAAAACTGAAATTAAATACGACGAGAAGGTCAAATTTTATGTGGGTTCTTCGGCAAACCACTGGAAATCGCGCTCTACCACCACCAAATGACATTAGGCAATATCAAATATTTTAACAGCACTTCCCTCTCTAAATTTTTCTGGAATCTAAAAACAGAGAATAAAACCCCAATAATCACCTGTGAATTATTAGGTTGGTGCAAAAATAATGTCGTTTTATCACATATGTTACTATGTGAGAAAACGACATTATTTTTGCACCAACCTAATCGTAACGAAAGCTAAGCCCTCCAGCGAGAAAGGCAATAAATGTAACATATGTCTTTCTGAAAAATTAATAATCCTGAAAAATATTAAAACTCTTAAGCAAAAGAAGTGAGTTGATGAGCACGTATCTACATAGATGCGAATTTCTACTCAAACACGTTGACCTAGATTTATATAGTCCAACCAAAGCCGTCTCTCATATATACTAGTATTGATATTATTTTTATTAATATTTTTACTTCTTACTTTTTGCTCCCTATACTATACAACTACTGTTAATATTAGACTGTATCGCTTTTCACATTTTTTACTAATCTATTATTTGCATTATCTAATCAATACCACTTTTAATATATAACTATTATTATTGTTTTGATTTTTCTCTTTCTTTTACCTTTAGTCTTACTATTAGAAAAGTGTTTATTTATCTATTTATCTATTTACTTTTATTATTTTTATTCTATTATTCATTTATTTGCCCTATTTATTTAATTATTTGCATATTTATATGTTCCTATATATGTGGCTCTTTTTATTTTAATTAATCTTATTTTATTCTATATTATTTTATTTTCATTGATATGTATTATTTTTATTAGTACTTTAATTTAAATATATTTTATCACCGCATATTTTATTATTATTGTTACCACTACTTTTAGTAATATTAATATTAATAATAATATTATTAATTACTTTATATATTTTCATGGGGAAATAGTGTTACCCCCCTTGATTTTCTACCGTCTCCTTTTGTTTATTGCCTTTATTACATCGGCGTCTCTCTAAATTATAATTTATTATTCTTATTTCCAAACTTATTTGCAATCTTAAATGTTAATCTGGGCCTAAATTCAAGTCTAAAATTAAACTACTATTGATTTAAATATTTTAACAGCAATAATATTCTACCCCAACAATAAGTACTTACAAGCAGAAGTTTTTTAAAACTGGTGTTAACCGAAAATAAAAATACCGGCACTTGATAATTGTTTCGGCATGAAACTCAGAGCTGCCCAATCAATGTGAAGTAGTTTCTGTATTCCTTTTTTATATATATAACATCGATCAGATTATATATAAGGGTGTTTCATTAAGACGGATCAAAGTCAGCCGTAAATAAATCAATGTTATTGGTGAAGTTTTATTTATTTCCCCATTGGATCATGTTATTTAAGTTATAGCAATTATGTGCGAAAAACAATATTTCCCAAATGTTCCAAATCTGAAAGAAAAAGAAAAATATCATTAGACGTTTTAGCTTAATTCACATTTAAAATCGATCCAAGTTACTGAAACACCCTTATGAGAACAAAGAGATCTTTCTGTTATGCCTTATCAAATGCTTAGTCTATGAAGCATAAATATGTGATTTTCTGCCTTTTTATAACTCGCTTTGATATCACTCTAATAATAAATATTACATTTCTTATTCCAGTGCCTTTAATTTCTTTAAAAAGGAAACAATTATTCAACGAAAAATATCAGTATTAGCTTAAAGTCTTCCTGTGAAATATCGAATTCGAATTTTTTCTACCCCAAACAGTATAGTTGATTCTTTATGGATATATGCGCACATTCGTCAGGCACAAATCATCCAGCAGTTGCATTCACCGAAAAAATAGAACTAGAAAAACAGAACCAGAATATTGATTTTCAATTAATATTTTAACACTTCCAGAAACAAGAGTTGAACTCTTAATCGCACGGGCCCCGGAACTAAGCTTTAATAAACTTCTATTTTAATGCCATATATCTTAAATACATAAACGACCATAATTCTCCACAGATTTCTTTTTCTTTATTATCTATGAATTTTCATGTATTTCGGGAATTATATTGAAGTGGTCTTTACTGCCCTCTCTGCAGTTTGAAATTCACATTTTTTCTCATGGACTGGTTACCACTCAAGACTAAAGTGCCCAATTTAGCCAATCTTTTAAATCACAGCTGATCGGGGGTGATAGGTTGCGAAGAAGAAACGGATTCATGCCTTTTCCAAAAGCATTAGTGTAAAAATGAACGCAACAGATTAGACAGAATTTGTACTCGGCTCGCCGATTCCACTCATTTAAGTTCACTGCACATCCAGCAGTCGGTTATTTATGGATATTTATACATGTTTGTCAGGCACAAGGCCGAATATCGAACATCCATGCGCGGCTATCTGATTTATTCTTTTTTAATCTCTGTTTTAAACCTGGTAAAAGCCAGAAAATAAAAATGACGATTGTAGTAGAGACGTAATGGTTTTCTTGAAGAATCATTCCAACTGGAAATGACAAAGCAGCAGGAAGATAAGAAAGGAAAGGAAGTTGATTGGTTTAATCTGTCATTTGGCAAAGGCATGCGACATTTTGAACAGTGAGAAGTCGTTACTAGACACCACTGAACGAAACGGGGAAAAGAAACACTGCGAAGACGTCGAATGACATTTTGAAAGATTTTTTAAATATATTTCGTTTCTTTTCTTTTCTTTTACATCTTCGATTGAGAAAATATTAATTAGAATTAATTAAAAACCAAAAAAAACACGAAAAAACGTGTTTCTTAGTTTTTACTTTTTGTCGTAGGAAAATGAAGATTCTTGAAATGTTAATATTTTTAGTTCACATTCTGTCATTTTCTCTCTTGAAGTTACGTTTTGTTATTTTTTATAGTTTTTGTATTTCTTAACGAAATATTTCACTAAAGAAAATGGAATCATGTCTTTTTTGAAAAACAATTAAGAGAGTTTAATCAAAAAGATAAACATTTAACTTCGTATCGTTAAAGTATTAAAATATACTTTAAGACCCTTTTTAATTATATTTTTCTTTTTCTCATTAGTGCAAAAATTATCGAACGAATGAACGAATTTCTTCTTATAATTATTTTTCTCGTTTTCTTTCTGTTTCTCTTTATCAGTATCTTTCACGACTAAATAACATTCTTAGCATCCTTAATATTAATGTTCTTGTTTGATTTTTCATTTTAATAGTCATTTAATTAAATATAATAGCAAATATTTGTTTTAATGTAGAGAGACTAGGAATGATACTTTTATATAAGACTGCTCTCGTAGATGTTTCGTATACATCAATAAGTTCGTAAGCTAAAGATAATAAAAATATAACTTAATTTACGCAACAAATATTTAAGCTGAAACATAAACCCTTCCTTGTCACTTAATCTTCAGCTCAACTAAAGGTCAGGCTCAGACTTGTACATCCAACTTTGAAATTGAGATCGATAATCACCAAGAAATTATCCTACTAACCGGGCCCAAAAATACATTGTTAGATAAATATCTATTAAATTGGGTCCTCTTTCGTCTTGTGTGTCACCGAGTCGAAACGAAAAAAAAGACTCTAACTTTCAAACCGTGAAGAAGCGATAGAAAACCACTCCAATATCATTCTCATGGCAAATCACAGAAAATGAAGTAAAAGGAAGCCGTGCAGAGATATGATCAACTATATCCTGCAGGGATACGATATTTGAAAAAGATGGATTAAAACATTGGTTAAAGCATATCTCATGATCGCGCCGTTGGAAGTTCAAACCCTGTTTCTTGTAGTGCTGAAAAATACTTTCGTTCCGTAGTTCCGTGAAAAGTGAATAAAGCTAATATTAGCAATTTCTTTATAAGGAATCATTCCCTTTTGTGATTCGAGACCCGCTTACACGATTATTACGATTATTTATCTGGTAAACAGATAAAAATGTTTTTCTTTTTTTTTTTTTCTTTTCCCATTTTCATTCTCACCAGAGACTATGCAAAAGCATTTGATAAGTATTTTAAACACGACACAAAGATCTATCTGAACTGCTAGGAAAACTTTATTTGTGGAAGATATTAGAATGATCCAAAACTGATACTTGGAACAAACAACCAGTTTATGGACAGAAAATGAATTTAATGGCTTTTACCTACTAGTACTTAGCCAGTACAAGGCTCAAGAGCTACTCGAGGTAGAGGGTATAGTGAATTATTTAAGTGATATGAATGTAAGAATAGGAAGAAGGATTATATAGATTTGGAGGATAGGTAAAAATTGACCTGAAAAGGTTAAGATTGTAGCATTTGAGGAAGCATCCACACATGTCTGTCCCATAAACTGGTGGCTCTTTCAAACAAGCTGCCTAGGTGGAATTTCTACTTACATTTAGAAAACTGAAAGTGTGTGGGTGTTTCGACACCATGGACGCAAATAAGGGTAGATAATAATGCGTTTGCTCACCAGGTATATTTAATATATACATTGAAGTAATCCTTAGATATGTAGAAGTTCTACCAGAATTTTTTGTTGAGGAGAAGGAACGATAACAACATTAAATACGTAGTTAATACTGTTTTAATGGCAGATAGAGAAAGGAAAGTTTCAAAATTCCGAGACAATATAGTAAAAGAAAGCAGAAAGAAAGGACAAAGAAGACATAGTGTATGATTGAAAAGAACAGATTAAATGCGAACTACAAATTGGAGATATTAGAATCAAGCCATTACAGAATTTTAATCTAGAAAAGCGACGGAAAATGTAACATCAAAATCCTAAAACGCATTTGATTAGCGAAAGATGTCTTCCAAAAGCTAATCAAAATATTAACAAGCGGGAAAAATTCGTTAGATACCAAAAAAAAAAGAGTACTGAGCTGATATGTAATATCAATTCTACTATATGGCAGTGAATGATGGACGATTTCCTGATAGAAGAAAAGATATGAGGTAGCAAAGAGGTGGTTCTACAGAAGGCTATTGGAAATACCATGGACGATACATGAACAACGAGGCGGTTTTAAGGAAAACGGAAACAAAAAGAAATTTAAGAAAGAGACAGTTGAATTTTTATGACGGAATTTAAGGAAAGAAGGCTTAGAGAATTTGCCATTCACAGGAAATATTGAAGGCAAGAGGGGGCATAGTTCATCAACGGCTAACATTTCTAACGATCTTGTGTAAATCGATGGCAGAACATGAGATAAACATTGCTACAGGAGATAGGAAGTTCTGGAGACCCATGAATGTCTGCGCTCTGAAGAGACACGGCACATTAAAAAGGACGATTTTTCACAACATAGATTGCTTTTTGTAAAGTTTCTGAAAATTAAGAAGGATAATGTTTCTTCATCATTAGGTTTATGAATTTATAAATGGATAATATGCTGATTAAAAGTTAAAATTATAGTATTTTTTTCTTGCATTAATTACCTATATTAATTAGTTACTCTTCCGTTGCTGCGTAGAATGTCCGTCTTAATTAATGATAATTAGTTTGACATTTTGCTAGAACATATTTCATGCTTGGGAATTCCTCTTGGTAAAGTGAACAGAAGCTTGTGCAATATTCGTGCAATTTTCACAATATTCTCACAACCGCCAGCAAGAGAAACGCTTGTTTAAATTTATATTTATTTCATTTGATTTTAATCGTGAATCCCATTTGCTTCGGTCTTCATGCAATTTTTTGTAATGTTTTCATTAGTTTAGGTACTGCTCGTTGCGTAGCTTTTCCCCATTTCCAACTCACGCAGTCAACGAGATATTTTATCATCACCATCATCATTATTATCATCATCATTATTATTATTATTATTATTATTATTATTATTATTATTATTATTATTCTCTCTGTTGTTCGATAATAGGCATGATGGGATAGAAACACTTATCTATATAGAATTGTGCAAACCATTTGGATTTGAATATTCAACAACACTATAATCTGTGACAATAGCGAGGTTGCCATAGTAACAATGTTTCCTTAAACTTTTTCAGCAGTTCCAATGATGCTCTTAAAAGAGCGAAACGTTGATAACAAATATTAGTCATTCAAATGATTTTCACAAATTCAAACTTGAATACTTTCTTTAGATATTTCATATAAGTCTTTTTATCGCACACACACAGACACACACACGCATATATATATATATATATATATATATATATATATATATATATATATAAATGATAAAAATGTAGTTTTAATCTATGCTATACTTATAGGTTAAAATGCATAATATCAGCAATGGAGCATATAAAGTGAACATTGAAGTCAACACCCAGCAGCGACAATTTTGTTTCAGGCTTAAACGTAATCGTCAGGTCAGGTGCGTTGCGTTTTGACACGACAGTTTTTTCATTTAGCTCATTTTATTTCAACTAGCACCTCGTCTTGACGTAACAGCTTTTCTGTTCTTCTCAGTATTTATTACAACCGATTAGCGGATTCGATACTCCCTTGGTATCCCCTACAAATAGCTTTAATCAAAGCTTAGCTGCGCTGAATAAGTACTCATTCTGGTTCATATACTTCTTGATAATGATTATGAAGAGAAAAGACGGATGTCGACAGGAGGAGGGGCAATTGTCCATTGCGATAATTATTTTGAGTCTCTTATGAGTTTCTATGATCTGAAGAGCTATACTGGCAGGAGTCTATCTCCTGGCAAGTCTAACCTAAGCTGACAGGAGCCTGACAAAACCTTAGTCTCCAAAAAGAGCAGACCTAAATGACTAAAACACATGGAGGTGCATAAACTCTCCTGTCTACTTGATATGCAGGGAATCTGTTAAGAGTACAAAACAAGGCCTTGAAAAAGTCCAAATCTATTCTCGCAAATCCAAAAAGCAGGAAAGACATGTAATATAGAAATTGCAAGTCCACTGTCAAAAATCCAATAGGTAAAATAAAATAAGATAAAAAAATTCCAACTCGTGAACTCTAAAACTGCGTGCTCACTGTCGCCCACGAACCAAAATATCTAAATGACATCCCCCAACCACCATCAACACTGAGGTTGTGACATAAGGTCAATTTTCAACGTGGGGACCCGCGTATTTCCACTCGGGCCACTGATCTAAGCTGGTCTTAGATTATTTAATCTGGTCAAAGCTTGTCTAACCTAGTTTTAGCTTGTCTAAGCTGGTCAGAACTTGCCTAAGCTAGTCATAGCCGGTCATACAACCGCTACGTAACAGATGTCACGCAACGGTGGGAGCACAAGGGAGGAGAGAAGGCCTACGCCACGGAACAGATGCTACATCTCCATCCCGACGGGGAAAAACACTTCTCCAACCCCTACCAATCCACCCGAAAGGATACGGGGAAGGGGAGATCCCCGACGAACCAAAATATGTCTTCCTCTCGTCAAGAAAAGCAAAGGCCTTTATTGAGGAGGTAAATTTTCCGATAGGTCGCAATAGTCTGGGAGGGGAAAATACCATATTTGAGTCAGTAATTGTCTAGGATTTTTTGGAGTGTGGAGTGTGAGGGATGACAAACTGTTCACATGTTTTGGAATAAGCTACACAGACAAATACAACAGCATAGATCAACCAACTCTACTTAGCTAAATACTGTGGTTGCTCGATGGGAGTTGCGACCACTACTCCTAAATCATACTTACAATGTGACTTTGAAAACAATTTAAAACTAGCATTACTTCTATAGGCCGTTTCGCTTGAGAACGTTGGTGAGTATATCTCTTCACAACTTCCTATCGTTTGTATCTCTTAGCAATATTTTCCTATCACTCATACTTCGTGCATCCAATTACAAAAGCTCGTTAGATACGTTACTCCCTGTTTTCCTCTGTCCCTTCAATATGCTTTGTAACAGACAAATTCTCCAAGACTTCTTTCTTTACTATGTGTCCCAAAATTTTCAACTGTCTCTTTTTGATTCCATAATGGTCGTCTGAAATGGTCCAAAAATAGCTGGTTGCCTAACTGTTGTATTCTGTTAACCTTGCATGTCTTTTTGGTCTACTATCTGATGTGTCTACTTACATTTATATCTTTGTCAGGCTACAAACTTTCCAGTCATTTCTCGTAAGTAAAGTGCTATTTTTTCCATTTTTCTTAAGACTTCCTCGTTGCTTACTCGACCAGTCGATAGTATTCTCACTATCGTTCTGTAGAGCTATATCTTCTCTACGTCTGTTACTAAATTGTCCAGCATTCAAAATAGGAAGATTAGTATTACATAGCAGTTCAGAGACTGTTTTCTTTTTTCCTAATGAATTTTTCCTGATTTTTAATACTTTTAGAATTTTTTTGTTGGTGGGAAGGGGGAACTGTTTCTTTGCTGTTCAGTATGTCCTCTGATTTCAGCCTCCATAGTACACTTGTCATCAGGTGGGTCAACAAGAAACGCATCACCGAGTCGGAAGTCAGGTTACATGGATTATGCTAGACAGATAAGACGAAAGTATTTAATGGAGTCCGAATTCGCTCAAATTAGAGACAATAATGTTTACACTATTTACATCCCTCGGACCTTTGTCTTCCTCTTTATTGTCATATTCACGACGTTTTGGCCGTTGTACGCTCCGGCCTTCTTCAGGGGATATACGCTACAATTTCGAAACGAACACTAAATTTAGTCCATCTTGGTTAGATTGTTCTCATTCCACGTATCATGTCTTTTTTTTTTTTTTTTTTTGATCTCTCAGTTTCAGTGAATTTCCTTCAGGTATTGAACTCACAACTCTTTGAGTCAGGTCACTTTTTGGATTACTCATAGGTAATTAGAACAATCTACCCCAGTGGACTAAATAAAGGGTTCGAGTCGAAATTCCAGCGATAAACACCTGAAGAAAGTCAAAACGTCGATAGGTCAAAACGTCGTGAATATGATAATAAAGATGCGGACAACAGTGAGAAGGATGAAAGTTGTGTTAATAGTTACTTCATCTCATAAATATAGACAGATACAATTATATATATATATATAGATGAAGAAATTGTGATGCAGCTTCAGTCTGATATGAAATTCTCTCTTCAAAATAAGAATCAGACGATCACATCAAACGGATTCCAGTGATGAAGATAATGATGATGACATTTATGATGACAACAAAACTAATCATTAGAATCAGAAACGATGGTATGATTTCATTTCAATGTGAAATCGATATTTCATTTGTTATTTCCCTATTTTATTTATTTCAATGTGCAGAGTCGTGAATTTATCAAACAATTCGAGAAATTGCAATAAACCGAAGATATCAATTTGCAGAATCCGATTAGAACTTCTTAAAAGCTTAGGATGTCGAAAACGATGATCGAAACACCACTTCCGAAATGAACAGGAGAAATATATTTCTTTATTGATTCAATAACTTGCATTGTTATTTTATTGTTTCTTTTCGTTTCATTTTTACCGCTTTTTTTTTTCATTTTCCGCCATGTTTGCGATTTGCAAGTTTTAAAATTCAGAAATTAGAAATTTAAGCTTAAGAAGAGGAAGATTTAAAAATAGACAAAGAAAACAAAATTATGTTGTTTTTGTATTTCATACAAAAAACATGAAAATTTAACAAAAAATAATAATGACATTTCCGCTCTGATATTACACATGCAAAAATGTCACTGTATGACAATTATATGAACAAATCTATTCTTATTTATTTATTTATTTAATATATCTCTAGGTCTCTTCAAATCTATCTTTCTCAGTCTGTTCTGATGTCTCAATCCATTTTAGTCTCTTCTTAGCTGTATCTAAGTCTGTTTGGATCTATCTATCACAGGTTGTCCGTATTTACATCTATATCAATCTCTATATATCGATCTACATAAAAATACTAATATATATCAATTCATCGATATGTCTGTTAGCGTCTATATCTGTATCTATCTATCTGTTTATCTATCTCTCTATCTATCTCTATCTCCCTTTCTCTCGATCTTTATCTTTCTCTATCTGTTTCTGTCTCTCTATCTTTTACTATCTGTCTCTCTATATCTATCTGTCTGTCTTTCTGTCTGTCTATCTATCTATCTATATATGTCTCTCTATCTCTCTCTCGATCTATCTATCCATCCATCTCTCTCTCTCTCTCTCTCTATCTGTCTCTCTCTGCCTCTCTTTCTATGCGCCTCCAAAGAAAAACGATACATAGGATTTTAAATGCATTTTTAAAAATGAAAAATCTTTCTTGAATTTTTATTTTAGTTTTGCTTTCAAGTTAATAGATTAAATTTAATATTTCTATTAAGGAAAATACTTTGATGTATTTCAAAACTAATTGATTAGAAGGTTATTTTTTTATTATTATCAGTAAAAACAGAAAAATTGTCAATTCTGACAAATCTGTCAACACAAAGTAATTCCCTTTATTAAAAACATCTTTCAAAATTAAAATATACTTTTCTGAAATTTTTCATTTGCGTGTTTTTATGAGGTGTTGGCAACTTTCTCACTAGACATATGCTTGTGAACTTTGCTAAGGGAGGCAAAACTGTAATAATTACTTGAGAAATATCATGTGAACGTCTTTTTATGTAAGATTTTTAACTACCCGGTAATCATTAAAATTTAAGAAAATATTCTGTGCAATCTAATATTTTATTGAATTTTAAGTAATTTGGCTTTACAGTCTAACTTATGAAGAAATTGCTTGTTGAGGATTTGTTAGAAAATTACCAATAGATTTGCATTTTAATATAGTTAACGCTCTTATTTTCTGATAATGTCACGCTTGTACATCCATATTTACAAACGTCGACACGTTTATACACACGTAAAATAATTTGAAAATTATTTTCTAAATATTGGGGGTCGTTGAATTGTAGTGACCGTTACCAATGATGAATAAATACAAGGTTATTAAATAATTTTAGACGATTTAAAAGTTTGTAAAATATACTAATTGAATTTTTTTAAATGAAAACAATTCCTGTAAAAATTCATTAATCATCGAAATTCATTTTTTCTTAAGTTTCTTAATATATTTTATACAAAAGTTTTTCTAATTATATAATGTATTAGTTTGATTGCTTTTTTATTTTATGATTCAAAGCAGATCTTCTGTAACAACAATAAGAACTTCAATCATTTTCCAACACTTAACAACAAAAATAACATCAAGGTTAGCTACAGTTGTGCTAAAAACATCGAGCAGTATATAGGTCGGCACAACAATTCCACTTTAATCATGCATTTCAATTGCCTTCAAAACAACAACACCCCATAACTAATAACTGCAACTGCAGAATTAGTAAACCCTGTCCATTAAACGGTAAATGTATGTCCAAGTCATTAGTTTATAACGCTGAAATCCTACATGACGACGAGGTCAAGTTTTACGTGGACTCTACTGAAAATCATTGGAGATCGCGCTTTTACCACCACCGAATAACTTTTAGCAATATCAAATATCGAAACAGCACTGCCCTCTTTATTTTTTTCTGATAGCTTAAAAGCGAAAATAAAAACCCAATTATCACCTGGGAATTAGTATCGAAAGTTAAGCCCTACAGCGGAAAAGGCAATAAATGTAAGTTATGTCTCTGAAAAATTAATAATCGGGAAAAATATAAAAATCCTAACCTCTTGAACAAAAGAAGTGAGTTGATTAGCACCTGCCTACATAGATCAGATTCCTACTCAAACATGTTGAGCCGGATTAATATAGTCTAGTCGGACCAGACGTCAATATTTACTAGTATTGATATTAATAATTTTTTTTATATATTTTTTTACTTTTCTTTCTGCTTACCTTTATTTTACAACTATTGTTAATTTTAGAGGATAACGCATTTAACATTTTTGTTATTCCATTTTTTCCATTATCTTATCACTACCCCGAATGATTCCCGGAAAAAAGTTTCTGACTTGATTTTTTAATACTACTTATAGTTGTTGAACCAGCGTCTCTCTAAATTAGAATGTATACTTCATATTTCCAAATTTAATGTTGTGGGCCGAGCCTCAAATTCAAAACCAACAACAATTCATTTAAATATTTTAATGTGTTTATTTGTATATTTATATATTGCTATATAAGGTTTTTATTTCATCCTACTTCATTTTTCTTAATTTTATTTCTTTTTATTTTCTTATTTTATGTTATTTTAAATCATTTTCTTTCCATTGATAAGTACTAATATTATTAGTAGTAGTAGTAATAGTAGTAGTAGTAGTAGTAGTTTATTTTATTTTATTTTATCATAGCATACTTTGTTTTTGATATCATTAGTTTTAGTTAGTTTTGTAATATTATTATCAATAACTTTCTTGATTTTTGGAAAAACTGGAGTTGCCCTCCTTCATTTCCCAACGCTCCTTTTTTGTTTACTTACGTTTTCAAAACCAGCGTCTCTCTAATTTAAAATTTATATTTATTATTTCCAACCTTATTTTCGATCCTAAATGTTAGTCAGGACCTAAATTCAAATTCAAGATTAAACTACAATTCATTTAAATATTTTAACTTCCCCCCACTAACAATAATATATTTTGCATGAACCAGAATTAAAAAAAAACCAAAAAAAAACCGGTGTTTTTTAAATATAATAATCCCTGCACTATGCCATTAATGTAAGATATGTATATTTCTTGTTACACACACACACACACGCACGCACACACAGACACACACATATATATATATATATATATATATATATATATATATATATATATATATATATAACATTCACAGGCAGTACCGTTTCGCTGTTTCACAGCTTCTCAGTGCGACTAAACATCCGAATGCCTCAAGCCAGGATCAAAACCCAACCGATTTGGTGTCAGTCAGAGATTCTGCCACAGAACTATCTTCATTCGGCAGAGTGAAACTGCTAAATCTAGCGTATTTCTTTTATGAATGTAAACAAATGCCAATCAGCCGGTGTGCTCTATACATATACAGGTATGATTTATACTAGCATATTTCTATGTTTAAGTAGAAAACTGTATATTTACGCATATCTATACGCTCACAGATACTAATATATATGATTATTATAACGTAGCCGCGTTAGTAAAATGACATCTACGCATAATGATAGGTATTTCCGAAAAAAAGACTATGTGTCATCATAGGGGTTTTGATTGGGAATATGTAAAGAGACGGAAGGCGTTACTCTATGCCTTCCTGCAGGTTTCCATCTGACTTGAAATATTTAAGTCTCATCCATTTTACAGTATGAAGGATATTTTGTATAACCTCATTGCTACAAACCAGGTCTGTTTTTTTTTTTGGGGGGGGGGTTACCTGTCATATCTCAGAATGAATAGGCAAAGGCGATCCAAATGAATATATATATATATATATATATATATATATATATATATATATACTCGGGGCAACAGAAAAATTGTCGCAATTGTATAACAGCATAATTGTCCACATCACAAAATGTTTAATATCTAAATAAACACTTAAAGTAATTGAGTTTCTTTTTCACAGGTTTTCAGTTAAGACGGTTGCTATCATGACACCATTTTTCGTAAAATTCACTGAAAAACCCTTTCGGTAAATTCAGCTAGAAAGTGACCAGGTTAAAATCGTTTTTGTCAGCCCCACTCTCTTCCCAACTGAGCAATGTTGAGAGGAAAAAGATCATTGAAGCTTTCCTTTATGGTACCAACATTCATACTCTGGCTTCCATCTTTGAAGTCCATGCAAGAACCATCAAGAGAACTGTGAATATGTTTTAAAAAAAAGAGAAAAAATAGAGGAAACCTGGGTCAGGAGGTCACAACAGCGAGAAGGACCCTCATGTCAACTTAGAGTTAAAGAGATCAACTAAAAACGGTCCAACTCAATTCATAAGACGTTTGTTACGTGAGAGAGGAGTTTCAGCTATAAGAGTAGTAGACTTGAAAATTAAATCGTACATGAAACCTCTGAGGCACCATGTTCCTCCAGGACAGAAAGTTAGAGGGGGAAGATCACCTTGAGTAAGTTGGAAAACGATCCGGAAATAATATAGATATATATTTGAACTTTATATCAATCCTTAATGAGCTTCTGATCCTTAACTGTGATTAATTAATGATTAATTTTCATTTATGACCGATTTCATCACGATTTTTCTGTTGAGTTTGGAAAGTAATTATGCATGCTCAAAGAAGAATCCAATGGTCTTATAAAAACCTCATAAAATTCCAGTAAGATATCTTTAATCATTTCTAAGATACAACGGTTCAAAGCATAATCTAACAGTTGGACAATTTTGTTGTTACAAGATGTGGACAATTTTGAATGCTATATATATATATATATATATATATATATATATATATATATATATATATATATATATATCATATTTTATTCCGACATTGCTATTAAAGATTTTCTGACTAGTCATCCTCAGTTTTTAGATATATAAATTAATATCTACCAGCCTAGAGATGAAATTTCTTATTAATGAAAAATTAGCCTACCGACAGGAATTGAACATATCTACCCTTTATAAACTGGATAAAGCACCTTCAAAGCAGACGTTCATTTTATGACAGAAAAGCCCGACTCCGTTACAATATTTGAGAAATACGGATCTCTCTCTTAACGCCCTTTCGAAGTCTATATCTACAGCTTTTATCTTTGTAAACAAAATATCAAGAAAGTAATTTCGGTACATGTTTCTCAGGTTATAAATGGAATACAGGTTCAATTCCTGTGGGGAGAAACATATAATTTTAAGAAGACTTTCGATCCCTGTACTTGTAGATATTAATTTAACTAGTTACAAATTTACTGGTCAAACAAGTTTACCCACTAAAGGCAGGGTTTATGGTAGTAAGTACACACACAGACACACACACGCACACACACTGAGGTCCAAACTATGTGGTGACAGTCAACTTCATGCTTCAGACCAGAAAATTGCGTTCAAGCTTGAAACAGATTTTTCGGTGCCTGGTGTTGAACTCGGTCTTCACTTTTCAAATTACATGCGCTCTCTCTCTGATATTGAGCAGTTTTACCCATAAATATAGCATACCTTATAACTCTTTCTCTCTCCTCTGTCTCTCTCTTTATATATGTATATATATATATATATATATATATATATATATTAGGTTGGTGCAAAAATAATGTCGTTTTTTTCACATGTGTTACTATGTGAAAAAACGACATTATTTTTGCACCAACCTAATATATGTGTGTGTGTGAGAGAGAGAGAGAGAGAACGCGCCTTTGCGTAAATGCGTTTTATATATGTGTGCGCATCCTTGTGCGAACGAGTTTCATATATGTGCGTCTTAGCGTGGATTTGTTTTACATATATACATGTGTGTGTGTGTGAGTGTGCGTGTGAGCGCGCTTTGCGTGGATGATATATATATATATATATATATATATATATATATATATATATATATATATATATATATATATATATATGTGTCTGTGTTTGCCTGAATGTGTTTTATATGTGTGCGTGTGTATGCGCGTGCGTCTTTGTTTGGATGTGTTTTATATACGCATACACATGTATATATATATATATATATATATATATATATACATATATATATATATATATTTATATATATTTATATATATGTGTGTGTGTGTGACTTTGCGTGGATGTGTTTTTTATGTATGTACGATGAGTGTCTTTGCTTCTCTGTACGCCCTACACATAGTCTTATTGTTGATAATTCATATTCTTCTTTCTCTTCCATATCATTTCTACTATAAGACTAAATGCTTATGCTTCCGTTTTGATATATTGTCCCTTGTTCCTTGCCACGAACATGCCTCGTCCATTTTGAACGTACCTTTCAGCCTCTGGTGTCAATTGTGGAAAATCCTTAATGTTCTATGTCAGTTCAATTTATGCTCTTATCTGCGTTTGGATGCTCTTCTGTAGTTTTAAAAAAATGAGCTGGACATCTTTCATTCTTACTCTTTTCTCCATAACGCATCAATGCACAAAATATACTTTTAATGCAAATAATTTATGTAAAAACTGACATCAACTTAAAATAAATATCTCTTCGTTTTACCCAACCTGTATGAAGATTACTACTTGAGTTTGAACATAGATCGCCAGTGAGAAAACACCGACGACACTATTATCGAATTAAGTAGACCGCGTGACCATAAAGTTAACGGATATATGGGAAGTAATGTGATGTTTAATTGGTCGCCATTTCTAGTCTATCCTTTTGTTGTGGATTCCGAGATGAAATCCGGTCTCAAATGAATGACAAACGCAGGAATGAAATATAGCAAATAAATGTATTGACGTAATAATACAATTGGTAATACGGTTAGTAGATCCAGAAATGCGGTTAGTAGCAATAATAATATATATACAGTCTGGGAAATTCAGTATCGAAGTAGGACTTCCTTCTGAGTCTACGTGCTCGCAACTGTGACTCCTACAAAACGGTTACCTCCCACTCTCACTCTCTGACACTGTATCACTGTCACTGTCACTTTCACTGTCACTTCCTCGCTCTCGGGTACACACTGGACGAGTCCACTTGTATGAAAAAGGGGTGGATCCCTTAACACCTTTATTACTATACAGATCACTATTTCTACTCTATCCTCTATTACTATACGGATCGCTGCTCTGTATAGTATTCACTATACTATTTAATTATACTGATCACTACACCGTGGTTACTTTTCGAACGAGTATTATCGAGCAAGTAATATTAGTGCAAGTAATATTCGAAGGCGTCTAACACCAGTATTGTTCAACGGCGTACTATAGTTGTATCCGCGATTACAAAGTCTCTACTACAACGAGCATTACGAAAGTGACAACGAGGATCCCTTGAAATTACAAAAGTGGCAATGATTGTTCTTTGACATCACAAAAAATTCTATTAACACTCTATCTTTATCTTCGATATTGAGCACATTACCTTATCAGCAATTTTGTCTTCTTATATATATATATATATATATATATATATATATATATATATATATAGAGAGAGAGAGAGAGAAAGAGAGAGAATAGATAGGTTGGTTAATAAAATAAACGACAAACGAAAAGATATATATGGCCAGTATGATAAATATTTATTAAATATCAAACATTAAATGAAACACGGAAAGAAAGATTTTTTACTTCAGAAATTTCGGATACGCCTGTGCCATTAACCACGATCCAAGAAACAAACAGATAAAGGGCAATTACTCGGCGATAGATGTTTTTGTAGAGAAGGTATTTTCCAGTGGAAATCGTATTATGAACAAAACTAGATCTCTGTCTAAACACTCGATGTGCGAAATATTTTATGAAAATAAGCTAAAATTTTGATTGTTGTAAAAGAGCTAGGCATATCCGTTGTTCCTATTGTGTTGGGGGAGTAAGAACGTAAACATTGATGAAGACTGTTGGGAAGGGTGGACAACGTCTCGTGTGTAGCAAGTTGTGGCAAAAATTGACAGATCACGTGGTCGAGAGTGGAAATCTAGGGAACTATGGTTGGAATATGTTGAAAAAGAAAAAATGAGAAAGGGAAAAAGGAAAAAAAGCGTGGGGGGGAATATATAATAAACTGAACTGAAATAAAATAGAATGAAATAAAACTAAAATATATGATGGAACAATATTATTGATAAAAAACTGAAAATCTATTGATAAAAATATTTTAATAAAATAATGGAAAAACCGACAGAAAAAAATGCCTATATACATAGATACAAATGCGTACAAATAGGCACATAACAGTATTTACATACACTCAAGCCCACACACAAACATATGTACCACCATACACGTGTAGATATTTTTTCTTTGTTTGAATATACGGTCTTTTAGCGCTAGAGGGCGTCGTCATTGATGTTCTGGAAATGGATCATTGGGCAGTTTTGGGTCTTTCAAACAGCATACTGACCTCACCAAATCGACCACGTCAGAGCTGATCAGACTCTAAAACACCCTCTAAAAATGCTTGTAGACACTGACTTCTATAAATATACCCCGTTATCACACATTTGATTGGAGATTGACCAACAGCCAATCACAACGGTGCGAACTCTATTTAAGCTGTTTACGGGTAATTTTTTTCTTTTTTACATTTTTTAGTGGAAACCCCTCATCAGATACTTAGAAGGTAATTATCTTTTCCGTTTTTACCCAGTTCCCATCACGTTTCAATTCAACAGCTAATAATTACTATTTACAGAGATAAGAAAAATACGGCCATTAAAATTAATAAATAAATTACAGCGAATTAAGCCGAGAGTGCTTAAATATAATAAAACGTTTAAAACTGTTTACGAATAAAAAAATAAATAAATTACAGCGAGTTAAAACCGAAAGATCTTATAAATTAAATAATAAAACATTTAAAACATGTTGACGAATAAAAAAAATTAAAATAAAATAAAAATAAACAATTAATAAGTTACAGCGAGTTAAACCGAGAGGGCTTAAAAATATCATAATAAAACGTTTAAAACATGTTAACGATATAATATAAATACATGCACAGGATTAATATGCATCTCAACTGACCTTCCCCTCATAAGCTTGTATGTAAAGGACCTTAGTGATAGATTCCGTGATGGTATAAAGTGTGTGATTCCAACCAAGAAAATGGCTGGAAAGTAACCCTCAGTGTACTGGATAATCATTCTATTGCGAACTACTACGTCATGAGGAACATTATAGGCAGTAGACCATAAAATATAGTAGGTAGTGGAATGATGGCTATTTAAAATTAAGGGAAAAATTGGGAGTGGGATTTCTTCAATGTTATTGTTGATTATAGGTTATTTATATTGGAAATTCAACTGAGTAAACTCTAACCCCTGTTTAGTCCCTCAATGTAAGAAGTTACTTTTAAGTTAAACTTCAACTCCGATCAGCGTGTGTCCTTCAGGCTGCGAACCTAAAGCACACATCCGACGTCGTCGATGCTATCACCAGGTTGGTTGCAATGTACAGAGATGGTGATGTTTTTTTTTGTTTTTTTTTGTTTTTTTTGTGGTTATTGAATAGGAGACGGAATTCAATTCCGGTTCCTCCCACATAATTCTCCTTCTCGCATTTGTGACAAAAACGTAAATATACGAGATTGGAACTGTCACAGCTCAAAGCTGGCGGTTTGAATAGCACGTGGGTGCCGGGGCGGGATGTAAATGTTTTGAGTGATGATGTGTTTGCAGACCAGGCACAGGAGTTTGTTGCCGGTGACATTCACTTGGTGAGGTGATGAGTTGCATATGTTGGGTGATGGATGTGGATGCATATGTTGGAAAGTGAGAAGTGAGCAGCTGCAGCCTAGATTTGAAAAAAAAATGCCATATTTTTAGTTTCTTCTTGCAAAGATGGAGAACGGAAGAAGTTAGATATTTTCTCGTGTGGTAGGATGAGCTAAACATGTTTTTAACATCTTACGCAATGGATCTGTTCACATATTAAATTATGCGAACTCAGATCATAGAAATAGGATTTCAGATACGTTTTCAAATGCAGCCTCGCAATGTGACATTACAAATACTACGTCATTCTCGTCTATTCTTAACCAGGGGTTTTTTTCATCTCTATAATCTTTCAGGGAACTGCCTGGGTAGCTTTTTTTTTCTCTGCCAGGTTACTGTTCACACAGTCTGTTTCAAACTCATGCATTTCAATTTTAAGCTAAAAAAAAAACATCAATGACATAATGTTGATGGTCAAAAACAACCAGAACAGCTAAGATCTTTATTTATGTGAGCAATCATAGCTATTCCTAATGTCCTATCCTTTGTAAATCTAAGCAAGAGTTATCCACTTACTAACACCCACAGACACTATTCTACTATACATATACAAGGTCGTTTTTTAACTAATGTTCATCACATGCAAGACTCAAGAGCAACTCGGCGTTGTATTTGCCACTGACGATCAACGTGACATTGAATTTGCTACTGATGAGAAATTCGGCGTTGTATTTGCTACTGACGATCAACTTGACATTGAACTTGCTACTGATGAGCAACTTGACATTGAAATTGCTACTGATGAGCAACTCGGTGTTGAATTTGATAACGAAGGGCAAGTCGGTGTTGTATTTGCTACTGACGATCAACTTGACATTGGATTTGCTACTGATGAGCAACTCGGCGTTGAATTTGATAATGAAGGGCAAGTCGGTGTTGTATTTGCTACTGACGATCAACTTGACATTGAATTTGCTACTGATGAGCAACTCGGCGTTGAATTTGATAATGAAGAGCAACTCGGCGTTGTATTTGCTACTGACGATCAACTTGACATTGAATTTGCTACTGATGAGCAACTCGGCGTTGAATTTGATAATGAAGGGCAAGTCGGTGTTGTATTTGCTACTGACGATCAACTTGACATTGAATTTGCTACTGATGAGCAACTCGGTGTTGAATTTGATAATGAAGGGCAAGTCGGTGTTGTATTTGCTACTGACGATGAACATGACATTGAATTTGCTACTGATGAGCAACTCGGCGTTGAATTTGATAATGAAGGGCAAGTCGGTGTTGTATTTGCTACTGACGATCAACTTGACATTGAATTTGCTACTGATGAGCAACTCGGCATTGAATTTGATAATGAAGAGCAACTCGGCGTTGTATTTGCTACTGACGATCAACTTGACATTGAATTTGCTACTGATGAGCAACTGGGCGTTGAATTTGATAATGAAGGGCAAGTCGGTGTTGTATTTGCTACTGACGATCAACTTGACATTGAATTTGCTACTGATGAGCAACTCGGCGTTGAATTTGATAATGAAGGGCAAGTCGGTGTTGTATTTGCTACTGACGATCAACTTGACATTGAATTTGCTACTGATGAGCAACTCGGTGTTGAATTTGATAATGAAGGGCAAGTCGGTGTTGTATTTGCTACTGACGATCTACTTGACATTGAATTTGCTACTGATGAGCAACTCGGCGTTGAATTTGATAATGAAGGGCAAGTCGGTGTTGTATTTGCTACTGACGATCAACTTGACATTGAATTTGCTACTGATGAGCAACTCGGCGTTGAATTTGATAATGAAGAGCAACTCGGCGTTGTATTTGCTACTGACGATCAACTTGACATTGAATTTGCTACTGATGAGCAACTCGGCGTTGAATTTGATAATGAAGGGCAAGTCGGTGTTGTATTTGCTACTGACGATCAACTTGACATTGAATTTGCTACTGATGCGCAACTCGGCGTTGAATTTGATAATGAAGGGCAACTCGGCGTTGTATTTGCTCCTGACGATCAACTTGACATTGAATTTGCTACTGATGAGCAACTCGGTGTCGAATTTGATATGAAGGGCAACACAACTTTGAACTAGTTACTAAATGACGCCAGTGGTATGGCGAATCATGGCACTTTTCACATTTTTGTATCCTTTGTAAATCTAAGCTATATTTGTCTTTATACTCCCCCTTCAAATTTTGTTCTTCTATCCATTTACAGAAGCGCGTTTGGTAGCTTCTTTTTTTTTTTTTTTTTTTTACTGATGTTCATCTCATACAACGCTTAAGAGTAACTCGATGTAGAGATTTACTGAATGAGATGAGCGGTATGGACGTTAGAAGAGCAATTATAAAAGGAAAACAATGAGGTTATGAATACCAATTGGCGCTGGACTTGAAGAAGTTAAGCTTTGTAGTTTTCAGCGAAGCAACCACGCGAGTTTTTTTCCAAAAAGTAGCGGCACTTTAGAAATATGATTCTCTTGGGAGAAACATGCTTATTAAAAATGGAATACGCAGGAAATGAGGATAATTTGACTTTGTGAATATAGTATGGCGCGTCTTAGCTGTAAAAGTCTGAACTGGTGGAACTGAAGAATGGAGCACATCTGAACATTTGCTATGGAAATAACGATAGAATAGTGATAGTCTTCCGATTTTGCGTCAGTGGAAAAGGATTTGTAGGGTTTGAAATATGTCATCCTCCACGCAAAAACATTTTTGAAGATAAGGCAGCTCCAGCCCAGATATATTGGCATTACTCCATCTTTGATCTGATCTGACTCTTGTAAAGATAGAGCCTGGCAAAATCTCATCTACTCCATTTAACTTCAAATTATCTTTTGAGTGTCAAATCCTCCAAGCCCGATTTCCTCATTATGTTCTAGATGTCCTGTTCTGAATTTATGTACAATTGTGGTTTTTATTTCCAAATCATTTAAAATGTTTTTTTTGCTCCCATGCTCCATCGACGGATATAGCACCTACACTAAAATTCACCTAATAAATACGTGACCGACTACGAACTTATTGATCCAACCTTTTATATACGCATGTTCTTGCCCAGAATGATTATGCAAGCCATAAACAGAAAATTTTAGAAGTAGTTAACAGTAAACAAAAACAAAACGAAAATACTGATGTTTCCTGTTCACACTCATCCCACCTTTCAACAGGAGTAAAGGTTTATCCCTTCTTTCATGTTTAGGAATTTGTTTCCGGTTCCTTCTAAAGTCTTTTCATTTTCTTTCACTCCCAGTCATCCTTTGTGTCTTAGTGGCATTATCGGCTTGCTTTGGGATGAATTGATTAACAAATATCTTAATATTGTAAAGCAAAATCCTTTTTCAAAATAGTTTTAAAATTCTAAATGTTTTCTTGTTAATAAGAGGTAAAAGTGTATGGTAAAATATGATGACGCTAAATATAAAATTTCCTGAAATATTGCCCAACAGTTTAAACGTTTACCATTTTAAAATCTTTAATAGTTTATTCTTTTAAATTTAAAGAAAACAAAGAGAAAAAAAATTTAAGAGATAATATTTTTATCCTTGATTCTCTCTGCACTTTAGCACACGCACACACACACTCGCTCTCTCTTCCCCCTCTTTCTTTTACAGCTCTTCTGCTTCTCTCTCTCTCTCTCTCTCTCTCTCTCTCTCTCTCTCTCTCTCTCTCGTCTTTATTTTCAAGGTGTTCTTTCTTTATAGATCGATGTATACTTTTCAAAATAGGTTTTTCGCAAAGAGATAAAACTATTTCTTCAAAAAGCGGTTTTATCTGATATATCTTCGTTGTTTCAACGGCAAAATTAGCTAACCTTTAGGCATGTTGATAAATATTCAAATTTCCTAAACAAAAAATAGCTAAAACGAAAATAATTTTTTTAGAAGTTTTAATGATAAAAACAATTTGATTTTTATTTTCTCCATGATTCTGTATATAAACACAGGGAGAGAGATTGAGAGAGAAAGAGGGAGGGAAAGAGAGAGAGAGAGAGAGAGAAAGGGGGAGGGAGAGAGAGAGAGGGACATCTATGTATGTGCGTATATGCGTCCTCGCTTTTAATGTTTTCTTGACGTTTGTATGTTATATTTTCTTTATATTCGTTCTGCTACCTTCACTTTCCGATTCCGTCTATGCCTCCCCCTCTCTCTCTCTCCCTCTCTCTCTGTGTGTGTGTGTGTGTGTGTGAGTGTGTGTCACTGTCATCCTCTTTATCTTTCTGTCTTTGTCTCTCTCTCTCTCTCTCTCTCTCTCTCTGTATATGTATATATATATATATATATATATATATATATATATATATATATATATATACATAATATTAGTGTTTAAGCCTTTTTATTATATCCTTACTCTGTCCTGGACATTGAGTTCTACCTGGATTCTATCCTCTCGGAATTTTTTATTCAAAAAATATACATGTGTATATATGCACCTGTGGATTTTGCATATATATGTATATTTACCACTAATATTATATATATATATATATATATATATATATATATATATATATATATATATATATAGAGAGAGAGAGAGAGAGAGAGAGAGAGGGGTACCTCCAAAGAAGCGTGATACCAAAGGTTTAAAATCAATTCTTAACAATGAAAAAGCTTTTTTAAAGCTTTTATTTTTGTATTATTTCAAGGTAATAGATTACAAATTAGTTTTCAAAATACACCAAAGTGCGTTGCTTATTGTAAATATTAAATTTAAATTGATTAGAAGCTTTTTACGAAAAACTGCTGATTCTAGCCATTTTTAGCCATCCGTCAGCACACATGTAACTATTTTTATTAAAAATCTTTCAAAAATAAATTATTTTTCTGAAACTTTATTTCAGGGATATTAGTTAATTTAAAGTTTGATTAATCAGTTGTGAAACAAATATTACTTTAAAATATCACAGAAAGGAATTTGTAAAACAGCATTAGACCATTGATTGCATGTTAGCCGATTTACAACAGGGAGTTTGTCTGTTTTTTTACTGTGGACATATCTATGAAAAATACTTGATGAATATAACGTGAGCGTGATATAATTACACACACACACACACACACACACACACATATACATATATATATATATATATATATATATATATATATATATATATATATATATATATTCAATAAATTAAGGAGCGTATTTGGTTAGACGACATAAGAGTTTTGCATCAAAACGCCCATCAGGGCCAGACTTTGTATAAATCTATTGACCTTATTATCAGATCTAATAGTTATATAAATATATATAATCTAAATATAAATAGACCTGATGATAAGTTTTTCAAGTTGCCAAACTTCTGTCAGAAAATGTTCAATAGATTTACTAGAGCTATACGATTCAATAAATTAGACAATATTTAAGTAACATCTGGTTAGCCGACACATCGGGGTCAGATATCTGTTAAATCTGTTCAACCTATTATCACACACACATGCACACACACACGGAGGAGGCACTCTCAGGAGTCAGAGACGGATTGGCCTCTGACTCATCCCTAGAAGAACGGACCAGTATTCCAATAGATAATCTGATGGAGATGTTGACTTTCTGTGCACAAACAACACACTTCGCAATGGCCTCACCATTATCACCAGCAATGGCGAATATATACATGGAATACTTTGAGAAACGGTATTAGAATCTATATCTCTAAAGCCACCTTCATACTCTGGCCACACCAGGAAGATGTTCAGATACTACTGAACCATGTGAACTCAATAAGACCTTCGATACAGTTCACAAGGGAGAAAGAGAGTAACAACACACTCCCATTCCTGGATGTTCTATCTCGAACAGAGCATGGGTTTAAGACATCCGTATACCGTAAACCGACATTCACCGGACAGTACCTCAATTTCAACCCCCACCATCCATACAGCGTAAAGAAAGGGATCGTCCGTTGCTTACAACATCGAGCAAATCATAAGTGGCGACATAGAGACGTTAGATAAAGAATTGGTCAGTATAAGTAGTACCCTACAACGTAACAACTATCCTATATTCGCCCTTTGACAGAATTCGAACCTGCATCCTATACGGAACCGCCATTATCTCATCTTTTTCTCCGTATTCAATATTTACAAAGATATATATTCATTATTATGTAGTTCGAATCCTGTCAAAGGACGAATATTTTCTATGAAAATTTCTCGGACATTCAGGCCGGTAAATGTTATTTAATACTGTTTATTATAAACAGCATTTACTTAAATACTTGTATCTATAAAAAGAACGTTAAACATAAAAATGTCTTTAATAAATAAATTGTCGGACTTTGTCCATTTCGTAATATATGACGTCATTTGTTTACATTTGATACGCCATGAGCAGTTATGAATATTCGAGATTCATGGAAGATTGAAGTTTATAAGCAGTAAATTCGACCTTGCCTACCGAGCGCTTCTTTGTAGCCTAACGGTAAGGCCCGTCAGCGTAAATGACGGTTCCGTATAGGATGCAGGTTCGAATCCTGTCAAAGAACGAATATTTTCTATGAACATTTCTCGGACATTCAGGCCAGTAAATGTTATTTAATACTGTTTATTATAAACAGAGCATTTACTTAAATACTTATATCTATAAAAAGAACGTTAAACATAAAAATGTCTTTAATATATATGTATGTATTTATTACCCCTCACCGGTGGTACGATTCGGAGTTTCGTGGACAACGCAATCTTCAGGTGCTGAGTATATATAATATTTATAATCAAATTTTATAGTTTCTTTACTTTAGCTTTACTTTCTCCTTCTATCTTTCCTCTCACTCTCTCTCTCTCCTCTCTCTCTCTCTTTCTCTCCCTGTCTTTCTAACTTTCATTTTATTTAAATCATTGTTCTTC
>OZ010581.1:78530640-78600640 GCA_963932145.1 Acanthosepion lycidas | reverse complement strand
CCAAAATAGACTACCCACAATGCACCACTGACCCGTATATATATATAAATAGCCGAGAAAAATAACAGCACACGTAGCCTGGCGATTGCATATAGCATGAAACAGACTGTCGCCTCTAAGTGTTGACTTCTATGTTCACTTTTATATTTACACACGCTCTATCTCTGATATTGAGCACTTTATTTTATAAATATAGCACATCTTAAGACTATATTTCTTCATATATATATATATATATATATATATATATAAATGAATATATATCTATATATCTATCTATCTATACATATATATATATATATATATATATATATATATTATTGGGGCAGCAGAACATTATTCGTACATATAATGTTAAATATAACTGTCAACGAATGTCTTATATTTGATAATATACGAAGCTTAGAACGGCTCATGATGAAACAATAGACATTCGTTAGTTATATTTAACAATATATGTTTGGATATATACATATGTGTGCGTGTGTGCCTGTCTGTGCGTGTATAAACTGTTTTCTCAGATCAATGATTAAAAATGTCTTCAACCGAATGAATCCTGTAGGTTTTAATGAAGATTAATCTTCACCATACCTTACTGACTTTACCAAATAAACCCACATCAATTGAACACTTCCACGACAGCAGCAAAAAATGGATAGCTCACGTAACTGGAAGAGAAAATAATGACATAATCCTGATGTCGAATTCATTCACTACGCCTTTGGAAAATCCCATTCATTACTAGAACGATACGATAACAGAAAATGGACTCAGAAATCAATTTCCCTGGGTCTTATTTTTTAAGAAAATGATTTTATAAATTTCAATTTAAATTAACTCTAACTCTTCTGTCAGTTAATGTCTAATATTTCCTATTTGAAATAGCTCAATATCACGTGTTTCGTCTTCGGTTCGACTTTATCCTTACATTTGCCTTGATAAATCCCATCCGAGAAAAAATGCTTTGGCCAAGATAAGTTTTTCTTTCGTCTTTATTCCTTTTGTCTCCATTCGTCTTGTCTTCATTCATTTTATCTTTTTAAAGATAGATTTTTAGTTACATCATAATTTCTACAGACATACATATATACATTAATACGCATATAAACACCACAAGACAAAGGTACGTGAAGTCGAGCTGACTAATGGAAAACAAACATCATAGAACAAAAGGTACCGGAACTTTCTCGTACATACGTCATTTCCGCAAAAAATATTTGTCGCCGTTTAAATAAAAGCCAAACATGTTAAATTTGTCAAGGTTTCATATTTGTTTCTTATCCTATCACACACACAGATACACAGACATACACACACAGACACACACATAGACATACCACCCGCGCATATATATATATATATATATATATATATATATATATATATATATATATATAGAGTGAGGGAGAGAGAGAGAGAGACAAAGTCAGGCAATTATTTTAAAGACATTTTTATGTTTTATACATAAAAATATTTAAGTAAATGCTCTATAATAAACAGTATTAAACAACATTTACCGACCTGAATGTCCGAGATATTTTCATAGAAAATTTTCGTCCTCCGACAGGAATCGAACCTGTATCCTATACGGAACCGTCATATAGCCTGATATTTGTTTACATTTCTATAAAAATTACTCGGGCAAAAGAATATATATATATATATATATATATGTGTGTGTGTGGAAACTAGAAAGAATCTGTTATTACTAAAAATCTGTTTCTGCATCTTTAAGGGGCGGACACATGGACACTGAAAATCAATTCTCAGTGTCTTGTTGCATTTGAATTTTCTTTGCTACTAACCTATATCCAATTTAAGACATTACAGCGGATGCCAAATGCAGAAATCTAGGACTGGCATGGAATGAGAGAGAAAGAGAGCGAGAGCGCATCATTAAAACCATAATCTGAAGAAGGCTGGGCTTCTTTGGACACACCTGCCGCATGGATAACTCGAGGTCACAGAAAAGGAAAGCTAGTTATGCGATCGATCGGCGACATCGTTTATTGGTGTAACATGGGAAGAGCTGAGTTAACGAAAGCTGGAATATCCTGAAAAGTTTCACAAAGTCACTTTGTTTATATCAGTTTTATTATTATTATTATTATTATTATTATTATTATTATTATTATTATTATTATTATTTTTGACTAGCAAAATAAAATCTTAGAAAATGAAAATATTTATGAAAGTGACACTAATAAAACCAGAATTTCTAGTTAAATTTAATCAGTTTCAGATATGTTTAATTCTGGATTAAACGATTTTATTTTAGATTATTAATTGTCTTCTTTGCATATGAAAAATGCTTTGTGTGTTATGAATAAATCTCAACCTGGTATCTATTCATCGTATTATGCCAACCGACCCGCCAAGAACAACCCGTTTCATAAAGTTTTATTTTAGCTTACCGCAGACTTGCAACATAACTATTGAGAATTAAAAGATAGCCTGAGATTTATTCAGTTACTTCTGAAAACCTAGAAATTTTTCTTTTTAAATAGATGTCTGCTGATTTGTTCATTTAAAAAACACATTATTTTTTTTTATTGTAGTGTATATTATTAGGTTGGTGCAAAAATAATGACGTAATAATGTCGTTTTTTGACGTATTTTTAACGTCAAAAAACGTCATTATTTTTGCACCAACCTAATATTTGATATGTGTGTTCCTAGTATATTAATAGCCTGAAACTAACATCTCTCATTGCATTTATGATTACTTTGCTTACAGATAAAATTCTGCCACAAAACCACCAAATCTGATGATATTAATTGCATGAAAAATTTCAGATTCAGGCCTCAATACGATCTCCATTCAATTGCCACTATTCATTTAGCAGACGATATATAGGCCAATGGGCTATTAAGGGTAGTGATTAGAGCGGAACCGACCCTTCTCCCTTGTTTTGTTTACAACTGATGCTTCGGGTTATTTATGGTTATGGAATCTGAATTGCTGTCTATCTTTATATGCTAATTTATTATATATATATATATATATATATATATATATATATATATATATATATATACACGTTTTAGCAGTTAGTGACTGGAAGGGATAATTCCGAGGTGGATATAAATCCAGGGAGTGCTCAATGTAGACTACAGAGCATTATAATAATAATAATAAGGAGATTAAGTTTAATTATCCATTTTGTTTATTATTTTTATTTTGTGGCCATCTCCGTGTTCACGAAATAAAAATTATAAGTTAAATAGATAATTAAAGTCTCCGTCTCCTTATTATCATATATATATATATATATATATATATATATATATATATATATATATATATATATATGTATGTATGTATGTATGTATGTATGTATGTATGTATGTATATATTGTTGCGAGTATAAACACTTTGGATAAGATTTTATAAACTCCTCGTATATATTTGACCCGCTAAGAATTTTTGATGGACTCGTGTAAGTTCAAAGGAAAAATAAGAGAGAACTAAAAAAAAAAACAAAAAAAAAGAAATATTGGCAAATATATTTACAGGAAATTTTACAAAAGAAAAGATGAGAAATGTAATGAAATGTGAAAAGTTCAAAGCAACTTTAAGTATCTGTAGTTGATTACTCACATTTATCAAAAGCGAAAGAATACGTCCTCCGTTTGCTTCTACACACGCATGCACCCGTCGGATCATTGACTGGCGGATCCTTTCAAATACTCCCATACGGTGTTGAATGGTTTAGCTGGTCACCATGACACGTTGATGAAGCGTTTTTTTTGTTTTTTTGAGGTGACCCCATAGATAAAAATCCAAAATATTGGGGTCGGGGTAATGCGCAGGTCATGGAACTTGTCCCTCCCAACCTATCCATCTTCCATGTTATATGTCAGCCAGTACATCGCGAACAATGTGTCTAAAATATGCTGGAACCCCATCATGGATGAACCACACGCGTTTTCGTATTAACAGGGTATATCCTCTAGCATGTCTGGAAGTATGTTCTAACCAATGTCCCTGTAGACAGCTCCTGTAAGACGAACTGAGAGAACATATAGACCTAACAAACAGTCACCTACAAATCCAGTCCAAACATTAATCAGAAACTGATGTTGGTGTCTAACCTGTATTCTACCATGAGGATTCCGATCCGCCATCAAAATCTTGTGTGTGTAAATTTCTTATTCCATCTCTTCCAAACATTGCCGGATTCGTAAACAAGACCGAAGAGAGAAACAGCGGATCGACAGTTAGGGCAATAAATCATCAGTCCAGATATCATTTGCACATTTCAATGACCAAAGTTCTCTTCTCCTTGACATAAGGTAAATTATATAATTTTTATGTATATCAATAGTTGTTATGATTATTAATATCTCTCTATATATAAAGACTCAACTCTTCCCTCAAATTTATATACATATATATATATATATATATATATATATATATATATATATATATATTGATATATATATATATACATACATTGCGTGCCAAATTATTATCGAGATAACTTTTTTACTAATATTTCAAAAACCGTCCAATCAATTCACACAAAATTTTCACACATTGTTGGCAACACTGAGCTGCGCAATTACTGCAATGTAAACAAACTGGCGCCATATTTGTTATCAGCACGGTGATTTGAGTGTGCCAAATTATTAGTATAAGAATTTAATGAAAAGATGGGCCATAAAAGCAGTTTAATTGATGCTGAAAAGAAAGCTATCACCTCAGAACTCTCAAAAGGTAAATCTACCCGAGAATTTTTAAAATGATAGGGAAGTGTCATCAAACAGTGAAAAATTCACCGCCGACCTTACACGCAAAAGGGCATATAAAGGCAAGCCGAGGGTTATTTCACGTCGTCTCATGTTACAACTTAAACGAGAGGCCACGAAGAACCTTGGAATTACCAGTCAAGAGCTTTTCAGTCGTATTGGGAATCCTACTCTGTCTAAAAGTACTCGGTGTCGGTATCGGCGAGAAATAGCAACAACAGTCAAACCTGTATTGAAGTCTCCTTTGACGAGAAATCACAGTCAAAATCGATTGAAATGGGCCAAGGACAATATGAAGATTGACTTCTCTAAAGTTTTGTTCACAGACGAAACTCGAGCAACACTTGATGGGCCAGATAGATGGTGCAAAGGCTGAGTAATGAACGGACAGAATCTCCATCCGTGTTTGAGACGCCAACAAGGCAGTGGAGGCATAATGATCTGGGGTGGTATTATTGAAAACACATTAGTGGGCCCATGGAGAGTACCAGATGGCGTCAAAATGACTGCTGATGAATACATATCGTATGTGAAGGAGCATCATGAACCGTGGATGAAAAGGCAAAGAGTTGCCTTCAGAAGGGCCATTGTTTTTTATGCAAGATAATGCTCCCTCACACGCTGCTCACAAGAATACTGAATATTTGAAACAGTTAGGCTTTGATGGACCTCGAAAAATGAAGTAGCCAGCAAATTCTCCGGATTTGAACCCAATTGAAAACCTTTGGAGCATCATGAAGCGAAGACTGTACGCCAACGGACGACAATTCAGGAGCAACGCTGAGTTATGGCAAGCAATTCTTGACATATCTCGCAGCATTACAGCAGATGACATCCTACAATTAACAAATTCTATGGATCGTCGACTTTTTCAAGTAATTTCAAAACAGGGAAAACACATTCCCTATTAATTTGTTTAAAACTGTGACTTTACTTGTATCTGTTATTATTTGTTTGATTATCTTATTTATTAGCTTCTTTTGATCATAAACATTCACGTGCAACATTAATAAACGTTTTGTTTGTTCAATTCTGGGAATTTTACTAAACCTTCCTAATAATTTGGCACGCTCAAATCACCGCACTGATGACAAATATGGCGCTAGTTTGTTTACATTGCACAGATCAGTACGACAATTTCAGTGATTGCGCAGGTTTGGTTTCGCAAAACGAAGATGAAGAGGGAGTCTGTACACGTCGGTTGCAGTCACGTTTGTAACTGATAATGCCAATGCAGGTCAGGCATACACGATCTCAGCGGTTGCAGCTTAAAGACCTCCTGGGCTCGATGGCATAGGTTTACAGTAATTCCTCCTCTGATTCTTGTCCCTGAAAGCGGCCCTTTAGATATTTTTAAGGATGAAGACAGCATGGTTGGTGGTGAGACAACAGGCGTCACGGTTCTCAGCTAGGTTTGACCATTGATGTGACAGGCATCAAAGGATTGCCTCCTTTTCACGATAGCCAGTGGAGAGATCGCCGTACAATAAAATTTTAGGAATGCGATGATTATCCATCCTGGAAACGTGTCCAGCCCAGCGTAGATGGGACTTCAGCAGTATGGCCTCACTTGCTTGTGATCTTCGCCTTTCCAAAGACTTCACTACAGGTGACAAAGTCACTCCGATGGATGTTAAAGATTGTGAGGAGGTAGGGCTGGTAGAACCGTTCGAGTAGTACCTGATGTTGTCGGTAAGTGACTCTAAGCCGTATAGGACGATAGCTGTATACACTGATCTTAGTACATTTTTATAGGTGTCTGTTGTACAACGTACGTTTTTAAAGTCTGCCAAATGCAGTGCTCGGCCATGCCAGTCTGTTTTCGACCTCCTTGTCAATCCCAGCACCTGACATGATGGCACATCCAATGTAGGTATACCGACGAACCGCATTCAGCTCAGTCGAATATATATATATATATATATATATATATATATATATATATATATATATATTAGATCGTCTATTGTGTGTGTATGTCACCACAAAATGTCCGGTTACATCTTTAATGTATTAGACATCCAACAACATTCATATTTCTCTCACTTAAACCGTCTTTGACTCACCTCTCTAAAACTTCTCTCTGTTAAGTTTTAATCCCCGACATTCTCTCGTCTGTTACCCCTCTGTATAGCTCTAACATTCGTCCCACACTCTCATACTAACACTCTCTCTAAATTCTATTTTTTATTTCCGAAGTTATTTTTTCTGTTTTCTTTTTGAATTTGTAGGTCTGATGAATTGGATCGTATTTACGATTCCAATGGAATAAATTATGACCATGGAATATTAGTGTTTAAGCCTTTTTATTATATATATATATATATATATATATATATATATATATATATATATATATATATATATATATATATATATATATTCAAACTGTAGGCTTTTTAGGCTTTTCATTTGTTCATGTGGAATGAATACATCTGTCTAAAGCTTTCCACAGCTTCCTGTTTTTTTATAGTTCAATTTGGTCTTTGTGCAATTTTACTTAAACCCTGTTCTGCCATCGATTTACTTATCTGACAATGTATGTTAGGCGTTTTTTTCTTCTTTCTTTCTTGCTTTCTGTATGTCCTGTGAGTATCAGATTTTCCAAGCCTTCTTTCTTCATTATATGCCTTAGAAAATTCAACTGTTACGTTTACTTTTCGTTTTTATTTTCTCTAAAGTTTTCTCGTTGATGACATAATCCGTAACAGGCATCTTTAGCATCCTTCTGTAGAACAACCTTTCTGTTGATTCAAGCCTCTTCATATTTGCTTAGGTTGTCCAGTACTCTGGCATACAGGAGACAGAGATCACGTAAAATTTTAGTACTCTTCTATTTTTATTTAATAAGGCTTTTCTATTATTTCTTAGTACTTTCGTATTCTGCTTAGCTTTTGGTGTGCATCCCAATGTGCTTTCGAATTTCAGTGTCACACTTTCTGCCCTCTGTTAACGCACTTCCTGAATCTTGAAGATTTTGATAATCACCGATTAATTTTGGAATCTCTTATTTTCAATTCGCACTTCAGGCTCATCTTTTTGCTAATAACCATGCATTCTGTCTTCTTAAAGTTGGTGTTTAGCCCTTTCTTCCCGCTTTCTTTCAATACCTTCTGTAGTTTTATAGATAGATAAATAGATGACAATATTTTCCATGTACGCAGGTGTATATATATATATATATATATATATATATATATATATATATATATATATATATATATATATATAGCAGTAGTTCACTGCTAGCAGCAAGCAGAAATATTTCTCCTCCCGATGATGGCCATTTTGGTCGAAACTAGTCGAGGAATCTAAATGGAATAATAATAAAAAAACGAAAGAATATTAATCTACAACCCAGTGTGTCTAAAGATTTTAATTTTTTTATTTTTTTATTGTTCAATATATATATATATATATATCGTATTTTAATTTACTAATTTTATGAGATATATATATATATATATATATATATATATATATGATTATTGTTGGGTGGATTATTATTGTTGTTAAAATATTTAAATAAATTGAATTTTCATTTTGAATTTGAATTTAGGCCTGGATTAGCATGTAAGATTGAAAATAAGTTTGAAAATAAGCATTACACATTATAATTTGAAGCGACGCTTTTGTAATCAAGAGGAATGTATAAGAAAAAAGCGTTTGAAAATCAGGGGGGGGTATTTATTTCATGAAAGTCAATGAAATATTTAATATTATTAATATTAATATTAATATAATATTAATAAACTAAATAAGAGTAGTGATATCAATGATAATAAAATATGCCGTGAAAAAATAAAAATTAAATTACTAATAAAACATCAATAAAATATCAGTGAAAACAAAATAATATAAAATAAGATCAAATAATATAGAAACATAAATATTTAAATAAATAAATATAAAAAAAAAATAAATGCAAATAAAAATAAATAAACACTTTATTAAATTTAGGAGAAATAGACAAAGCATATAAATAAGATAAAATAAAAATATATAAACATGTAAATAAATAGAACAAAAATAAATGAAATAAATAAATAAAAGTAGTAAATGCAAATAAAAACAAATAAGTAAATAAACACATTACAATTAAATTAATAATAAGACTGAAGGTAGGAGAAAAATACAAAAAGATAAAATAAATGATAGCGATAAGATAATGGAAATAATGGATTAGCAAAAAAGTGAAATTCTTTACAGTCTAATATTAACAATAGTAGTATAGTAAAGGTAGCAGAATGGAAAAATATTAATAAAAATAAATAATGTCAATACTATTATATGTGATCCAGATACTAGTCTGGATCAACGTGTTTGAGTATAAATTTGATTTTAGGTGGACAGATATTCATTAACTCACTTCTTTTGTTTAAGAGATTAATATTTATATTTTTCATTATTATTATTTCTCACAAAGACATAAGTTACATTTATTGCCTTTCCCGCTGAAGGATTTAGTTTTCGTTACTGGTTCTCAGGTTTTATTCTCGCTTTTCAATTTCCAGAAAATTTTAGAGAAGGCAATGCTAGTACTATATTTGATTATTCCTAATTTAATTTGGTGGTGATAGAATCGCGATTTCTAATGGTTTTCCGTAGAGCCCACATAAAATTTGGCCTCGTTTTCATATTTAATTTCAGCTTTATAAACTAACGATTTAGAGATACATTTGCTGTTTAATGGGAAGGCATTGTTTTTTCATCTGTTGAAATTATTAGTTGCAGAGAGTTGTTTTGAAGGTTGCTGAAGTAGCTGTTTAGAATAGAAAAGTTGTGCTGTGCTATATACTGTTCGATGTTTTTAACACAACTGTAGCTAACTTTGACGTTGTTTTTGTTGAAAATCTCATTCAGCGTTGGGGTGGGACTGGAGTGTTAATGGATTAAATTTTAAAATGTTTTCTGATATTAGTTTTGACAAATTTGTATTCTAGGATGGTCGATGGATTGTTTGCTTATGTATCTATGGTTGTATAAATCTTTAGTATATGGTTTGTGAAGACCATTAAATAGGTCAAATGTTATATCCAAAAAATTAATTATTGTAACATTGGTGGTGTTTAAAGAAATTGATAAGTTTTTTTTTAAGAACTTGATTAAGTTTTTTCTCAGACTTTCAGGTTTATGTGTGCTTGATTTTTGTAGGTGTACAATCCCGGCGTCCCTATAGAGGTTGGTGTTTTAATATCAAAGACTAACCTAGAACCCAACTAGCTCCCAAGCTTCTGCTGAACCAAGCGCACCCACGGCAATACTAAAGTCAATATTCCTACGGTTGGTCCACAGGGAACCTTCATGGAACAGAATGGGTTTCTGGGCCCGGTTTAATGATGTTAATGTCCTGTTTGCTTATGGGGCAGTAAATATTGGTTTATCGCATCCATTAGCAACTTCTAGGTGATGTATGGATAGAAATTTCTAATATCGAATTTGAAGAAAGTGCATTCGCTTTTCTTATTAATTTTATTGAGCCAATCAATGGCGTCAGTGCTATTACGCTACTGGTTGATTCCTAAAGCATTGCTTGTGTATTTGCAAGCTATTTCTAGGGTATTCTTGCTTATCTTAAAAATGTTATTTTTGGTTCTTAACCAAAACAATTGTACCTGACGAATGCAGAACATATGAAACTCCGAGTTGTGCAATCAATGTAAAATATGTATATTTCTTAATATATCAAATAGCTCTGTTATATAACATAGAGCATTGTTTTTCTTACACTACAGAGTATATATATATATATATATATATATATAAATATATATATATATATATATATATATATATATATATATATATATATATATATATTAGGTTTGTGCAAAAATAATGTTGTTTTATCACATATGTTACTATGTGAGAAAACGACATTATTTTTGCAACAACCTATATATGTATTATAAATTTACTAGATTAAAATATGATTCTATCGCTACACAGGAATTACCATATTTAAAAAAAAGAAACTAAAAACTTCAAATTTAATTATAGAATTAAATTAAAATCCCTAGTAATGTTTCATTTTTAAGCGTATTTTCGAATAACTTATTTTGAAATTTACTGAGTTTTATAAGCACATACATTTTTAATATTAGCTGCTAAGGATACAGGCAAATTCAATCATTTTGACAAGAGGTGGTAGGATATTCATTTTCCTGGAAACTATTGTATCAAAATATGAGTTAAATTCGAAATGACGTTAAGTTAAGATAGGGTAGGGGTTCTTGTTCAACAAATGATGACATCAATATTTCGTTTTTTTATGCTCTACGGAATTGTATTGAGCACTGTTTTTTAAAAAAATAGAAATAATTCATAAGAACACCGGATTATAAATCTTACGGATCTTTCTCTTTATTTTAATATATATATATATATATATATATATATATATATATATATATATATATATGTATGTGTGTGTATGTGTTTGTGTGTGTATGTATATATATATATATATATATATATATATATATATATATATATATATATATATATATATATACATATATACGAACGTTCGCTTGTATTTTTACCTATATTTATCCAGTTTGTTATATATATATATATATATATATATATATATATATATATATATATATGTACATTTGGGTAGCAACCATTCTTTTATACATTTTACGTTGAATATGACGTATAAGGTGAATTCAATTATTTTTACAGCGTTCTTAAATTCTTTTGTTTCTACCAGTATTCAAAACAAAACAAAAATACATCTTAAACAGTCAAAATACGAAGGGAAATTAACAACACCTAAAACAAATCTTCTTGAAAATGACTAAAGAAGTGATTAAAAGCGCTTGGGACAATGGATTATACGAAAAATATTTGCACTCCCTTAATCCCATCAAACGGAAAAATGTAAGATCCCTTGACAAATTGAATAAAATTAAATTTTCTTTGTCTGTCATACATAACGAAATGCATGCTCCCAGCACACACATATACACACACATGCATATATATATATATATATATATATATATATATATATATATATGTGTGTGTGTGTGTGTGTGTGTTTTTGTGTGTGTGTGTATGACAATATTTCACTCGCACACATGTGTGTACACACAAAAACACACAAACACACACAAACATATATATATATATATATATATATATATATATATATATATATATATTCAACATCACTTGAGGCTATGGCTTCATAGTTAGTTTTTTCTGTTTTTAGTTGAGAGCCTCGTGAATTTGATATTCTTGTTTACTATTTTCGTGATATAATATATTCGTGTTGTCATCAAATATTTTCTGTATTGTGAAGCTGAACAGGAAATAGTTTTTACATGTTCTACAGTAGAACTTGTATCCGAAAACCGAAGTGTAAGACTTCTTCATAACGTTGATAGTCAAGACACACACACATACACACACATATATATATATATATATATATATATATATATATATATATATATATATATATATATATAAATATATTAATGATCAGAGTTGAATTACACCAGGGAACATTAGTATTTAAAAAGTGCTCAATGTACATATAAAACCATAATAAAAAATTAATATGTAGAGAGTTTAATTATAGAAAATTATCATGGTTTCAACCTTTCGGTGTTTCAGGCAAGTTCGGTCAAATTGTTGAAACCAAGGTAGCGACATCAGCTGATTCCGCCCCTCTCTCTCACTCTCTCTCTCTCTCTCTCTCTCTCTCTCTCTTGTTGAAACCAAGGTAGCGACATCAGTTGATTTCCTCTCTTTCTCTCTCTCTCTCTCTCTCTCTTGTTGAAACCAAGGTAGCGACATCAGCTGATTTCCTCTCTCTCTCTCTCTCTCTCTCTCTCTCTCTCTCTCTCTCTCTCTCTCTCTCTCTCTCTCTATCTCTCTCTGAAATTTTTTTGTATCACAACACATCTTCAAATGTAACCAGGGTAAATTTAAAATTATGCCAATATATCAAACAGACAATTATTCTTACCTAAAAATACAAGAAAAAAAACTTGATACACAAATTTAAACCAGAATTAAATAGATTATAACTCCACACGCAAAAACACACAACATGCACACATAATGGCCTGATACAGTGATCCAACCGCTCACATGCATGCACGCACGCTCACATGCGGGTATCTGTGGTGCACGAATATATATTTACACATATTGACAAACGCAGAGGAACGACTCACGGACACGCACACAAACCCCACACAACTTAGGAAATATGTGTGTATGTATGTACGTATGTATGCGTGTGTATACTGATTCCTTGTAACTTGGGAAGTATGTGTATGTACGTATGTGTGTATGTATGTGTGTATGTACTGATTCTTTGTAACGGGACGGCATGTGTGTGTGTTTGTATGTGTGTGTATGAGTAACTATATATACGTTTGTGTGTATGTGTACTGTACACATGTGTTTACTAATTCCTCGTAGTGAGACAGTGTGTATGTATGAAAGGGAATATACACATATATACACGCATGCTGACAGAAACACACAAATGGAAATAGATCTAAGACACAAATGGGTAATTAAAAGATAAAAATGCCGATAACTACTTCATCATTTTTCGGACCAATCTTAATTGTTTTATAACCCTTCACGCAGAACGTTTCACTGCTAGTTCAAGAAAGATATTTGGGTCACTAACACAAACAAAAAATAATGTCGCATATCGAGAATATTTAACATCGAAAAACATAAAGGAGAAAAAATTAATTATTTTTAATAATATGTCGAAATCTCCACCCTTTGCCTGATGATGAGCACGAGACCGGAAACTCGTGTATCAAAATTATGGAAAATAAAGCATAGTATTACATCCACATTACAACCAAAAACGTTTGCGGTTTCTCTCTTCTTTTTAATATACAGCCTTTTCTCTCGTTGAAACTACTATAACCTCTTCCTTTAATATATATATATATATATATATATATATATATATATATATATATATATGTGTGTGTGTGTGTGTGTGTGTGTGTGTGTGTGTATGTGTGTGTATGTGTGTGTATTATTTTCATTTGCTTATCCATTGACAAATGTATTACGCTATAATTATCTCTTGTCTATAAGCAACAGATATCATAGTTTTACCAGTTCTTATACAAGCTACGGAATCTAGAACATCTTTAGAGTAATACACTGTGTTTGTACAAATAAATAAATGCAATCCCTACTTATACATGTCTATAGATTTATATTTGCCTAGATATTTATACTTATATATACATATATTGAATCTTAGAGCATGTTTTCCAAACTCGTGGTGTATTTATATATTTCCATGTGATTGTGTTTTTGTTTTGTAAGTTTTTGTGTGTGGAAGGCTTTTGTCTCTCTATTTTGTTCTGTTTCGAAAACATCTGCATGTAAGCATCTTGTATATGTGAAGTGACGTTCATGGATTTTCACAAATACAATTAATAACTAATCATGTATGTAATGATTCCTCATTAACCGTTGTGATTAAATATTCTCCGTGAATATTAAAAAACGCTTACCTGCCATGTTAGGTGGATCTGGCGCAATATAGTTATGTATTTATGAACATACGTAGGTAAGCAGATATGAGAAGAGGCTAGGAATATAGAAGAGTAGACAGCTGCGTAGGTTGCTGTCCTTCTGCATCTTACATGTGTCCCTTTAGAACGTGGGTGATCATGGCTCTCCAAACTTCCTTTCCTGTAGCGCTTAGCCAAATTTGTCCAATACTCTCTGTCATATATGAGGGTAGATAACACGTAATATTTTAGTATTTTTTCCTTGTTTCTAGCAAAGTTTTTTTCTATTTCTTAGTACTCTCAGCTTTTGGAATGTATCTTTGGCTATCTCAATATGTATTCAGATTCCAATGTGACACTTTCCGTCCTCTGTTAAAACACTTCCTAGTACTTAAATTTTTGTAGGTGTTTGATTTTGTTAAATCCGATTTGCAATTCGCATTTCGGATCATCGTTTTGCTTACTCCCATGCATTCTACCTTCTTGCAGTTACCGTTTAATCCTTTCTTCTCGCTTTCCTTCACTACAATAGTTTCGTAAATTTCTTTCCGTATTTTCTATCAGCAGTGTATCATCTGCATATCTTATATTGTTCAGATCGTGTGTGGGGCTGTTTTTTTTCTTCTGAATCTAAGTCTATGCGTCCCTTTCAGAACGTGGATGATCTTGGCCCTCCTATCATTTGTAACTCTTAGCATTTTTTTTTCTTTTTACTGCCGCTTAATGTCTATTCTGCCATCTATTTACACAAGATCATTGAGAATGTTGCTCGTTGTTTTCTTCTGTCTTTCTTGCCTTCAATATATCTTGTGAGTATCAATATATCCAAGTTGTCATTCCTCACTATGTATCCCAGGAAATTAATCTCTTTCAAATTGTGATTATGAGTGTATTTTTCCTTTTCTTTTTCCATAAAACAACTTCGTTGCTTATATGCTGTCAATGGTATTCCCAGCATTCTTCTTCATCGGGCAGAAATTGTCCAGCTTTCTTCTTTATTAGTAAAGCATTCACTGATATCGGAGTATTGATATTCACCACTCTTTTCTTTGTTAACGAAATTTTTGTAGTCAGTTTCTTCTGACTTCTAATAAAGTTCCTTCAACCAACAGAGTAGCGTAAGTCAACCAATCTAACAACACGTGTCCACTACTCGTTGCTGCAATCAGAGAGATTCTTTAAAGATTTTTAAGGATTCTTTTATAGATTGAGTGACGAGTCAAATTTGTATAAATGGAAAGAGTCTCGCGAAAGTATCCGACTCCAAGACCATCTTTTTTAAAATATACGACTCGTAAAGCCGACATTTGGTTTTGGGGAATATTATACATGCGAGACACGTCCAAATCTATTTTTGTCCAGCAGATGATTCATTTTCTCTAGTGTTACAATTTTTCTTTTTCTTAATTCTTTGCTTATCTTTTGGGAGGCCTCTTTTACTATTCGAGTGAACCTTCGGATTTCGAAGTCAGGTTTTTCGTCATCTGTTCAAACAATTCCCATATTGTTAAATTTCGGTTCCTGCTTTGTTTTGATATCTTCAATTTTTTGTTCGCATCTTTGGCTGTCAATCATATATTCCTCTTTCTTCTAATTGATAGTTAGTCCTGTCTTCCGGCTTTCCTTATTATCCTCGTCTAAGAATTCCTGCAGTTTTCTTTCAGTGTCATCTGCATATCTTATGCTATTAATATTGTGTCCACCAATAATAAATCATGGTAGGAGATGTAGTTATTTTAGAATTACCTCGCTGTATAGATTAAATGAATCCAATGAAAAGACGCATCCTTGATTTTTGTATACTTAATTTTCAATCTGTATGCAGGAAGTTTCATCCCAGCATATTTTATAGATTATTCTAATATCTGTTGGAAATAAAATAAGATTTCCAAGGAGTTCAAATAGATCATCGTTTTAAATTATCGAATGTTTTTGAGTAGTCTATGAAACATAACTATACTTTCTTGGAACTGGATAAATGTTATTCAAATGTACAGATTTATAGAAAACTAGCAGTAGAGCCCGGCATTGCCCGGGGATGTAACAGTAAGAGATAGATCAAGTATCGACCATCATAAAGACTAAAAAATAAAATTGACAAAGATTCTTGTTTAAGGTTGACGGACACGCATGTCTTAATTAGTTTTTTTTGTTGTTTTTTTTTACGAATTGGTCAAACCCAAACTCAAACGAAAACATTGTTTTCAATCTTTATGAGTCTACCGATTGAATAGAATTTTATTATAAACAATTGTCTTGTAAATGGAATTTTTAAAGCATTCTGAATGTAAAAATAAAGAAAAAAGTGTGCAAGACAATAAGAAACACTACCTGCCAAAAAAAGTGAAGTTTTGTTGAAATCGGTTTAAAAATGTAGGAAATCCGATCCCATATATAAACGGACACACACACACACACACAAACAACCTGGGCTTTATAATAAGTATAACTCGATATGAGTTGTCCCCCTTTCATTCTCGTGATGCCTCTTAGTCGTGTTTTCAAATTGATTTCGTGCAAAAACAATTGTTTTTTTCCAATTTTTTGGCACAGTCAGAACCACCGCAAGGTAATTTTACGTAGTCCTGCGAAGTTTTGTTGAAATCGGTTGAAAAATGTAGGAAATCCGATCGAATATATAAACGTACAGACACACACACACACAATCTGCGTTTTATAATAAGTAAGATTAATGGGAAGGCTTAACTTGGTAAGGCACAAAGCTACGATAAAGAGTCCCCAATGAGGATCAATTTATACTAACTCGTGAAACCTCTCTTCATGTTCGAAACTCTCCATATTTATTTGTCTATATATATATATATATGTTTAATTTTAATCCTATTTTACTGTGATGTTTTCTTATAGCTTAATTGTTAAAATGCATATTTGATAAAGTGGTTTCCCTTAAGGAAAAAGAGAATACAGGTTCGATTTTTATCAAGAGGTGAATGTTCTTTAATAGGATTCCTCGATCTCTAGTCCGGTTGACATCAATTTTAGTATTTCCAAAAATGCAGGGGTGTTTATTTAAACACGTGCAGTGGCTCGGATTGAGGAATCGGAAGGTGAGTTCGAATTCCAGTCGAATCCATTCACTTACGTACTAAAACCCTTGGGAAAGGTATGGATTTTCTTCTCCTCCCCCAGCCTTGGGTAAATAGCATGACAGGCCGGGTTCTATAGCCTTGGATGGCAACTGATCTACCGCAGAAAGAAATGGCAACCTACTGCGGGAAATAAATCTGCCTCGTCAGTCCTGTATCGAAAGATACATTATCGACTAAGCGTGTATCACGTTTGTCACATATGTTATATTTAAAAACTCATAAATTGTTTTAAAATTATTTGTTTACATTTCGGGTACAAAAGTAAGTAGCTATAGGCTTCGAAATGTCCCAACGAGAGAAAAGGTATTTCTAAAATAAGGTAATTGATTCTTACTTTGTCATGGTGACGTCTCGTAACCTAATTAATAAACGGTACACTTTGGCTTAAAAGTGGTTTCCATGATGGAAAAAGGGAATAAAAATTCAATTTCTCTCAAGTGGCACATCTCCTATAGTAGGACTTGTCGATATATTAGCAAGTTGATAATAATATCACTGTTATTACCCATTGGATAAAAGCGTTCATTGAAGTAACCCAAATAGTTTTGAGTTCAACACCTTGCCACTTGCGAATTTGGGTTACTAAAGGAAAATAACTGAAACCTAGATCTCCAAAAAAGGCATGGTACGTGAAACTAAAATAATCTACCCCAGTGGACTAAACAATGAATTCCGTTCGAAATTTCAGCGTATATCGCCTGAGGAAGGCCAGAGCGTACAACGGCCGAAACATCGTGAATAGGGCAAGAAAGATGAAGACAACAGTCAGAACAATGTAAATAGCGTAAATATTTACAATACCCCATCTCAGAAATATAGACAGAGGGGTTCAAGCGTCTATTGTGATAGATAAACTTATATTACTCAGTCACAAGGCCACAATGGGACACCTAGTGAGGCGCAAAATGATAACAATGTCTTGCGTTCCATAAACATGATTCTGCAGAACGTGCCTTGTATAGTTACGCATGTATTTAAAAAGCACTAAATTGCTATTTCCGAAAATGGCGTCTATTTTTTTCAAGCGAACAAAAAAGAAGAAATATATATATGAAATCATTCATAATAAGACATGTCATCCAATCCCAAAACATTCATTATTTTTAAAAGAATCTAAAAGGAAGTGATTGTTTTAACAGAGTACGGAAAGTGCGACCCGAAGGCGAATTGGGATAGTGAATGATGCCTTCCAAAAGCTGAGTAAAGTATTAAAAAGAAACCCAGGAAAATTTCATTAGAAACAATAAAAAGAGAACTGAACTGTTACGTAATAACAATTTTTCTATATATCAGTGAATGGAGAAAAGATTTGAAGGAATAGAAATGTGGTTCTACAGAAGGATGTTGTAAATGCCATGGACCGAACATGTGAGCAACGACGATGTTTTAGAGCTCGAACTTTCCCCTTATTTCTCATACTTCATTTTGAAAAAGTACTAGAGGTGGTTAAGCACCTCACATTACACAGCCTTTTTTCGGATAAACAATAGGGCTCATTTTTCTCCAAGTCTACCCACAATGTAGTAACGGCTATCAATGAATTCAGCAAAACGATGTTTTAGAGAAAGTAGTAACATAAAGGACACGTATACTTTACAGCAGGAAGGGACAATTGAATTTTTTAGGGCACATAATGAGAAAAAAGGGGTTGGATAATTTGAAACTCACAAGACATACTGAAGGCAAGAGGTAAAGAGGAAAACAATACGTAATCTACCTAGCGAGCCTGAGGGAATGGATGGCAGAACAAAGTTTAGGAAAGATAAGAAAAACACATTTCTTAATATCTACACGAAACATGGAATAGGAGAGAGCTATGACCATCAACAGTCTTAAGTGACACGGTACAGAGAAAATGATAATGAAGCGTGTTGGGGGTGAGGAAGAATTTTGTTGATACATTTTTCTGCGGATTGTTATGGAGATGACAAATAGGGAAAGATAAGACGAAGTATTGTGATCTTAGTGAAAAGATATAATGAGGAAGAAGAAAAAAAAGGAAATGATCAAGTTGAATATGATGAGGAGAAAAGCCACGAATTTGGAATTGCGTTGAAGACGAATATCAAGCAGGGGATTTAAAAAAAAAAACTGTAAGAAAAAATAGAAGTGGATGTAGTTAAGCGGTTAATGAGGAGAAATGAAACGATAATCTTGCTTATATTGACGACGACGATGAGGAGTAGAAAAAGGGGAATGACGTCACAGCAATGGTTGCAGAGATTAAATTAATGAGAACGAAATTGTAACGGAGTTTTCATAGTAAGATCAAAAGCAAAAGAAAATCGTGTCACAGCATTGTTGACAGATACGAATAATAATAATAATAATAATAATAAGAAGAAGAAGAAGAAGAAGAAGAAGAAGAAGAAGAAGAAGAAGAAAGAGGAAAATCGCATGTCGTCGAAGCAATGGAAATAATAAGAACAATAAAAATTAATTGTTATTCTACTTTTCCTGCTTTTCTTTTATTCTCTTGTCTAGGAATATTTCTGGGTCTGCCATTAACATGGTGTCATCTGCGTATCTTATGTTATTAAGATTGCGCCCGCCAATAATAAATCCGGGTAAAGCTTCTAGTTTTCATAGGATTGCCTCGATGTATATGTTAAATAAATCCGATTAGAAGCCTTATCCTTGTCTTACATCCCTTTCTATTTTTGTATACTACCTTTGAATCCATTGTTTATTAGTACGTGGTTTGGAAAGGGTCCTCCTATAATATTCTCTGGATTATTCTGAGAATAATAAGAAAGAAAGAAAGAAAGAAAGAAAGAAAGAAAGAAAGAAAGGAAGAAAGAAATGAAAGTGAACGGCCTTAATACAGTAGTGAAGGAAAAAGTTTCTGCTCTTCGAAATGTCTATGCTCCCCGAAAGATGGACCTCCCCGAAACCTACAGGGAAACACTGGATTCATCAATGTTTTGCAGCTATTTTTAACATCAACTTGAGATTTCTCTGGCTAAAAAGTTGAATAATTTTAACATATTCAACATTATGGATTAAAATGACGTCAAAATCCATGAAAATGGTTCATTCTTTAATACTCAGTTGTGCTTAGTTTAACTTGTAGCGTATATAAATGCAGGTAGAAAAAAGTCAATTTTGATAAGCGAGTGTCACAAAGCACAGTCCGGAATTCCTAATTAGTCTTGGGACTTCCTGTCTGGGAATTCGAAGGTAGTACGCACCGACTCTAACTGGGTACCAAAGATTTACCTGTCACTTACTTGACCCTACCCACTTGAGGGTTTCTTCTAGAGGCCGATGCACAGAGCATCTCTGTTCATGAATGGGGCTAGAGGTGGGGTATCATGGCCCGATGTTGAGAATGCTGTTGTTATTAATTTCGAAGAATGATTCGGCCAAGTCGCTTTCGGATTCACATTATGATACTAGGGGACATAGGGAAAAGAAACACGTTTGTGTGACTTAATGGTATTGCTTACCGAATATATTGGGATTTGTATATTACTACCTCAGTTTCATTTTCTTGGCATAATGTTCTCTTACTTAAAAATTAGTAATATTGAAAGCTAATAGACTATTATCGGTGATTAAATACTACACTGCGTGCCAAATTATTATCGAGACGAAATATCCCTCGGCTTGCCTATATCTGCCCTTTTGCGTACTTGTGTAGGGTCGGCGGTGAACTTTTTCACTGTTTGATGACCCTATCATTTTAGAAATTTCCAGGGTAGATTTACCTTTTGAGAGTTCTGAGGTGATAGTTTTCTTTTCAGCATTACTTAAACTGCTTTTACGGCCCATCTTTTCACTAAATTCTTACACTTTTATAATAATTTGGCACGTGCAAATCACCGCACTGATAACAAATATGGCGCCAGTTTGTTTACACTATGCAGATCAGTACGAAAATTTCAGAGATTGTACAGGTCAGTGTTGCCAATATTGTGTGAATTGATTGGACGGTTTTTGAAATATTAGAAAAAAAATTGTCTTGATAATAATTTGGCACGCAGTGTATATACAGAATTGTCTTCTCATGAATAATGCAGCGGCATCAGATACAAATCTCTCTCTCTCTCTCTCTCTCTCTATATATATATATATATATATATATATATATATATATATATATATATATATATATAATAAATCTGGCTTACCCTGAAGATTCGTTTAGGTTAAACCTGGGCAGGTTTTCCTGGCTCTTTAGGATTTATTTTACTTATTCCCGCTCTACTTATCGTATTGCGCACTACGTTTTAGTCTTACTACTCGCTTGGTTTTTTTTTCTTCTCTGGACAAAGGCAGTGGAAGATTTGTTTTGCCCTGTTCTCATGTTTTTCGTTTTTTATTTCTTTTATTTCCAATTTTCTCCTCGGGTACCGATTTGTTTTGACATATCTACACAGTTGAGCTATCCGAGTTTTTTTCTCCAAACAAGTATAACTATTAGTATATATATATATATATATATATATATATATATATATATATATATATATATATATATACTAATAGTAATATATATATTACACCACAAGCACATCCAAGCTTACAGCATCTCGTATTCCGAAGCGGTCTCCCATCTAAATACTGACCAGGGGTGATGCTGCTTGACTACGGTGATCATACAATAATCGGTGTTTCAAAGTGATCTGGCTGTAAGCCTCTAGTAATGGTTGGAGTTTCCCTCCTAATATATTTTGTAATGTACTGTAAAAAATCATTATCTTAATTATAACATTAATTTTCCTTTTAGTCATATGTGCCATACATTTTAGTTGTTCCTGCTGTTGGAAGTTTTCCAATGATGTGGTTTTCTTGTTTGGTGAAATTCTTTGTTGGTGATTCTGTAGCGCCTGCCTATAAAATCTGACAAAAGAATGTCTTCTTTAAAACTAATAGTAATATATATATTACACCACAAGCACATCCAAGCTTACAGCATCTCGTATTCCGAAGCGGTCTCCCATCTAAATACTGACCAGGGGTGATGCTGCTTGACTACGGTGATCATACAATAATCGGTGTTTCAAAGTCATCTGGCTGTAAGCCTCTAGTAATGGTTGGAGTTTCCCTCCTAATATATTTTGTAATGTACTGTAAAAAATCATTATCTTAATTATAACATTAATTTTCCTTTTAGTCATATGTGCCATACATTTTAGTTGTTGCTGCTGTTGGAAGTTTTCCAATGATGTGGTTTTCTTGTTTGGTGAAATTCTTTGTTGGTGATTCTGTAGCGCCTGCCTATAAAATCTGACAAAAGAATGTCTTCTTTAAAACATAAAGGATTAATTTGAAGCCACTTTAATCATTGATCTGAGAAAATGATTGTATGTAACCTGTTGGACGCCATGAATGACATCCGTCAGAGAGTCTAGATCTGACGAGGTTATTTAAGGACACGATGAGTTTAATATTTCGTTTTTTTTTTTTATTATTTTTAGACTTGCGGTCACTATCACTAGCACAATTAGTACTGTTGATTCATACATTGTGAGGGATACCGGTGGATAACTCAAGGTATGGAGCCCCCTTTTTGAGGCGAAAGAGGCATACCCTAAAAGATGGGTAATCGAATTGGACATTGCTAATTTGAAAAAAACTAAGTTATTTTTGTTCTGGGAGGGTCCATGTGTTGTTCCATCCCTCGTTATATAAGGCAGTCAAAGTAAACTACCCTACGGACGTCGGCGGCATTGTCCTTTTTGGTCGGATGACGACGGAATTGGGAACAGGAAGCCTGAGACAGTCCGACCTGCATGTGAGCAGGTTTTTTTCTTTTCTCTCTTTTATTTTTCAGGTCTAGAAGATATCTATTAAGATAGCCACTCTGAATGTGAAGTGCTTAAGGGATCGGAGTAAGGCAGCCCGCCTGCTTCGGGATCTCTTGTCTTTCGACAAGGATGTCGACGCGATCGAAGAGACCCACTTTGTTTGCAGCGTCGATGCGTGTGTGCTGAACGACGACTTTGTCGTCTATTCAGCATATGGGGACCGGCTTGCCAGAGGAGGCTCTTTGCTGATGAAGCGTACTCTTGATGCGAAGGTGGACCTTGTGCATACCGACGCCGAGGGCCGGTTGATCGTGGCCGATATTGCCGTGAAAATTGGTTCGTTCCGGTTTGTTGTGGTTTATGCGCCCAACGGCCAGGAGGGGCGGGTCTCGTTTTTTCGGCGGTTGAGGCCGTTCCTGTGGGATTCAACGCGCCTAGTCTTACTTAGGGAATGCCATCTTGGACCCCAAGTTAGATCGTGGGCGGGGTGCTAGCGAGTGAAGGGGCGATCGTAGCTTGATTGATCTGATCAACGAATTTGGTCTCGTTGATAGATACCGGGTCGATCACCCCGGGGGAAGATGTAGACGTGGGCTCTTAGTTGGCCTTCTGACCGGGTGGTCAGCTACCTGGACAGAATGTTAGTTAGAGGAGCCGACGTAGACTTGTTAGATTGTCCCACGTTCCACTGGGTAGGCTATTCGGATCACAAACTGGTTTGTGTCCGGGCGGCGTTAGATCGTAGGCCTATAATGGCCGGGTTCTGGAAGTTCAATCTGTCTTTACTGGACAGGAGAGACTTCCAGGAGCTACTGGGGGCGGTAATCGGGAATAAGTGGTGGGATAGACTTAAGTATAAGTTTAGGTCTTCCACCACTGATTTCAGCAAAGGTCTCGCCCTAGATAGAGCTAAAAAGGTGAAGACGCTAGTCTTTCCCAGGTGGTGGCTGGTGGTGGATCCCCTAGAGATAGCCTTAGCTAGGGCGGCCGTGGAACGTTCGAATAGCGAGCGCTACATGAGCCAGGTAATTAGACATAGGTTAAGCAAGATGTCTTCCAAAGCTGTGAACATGGGCGCAGGAAGAGATCCCTGGAGGTTCCGATAGTTACATTCGTGAAGTCAAAACGCCGGAGGGACATACTCTTCGGGCCACTGACGACATGTGCGAGGCGTTTCGGTGGCATTTCGAGAGCCGCTTTACCAAGGAGCCTGGTCTTCGTGAGGACGAATTTCGCAGCTATTTGACTGACTTTCCTCGGCTTTCGCCGACTGAAGGGGCTAGCTGCGAGGGAGAGATCACGGACATCGAGGTCTACGCGGCATTGAAGAAGGTCGGCTAAGGCACGTTAGCCGGTCTGGATGGTTTGCCCTATGAATAGTACTTGAGGCACATGTTTGGACTGATTTTGACTGTCGTGTTCAACAACTGGTCCCAGCAGGGTCCCTCCCCGACCGGTTCTCCAGGGGTGTGATCACGCTGTTGAAAAAGGGCAAAGGTGTTGGAGGAAAACTAGATGCTTATCACAGAGTTAAAGATTTTGGTCAAGATCCTGCAGGAGCGTTTGCAGTCAGTTGCCGAGTCTCTGTTGAGTCCGGAGCAGTCTTGTTCTGTGAGGGGCCGAACAATTCAGAGCAACCTGCATCTGATCCGCACGATCATAGAGGGTGTGAAAGACGACGTTGAGATCCAAGGCATTTTATAGGGTTGACCATCGCTACCTTGCTGCTATCCTGCAGGCCGCGGGATTCGCACCCGACTTCTGCCGCTGGATTAGCCTCCTGTATCGCTCCTACAGAACGGGAAGCTGTAAGGTTGGTTTTTCAGGGTTGTCCACTGTCGCCCCTACTTTATGGTTTGGCGTTGGAGCCTCTCCTTCGCCGGCCGAGGGGCAGGGCGTGCAGTCCGGGCCTACGCGGAATCGCTGTTCCTGGAGGGGCTCGAGCCAGGGCTTCCGCGTACGTCGATGACGTATCTGCTCTCGTGTCGTCTCGCAGCGATATTTAGGTGGTACAGAAGGCGCTTGATCGCTACGAAAAATTAACAGATTAACCGCGACAAGTCGTCCGGCTTACGGTTAGGTGCCTGGAAAGGGGTCGATCTTCCGGGGCCATTTGGTTGGACGGACTGTTCTGTCCGCGTTCTTGGAGTATGGTTTGGACCTGACCTCCAGCTGGTCTGAAGTACGAGCAAAGGTCGACGCGGCCGGTCAGACTTGACGCAGATGGGCAGAGTGGAGGCGTGTGCCACTTACGTTTTCCCGATTGTCCTTTATCGATTGCCCGTACTTCCTCTCTGTAACGACCATAGGAAGCCACTAAAGCGCTAGCTATCCTCCATTTTATGGAGAGGACGCGGGAATTGGGTCGACAGACGAGTCCGTGCACCACATCCTTGTCATTGGGGACTGGGAATGCCACACTTGTGAGCCACAAACTCGTCTCGATGTTGGCTTTCCTATGCCATTGACAGGACATTCGATTGTGGCACGGGATTGTTAGGGACGCGTTCTCTTTCCTGACTATAATCCTCCCAATTCGTGGGTTGAGCGCCATGGAAAACCCTGGGATCAATCGGATTTCCTTCGCAAGTTTCGGTCGGCCTTGTTGGCCGTTCCTCGGTCCAGTGACCTTTCTCAGCCTAGTCTTGGGTGCCAGGGGCGGATTATCTCAGTAACCCTAAGTTTTCGCTTACCTGGCGATTGGCTCGGAATCGGCCGCCTCTCAATGACAAGTTCTTCATATTGGGCTTGGCGGATTTGCCAGACTGTGAACGGTGTGGCCTTGGTCTGGAAGGAACGGCTTCGCACGCCTTCTACAATTGTCCCCGGATTCACCCCTTATGGGACCATGTCGGCGAGTTGACGGCTCGTCTCGCTCCTGAAAAGCTCGTGCCCATTGATAGCGCATACTCGTGTGATAATGTGTCGTCCCTGTATTCCGTGGTGAAACGAATGGTGTTTCTGACGCTGCTGGCCACGGCCCGAATGGTGATGTAGACGACGCAACAAGAGGAAGTCTTGCGAGACAACCGTCTTTCTCATCAGGATCTGATCCAATTCTTTGAGCATCAGCTCAAGATGAAGATTAGAACTGATAGAAAACGCTTGCATTCGACAGTCTTCTGCGAAAGGTGGGTGAAAGATGCGAGCTTGATTTTCTCTTTTAGGTCAGCCTATGTCACATCGGGGTGGTTTCCTGTGAAGCCCTCACCTTGGTTCCGTTAGACAAGCCTTTGTGTACTTAGTTAATGTGAGTAAATGTTGCTCCTAGCCTGTTTCCGGCTGCCTCTTTGGTTATGATCCAAGTCGAGATTCCAAACCTCCCCAGTTTGTTTTGGCCTTTTGATATTGACTGGGTCAGTTTTTTTTTTTATTTCCTATGTCCGTCTATATTTTCATATTTCCCCGAGAGAGATTCTTGATTTTGTCTAATGGACATAATACAGTGGCCTCTCGTTGTAAGAGTTGAACGGGCCCTACTAACATCAGTTATGTTTAGTTCACTTTTTGTCTATGTTTAGTTTGTTTTGGGGTTCATTCCTTCCCCTCTCATTTTCTCATCATAGATTTTTTAAATAAAATTAATTATTATCATTAAATTTTTATGGTATGGGGCGCGTTTTGTAGGTTCCCCCTTGAGAAGATGTGGTATTATGGTGCTTGGGGGATTGGTTGGAGAGGACGAGTTTTTGTGTCGAATGTGCAAATTGTAATGAGTGAATAGGTTGTGAATCGGATTAGCTAGGTATAAGATAGATAGAGAAGACCAGCTCAACCCTCCCCTTTTTCGGCCTTGTACCAGAATTGTATTTTTTATACAATAAATATCCAGTCGACACGCAGTCTTCTGACTGCCACTTCTGTCGAAATCTCTGCTTTGGCAGAGCTGAACCCGGACGAAGCTATGCCGAAGGGTTCTATGGGAATATTTTTGGCCGATCCTACGGGCTCGAAGAACCCACGGTTACTCGGCCTTGTGCCACATACATCCCACGTGGAGGACTGTTAAATATCGACAGTCGAAACGCAGTTCTGTGACTGTGCGCAGCTCCTGTCGAACACTCTACTTTGGGCAGAAAGGAACCCGCTCTTCGGCACAGCCTCGACCGTGGCGTTAGACGGACCCGACCCTGTTTATTTTGGCCGTACGGGATCGGATGACCCACGTTAAACTCACCCTTGTGTCACATATATCCCTCGTGTTGTTGGGGGGGGGGGCTGTTAAATACTGACAGTCAAGACGCGGGAGAACAGTGATTTAATGTTCTTCCGAGTCTGTCACTGTTTGAACTCTCTGCCTTTGGAAAGGTAGATAGGTCCGAACCCGTTTATGTGGGTTCTACGGGGATTTTTTGGCCGAGCTACGGGCTCGGATGACTCACGTTAAACTCGGTCTTGTGCCACATATATCTGTTTTGGTGTGGGGCTGTTAAATATTGATAGTGGGGACGCAGCGTAACCTGACAGTTTGGACGGACACTTCTACCTGCTGACTAATAACACTCGTATTTTCTATATATCTGTTAATTCAATACATTTGTTCAACCTACCTTTTTTCTTTCCGTGTCTTTCTTTCTGGTCCTTAACAGATCACAACAATTTCCGCCTGTATTCATGGTCAGCATAGTTTAGGATAATAACATGAGATATTACAATGAGAATAAAACTGAAACATTGACAAATTTAATTTTGAAACATCTAATTTTGAAACAACCGTAAGGTGAGTTACAGTATTGAGCAAGCAAATCGCTTGATTTTGATCGGCGAGATTAACAACCCAAAAATCCATCACACAGCGGCTCATTTTGTTTTCACACACAGTTTGTATTCATATATGTGCACTTGTGTCTGCGCTCAGAATATATATATATGTGTGTGTGTATATACATACATACATACATACATACGCGCATATATATATATATATATATATATATATATATATATATATATATATATATATATATATGCGTGTATGTGTTTGTATGTACGTTTATATATGTGTGGAACCACGTTGAAGAGTGCAATGGATTTTAGTGATATCGCTAAAAAACTCTATTAATGTTTTGTGCATTTTGTAGGCTCCAGATTTGAATTTTTTATATAATATGATAATAAATCAGGGACAACATATGAAACGCGCTGTGGCCTTTGAATTTCCAAACAAGGTTTATCGTCTCTTTCGAAAATTTGGAGGCTCATTCCAGAAAATGATCAATATTTTCCATCCCTAAAATACATATTTAAAAATCGGGAATGTATTTATTAACCAATAAAATTATGAGTTTGATAAAATCAAATTTTTCGTTTCGGGGCCGATTTCTCGGTTATAAAAGCGCTCGTATTAGTTCGCAAGAATTAGTTTTGCAGTTAACCTTTGACCAGAGGCCGTCCGTTTGCTATACAAGCTCAGATTCTCAAACTTTAATTAATTACTCACAAACATACAGACTGAATTTTTCTTAAAAACGTAAGCAGTATTATTAAGACGTCTTCTAGGCTTGCTGCTACTAGGAAATTACACGCATGCATAAAACTACGTAAATACTCTCATTCTCAACTGTAGACACATTTGTTTCTTCTATACCAACGCGTTTGTATTGTAAAAAAAAAACGAATAAAATTTTGTAATTTTGTTTCGCAAAGAATCTTTTCAATTCCTTTATTTCAATTTGAAACAGTAAAAGTATTTAAATTTGTAGAGCCGTGTTTGAAGATTTTGTTATTTATTCGTTTATCCACGCCTTTTCCCCAACACACACATACAGATACATACAAGCATACATATATATGTATCTGTGTGTATAATGTTCTGGGTATTTCATTGTGAAATATATATGAGTAGAGAGAGAATCAGTAACTATGGTAAAAAAGAGTAAAGAATCTATGTATCTGCATGTATGAGATATCAATTTAACAGATATAATTATCAAAATTATACAGTATCTTGAAATACTACGGAATAGATTTATTCAATAAAATTGCCATTGGTTTCATTCAGGGCCTCAAGATGACTTCGGAATCACCTGTACCTCTTCTGGACAGTCTCCTTCTTTAAGTTGTGAATGCTGCGATAATCCTTGCCTTCAGTTCATTTTTGGTGTTACAAGAAGTTGTTTTTGGTTTCTCACTCAACTGTACTCCACACATAATAATCAAGGGAGTTATAGTATGGGGAGTTAGATGGCCAGATGTAAGGGGTGATGTGGTCATAGAAATTATATTGCAGCTATGACTGGGTACTCGTGCTTGTGTATCATGGTGTAGAGACCTGTTACCAGATATAGGATCTTCCAGCAGTCATCCATTTGATCCATAGCAGCACTACCTCCTCAAGAAACTTCATATAGGCCTCCGTGTTGTGTATGATGCCTTCAGCACAAATTCGGGAGTTTCTTATTTATCAGAACGATCAATTGTACCTATATAATCGCCATTAGACTCAACCAACACTTTCTGTATCCTCTGTATTGTCCTCAGATTGACATACAAATACTGTGAAATGATCGTATTTAAGCTTCCGGCGAGAATGCCAAGCAGTGCAACATGCCATTTTCAAATTTCTAGTGGATTGAATTCCGTCATGGTGGTCTTTTTTTCACAGACGGTGCACAAATGACCCTGCTATAATGTGCAGTCGACAAAGTAAAAAAAGAACAACGCACAAGCGGGAAATAAAAATATAACATGACGAAAATTTACTCCTCACAGTATATATATATATATATATATATATATATATATATATATATACATATATATATATATATATATATATATATATATATATATATATATATATATAGTGTTACTTTAAAAGTCTATTTTTGAAGCCAATATTGCTGATTTTTCAATCGTTTGCTGATAGAAAGGCATTTAATGTAAGCAGGTTTTGTGCTAGAGTGCTCAATACCGGCGATAGAGATAGAGCGTTAATATTAGGTTGGTGCAAAAATAATGTCGTTTTCTCACATATGTGAGAAAACGACATTATTTTGCACCAACCTAATAGAATTAAAATGAAACTTTTTTTCTAATTTAACTGAGATGTAGGTGGACTATTCTGCGTATACATACATATACATATATATATATATATATATATATATATATATATATATATATTTATATATATATATATATATACGTACATATATACATGCACATATATGCACGCACATATACGTATGTACATATATATATATATATATATATGTACAGATACACACATATATATATATATGTATACATACATACATATATATCTACACACACACACACACACATATATATATATATATATATATATATATATATATATAATAAGATGCATCTATACCAGTATATGAATAATCAGTATACCGAAAGACGCTTTGATTTTCCAAAGAATGTAATAAATGACAATAATGTGAAGATCCTGGCTGAATTAATGATGTTCCTTAAAACATGAAATTAAGATTTGCACCAATTTCAAAAGCTAATTACTTCGACAATAATAACCTCTCTGCGCTTCACCAAGATGAAATTTACATAAAAATGAAAAAGCAAATAAATAAATATGTAGGAAACAACAACAACATTCTTATTGTTTTATAAGTTATTCCGCTTCTTTCATTTTGTAAGTGTTTATTTCTCTCTTTATATTCTTCATTTATTCGGAGCCTATTCTGCTTGACTTCTGCTTCGATCTGAATCCGATGTTATAATTAGTGATAATGACTTCCTTCTGATGTTAATTTTCAACTCATAATGATATTTGCATTCTCCTTTCTTTTATATTTATTTCGCTCCCTTAACCTCCTCCTTCTCCTTACCAGTTTTCCTTTAGATTCATCTTTATTAACCTTTCTCTTTTCACCAGTCTCCCCACTCCCAGAATGCTTCTTTTGTATTTAAAATTAAAAAAAAAATGAGATAGGTTATCTTATTAAATCTCGTACAATTCTGGTTCTGCTTTGAGCTGAAATTCGTGGTTCCGTTTTTACTTCTATATTTATTTAAAAATAATGTACAGACTGCGACAGAATGGTGGCCACTAAAGCACGAGGAAATAATTTTAAACTTCAATGTTGTTATTGTTTTGAGTCATTACTGTCTTATAAGTAGATATGAAAAGACTGATAGATAGATCGATAGATAGATAGATAGATAGATAGATAGATAGATAGATAGATAGATAGATATGAACTGACAAAATGGTATGAACAGACTGATAAATATGAAAAGATAAATATAAACTGATCGATAGATAGATAGATAGATAGATAGATAGATAGATAGATAGATAGATATGAACAGACAGATATGAATAAAATGATAGATCGACAGATGTGAACATAGATAGATAGATAGATAGATAGATAGATATGAACAGAAAGATAGGTATGGAACAGATAGATATGAATAAACTGATAGATCGATATATGTGAACACTCTGATAGATAGATAGATAGATAGATAGAAAGATAGATAGATAGATAGATAGATAGATAGATATGAACAGACTAATTGATATGAACAAACTGAGATTGATAGATAGATAAGAAAATAGAGAACTTGATAGATATGAATAATCTAGAATTAAAGTATTATAATCTATATCTATAGTATTTTCTAAACATTTATTTAATTTTTCATTTCTTCTAGAATTAGGTTATCATCTTTACTATCTAACAGCGTGTCTGTTATAGTGTATTACAGTTTTCAGTTAGGAAAATTTAGAAAGTGGAACGTTGGTTTATTCAGGATCTTTCGCTAGAGAAATGAACACAATATCCCACTGTATTCAGCATTTTTTTTAACCAGGGATGCTAACCTCTTATGTTTCCATTGACTTGTTACAGGTGATGAAAAATGTCTTTTGCATCTCACAGAAAACAAGACAGTAGCCATCCATAAATGAGAAACTGTAGCCATCATAAGAACCAGCACTAGAATTACAGATGTCCTTGCTTTCTGTCCGGTGTCATACGAAAGGTGTTGTCTATTAGCCGCTACGGCAACATGAAAGGGTAATTACTGCAGACGGTTATTTTCATCAACTCGATCGGGCAGTCGAAACATTACGTCGGAATTGTCCTGCTCTTGCAAAAAGAAAATGTGTTATTCTTCCGCTTGACAATGTAAAAACCCCAGAAATAAAATCGTTAGGTTAGGCTGGTCTTCCACATCCCCTAACAACAACATATTTTATTCGCTTCAATAACTAGATATCATAAGTGGCAAAATATTCAGAAACCAAGAAATTGAAAATAAATTTCCAAAATCTTTCGCGGAGAAATACTAAGGTTTCTTTAAATGTTGAATAACAAAAATTACCTTCCTATTGGGTTTCAGGCGTTGAAAATAAAAGCGATTACATTTCTTTTATATATATTTAATATCTCTATATTTCCGAGATGAGGTATTGTGACTATTTACATTTTTTACATCGTTCGGACTGTTGCCGTCATCATTGTTGCCATATTCACGACGTTTCGGCCGTTGTATGCTCCGGCCTTCTTCAGGTGATATACGTTGGAATTTCGAAATGAACCCATGAGGATACATTGTTTTAACTCCACGTGGCTTTTGTTGAATAATCTAAAAAGTGACTTGACTCAAAGAATTGTGATTTCAATATTTGGTCATAGCAGAGGGAACAAAAATCTTAGCGAGTTGACTTATAAAAGGTATTAACTAAAAATGAGACACCCGAAAAAGGCGTCTTACATGAAATTAGGACAATTTACACACGTGGACTAAATAAAGGCTTCAGTTCAAAATTCTAACGTATATCACCTGAAAGATGTCTGAACCTACAATGGCCAAAACGTCGTGAATATGGCAATAAAGATGAGGATAACAGTCCGAACGATGTAAATAGTGTAAATATTTAATACTTTTAATGCATAAAAAAATATTTATCACATTTTAAACCTGTGTCAAACTCTATACCGGAACTACATCTACAAATGCCCTTGCCTTGTGTTTGGTAGAATTTGAAACGTGTCGTTCATTACAATCTACAGCAACCCGGAAGAATCTTCATTGAACAATATTGCCAGCAAATCAATCAAAGCATTACACAGAAAGTGCCCTGATTTGGTAAAAAGAAAAGATATTATTCTATTGAGAGATTTCTCCAGTTTGAAAAACTGGTACATTACCCTCACCATAGATACGGAATATCTCGGGACATTAATGAATTCTTTATAAGTAATTAAACCATAGCAGAAGATGTAACTTGTTTAGGCTGTGTGTCAAGTGCGTTAAGAATGATGATAGCTGAGAAGAAATTGATAAATTGATGTTTACATGAAGTGAAATTCACGTTAGTGAGAAAACCAGTTTAAATCAAACCCATGCTCATCAAGATTAGCTGAATGGCTAGCGCACGGCAGCATACATTAAACTAAACTCAGTAGGAAAATCAATAAAGGTGGAACTCATTAGAAGCAGACCATTTGCTTTGCTTTGCTTACAGCAAACATACGAAAAAGACACGTTATTAAAGTAGCTTTCTTCTTGAAGTGATTCATCAGATCATTCAAAAGCTTCAAATTCAAATACTTCGACGTATATTCTTTTACGTGCGATTTTTTTTCTCCAAAAAGTGAGGCTCTACATAATTTTCTATTTGTTCTTCTATGTAATTTTCCCCACCCCTTTACCATCTCTCCTCGTTCTTCTCTCCATTGTTTTAAACCCATTGTTTTAAATGAAACTTTAACATGGGTATCTATTCTAAGTAGTAGAAAAAATATACTTATAGTACTAGATTGGCTGAAAGGTTTCATTATTTTACGGCTGAAATGATTGATGTAACCGTAATTTCTATGCTATCAGTTTCCTCTATTATTGTGAAATGCCCTTCCAGGATGTTCCAATAACTTGGACCGATTTTAAATGTGAATTAAGTTTAAGGGACTAATGATTTTTTTAGCTTTTCTTTCAGATTTGGCGGACATTTGTGCGATATTATTTTTCACACATAATTGACATGACTTAAATAACATGATCCAATAGAGAAATAAATTTTCACAAATAACACTGATTTATTTACTGTTGAGTTTAATCCGTCTTAATAAAACACCCTTATATATAATCCGTCTTAATAAAACACCCGTATATATAATCCATCTTAATGAAACACCCTTTTTATATATATATATATATATATATATATATATATATATATATATATATAGGTTTATTTTGAGATTAGTTGGCGTATGCATGGTGCATAAACACCGGCCATATTTGTTTCTCATCTTAGTCTTTCCTGGGGGTATAAAGGATCCCATTTTCTCATTACAGCTGCCGACCGCCTGACGATTGTGGAAAGGCATAAAACATATAGTAGTAGTCGAAGTGTATACACCGGAAAGGTGATTCTCTGTCTAGAAACGCTCTACCATATTGTATGGTTTCGAGTACTTTTTCTTCTGGTGTTTATACACGGCAGACACTTTTTAAGAGCTGCATATATATATATATATATATATATATATATATATATAGAGAGAGAGAGAGAGAGAGAGAGAGAGAGAGAGAAAGACAGAGACAGAGAGAGATCCGCGCTTTTAGACATTCACTAGGGTTTAGAATATATTCTCAATGAATAAGTAGCGATCATCGGCCTTCACAACGTCCTGCTTTTTGTTTTAAACGTTTCATGCCTTACTTTATTGTCTTTATTCTGTCACTCCTGTGCACAACCAATTCCAGTAAGTTATTCGCGTGCACTCCCCCGCCCCGCGACACGATTCTTTTGCCATTAATATGTCAAGTATTAAATTCTCCAAACACTTTCTAAATTATCCCAGAAAATTCTATCAGTCTTCTTCTTCTTCTTCTTCTTCTTCTTCTTCTTCTTGCCGTGTCCCGCCAGGACAGGGCTCTCCACATTATCCTGTCCTTTTTAATTCTCATCAATGTTTCTCTTTCTGCTTTATCTACCAACCCTTGTTCTATTATCCATTTACATAAGATCTCTAGGTAGGTTATGCGCTGCTTTTCTTTGTCCCTTTTGTCTTCCATATGCCCTGCGTGTGTCAAATTTTCTAAGCCCTCGTTCCTAATTATGTGCCTTGGAAATTTCTGATGCTACGAATACGTACCCTTTTGATTTCAATTTTCTTTCAAATTTCGTCGTTGCTCACATGTTCAGTTCTGGGTATTCTCAACATCCTTCTGTAGAATTTCATTTCTGTTGTCTCAAGCCTTTGTTACATTTGTGATGGGATAGTCCAGTATTCACTGTCATATGGGAGTATCGATATTATATATCGGTTCAGTACTCTTTTCTTTGTTTCCAATTAGGTTTCTTGTTTTTGTTTTTTTAATATTTTGATTTTTTTTAAATATATCTTTCGTTACCCGGATGTGCCTTCGAATTTCGACGTCGCACATTCCCTGGATATTTAATTGTTTTGTTTAATTTTGGTATCTTCAGTATGAAATTCGCATGTTGGGCTGTTCCTGTTGCTAACAGCCATGCATTCTGTCTTCTTAAAATTGATTGTTCGTTCTTTCTTCTCGCTTTTCTATTTCCCTTATCGTTGCTGGTATGTTGTCTATGATAATCTCGACATTCTTCGGTAGAATTATATCTCTGCGCTTCTATTCTCTTCTTTATCTGTGAACAGATTATCCAACACTAGCAGCATGGCCCGGCGTTGCCCGTGCTTGATTCAAAAATCGTTCGACACATACAGCAATCGCTATCACTTGACTTATAATATTTTTGCCCTTCCTTGCCTTTAAAGGAGTTCCCTTTGCCGTGCTGATGTTGCTACATGTCTTACTTCTTGCCTATCTCACATTGCGAATTTTTAAAGCTCTATACTAAATATTAAATCTGTTACGAAAAAAGAACTAAACAAAATAAACACAAAACGACCAGCTTTAAAAAAGGACTCGTACCTGGAAAAAACGAATGAAAAAAGAATGTTAACAACAAATACTTTTTCACACCCAACCCATTTCTGCGGAATCAGAATCAACGTTGAGTTTAAGGAAGTGAATGAGCCAATTGGAGTAAAGTGCCATGCAGATTTAAATTTTTCCCACTTGTGACGAATGCAGCTGTCGATTTTTTTCTTTTTTTTTTTTTTGCATGCTAACATGCTAGTTAACATTCGTGTCAGTCAGCTGTTGGCTATCACGCTGGCCAATAGAAACTTCCTGCCTATTCGTGGCAGCCAGCTATAGGTTCTCACTCTGGCCAGTAGAAAATGGCTGCAAACTACATGAAAAGTGCCGTAGAAGTATGAAAAAATCGATTATTTCTACTATCGATGGGAGTTGGGAAATGCAAAGTCGGTGTTGGCCTTCCCACTAACTTGGAGCACGTGCGTGTAAATTTTGGTGCAAATCCATCGAAAATTGCGGCCGTGCATTCGTTACACACACACACGCACACACACACACACATCCTGCCTTTTATAGATAGAGATTCAGTGTAATATAATAAATTAGTACATAGGAATTCCGGAATTTTTTTTTATTATTTGTTTCTAAGAGTGTTTTCCTATCTCTTTCGGGAAAGTAACTTTTGCTATTCCTATCTGCTTTGGGATTTTTGTGTTACATTTCCCGTCATCTGTTAATACACTACGAAGGTCCGTGCATTGTATACTGCTGGCATATCTGGTGCTCCTGCTATTCATCTCGAGGTTTTTAACAAAAATCCAAAGGATCTGTAACATAATCGATCCTTGCCTGGCATCTCATCTTCAGTCCCTTCCTCACCGACGTGACGTGGCTTCCCTCTGTCTTTTCTACAAATATTTTCATGTCAATTGCTCTGACGAACTTTTTTCCCTGGTGTCCCGAATACATGAATGTAAGAGTGCTATTCGATCAGTATCAAGGTCCCAAACTGCTTACCGTTGAAATAGCTAAATTCAATCGCCACATCTACTCCAACAGTTTCTTTTCTCGCACTTCCCACCTGTGGAACTCCCTTCCATTTATTTGCTTTCCTGATTAGTACAATCTTTAAAACATTAAATGCAACGTCAATCGCCATCTTTTATCTTTTTAAACCCTGTTTTCTTTTCACTTCGGTAGTGACGAAGGGGGGATTTTAGAGACCTAGCAGGAAGAAAGTTCGGAAGATGAATTCAAAGAGCTAACAGTATTTACTTTTTAAAGTGCGATGTTATCTCAGTATCTAATTAATCTTTTCGGACTAGGAAAGAAAAGCCTGAATAGTTGATACTTACTCGACCTCGAATTAATGGAAATATAAGCAGAATTTACGGTAAAAAAAAAAAAAGACAAAGGTGATCGGAAGATAACACAAAAAATAAAGGAAAAGCTGGTAAAATAATTTCTACAGCCTCTCTTTCTTTTAATTATAAATTATTTATTCTCTTATTTGCCTTCTTTTTTTTTCAAATATTTATTTTTCCTCTTGTTTTCTTTCGTTTAAAGCACTCCTTTCTTTTTTTCCTTTTTACAATTCTACAAAAAGAAAGCATTGAAAGCGTTCTCTTCCTCTCCCCCTTATACTTCCCCCACCCCCACACACCTCATTCTTGATTTTATTAGGTTGGTGCAAAAATAATGACGTAATAATGTCGTTTTTTGACGTAACGTCAAAAAACGACATTATTACGTCATTATTTTTGCACCAACCTAATATCTTCCTTTTCTGTTTTCTCTTTCTTTCCTTCTCCTCGTTTCTTATTCTACTTATTATTTTTTCCTTTTCCTGGCTTATTCTTTTTTTTTTTTTCTTTTTTCTACTTTTTTGCCATCTCCTTCATTTTCTTTCATTTCCACCATTTCTTGTTTACTGCTACTTTCCTCTTTTTCTTCTTTTGCCTCCATCTTGCCTTCTTCTTCTTTCCGTTCTTTCATTTTCTTATTTCCGTTTTTCTTCCTCCGATTTTTTCTTTTCTTCCATTTTCTTCTTTTTCTACTTCTGGCTAATTTCTTATTCTTACCTTCTTCCTCTGACTCATTGCCATTTTTTTCTTTTTCCCTTCTTCCTCTGACTCATTGCCAGTTTCTTATTCTTTCCTTCTTTTTTCATTCTTCCTATTATTCTTACGAGTTTCTTCCGTTTTCTTCCTTCCTCTTATTGTTGCCAATATCTTATTCTTTTCCTTTTCCTCTGATTCTTGCCAATTTGTTCTTTTTTCGTTCTTCCACTTATTTTTTATTATTCCTCTTGATCTTGAAATTTTTTTTTTTTTTTGCTTCTTACTATTATTCTTGCTAATTCCTTCTTTTTTCCTTCTTAAGTCTTGTCAGTTTCTTATTCTTTCCTCTTTCTTCTTATTTTTCCGTATTTCCAATTTTTTCTTTTGTCATTCTTCCTCCTATTTTTGCGAAATTTTTATTCTCTCCTTCTTCCTTTGATACCAATTTCATTTTTTCCTTCTCCCACCTATTCTTGCTAATTTCTTATTTTTCCTTCTTCCTCTTAATCTTGCCAAATTTTTATCTTTCTTTCTTGCCAATTACTTATTCCTTCCTTTTCTCTTCACTTCTCTTTCTTCGTCATGCTAATTTTTCTTTCATCAACAATGTACTGAATTTTCAAACAACGTTTACTTCATAATTCAACAATTTTCCTTTTTTTTCTGACTACACGTTTTTGTTTTTGTTTTGTTTTCTTTTTTCTCATTTTGGTAGTTACTTAGAATATTTAAGGATGCATTCTCTATTTACTCTTATTAGTTTTATTCTTTTTCCCCTCTGTTCCATTTGATTCGACAGATAACTGACACAGAGTGGATTCTGACACCGCCACTCTCGCTCTTTTTCATAGGAAATTATTGTATTTTTGTAAACTTTCTTTTTCAGTTTCGTTCTCTGACACTATGTCTAAGATAGCAATTAATTTTTCACGCGTTCTGTTCACAGTCTTGCAAGAAGAAACAACAACAAAGACGATGACATACCACAGCTTTAAAAAAAAATGATAAATTAGTGACTGCTATGACATGATATGCATGACTGGTGAGAATAAGAATAATAATCAGATTTTCAGACATTTCTGCAGAAATTTGGAACCAGCAGGATTCTGATAAAACTGAATACAAATAATCTGCCAGTGAATATATTGAAAAAAAAAGGCGGACAAGCTAATGGAAAACACGAAATCCCGGAACATTCAAAATTATCAATCGGATAGCAACAAAAACAAATGAAAAGATAATCTATCCGGACATAGGAGTAGACATTAATAATCTTCATTCATACCCGTCGGAAAATTCTCATGTGATATTAATTTATGAATTTAAAGTAAAAACATGACGACGTAATATGTAGGGATTTTTTAAAATTTTTTTTTTATTTTTTTATGAGCAACTACATAGAGATATTGATGCTCTCATTATTTTGCGCCAGGATATCGAGATAATTTTTAAATCGGGTAATGTGTAGTAATGGAAAACAGGAACCAACAGAATGAACTGAAAATAATCGGACGCTGAACAGGAAAAGAGAATGAGAAATATCGAGTAAGGAGGAGTTTAGACGTTCCTATACAGGAATTATTCGGTATTCTTTGACTGAAAAGTTAACTTTACTGTTATTGAAATTTATAAAATCTTTTTCTTAAAAGGTTTTTTTTTAAGAAATTAGACTTTTCATGTCTATTGCCACTGCTCTTTCTAATATTGATGGGAATTAACTTCACTCTGTTTAATTATTATGGAAAATCCACATCTTGATTATATCATTAGTTTATTTTTAAGTTACATACGCCACATGTTTTCTTTTATTGCTGTTGGATATATTTATGTGATGTGGTGAAATGTTTTTATTCTTAGATAAGTTTTTAGTTGCGATTTTCTAAAGCGAGTTCAAAAGATATGATGTGTTGTTTTCTTTAAGGCCTAGAGGATTCATTAACTTGAAAATATTTTAATTATTGATTTGAGGAAACGATTGTATATAGATTATAAGTATTTATGAAAGAGTTGGATGCCGTACATAATAACCATATGAGAATTTAGATCTGAACAGGATGTTTAAGGACATGAATTTAGTTTTCAGGTCGTAAACAAATTCTTCAAACAGAAAGAAGTGAAAGAAAATTGATAATTTAGAAGAATAAAAACGATTTCTGGGATCAACAACAGGAACATGGCAAAAGAATGCCATACTTGCACAACATCCTTTATGACGTGTTTAAAACTATTTCTCCATGCGACGATAAAAGAATGGGTAAATAGGAACGAAAAAACGAAACAACTGATGATTATGTATAAAGTGTTGCGCCATAGCGATGACAGTAATAGGTTATATTGGTAAATATAAGATGGAGTAAGAGGACATGTTGAAAGTGAGTACAGTTACATGTTTCCATAGTAAACACACTTCCGACTAGTATCAAAGCCTGACAGATAAGCAATCAACTACCCAGCCGAACGAACTTTCGCGAAACCGAATTACAAAGGTTTCATCTCAATCGAAGTCAAATAAATAGACATATTCGTTTGTACCTTTGATTCTATTCGTTTATTCCGAAGTTCAAATAAATATTACTCACACTCTCTGCTGTATCTCCACAAATTTAACAAATTCGTCTACCTGGTTCCTCAATCCGAGCCGCTATCCATTACCCCCACCGTGCCTCCACAACCAAAATCTGCTCCTCCTGCTTAACGGATAGCTCTTCGTCATAATTAAGCGATCTGGCTGCTGATCTAGGGCTTATATACATCATGTATATAATACGTTAACAGATTCCCTTTCTCTGCCGTGCGCAGATAGCTTAGGATTAGATTCTCCGACTATGCAAATCGCTCGAGTTTCGATCTCGGCTTGAAGCAATCTGATGTCTAGCGACACTGATGAGATATGATGCACCAAAACAATTTGTTTGTGGGTATATATATATATATATATATATATATATATATATATATATATATATATAAGGCAAAAGGAAAATATTCATATCGTTCTTTTACCGATATACTCTATCTCAAATTTTTACACACACACGCACACACATATTTATATGTGTGTGTGTGTGCGATTTTTAGGCAACTATGTTTGGTTGAATAATCTAGACATATGTCTATTTATTTTTAGTTTAATCCTTTCAAATTCACGAAACAATTTGTTAGTGCTTTTATAAAACGGAGTAAGAAAGATGCCGTAGTTTTGGTTATTTCTTTCATTTTCTTAAGTACTTTCAATCTCATCCAAGGAGTGAATTACTAAGACAAAATTGTTGTTGAAAAAATTGATCTTTGATAACTTTTTTTTTTGTTAATGCGCATGCACGCACTCCTTTACTGTCAATTTACGTTAAGGATATGTGAGGAGGTTACTTAGTTTAAATTTTTTATTATTAATGTTTTAAAAATATTGAACCTGCAATTTTCCGATTTTTTTAAATCCTAAATTTTTTCTTTTAAATTTTTAAATTTAGCATGCTAAATATTTGCTTTTATAGATCTTTTAAAACATTGTTGCTATACTCAAAATTAATTTTATTTAGTGAAGGTTTTTTTTTTTACTATATATCCATCATGGCGAGAATTTGAATTTTTTTATTTTCATGGTGGCGTATATTTGAGATTGTCGATTAATATTTCTCTAAAACGCGAATGTGATCGGGGATGTTCTTTTAAATGTTGTGCATTAGAACTTGAATCCGACATGTGTAAAGTAAACCTTCTTGATAGTGTCGTCGCCGTGAAAACAATATATACATTTACGCTTTTGCCATAGATACAATCTCCCAAAAGACATTTAAATTGATATACAATGTTGGTCTTTTGCACGACATTAGTTGACGGAAAAGAGGTGTCCCCTAAACTGTTTTTGCACGTCAACTGCGATTCCATACTTCCAGTAGCCTTTTAGAATTAAATTCCTTTACTGAAAGATTATTTGACTGTCATCATTAATTCTAACCTTGAAAGAAAAAAAACACCAATTATGCTATCAGCTGTTAATTTGTGGACACCTTGGGGGTATATATATATACAGATTTGTTAATCCTTGCCGCTATCCCTTGTTCCACCGTTCCTCCTCCAAAGAAAGGAACAAACAAGAAAAATATTTAGCGTGGCTAACATAGCTGTCGTAGTCGTAATGTGGTGGTGGTGAAGAAGAAGAAAAAGAAAAAGAAAAAGAAAAAGAAAAAGAAAAAGAAAAAGAAAAAGAAAAAGAAAAAGAAAAAGAAAAAGAAAAAGAAAAAGAAAAAGAAGAAAACAGTCATTTGGAAATTGAGAAAATCTATGACATCAAGTTTGACGGTGAAGATTTAGAACGGCATTTCTTCCCAACCCGTGCGCCAGTGTCAACTATATAGCGTCCTGAAATGCAGCCAGGTACGCTCCGAGTTTATAGAAGAGTAATTTATGAATTATTTTTTAATTAAAAACTCTTTATTTTTAAAAATCTAGACGCACCAAACACATAGCTTCAGTGTCTATATAAAATCTTTGTTATCTGATATTTTAAACCGGATGCTTAACTCGTTCATCATTCCCCTTTTGCCTTCCTCAAGGCAAAACTTACCAAAACATTACCAATGCACATCACGTCCAGATTTCACACACGCATACTTAAATATACAATATAATGTCTTAAAAATAAATCCGTATTTCAGGCGACTTCTTTGTTTTTTTCCTATTTTCAAATTTCATGACTATTTTTTCCTTATTAAAATTTAAAGTGTGTCCAGAGTTTTAGTTATTCCACAAATGCGTCATGAAGCAATAAAAAATGTTGAGAAACACTGATTTAAAGTGAGTAGGTAAAAATACCATGAGAAGAAAAAAACAACACAAGGCTCACCTGAGAGAAATATGCCAAAGAGTGAATGTGAAAGTTGGAAATACCTTTAAAAAATCATATTTTAACTCAAATCTCATGATGAGTAGACTTACCGAAAGAAATATAACGACCACACCATCCAGAATAAACTACATATTACTTCTTTGTAATGTTCGTGTAATTTTAATCTCCCCTTCCTCTGTTCTTCAGGTTATTATTTAAAATTTATAAGAATACATCTGAAATCTGACAGGAAATATTTCATTAGTGTGTGGGGACGTACGCGCCCCTCTTCTTCCTTCTGTTTCAGTCACACTAGGATAAGCGTCTCCACCGTCACGTGGTCTACGCGTCATTCTTGTCGCCGTTACCGCCCATGTTGGCTGCTCCCCGTGTGAGTCGCCTGTTATTTACGATTTCAATTATGGATTTTAGATTACGTTATAATCCCATCAGCATTATTGCTTTGTTGGCGTTTTTTTTTTTCTTTCTTTTTTTTCTTTCATTTTTTTTTTGTTGATCATTAATTCATTTTTTTTTTTTTTTGGTTTTCAGCGTGAAGACATCATTAATAAATGACACTCTAATACGATATGAAATGCAACGGTCGACACAAACAAGGCCCCATTATAGGATTTCAAGCCGTGATAAACAGAGCGATCCGCAATTCATTATCGTCTGATCTAACTGCGCCAAGGAAGCTAAAACTTTATTTTCCCGGGTTCGATCCTGATTAAAAGGCTTCCTTAAGAATAATGGAAATATATTATTAATTAACATTTGTTTACAGGTTGTAGAAACAAAGTAAAATGATAACGTCCTTCTGATGTTTCCGAAAAGTTCTTGTTCTAACCAAGAAAAAATTCAAGAAATTTTAATGTCATATTTTTTAAGCAGCCCTCGTAAAAGAAAGATACAGACAAGTAACAGTCGTTACATAGTTCTTAATAATAATAATAATAATGAGTTGTAGTAGTAATAGTAGTAATAGATGTTCAAACGACAATTTCGCGGTTTTTCTGTTGAATTACAATTCTTAATTTAATTATTGATTACGTCCTTTGGTAGCTCCAGAACTATAAAATACCGTGGAAATCCTCTTAGTGCATTGTTAAATATTAGAGTTTAACAAATATTGCAAATAGCAATCATAAATATGAATGCAGGTCGTTATTTAAAGAAATAAGAAAGTATAAATGAAAAGATTTAAAATTGAAAAGTTTTTCTATTTCACTGAAGCAGACACTAAACACGAGAACATTATCGTCGTCTCTTCTTTCTTTCTTCCTTTCTTTTTCTCGCTGAAATCAAATTGTGTCTTTGATATGTTTCTCCTGTTTTTCTACGCAATCAAAAAAGTGTCTTATTTATTTGATATTCGCATGGCGTAATGTCCGTACTAATTAACTAAATAATAATAATAATAATAATAATTATCATTATTATTATTATTATTATTATTATTAAACGATAATGCACAACTGTGGTGGCTTGAGAAAGTAGATTACACGCTCCTGATATTTAACTTAGACATGAGATCTGCTTGGAAAAAAATGAAGATGATAATAATAAAAATAAATGCCCTGTTATTCTCATGGGTGCTGATATTGTGTTAAAGTACGCGTTTTCTTTTTGATGATTTAAGATGTGTTACAATAAATATCCCATGCATTACCAGATTCGCTTGTCTGCCCTTAACTTAAATTTCTGCTCGTGACTAAATTGTGAATCTTTGTATATATGAGGGAGCAGCATGATTAAGAGGGGTTGACTGTTGTTAAAGTATGAGGCATTCTTGAGTGTCACATATCCGTATTTAAGAACACATTCAATCGAGTTTCGAGAAGTCGGTGATTTTTTAGTTTAAAGAAGCCGAAGCGATTCTCATATTGTTGCTTGGCAATAACCTCAAACGAAACCACTTTAAATAGATTCGATTACCTGGATGTGTTTTTAACAGAATCCCACCTGTCACTATATCAAGCATATTTGGCTGTGACACATACCTGGTATATCCTTATCAGATTATCTGTAATGATGGGTTTATTGGGTGACAATTTTGTCCCAGGAAAATAACGAAAAATTCAACGCCATTAGGAAAGTTAGACGATGGTTTTATAAATTCTTGACTTGTGTCTATCCTGAGGTAAAACTTACCTTAATGCACCCACGCATTCCAAATATTTACTATATTTACTCCAACAAGATATCTCACTTACCCATATTAAAAGTTTTATAAATAATTATGTATGAGATGGGATCAAATATGGATCAGAATCCGATAGAAAAAGATAAGGAACAAATTGGAGACGTTTGTCAATCTAACATGTCTCACTTCTATTAAACTATAGTAACTTTATTTTAAAAAATCGAACGCACGTGAAACATAATTAACCAATGAAATCAAACAACACAAAAGTAAAACTATCAGAATTTCTTTCATCTTTTTCTGCATATCTTATTCTCTAACGAAGCTTTAATAAAAGTGAAACATGTTAGATTGATAAATGTTTTCTATTTGTTCTTTATCGTATCATAATTATACATTCTTACCGACACACACCTTATTTTATTTCAGCTCTCGCTTTAGATATGGAAAATGCAGTCAACTAAAACTACATCACTATCTTGTCGTGTGATCTAGATTATTAAGTGTACTTTTGTATTATGAAGAGTTTGAAGCAATTCAACAAAATTTATTGATTCACTAATTTGTTTGAGACAGATTTATGCATACAGGGTTTAATCGAAATTACAAAAAGTATACAATATATTTGATTTAGCATTATCGATAACATATATAGCCTTGTGATTTTCTCGCTATGAAACAAATATGAATGTTTCTAATAAATAAATTCTAATTTAGCAGGCAATTATGTTTTATCGTTTAACAACCAAACGTGTGTGTATTTACCTTCTGGTCTACTGGAGAGTTTAAAAAGGCGACCGGGTCCATTGGAGAGTAGAAAATGCGACCAGTCTACTCGAGAGTTGAAAATGCGACGGGTTCTACTCAAGAGTTGAAAATGTGACCGGGTTTACTCGAGAGTTGAAAATGCGATTCCTCTGTGTGTATTTATGACCGTTAATTCTGACCATTCATTTTCAATCTGAATTTGTAAAGACGCTTCAGAAAGATCCAGCTTTAAAAACATTCTTCCGCCTCTAACTTCGAAAAAGTTCCACTGCACTTGGTAATGCATTTCTAAAGAACTGCTTAATCCTGTCAAGAAATCTGCACAAATATGAATTTTATTATTTTCTTTTCTTTATATACACCGCTGCTTGAGATCATTTTGAATGCTTAATTTTTTTCTATGACACCAATTCTTTCCAGTCTGTCCAACACTTCGTTGATTTGTTACAATGCTGCGAATGGTTCGCTCCGTTTCTTCTTAAATACTGGCGTCGAAATTTTTTACTTGAAAATCAGCATTGAATTTTGAACACCGACACAGCTCATTTGACAGAACATTGGGAAAACATTCTTTGATTCTTCCTTAAGATTTTCGCTTTGAAAATATTTGAAATAATTCTATCCACTCAGTACAGAATAAATTCATAACATTTTTTGATACATGAGCTTTAGTTTTTACATACTTATTACGCAAGTTATTTCTTTAAAAAATAATTTCTCACCCGAAACTGAAATCATCATTTTGAAAGTTATTTTTAGCAAAGGCTTTCTAATTTCCCTCAGTATGGTTTCACTGATTATTGAAATATTACTACCAGTGTCCAGTAGCATTTCCATACCCACATTATTTATTTTCATATTCACAAAATTCCTTTTGTTTTCTCTGACGATTTTTTCCGTCTTAATGCTGTTTACGAATATCTTCCTGTGAGAATTTGTTCTTGGTTTGCTTTGGCAGTGTAACTTTATATGTCCTCGGGTACCACACGTCTAATATTCTGCATTGTTAAATGGACAGTTTTTCCAAGACGTAATTTACCACAACTGAAACAAGGAATTATTCTCCCCTTTGTACATTTCCCATTTGCTTGAACCAATACACATTCTATTTTCTGAATTTCTTCAACATCTTGTTTCAGACTTAGAATTTTCTGGCAATCGTTCATTATTTCTTGGAGTGTATTATTATTGTTTATTACAATTTTGGTTAAAATTTTTTACTCGTATTTCAGCATCTTTGTTAGCTGTTAAACGAAAATGAAATCTTTGAACATATCTAGAATCATTACCTTTATTCTAAACTTTCACATTGTTTATTGACAATACCAGCATACGTGACAAAATCTTTATCTTCTTTTTTTTCGTTAAATTCATGAACCTCCAACGAGTATTAAACAGAGACCTCTAGATTTTCGTCAGAATGTGTACCGTGTCTTCAAACCCGACTTCACCTGTTTTTTTTTGTGGGGGGGGGTCGGTAATATATAGTTGCAGTACTTTTCATGCTCTATCGGAGCTATTTTCCTCAGCAACAATCTCTTTTTTTCGTTTTTTCTCTAATCTTTCCAGCCGCTGCATTCATGACTGAATATTTGTTCATATCTACGAAAATACGCAGAAAAAGTCATTCCCTCATCATGATTGTATAGAAATTCTGATGTGGTGTTTTGGACTGCGTCTGGCATAAGAGACATTGAAAATTTCTTCGTTTTCTTCAGAAATATGTCCAACAACTCCTGTTATTGTTGTTGTTATTGAATTTCAGGTATCGAAGCCAGAATTTGCTCCATATTCGAAAGAATGTTGTTTTTTTCCTACACACAATACATTTTTCTTCTACACAGCAAGAAAACAAAATTTAAACCAACGTGACTAAAATTCTTGTCATATCCTTACCGTTACGATTTGTATGAGTTTCTGAATACTTGTTACTCTTATAAGTCGTAAGAATTCCGAATCTTCGTCATAACGGTTTCGCCTGAGTTTCGAGTCCCTTGTCGGCACTGTTATAACACGTTTTGTAGCGCTTATAATATAAGTAATGCTTTGGCAACTTGCTCTGTTGCCTGTATTTTTTTAGTCTGAAGACTATCTCCAAACGGACTTATATTCTTACCTCTGACTTGGAACTTTTTATTTATAGTTATGGACTAGTTCATATAATCACCGGCGGTGTAATGTGTACTGTGTACTCCACAGCAATCAATTTTCAGTCAAAATTTAAATCTAATGTCATTCGATATCTACTGTCTTCTTTATTCCTCTTCTTTTTTTATTCTGTCTTGTTAATAATGTTTCTCTTTTTCTTATTATTTCACACTCAGCCGCTAAGACAAAAAGCGTTACTTTTTGCCTTGCATGGTGTGAAATGATTAAAACAAAACTAGGAAATGCGATAAAGAACATATTTTCATTCAGTTAGACCTGCTTTAAGCTTAAACAACCCGACAGGATCAAAAGGACCTTGGTAGACTTTAAACGAAGAATTTCATGCCTAGCAGTCAGTGAAATTAAATAAGAGGAAAATACATAAAATTCAGTTATATTTATTACAAAAAATATTATCACAATTAGACAATAAGAAATACATAATTGTATGCGTGTGTAAGAGAGATAGAAGGAGGGAGAGAGAGAGAGAGAGAGAGAGAGAGCGTGAGATTGTAAAATGAAATGAGTTCTTTCCGCCTTCACTAACAATTATTAGAATAATGACATTTTTGTGAATTATTTTGTAGTAACTTGTCAGAAATGTTTAGTTTTCCGGTAAAGTCCCGTCATTAATTCAGAAATTATTCAGACCTCTATTCTAATTTATTTTTCTTCTTTTCAAAACGATTTTTGTACTGAGGGGTTCTTCGATCAACTTATATTTCATCTGCTATTTTAATTGTTGTATTTTGGTTGATGGTAATGGTCACTATATTCATGCATCACAAACAACCATAAACAATAACTATCAATATATGATAAATATTATTAGATAACACCAAAATATAATAGAGCAGTCACTTCAGAGAAATACCTAAACTTCTAGAAGCCGTTATCATACAAACGAAAAACCTATATAAATTTATATTACGTTATAATCCCATCAGCATTATTGCTTTGTTGGCGGGTTTTTTCTTTCCTTTTTTGTTGATCATTAATTCATTTTTTTTTTTTTTTTGGTTTTTATATTTATTTTATTTATTCTTCGCGATGTGGGCAGCAAATGGGTTCACCATAATACCCTTTCTGTTGTAACTGTAAGTAACTTTTGGAAGTTTATCATTCCTTTTTTCATACAACTACTAGTAGGTACATCCCTCTTTCTCCCATCTTCTCATGCCTTCTTTGTCTCCTGTCAGTGTTAATTCCTAAAGGTATTTTTTTTACTTATTTTATATACCAGAAATATCTCTTTCTGATTGTAAGTATCAATTTGCTTTCAGTTCCTACTTTCTTTAAAAATACTTCGTTGTTTCCATCTTCTTTCCATTGCACTCTCAGTTTTACTATTAAGATGTGCGGACGGACTCAAAAAGTCAATGACCAGCTAACTAGGGTTAATGTCCCGATTAAATCACCGTAGAGTAGGCAAGAGGAAAACACTATGTAATCTTTCTCAAGTGTTCAGATACTCACACATAGATTTATACGAGGAGGTGTTGCTAGTGTTGCAGTTTTTTGTGTATATATGTACTAGTGAGTTAGCCCAAATGATTTGACTCACTTTATAGTCCACCAATAGAAGGTTAACCAATCAGAAGACGTAGAACATTCACTCCGTCGTGTATAAAGGCGGCCATTTTGTCTACTCTACCCGAATGTCCAGTCCAGCTTGTCAGGCGAAGAGATAACAGAAGAACAAACTACGCTCTGCTACTTTTACCAAAATATCCACTGCTAACCTGAACAACGCTTTCCTACTGTCTTCGAAATATTCACTGCTAACTTCTGGATCCTATACTCGAAGACGACCGTCATCATGAACAACAGCTAGCACCACGGACAACAGTTTTTTAATTCAGAGCTATCTTCGTTTTTCTTATTTTCTTCAGCTTGACCTGCTGCCGCACGATGTTAAACCCTGTAAGTATTATTCTTAAATAGAGTCCTATATGTTGTCTACATGTTTCAGCAATAGTTATTACGTTTAATTTACGGCAGAACATTAAAATAATTAAAGTATTAAATACTGTTAGCCTTCATTTTTTTACTGAAATAGAGAATAGAAATTACTAGCATACGTATGAGAAGCAAAACACGTGATAACAGGCGTCAATATAGATTGAATTCAATAAAATAAATAGTAAATTCTTCTTAGATCAAAATATACCGTTTAATTCACTCGTGTGTTTTAAGTGCCTGAGAAGTAAATCATCTGGTTAGATTGTCACCATATATTCGCTGACACGTGTATGGTGGGAGTTTTATGGGGGGGGAAGAGTGAGGGGTGTGAAATATAACGATTATATATTCTTCGCTAATAAACTTGGTACATCTGATGTCGGCCACGTCAATGAAGAGTCATCTTCTCAGCGACATCCATTTTCATCATCAAAATTTTTTGGCAGCTTAGAAAATCGACAAGAACTTTAAGATGATGCATTCAACCAACTGAAGTCTATTTATATTTGCCTTATCATCACCATCAGTCCTATGAGAAGGTTTTGTTATAAGCCTTATGACTAGCTGAGTATCTATCATATATGAGATAAATGAATGGAGTCGTCCGTTTATGTAAATAACCAGAGATAAGCAGAATTGAGGAGAGTTAGCATTCAGTCTTAGCCGCGCCCTAAGTTCTTAGTGCTTGTCGAACTCTCTGCTTTGGAGCAGAGAGGAACCCAGACGAGGCTATGCCGAAGGGCAGAGTCTCTTCTAGGGAGGTACACAAACCCGACCCCATTATTACAAGGTCTACGGGGAATTTTTGCCGGGGCCTACGGGCTCGGAGAACCACACGTTAAGTCGGTATTATGCCACATCCCGCTCTGTGGAGAGCTCGGGAAGTAAACACCGCGTTTAGGTCTAGTGGATAATGACGGCTAATTTTGGTGGTGGTTGTGTAAATTTTAACGAATGAATGGGTCGTGAATAGGACTTAGCCACACTAAACTCTTAGTGCTTGTCGAACTCTGCCTTCGAGCAGAGAGGAACCCAAACGAGGCTATGCTGAGTTTCGTCTGGGGAGGTTGACAAACCTGACCCCGTTATTACGAGGTCTTCGGGGAAAAATTTCACGGGCCTACATGCTCGAAAAATCCCCACGTTTAAACTGTTAACCATGTTCACCATAGTCTCTGAATATAGAATACAGCGCAGTACGTAATCTGTTCAATAAAACAACGTTAAAGATTAATACTCACGAGTCAGATACTCTACTGAATCCGCCTATATCGCCAATACCACCAGCAGCTGTTCCGTAATTCTTCAGTCTTCGAATATTCGGGAAAAAACATGGCTGCCTTTATACACGTCGCATTGAATATTCTGAGCCTTCTGATTGGTTAACCCTTCTATTGGTGAACTATAAAATGAGTCAGCTCATTTTGGCTGGCTCACTAATACTATCCAAAAATTCCAACAAAAACGGCCTTATGCTAAATCCCGTTTGGGGTGGGGGGTCTCGTTTAAATAGCGACTTAGCTTTAGGTCATTTGCTAAGTGTACCTTCGTGTAGTAAACCTTCTATTTTATTACTTACCTACGAGTTTATCTTCCTTATTTATTTCCCACTGTTATCTCGAAAACACGAGTTACAACAGTGCGTCTCTACATCTAACTTGCGAGATATTCAGTCATGTGTATAGTGTCTTTGGCCACGTATGCCAGATGGAGCTCATATCTTTCAAGGTTACTCAAGAGCCGATTGTTTGTTGGTTTGTTTAACAGCATAGCAACTCCTTATGGGTCCTTTAATAACGACATTAAATTTTAATGTTATTCTACTTTCACAATTGAATACATGGTAGATGATACACAGCTTTTGTGCATTTACATGTTTGCGTGAACATAATTGCTAGGAAATATAATAGGGGTGTTAAAATTAGATTTTGGTTTAGTTTAGTTTGTTTTACGGTATATAAACAGCTATGGGTTATTTAATGCCCACAAGATTTTTATTGTTGATAATATTTTTCCCAAAATGTATTGCTGCTAATATTTTTTTAAATGTATTGCTGGTAATAATTTTCAAAAATTCATTGTTCGTAATAACCTTTTACAAAAATGTATTGCTGGTATTAAAGCGCATTTTTACACTTTCATAGAGTTTTGACCCCAGTTTGGGGATCAACTATTTGCCCATAGCTGGTACCCTAACAGTTGTTACCACCCCAGATCACGGTGGACCTGGGAACACTAGCAATTAAGAGGTGGTTCTATACTCCTCAAATCCTGATCAGAGGCCTTGCTGTTGGATGTAGTTTATCGTCTTACCCAGGACGCAAAGAAATTAAGGATATTAGAAATTTTAGGATATTATGTGGATTAATTTCATGAAAAATTATTTCATACTGATCGATGAATTTTTAGGAATTTTACTATAAACAGGTAGTGTTGGTAATTTTTTTCATATAAAGATGTATTTTTATACTTTCAGGGTTTTTTTTTTTGGTTGTTCACTATTTGCCGATAGCTATGACCCTAGCAGGGGCTACCACCCTGGGTCAGGTTAGACGTGGGAACAACAGCAATTAAAACGTGGTTCCACGCTCCTCAATACCTCCAATCTACTGATCAGAGGCCTTGCTGCGATAGCTGATACCTTCTGTCTAAAAAGCCAGCCTTGGTCACAAACACGTTGATCTTGATTCCATTTTTGAGATCCGTCCCATCCTCGCCTGACATCGGTCTAGTAATCCCTCTGCCCTGTATGTTGACTTCCGACTAGGAAGCCCTCCATTACTTTGTATATATATATATATATATACATATATATATATATATATATATATATATATATATATATATACTAGTAATTGACTCCCATGCACAGATTTACATTGCAAGCCAGTGAAACTTCGATTTCCGTCTCTCAGCTGAACTCCTCAGTGGTTAGAACCTTAGAACCACCGCATATGAGGTTACTGAATTATAGAAGGACGATATGAAAGTCTTATATAAGGACATGGTTGTAGAGGAATATGCGCGGAAAAAAAGAAGCAATAAGCAACCTTCAAAACTTTCTTTTTATGATTGAATATTAGTCTTCTTTCAATATCTCTGTTATGAGGTAATTATTTACGCTATTTACATTGTTCAGACTGTTGTCCTCATTTTTGTTGCCATATTCACGACGTTTCTACCGACCGGAATTCTTCAAGTGATTGGAATTTCGAAGCGAACCTTTAATTTCGTCCACCAGGGTAGATTTTTCTAGTTCCATGTGCCATGACTCTTCCAGCTATCTCAGTATCAGTTATCTCGTTTTTTATTCAACTCTTCAACTTTCTCTCTTACCCATGTGAGAATGCGTGTGTCACGTTTTTGTTGTTTTATCTATGCGTATAATTTCCTAGTAACAGCTTGCTGGAAGGTAGCCAAGGCGGCAGTTGAAGCTATTTTGATACTATTGCTAAAACTCTTTGTTGATAAATAACTTGCTTCGTATGTTTTTTTGTGTTACTTAATTCAACATGGCCAAGCTTTTTTGTAATATAGTATACTGGAATAAATATGCGAAAATATAAATAATTACTTAAGGTTTGAGCAAAATATCACTCAGTTATGTGCTATGCGTGATACATGATTAGGTGATCATGTATCTTTCGATACCTGACTCATAAAGCAGATTTTCATCCGCAGTAGGTTGCCATTTCTTTCTGCGGTAGACCAGTTGCTATCCAAGGTTATAGAACCCGGTCTGTCCTGCTATTTACCAATAGATAGGAGGAGAAGAGGATTCATACCTTTCCCAACGGTATTAGCACGTAAGTGAATGTAATGGATTCGAATGGAATTCGAACTCGGCTCTCCGATTCCTCAATTCGAGCTTCTTTCCATTACTCCACAAAAGTTAGATTTTACTAAACGCAGAGTTTATTGGTCAATAAATATGTTCCCAATTTTTAAATATATATTTTAATTTTTTTTTGGGGGGGGGGGGTATCGTTGTTCATTTTCTGGAATGACCTTAAAATTTTCGTTGCAGAGGATAAACATTGTTGTTTGAAAATTCAATGAATGTTGCGCGTTTCATGTGACGTCGCTGATCCCTTAATACATACGAATATTGAAATTCAAATCTGGAATCTGCAAATTGTACAAAAATGAGTCAAATATTCTATGAGCCGGTATTATTACAGAATTGACGTTTTTAGTGATAAAATCCATTTTATTTTTCTACAATACTTTAACATACTTAGACATAGTCATGGCAAGAATTCATGATGGGAGGCAACAGATTTTTGCGCTTAATAAGACCGCTTCACATATTTGTCGGCTACTGTTATTTCTGCGTTAGAAAAGATCCGAGAGCTTTGATGTTTCTTTTTCTTTAATCGATTCACTTCAGGCAAGGCGATAATGCCCCTAAGACACAAGGGAGTGAAAGAAAACAAGACGACTTTAGAAAGAACCAGGAACCCAATCCTAAAAAGGAAACAATGTATAAAACTTTATTTCTGCTCAAAAGACAGATGAGGAGTGTGAACCGGATGATACGTGAATTATCTACTCTTATTAAAGAAAAATAAAATAAATAAGTTGTCAACAAAATTTCAGAGTTAAGGGATACACGCACATATGTGAAATACGTCAAATAAATATTTATTTAATTGATGTAATCTATATATACAAATGTGCGTGTATATATATATATATATATATATATATATATATATATATATATATATTGTTGTCACTTGTCATGCGCGACGGATAGCAAAAAAAAAGGTATGTCCTCCGCGTAGATATTTGGTTTTCCACGTCGCCACTTGTTATAGAACGAATTTTTTTTACTTCCACCGAATGAATTCGAATCTTCATCGCCACTAGTTATGGTCCGGTTCCTTGTACCACGGTGATAGTCCAAGGTAGAACCAATAAAGAAGAACGCGAACAAAGGTATGGAATAACACAGATATATTACAAACAGGAATATATACAGAGAAGGAGAAGTGTTAGTATGAACAATCAGGTTTAGTAGAGAGAACAATGTAGTCTCGACCAGTATCACTATTCCAATGTCTTGCAGTAATTATCTGAACGCGACTCTGTTTCGAACTGCCTCTGACTCGACTCTTGACTCGACTTGAACTACTGACGATATTCAGTCACCCCCACCCCACACGAGAGCGTCATGTGGCACAAGACCTTTTTAACGTGGGCATTCCGAGCCCGCGGGCTCGGCCAAAAAATAACCCATTGAACGCGCATAAATGGGTTCAGGGCCGGTCTTCGGCGTAGCCTCCTTCGGGTTCCTCCCGTCCGTAGGAAGAGAGTACAACCGAACAGTTGTTCAAGTCAAAACTTGAGCAACTGACGATATTCAGTCACCCACCCACGATGGTGTCATGTGGCACAAGGCCTTTTTAACGTGGGCTTTCCGAACCCGTGGGCTCGGCCAAAAAATAGCCCATTGAACCCGTATAAACGTATAGCGTAGCCTCCTTCGGGTTCCTCCCGTCCGTAGGATGAGAGTATAACCGTGCAGTCGCTCAAGTCAAAACTTGTACGACTGACCCCTTGCCTACTCCTGAGGCGCAGTATTTATTAAGTATGGAATAGTCCATTATTATTATTATGGGTAATATCCGGATATAAGAGAGATTTTCTCTGGTCCCAAATTAGAGCCATACTTACCTAAACAAATAGACCAAACCCGGATATAAGAGAAACCCCGGATATAAGAGAAACTCGGATATAAGAGACTTCTTCTCCGGTCCCGAAAACTCTCTTATATCCGGGTTACACTGTATATATAAGTAATTCATCAAACCTAGAAGAAACCTCATAAGAATGCAGTAAGCACTGGACGGCCGTTTCATCCTATATTTGCGACTCATCAGCAGAGCGCATCCACTACCGAGAATTGAAACCCGGACAGTTACATTATCAGGCAAACGTCATACCAACTCGATGAAGAAGAGGTAGCGAATCAGACTCGATATAGCGCCGCCCGATCACTTATTTCGTGGTAGAACTCATCCGAGTTTCTCTTACCCATAGGACTGTGCTCCCACCGGCCGCGACTACTATCCCCAAGTCGCTCCATCCAGAACATTAGGATATACAAGTGATAGAAATTATTAGGAGGATTTGAGATGATTATAACATATAATTCATCGAGTCCAGAAGAAACCTCAACATAGATAGATAGATAGATAGATAGATAGATAGATAGATAGATATTTATAAAGAAAAGGAATAATGCTACTAGGAAGCAGGAAGTGAAAGAGAATGAGAAGACTTTAGTGAGGAAAGGACAATAAAATAACAGGATTTCAGGCAGACAGAATATGAAGAGTTTGCAAAATATTTATTGATTTTCCGGTACCTTCTAAACAGGAAAGAAATTATAAATCTTTACTCCTGTTCAAAAGACTGGAGAGGAGTGTGACCTGGACGATAGGCGAACCTATCGACTTATTTTACTTTTGTCGCAAGTTAAAACTGTTCTTAATAATAACATTTTTTGTTTGTAACTTGATGTATTTAAAAATCGTGCTTACGGCTCTTCTCGCCTTTGCGTGCTTTCGTTAATTCACGGTTGATTTGTATGATTCGACATATGAAGCCATTTATCTAAATTGACAAACTTTCTATAAATAGGGAAATAAGTTGCTTAAGTGAGGCCAGAGTTTAATCGGGTCAAACTTTGACGAAATCTTTAATACGTGTGTTGACGCTGATTTATCTAGAGTCTGATATGAAGTACTGCCGTAGTCCATTAATTATTCAGACAATTATCCTTACTTTTGTTCATTTTAACACAACTTCTCTCCTGGTGCGTTTTAACACATATTTTCTATCTGGTAATTTGTGAATATAATTTATATCACCCGGAATAATTACAATTAATAAAAAATAATATAAAACAGCGCCAAAATTTTTTTTTAAATTCGACAAATGACATGAAATCATGCATAGCAGTTAGTATATAGAAAGAAAAGGGTCAGCACTGTTCTTTATGTAATGAAGTAAAGATAAATGCCAAAGAATCAGGCGTGTTTAAGATGAAGGAGGTGGCGCATATGAGTATATGATATTAGGTTGGTGCAAAAATAATGACGTAATAATGTCGTTTTTTGACGTTAAAAATACGTCAAAAAACGACATTATTACGTCATTATTTTTGCACCAACCTAATAAAATGCTGTAAGTAGACTAAGTGTGAATATAAGTACAAAATGAGAGCCACAGTTCCGTAGAACAGAAAACTTCAGATTCGTCGAGGATTTTTACAATGATATTCAAACTGCACAATGCCACAAGAGCCCCTCGAGGTAGGTTACAGAATAAAAGGAACAGTTTATGGGGATATGTGGAGAACATTACAGTACACCTTACACTTGAATAGTTTAAGATTGTAGTGGTCAGGGAATCATCCTCTTATGAGTCAATTCAACAAAGCAGCAGTTCGCGGGAAGAAGCTGTTCGAGAGGAATTAGGCTTCACGAAAGGGAAAAAAAATAAAACTCGAATAAATTGAACAAAAGTAAATACTGTTTTTATATCAGTCCTCCATACAATAATTGATTTATCAGAGTTCGCATCGAATTAATTATCAGCCCAACCGGCGTCTAAATCGGAAGTGATATAATTGTTGACCTGGCAAAATCTGGTTTGCTGTTGTTTGTAATGTTTGGCACAAGGCTGAAGTCGGGGACTTTCGTCGGCAGATAATCACGTGGGCCTCTCACCTGTCTATGGTCTCCTCTCCCTCTCTTCTACCTCTCTTCTGTCTTCTGCTTAATTCGCATCGCGCATTCGTAATTATGAACATTCGCCCAAACTGGCATGGGGGGTATGGCGAGGTAGGAGTATTTCGATGAATCCCTTCCGACTTACGTCATAACTCTCCACCCTCTCTTTTATTATCTCTCACTAAATATCCTCAGTCAGCATGGGTGGCTTATCCACCCACTCAACTTTCGACCAGGGGAATCAACTCCAAATTCGTTTTTACGGAAAATGAAATTTTCGCTTTACAGCTTGCATTTGCAGCTGTGTGTTAATCAGCATTGCCTCCTAAGCCAGGGTCACTTTTCCTTTTCTTCAAACTGCTCGACATACGTTTCAAGTCGTTTATGCGTGAATTAAATCCTCAATTCTTCCCTCGGGTTTTTGGCATTAATCATTCTCGTTTCGATGTATCACAGTACATACCACTTTTCTTTTGATAAGAAAACTTTCTTAGGTTTTATTTTACCGCGGTACCAAAAAATAGTATCACACTTGTTTATCGGCGTAAGCTCGAATACAGATCCCAAACTTAGAAATAGCGCACCGAGCCGCCCACATCTAGGGTAATTACAAAGGTCAACCTAACCGGAGTTCAATGGAAGGGCCTCGCTCTGGTATAAATTCATTTGAATGAATTTTAGTAAATATAAATTCTTTTGGGTGTGGGGGGATGAATTAACAGAAAAGATCCAGTTTTTTGTTCACTAAAAAAACAATGAATTTCTTGATTACAATGAAATATTCTCAAATATGAAATCTGAAATAACTTGAAGCAATTTCTCATTTCTTTGGAAAGCCCTGGAGGAAAATGATGATGTTGGAGTATTCAATGATTAATTCCTTTATTCATTACGCTTTTTCTATCATTATGCAATATTTAATTTCCTGTATTCAATTGAATGTTAGACAGTCTTTTCACAGATGAAGAAAGGACAATGGAAAGATAGAGATTGGATGGGGGGGTTCCCCGAAGAATCCTAAAAATACTATGAAAAGTTTATGTGAGCAAATTGAAAGGTTTAAGGAAAATAGCAACAACAAAGAACTAATCAGAGAGTTGAAATTACTGGGACGCGGAAAGAAGGCATGGAGATTATAATACCCACAGGATATATTAAAGAAAAGAGAAGCAGGGGAAACAGCAATGAACTTACGCCTATTGTGTGGAAAGTTAATGGAACAAAATCAAAGTAGCAAATATTACTTCGAGTCGCAAAAGACAAGAAGATGTATCTATGAGTTAGTGCTTTCTTTGGGTTCTAGAAAATGTGGATTGCCTCATACTTTTACTAGCGTAGCATGCTGGCTATTATTTATTTATTGCTGTTGCAAATGTATAGCCAATGGTATATACCGCGAGGTATAAAAAAAAAATAGGTATGTGCAAGTAGTATACGTTGAGTCGAGTTCGTTGCATCCATTTTGGCAAAAACTGAAGTTACAAAAACTATGTCAAAATGTAAGTATTAAAAGAAAGACAGAGGATAATGATTAAAAATTACATCAAACAAAAGAATATGAATTAATGAGAACAAAAACTAGAGAAGATAAAAATCACTGAAGAATATATTCCAAGGGATATAAATTTGAATCTGGAGTAGAAAAGCGCTTACATATGGACAGCTGGATTAACAAAATGATTGAGACGCTGCAAAATGGTGTGGGGTACGGTTAAAAGGATGATAATGGAACAAGGAAAAGAAATGTATAGTTTGAAAAAAGAAACGAGACACAAATACGGAAAGGACGGCTATTTTTTATCGACTTGAAATGGATATAAGACTAATGGAAGAAAGAATAGAGAAGAAATTTTTTGCGTAATTTTTCAAATCCTTTTTTTTTTTTTTTTTTTTTTTTTGCTAATGGTCTGAAAGGGAGAAAACGGATATCAAAACAACTTCTATAATGGATTAATGAAGTCGATATTTTATATATCAAGATGTACCAGCATACGCCAATATATATATATATATATATATATATATATATATATATATATATTTATTTACACACACACACACACACACACACACATATATATATATATATATTGTGTGTGTATTTAGGCAGTATTTTTTCATTGATACATGTTTCATTAAATAATATAGACAAGTGTTGTCTATTTTATGTAAATTCTTTTCATATCGTCTGATAAGCTTAATAATATTATCATTAAACGAAGAAAGAAAATCATAATAGTGATACATATTTTTTAATCCTATCTAAGCTTTCGTCTTACATAAGCCAATATCAAAGATGACAATTATATCACAATATATTAAGCAATACACAGTGATGATAGTCTTTTTCTGTTTACACGGAAGATTTCGAAGCAACAACAAACTCGTGACTATAAGACGCTGGAAGCGAAAATCGTACCACAGCTCATGATGTCACACAAGGCCACGCGAGAGTGAATTCGAGAAGTATTAAGTATAGGAAGCCATTGGTATAAACCAATGGCTTCTGTTACGAATTATATGCATTAAAGAATATTTGTGGAGATTTCTTAGTTTTTTTTTGTTCAGGTTAAGTTTCAACTGTTTTATGTATATAAATTCAAGAATTTTTGGTTTTTGTTTATTGTTTTCATGTTTAAGTATAGTTGTGTTTTCGACAAGGATTTTACGGAATTGTGTATGCGGCCAGGCATGTTGTTTTAAATGCCTAAAAATATTAGAGTTATCATTCAAATGTAGTGTCAAGCGTCGTAAAAGCGAGTTTGTGGTGTGACCAATGTAAATATTATTTAATTCGTTGGAGATACAATCTCCCAAAGGGCACTTGAATTTGTAAAATATGTTGGTTTTTTGCAAATAGCTAACCGGGGGAGAAGAATCATTGCGAATAATTGAGTTGGATATACTAGTAACTTTCTTGCATTTCAGTGTCATTATCGCTTTTTTTGGAGTGAAAAGATTAACATATATACAGCAAAAAATGCCAGTTTACAGATGTCTATTTTTTGTCAATTATAATATTCTATAAGTGTTTTTTTAAATAATTTTCTCACTTAGCATTTGTAACTTTAATTACATCCAGACTGTCATTGTCTAATATATGAACATTGCACGTGTGTTCCTGCAAGTTTTCTCATTCGGGTCTTGTGTCGATGATTGCTGACCAAAGCAATGTAATTAGGTAAATTTGATTACCTAGATAATATGCAATAAAACACAAGCTGAAATAATCAGAATTTAAATAAAAACATCAAAAAATCAGATTATTTACAAAGAATGAAAAAGAACTATGGAGTAATTTAAGGAATAGAATAGTGTCCATGTTTCCTTCGAGCGTTAGATATGTCGCGGCTATACGGTACCAAATTTAAGACAAACATTTTCTTAAACAACCATTGCTTTATCGCTCTAGTGGTACAAGTTAAAATTCTGACGCAATTCTTTGTTCTTTGGTTGTGCGACGAATGCGCGTCGATACAGATGCAAAACAGGCCCCGGATGGCGTGCAGACATGTTTGTCAACAACAGTTGCACCTGGGTTTTCCCCCGTCAGTATCGGGACAGCTTGACCTGTCTAGATACAGGCCTCTCTGCAACTGGTCAAGATCCGGATCTTTTTAAGATGACTCGTGCTAATAAAAGCATGGGGAAATTCGTCAACACACGGTGTCTTGTGAAGTCGCTCCCGTGGGCTTTTTTTTTTTCCTGTGATTACCGAGGCAGTGTGATTTTTGTTATCTGCCGCCTCATTCATTTCTCTGCCTATTACCCCCGTAGTTGCTGGGTGAGCAATCGACTAGGTGTTTCCCCAAAACTCAACGCACTCTTGCCATACATCATCACAATCATCATCATCATCATCATTATCCGCTTGACTTTTGTAATCGTAGGGGGGGGGGTCCGAATGCAGAAGCCACACTGAATCTTCTCCACAACACTCTATCGACGGCAGCCATCAGCAATTCAGGTATAGTCATACTTCTCCACTGTTTTACATTGTCCAACTAGTTTCTGCGTTGGCGTTCTCTCCTACCTTATAACAGGTTGCAATCTTCGTCTTAATCATATGTAAATCTATACAGCAAGGCAATTCTGAGAGAATTGGAAATCCTACCGGGATTTAGCATTGGCGGCCACAATCTTAACAACATAAGATACGCAGATGACACAGTATTGATAGCAGACACGGAAAAGAAACTACAAAATCTCCTACAGAAGGTAGCGACGGAGAGTGTGAAAAAAAGGACCAAGCATAAACTACAAGAAAACAAAATGCATGGCCATCAGTAAAAGGATGAGCCCGAAATGCGATTTGAACGGCGCGAACACTAGAATCAAGCAAACTCGGATGTTTAAATATCTGGAAAGCGTTCTGACAGAGGACGGTAAATGCGACATTGAGATCCGTAGACGTATTGGGATGGCCAAGGACGCATTCCAAAAGCTGGGCAGAGTATTGCGAGACAGGAGGGTTCCTTTGGTAAGGAATACTCAGCTGTTACGTGACATCTGTCCTTCTTTACGGCAGCGAATGTTGGACGATTTCCTCATTGATGAAGAAGAGACCCGAGGCGACGGAGATGTGGTTCTACAGAAGGATGCTGAGTATATCATGGAGTGAGCGTGTGAGCAACGACGAGGTCTTAGATAGGATGCAAACAAGGAGGAGGCTTATATTTAACATTAGGAAGAGGCAGCTGAAGTTCCTGGGACACATAATGAGGAAGGAGGTCCTGGGAAATCTGATACTCACGGAACGAATAGCAGGAAGGAGAGACAAAAGTAAACAATGCACAACATACCTAGCGGGCTTAAGCAATGGTCTGACAGAACGTGTTCTGGGGAAAGTGGCAGTGGGAAGGGATTTGTTGAAAGCTGTAAGGGATAAAGGGAAGTGGAGAACCATTATCGCTTACGTCCTGAAAGGACACGGCACATAGAAAGAAAACTATGCAGAATTAATGCGGACACGACAAGGGACAACTTTTATTGCCTGGAATGCCTTAAAAGGAGAAATGGTTTTGTTATACAAAACCATTGCAATCATCTTCGAGCGCGTAAAAATCTAAGTAGATAGATTCGTCTATCATCCTGTTCAGACTCATCCACGATCTTTTGAACAGGAGTAGATGTTTATCCCTTGTTCCCTGATTAGGACTGGATTTCCAGCTCCTCCTAAACTCTTCATTCTCGTAAATTTTCTCGCTTCTTAGAAGAATACTTACTAACAGCTTTATAGATTGTGAATCTGTAACAATTCATATGATAACAGAAGTGTGTCTATAACAGGCATTTGAAAGTTAAGAAAAGTCTTATAAATATTGGTGAACATGGAACTCTACCAAAAAAAAACTAGATTTTTTGTCGAGATATACAAAATTCTACGTTTCGATCAATTCGCAAAGCAATCGATGAAATTTAAATAAGCTGATTTGTTTGGAAAGTAATTTGACAAAAACCCTAATTCGCGTTTTAATCATTTTTTTTAACTTAATTTTATAAGACTTCATGGTAAACTATCATTTTAAGAATATTTTTTTTAACAGCGCGGAAAAATTCGTAGGATTCCTTACTCTTGAGCATGCAACATACAACTGGTCATGCCTAAATATGTCTTTCTCGGGCCAAATTCCAACTTTCTGGAGCGTTTAGCGATGCGATATGTTTATAGTTCTCACAAAGGCAGGGCGAACTGGAAACTGAATTCTTGTATATACAAACTTGAAGATATGCAAAAACAATATTGCATTTTTATTAAATAAGTATTTGTTATTTTAATCCATAAAAGAAGGTTGGAGTATTTAGTATGTTAAATAATAAAAAATTTTTTCTAAAATTTTGCTGAAAATGTATTGTACTAAGCTACGCACCCGAGTAAACCCAACTGTACTTTGTACCCCCTTACCTGTGGGCACTTCTCCTCAGAATTTGGTTTCAACCGGTCAATGTATGGCTATTTTATAGAGTGTTACGGAAAATCACATAATTTTAAATATAGTTTATAGTCAAAATTTGAAAAGAAAAAACACCAAAAAAAAAAAAATACCAAAAACAAACCCCTCTTGAAAATGGCTAAGGAAGTAGCCGAAAACTCTTGGAACAATGGACAGTTTTTGTACTCGCTCACTCCCACCAAACAGAAAATCTAAGAACACTGGAAAGATTAAATAAAAATTACTAAAATTATTCTTTCCGTCATATTTAACGAAAAATGTTTAAAAGAAAGTTTGATTCCCAAACATACATTAATATATATATATATATATATATATATATATATATATATATATATATATTAATTTTTGCAAGGAGAAAAAACTAAAAATGCAGAATAACCAGTTTATTATAACATACAACTTAATACAAGCTAAAGAAAACATTCATTTTCCTACCTAAAACATTTCTTTTCTAGCCTTTACATTTGAAAATCATTTCATTGCACTTTCTACACATTTCTTTTACAATATCATCTTCTTTTGACAATATAGCCAAAGAATTTAATCTGCCTTGTGCCATGGACGACCGCAAGTATGTTTTTTAAGCTTTAGTTTTGGAACATGTCATAGAACACATGACATGGCAGCATGATGGTGCCAACAGCCTTGATGGCGCCCCGGGTGACTGTCCGAGTTGCCAGTACATTGAACCGTCCCTGCAAAGTACATCAATAAAAATATCAATCATGAAAAAGCATTACCAACCGTGCAAAATTAATTTCTTCCTATGCAAGAATCATCCGGACACCACGCTTAGGGTAATCGTTATCAAAGCTAGACTTATCGACATTCCTTCTGAGTAGTGAATCCGTTCCGCACTGGGTGTCCTGTACTTGAGTATTTGTGCAAAAGCTAAGCCAAGCTTACTAAAAAGTAATATGGCTACTTGGACGTGGAGTTCGCTCCTCACTTGGTTCGCTATACTTTCGGCTTAGTATCACATCTAAGATACGCTTAGTATGGATATTTTAATGTGAGCGTTATGGCTACTAAGTTTGTCTCACGAAATCAATTAAGACTGAGAATTTTGTTCGACCTAAACTGGGCATTCCATATTTATGACCTTTTGCCACACCTAAGCTATGCTTAATAAATCATTATAAAGAATCGTCTGGTATTCCCATTAAATAAATACTTAGCAATGATGGCTTTACTAATTGTACCGTCGATGAATAAAGATTATTTTTACAGACAGCCATAGTAACACAGATAATAAACAAACTTCAAACAACAACAAAAATGCTATTATTTTATTGTACCTAGAAGCACTCCAATTACAAAAAAGTCGAAAAAGCAAGAAAGATATAATCAACAGATAGATAATTCTTATAGATAATAAAAATTTCTTCGGTTTCTTCATACACAAAAAATTCAAAACTCAACTTCATAATTACTAATAACAATTCACTACAATACACTATTTCCTAAGCCATTTATTTTAGCGGTCTATAAATGTTTTGTAGCTTATTTAAAACCAGAAAATAGTTTTTTGATTGTAAAAAGTTTTGGGAGATAATAATGATTTACTGTTACAAGTCTTGCTAATTAACCCATACAAGGTGGAGAATCTGAGAATATGAAATGTGGAAGTTTTTCACAATTTTTTGCTGTGTTATATTCATTCCTTTTCTACGGCTTAAAAACCCTTCGAAGCAGGTTTATAAAGCCAAAAAATATTTTTTAGGTTGTAATTATTTGTGTGGGGAGAATAATAATGGTTTCGTGATACAAGTCTTACTTATTAAACCAGAAAGATGTGGATTCATACCTTTCGCAAGGGTATTTGCTCATGTTTCTTTAACGAACCCGACTGGAATTGAACCACTGATCTCCGATTTCCAATTCCGAGCCATTAATCATTACACACACCCGCACCCCAAGCTTACATCACCTGGTATTCCGAAGTGCTCACCTCCTAGTAACTGACCAGGCTCGACGTTGCTTAACTTCCGTGATCGTAGGAGAACCGTATTTTCTAATGATTTAATGCTACTTTTAGGTGTTTCCTTATAAGGAAATATTTGGCATTCATTGTCCGAGCAGGCAATACTGCTTTCTGTTGAAATTTATAAAATATTTCTATTAAAATAATTTTTCAGGAAAGGAGATTTCTCAAGTCCAGTTACTGTTATCGCTCTTCTCATTATTGATGGGGACTTTATACAACCGTTTTCTAAGATAAATCGTTAAAAATGACTGTGACCTATAAAGTGAAGCCTGTACATCTTGGCCTTCGAATATTATGAACTGGCGATACATAATCAAAAATTAAGTACTGTACTAGATAACATACATCGCTAAAATGGCAAAACCGAAGAAAACTAATGACTTAATTAAGATGTTGATATTCCACCCTACTTTAAATAAACGGTTAGTAAGGAAACACCATAACTGGAAAGTGCAATAACAGCTACTGGACTTGAGATACCACTTTTCCTGAAAAATTGTTTTAAAAGAAAAATTTTATAAATTTCAACCGACCACTGGGTACCCGGTCAATGAATGCCGATTGTTTCCTTATTAGGAAACGGATGATATTACCATTATTGTTATTCCCAGACTTTTGTTTCTAGAGTGAAACGTTAAACATCTTGATGATTTCCTCATTTTCTCTATGAGTTGCATGTGTTATCTATTTTAGTCGTTGCTGTTGTTCTCAAGAAAAGCGATGTTGTGTTATTTCGTACAGCTCTTTGGGATTATGTAGCGCCAATTCACAAAGTTCGAAGAAGGATGCTTCTCGCTAAGACCTATAAATTCACTTGCTCAATATCATTTTTAATTATTGATCTTAGAAAGCAGTTTTATACAGCTGACAAATTAGATAGTTCTATACGAATATGTCAACGTACATGATACCCATATGAACATCTCGATCTGAGGAGACTATTTGAGAACTTGAGTCGATTTATTAGGTTAATGTTTTGAATCTGTAGCCATGTTTGGTAAAACTCTCCATAGCACAATCTATTCTATGTTCCTGATCCTTATACTAATTTTGTTATAACGCATACAGGAAAGTATTCAAATGATTTGGTACTTAATATGTCCACAGCCTGAATTTTTATTACGCTCGAGGGTGAGCCCAAACTAATGCAGTTTGTTTATATAATAATAAAGAAACACAATCAAACATATCGTACATCAAGATATAGCTGTGTATCACAGGCTCAGGTCCCTAATTCTCAACATAGTTAGTACCTCTTTCAATGTCAGGTATACCAGCATCATATAACTTAGCTGGCTGCCGATGTAGCCAATTCCTTATAGAAGCTTTCACATCTTCATCACTACCTGAATGAGCACTCTGAGAATTACATCTATTTGCTCGAATGAAAAGGACATCGAGGGACAAAGCAGTGAAATTAATAACAACCGACCTAGATTAAGAAATCCTACTGAAGAAACATTGTGCCTATAACAGAAATCGAAACCGTATCAAACCATTCCTATAGCCGAAACCTGTCTTTAGCAATTCGGCTGCAAATACTAACTCAAATACATGTACCGACTAAAAATTACGTTTATAGTAATAAGACTTTCTCTTAACATGCATTAGAAGATGCCTTCCAAGATCTGAATCCACTGAAAGCATCGGTTTAATACAAAACATTACATGATTGGCGAGGATCCTAAAACGTAAACATTTCAAACCTCATCAAGAGTGCGACAAGGAGGAAAATAAGAGACCTAGTCTATTTAAACTTTTCTTAATCTATGTCCTGTGCTTCATAAGCACAAATGTGAAGACATAGACACTGACCATTTATGTATTCCATGCCACACCCAAAAAGGATCTACCAATAGAAGACAATGATCCTGTTTTCCCTTCCTAGGCCAATTCACTGGTAAAAATTCAGGATGGGGAATTAAAAAGTTCTAAATACTTCAAATAGCTCGTCGTATGGATCACTTATAACAATATTATTACGGGAGAAGGGGAAATGAAACCTAGAATAAGCTAATAGTTAATTTCACCCAACATTACAAATTGCTACAAAACTAAAATATCAACTTGAGAACTAGTCGTATTCTTAAATTACTTCGTCAAATCATGACTAACATATGGATGTCATGAATGGCGTCAAACCCGTTCAGAAATTGAAAAACTATCAATTGTATTCAACTATTTTCTAAAATCAATGGTTAAAGATTGAGATAGGGCTTGAGGTTCTTGGAAAAGACCATCTTTCTTTAAACCATTGTGGACTGGTGCTACAGAATCACTAACAAAGCACTGTAACAAATAATAGGAACCACATCATATGAGGACTAAGAACAGCAGCAACAATTAAAATTGGTAGCACATGTAACTTGAACGGAAGATAATGACATCATCAAGATGTTGATTTTCCACCCTACTTGATATAAAAGCTTTAGGAAGGAAACTCTAATCAATACTGGAACGCGAGGTAAGTACCAAGGGAGTTCAGAAACAGAATTTCCTTAAAAATTAACTTAAGTGATATATTTTATAAATTTCAACCGAAAGCTGTATGGAAACAGCTAATATTATAATTGTATATATATATATATATATATATATATATATATATATATATATATATATACTAGCAGCATGACCCGGCGTTGTCCGTGCTTGATTCAAAAATCGTACGACTCATACACCAATCGCTATCACTTGACTTAAAATATTTTTTCCCTTCCTGCCTTTAAAGGAGTGCCCTTTGCCGTGCTGATGTTGCTACTTCTTGCCTATCTCACACTGCGAATATTTTTTAAGCTCTATACTAGTCATTAAAGAAAAAAGAACTAAACAAAATGAACACAAAACGATCAGCTTTAAAAAAAAAACAAAAAAAAACTCGTAACTGGAAAAACCGAATGAAAAAAGAATTTTAACAACACTTTTTCACACCCTAAACCAGTTCTGCGGAATCAGAATCAACGTTGAGTTTAAGCAAGCGAATGAGCCAATTAGAGTAAAGTGCCATGCAGATTTAAATTTTTCCCACTTGTGACGAATTCAGCTATCGATTTTTCTTGCATGCTAGCATGCTAGTGAACATTCGTGTCAGTCAGCTGTTGGCTCTCACGCTGGCCAATAGAATCTTCCTGCCTATTCGTGGCAGCCAGCTATAGGCTCTCACTCTGGCCAGTAGAAAATGACCGCAAAATACACGAAAAGTGCCGTAGAAGAATGAAAAAATCGATTATTTCCACTATCGATTGGAGCATGTGCATGTAAATTTTGGTGCAAATCCGTCTAAAATTGCGGCCGTGTTATTCGTTACACACACACACATATCCTGCCTTATATATATATATATATATATATATATATATATATATATATATATAGTGCTGTTCGATAAAAGTGACTCACCTGATTTTTTTTACTAAATGTTCTCTTTTCCGCTGAAACGAAAGTTGAGCTAAATTCAAAGGATAAACGATCTAAAATCAAAAGAAGAAGCTTTGAAAGCTCTTTGAATTTAGCAGTCTGTACTGTCAAGCATCCGTTCAGTATAATGTTCTGGGGATGCTTTTCTTTTCATGGAACTGGTTTCTTAAAACCTATTGAAAAAAACCTTAGGAATGAGCAGTACAAGAGAATTTTAGAGTCTTGTTTGCTCCCTTCTGCTGAAAGGGTGCAAATCGATCCCACCAAGCTCATTTTTATTCAGGACAATGCTCCCTGTCACAAATCAAAATTGATGAAGGAATACTTTGATCAGAAGCAGGTGTGTGTTATGATATGGGCGTCCCGATCTCCTGACCTCAACTCCATAGAAAACTCATGGAGAATGTTGCTGAACTGCTTTCTCGAGAGCCTGTACTTTATAATGCTCCATCATTTAGTAAAAAATAATCAGGTATCACTGTAGAGAACCGTGATGGTGATGAGTAGGAAAAACACACTTAGGTAGAAATTTCCTGCTAGCCGGTCCAACTACATGAGAAAGTTGGACTTTAAGTCCAAAGAAGACAAAGAAAACCGATTAACATGTACAAACAAATATATGTATTAAGAGCAAAGTACAAGTTACAAGCACATGGACAGTTACATTGAGTGCGTGTGGTGAATATTATGTGTGTGTGTGTTTTGGGGTGAGTGTTCGTACGTACGTGTATGGTTCTTAGCGTGTTCCCAGAATTTGGGAAACGCTGTATCTGTGAGAGCTCACATCTGCGAGGTGGTATAAGGTTAAAGACCTGAGGAAAAAAGAGATCGAGGCGAAGGGTCAGCCAGTATTTATAGCCAGGGGAGAGAGACCCCTGGTGAAGGGTTAAGGAGCTGAGGAGGAGCTAACTCCGACATCACTTTTATCGAACAGCACTGCATATATATATATATATATATATATATATATATATATATATATATATATATATAT
>OZ010581.1:78483140-78528140 GCA_963932145.1 Acanthosepion lycidas | reverse complement strand
ATTCAATCGTGATATTATCTCGAGACGAACAAATAATTACCTCCTAAAACGCTTCAAGTATATTTTGTAACGAGATGCAATAAAGGGAAAAAGTAAGTATTTAGTATTTCAATTTTTCTGTTTTGTTATTCATTTACTGTTACTACTCCTCCTCGTTCTTTTCCCGACTACTCCTCCTCGTTCTTTTCTGTTATAACTTATTTTATTATTCTTAATAGCATCATTAATATTATTTTTCTAAATATTAGAATTTATGCCGTATTCACGTTCTAACTTTTCTTTTTGAATCATGTTTAATAGCTTTATGTTATGCATTAATTTTACGTTCCGACTTATGATAAATTAGCGGCTTTCTTAAAAAACATTGTAGATAAGTACAGATAGAATAAACTCTATATAAAAAATGGGTTGCGCAGAGGAAATCTGAAGAAAGAAATTGCATTCCTGTTAATGGCGGGACAGAAACATTCCATCTGAACCGTATGAAATACAATGGACCTAGCAAAATATTAAATCTAGACTACAAGTAGATCCAGGGAATTTTCTCATGAGGCCCTAGACTACTCCTTCGTGTGATTCAGTGTTTCCATGTTAGCTACTTATTTTTCCTTATCGCTCCCCTTCTTCCCAGGATTGCAGTATATTAGACATAATCGCTGACAGTATAGAAAAAGCGCTTTCTTTCCACCCATCTGTGAAGATCTTTGTCTTCGATGAGTTTAATGCTCACCACAACACGTGGCTTAAACATTCTAAAGGTTCTGATGTTGCCGGTGTTCAGACAATAAATTTTTCCATTGCCCAATTCCTTACCCAAATCATGGACTTACTCGTTTTCCTAGCAAAACCGCGCAATATGAATCTCTACTTGATTTATTTCTTACCTCCTCTTCTCACTCTTGCTTAGCATCGCAACACTATCCTCTTGGTAATTCTGATCATTCTGATTCTCCTTCAAAGCATCCATTAAACAGGAAGCCCCTATCCATAATTCCTCTTTCCGTTACCAACATACTGACTGGGACTCACTCCGTGATTTTTTTTCCGTGACGCCCCTTGAACTGATATCGGTAAACATCCCAGTTGAAAATTGTGCTAATGAGGTTTCTTCTTGAGTCAAAGTTGGCAAGGACGCTTTCATCCTTTCTCGGAAATACCAGCTGAAATGAAACCTTAATCCTCTCCATAGTTCACACCAGCATAGTCGACTGGTATAGCACACAGGGACATTTATTTTCGGTTATACCAGCGTGACGGCTCTTATCACAACAGGCGCTAAATCGTTATTCTTCGCACTAAATGCCAGCGAGTCCCCGAAGGAGGAAAGTCCTTGTTTGCTGAGAGAATGAGGTACCGCATAGCCTCTAAAACTTTGGCTCTCACAATGGCTCTGTAATAGGGCATTAAATGAGTGTAAGGTCACGATTCATGCTCTCTTCACTCAATATTAGATGTTATCATCCTCTGCTGGTAAAGCTGAATGCTTTCCCCGTAAATTCTCTTCAAACTTTCCCTCCTCTTGACATATCCAGAATATCCCTGCCTAACTTCCTTCCTAAAACTGATTCTCTGTTGAGTGGTATGCGTATAACACGTTCCATGGTTTCTGCTATCATCTCTAACCTAAATCTCCACAAAACATGTGAACCCGATATAAGAAGTGTGATCCCGAACTGGACCCTGTTCTTTCTAAACTGTATAATAAATGCCTCGCTTCCTCCTGCTTTTCTGCCTGCTGAAAATTTTTTTTAAATTCTGGTGAGCAGTTCGGCTCTTCCAACTATCGACCTATTAGACTTTTACCTCGTTTTGGGAAACTCCTAGAGGCCCTAATCAATGCTGAATTGGTTCATTACCTCTTATCACAGGACCTTTTATCAGACAAGCAATATGGCTTTCGTTTCCCCTAGTCAACTGCTGATGTACTGACGATAATTGCGGAAAGAGTCTATCATGCTCTAGATAAAAACGGTGAAGACCGAGCTGTAGCATTAGACATCTCGAAAGCCTTTGACAGGGTCTGGCATTAAGATCTTCTCGACAAGCTGAAAAATTACAGTGTCTCCGGACACTTTTTTGAACTGATCCAGTCTTTCCTATCAAATCGTGAAATAAGAGTTATTCTGAACGGCTACTCGTCTAGATTCTTTTGTACTAACGCGGATGTCTCCCAGGTTTCCATCCTTGCCACCAGTCTATTTTTAATTTTCATCAATGACCTTCCGGATAACATCAGCACCCAACTTGTTATCGCTGTTGATGAGAGAACAATTTACTCCTGCCCCCATAGTAAGGCTGAACAGTACAACAAGGTTAAAATCGTAGTCGATGTCCAAAACGACCCCAAGTCCGTCGTTAACTGGGCAAAAGATGGCTTGTTAATTTTAACGTCTCCAAAGACTAAACTTCTCTCCATTAATCATCTGAGAGAGACCTCGTTGCCTTCCCTCAGCATGACTGATGCTAACCTCCAGGTAAGTGACACGTTGCGCCTTCTCGGTTTCAAGTTCTCTGCTGATATGAAATGGAAAGACTATATTGAATCCATTTCTATGCTGCTAAGAAGGTCTGTTCACTGCATCGGGCAATATAATTTTTATCTCCAGAATTTATCTTACATATCTATGTCTACCATACGTCCATGCTTAGAATATTGCTGCCATATATGATCCGGTGTCCCTGCTATTTACCTTGAATTTCTTGATAAAATCCAAGGATGAATCAGCAATATTGTTGGTCCTTATCTGGCAGCTCAGCTTCAGTCTCTTTCCCATCACCATAAGGTTTCTTCTTTGTGTCTTTTCTATAAAAACTTTCACAGTAATTGTTCGGTTGAGCTCTTAGCTAGGGTATGTATGCTCATTGGTCTCTTTTATCTCTATCCCTACTTTTAAGTTTAATTCCCCATCCCCTCCCTCGTTAGGTGGTCAGTGATGTCAGTTCGCTGGTGGATGCGGGGCGCCTTTCGTTTTGCGTGAGTGGTTTCGTATTTGTTGTCGTGTCTGAATGAGTGCATGTCAGTGTGAGTACTTGGGATAAATGAATGTTTTATACTATTATAGTCCCGCATTGATTTCGGCCAGTGAAGTGATGTTTCTGCCACATTTAGTGATTGTGGGGGTTTTATTACTAATCTTATTTTCTTTAGTTTCTTGTAAATAGCTTTTTGTATTCATATTGTAAATATTCATTGGGGTTAATTTTTAGAATTGTTATTTTATTCCCCCCCACAAACAACGAATTGTAAATATGGGGACTAGTTAGTATTTTCATAGAGACAAAGAGGTATTATGGTGTTTGTAGTAAGAAAGGTACGTATAAATGTGTTGTTTTGGTATAAGGAATATTGTTTTGTACGATTGGGTCAGTGTTTGCGGCTAGCTAAGTTATAGTTAAGACAGAAGAAGACCGTCCTTTCCCCAATCCCCTTTTCGGCCTTGTGCCATATTTCTGTAGATAACAGAATAAATATTGCTCTTTGCCATGGTATCTAGCGTTTTTTAATTTAAGCGCAATACTAGACTGACATCGAGATCTCATTAAATTACAGATGAGCTGGCTAGTTGTAGTCATAAATTGTATGCTAGCAGTTTCTTTTCTCACACTTCTCACCTGTGGAACCCTCTTCCGGTTTGTAGCTTTCCGGTCAACTTTAATCAGCAAAAGTTTACACGCAATGTCAATCGCTATCTACTGTCCTACTGATTACTCTTTTCTCTTTTTGCGATTTTATCCCTAATTCTTCAACACACTGTATCCCCTTGTGTTTTAGTGGCATTATTGCCTTGCTTGGTGTGATGCCGATTAAACAAAAAGATATTCATGAGAGTCAATCATATCATTGTAATGAAGTAGGATATCGATTATACGGTAACACGAGACTTGAATCTTGACTACTTGACACTTTTTTCACTCCATTATTTAGTCAGTTACTCTCAGTGAGTCTGCGGCATGCAGTACTTGTCGACGCGCACTCCACAACCTGGTCTGGCACACGGACCGTACATTTTCTGTCTGCAATATTTGTGAGACTGTCCTGATAATCCTGACGCGCGGTTCTTTATATATTCATCTGTGCGAAACATTCCTTCTCATGTTTTCAATAACGGATACAGGAATGAAGTCACATACGTCCGCATTATTTTAGCCGGATGTATGAAGTTTCAAATTCCGACAAGCGATAAAAGCATAAACCGGTGACTGTATTATAAAACGAGCATTTGAAACTTCCCGATTCAGACTGAAAGTTCTTTTGAACACACCAGATCAGATATAACATTTATCATAAGAAGTTCTCTTGAGCGTCTGTTAATAGAGGTGGCATTTCCTGGAGATCACCACTCTTAAGGTAAAGACGATCAAAAGGTTACTAATCATTCAGAGTTGAGGGGGAGATGGTGAGAGAATTTTTAATGTGCATGGAAATGTTGTGCCAATAGAACAGGTTGATTTTTCACATTATTTAGAAAATTAACATTGCACTGGGTTTGATGTGTTAAGTACTGGTACCAAAAATTAGATTCATTGCTTTTACCTATTTTTGAGCATTTTGTTTTAAAGATCGTCTGCAAAAATGTACAAAAATATCTACTTTTCACAAGTTTTACTATTTCAAGAATTGTTTGGTTTATTTTGTTTTAGAGCATATCAACCTCAATAGGTTATTTAATGACAACAAGATTTTTAGGATATTTTCGTATAAATAGAATAGGTATTCTTTATAAGCAATTAATCATGTTTCATTGACGTATTTTTGTTCAAAGGCTTTCTTGTCGAGAGCCAGATGTATTGCTGGTATTTTTTTCCAGAATATATTGCTAATAATTTTCTTCTCTTTTTTTTCAAAAACTGTATTGCTGGTATTATTTTTTTCAAAAGTGTATTGCTGGTATTTTTACTATAAAAATCTATTTTTATACTTTCATAATTGTTTGAGTATTTTCCCACAGCTAGGACCCTAAAAGGTGCTACAACCCTAGGCCAGGGTGGAATTGGTAACAGCAATTAAGAGATGGTTGCACACTCCTCCAAACCTCCTGATCAGTGGCCTTGTTGTCGGATGTAGTTTCTCGTGATACTCAGGTCGATATAAATAAAGTGAATATCTTTCGTATTAAATCCATTGAATAGAAAATATATTCAAATCAGAATTCTAATTATGAATCACCAGAAGCAAAATATGCATTTCTTTTTACTGTATTCGATAAGTTAAAACTGCAAAAAAATTGTAAATGATTACAAAACTGGTTACTCAATAAATAAGATTTGTTAGATCCTAATCAATCCAAACCATTATATAGATAAAAATCTGTGTAACACCATAATACTTCTGGGCACAAATTATGAGACAAAATGTATTAAATTTGCATTGTTTATTAAAAATTGCACTAAAAGTATTATACTATATAAATTATATCATAATATAACTAAATTGTTTAGTATAATTTCCCTTTGAAGTAAATGTCTTATTTGATGATATAATGATTTACTAATAATGGCCTTGTGCCATGCATCTTGTCCCTATAAATTTGTAAAGTTTCAGTAACCTATAAATTTTCTAAGACTTTGCTATATGGCTTTCACTGATCACTGGAATAAAATTCCAGCGCTACAATTTTTAAGATAAAGTTAATCTTCCATTTCGTTTGCTCAAAAACATTTAGAAAAAATATTTTATACCGCTCTTTATGATGTCAGTCCCCAACTTTCAAATTGAGTGCAATACCATGCTTCTAAAATCGACTTGCCCTATTATGCCAATTGGCACTGGAACCTTTACATCGATTCCAAAGAATTTTCATCGTGTATAAAAACGTTACAAAATAAAACCATATCTGAGGTCCTGAGCCTTGACAAAGCGTCACTTAAAATTATTTCCGGTGTCTGAAAGTATCACCTTGAAAATTCCAATAATGTCATTGTGCATGAAATACTAATTTACATATAGTGTAAACCGGATATAAGAGACCCGGATATAAGATAAACCTGGATATAAGAGAGATTTTCTCTGGTCCCAAATTAGAGCCATACTTACCTAAACAAAATAGACCAAACCCGGATATAAGAGAAACCCGGATATAAGATACTTATTCTCCAGTCTCGACAACTCACTTTTATCCGGATTACACTGTAGTAAAGAACTGAGACTGTTTGCTTGCGAACACCATTCGCAATGAAAGAAACACTATTGTCTCTATTTTAAAATTGGGGCCAACTCGTTCTTTTACATAAAACGATAACGTTTGAGTATTTGAATACTTGTATTCAAACTGGCAGATGGCCAGCTTGTCTAAGTTCCTCAAAATGTGTATTCAATGCAGTGGAGGTGTGACCCTACGAACTGTATATATCTGTTTTTGGCTTGGGAGACTTTTTATGTACCAGAGAGATAACTTATTTGCGTGAGCGTATTGTAATTCTAGTCATCAACTTTAAAAAAATTGATTTATATCTTTCTAAGTGAAATGGACACATACTGATTCTTTATGTCTGTTTCGTTTAGTTAACCGTTTTCAAAATTATTTTTTTATTCTGAGATGTTTAATATTCTTAATTTGTCGACACAAAATGTATACTCCAAGGTATCTTTATCAGAATTTTCTGAAAATACGCCCAAATCAAAATTTACTGAAATCGAATTCACTGCCTGAAATTGCTTTTACATTTTTCTGTCTTCACATAGTGTTTGTCCGTTTCCTTCAATCACTTTGTCTTACTCTCATTTTTTTTTATTTTAATCGTTTCACCCCGGGCAAGTAGATGAAGCCACTAAGATGCAAGCGATTAGTGGAGTGAAGGACAATGAAAAGAAAAGCGTTCAAGGTGACAGAAGATGACGGTTGGCATTGCATTTAAAACTTTGTAGATTGTAGTTGACCGGAAAGATAATAATAATAGCTGGCCACTCGTATTCAAGGATAACTGTCTACTAGGACGGCTAGCCAATTCCTATAGCAGATTCTCGCTCAGGCACATTTGTGCTTGTTCAACACCTACAGAGCCAACCTTTGGTTTATACTGCAACTATGCTGAGCAGACCTTAGTTACAGTTTCTGTGAAAGAGCGTGTTATCTAGAATGATCATCAATCTGAACAACACGAGAACACTCAAACCATCGGTCACGATGACTTGTGACTTCGTGCTAGCACGGCTATAGACGGCCACAAATGTTCCAGAAAGAAAGAAGCCAGAATATAGTCCTACAGGCGAATAGGACATAAGAAGATACTATTAGAATAGAAATTACGGTTACATTTAGCAATTTCAACAAGAGAATTATGAGACCTAACTGCCAATCTAGTAATACTTATATTCACGAAGTCGATCTACGAAACAAGAAAGGTTATTTGGAATAATTGGCATGAATTTAAAATAAAAAATGCGATGGAAAATTGATTGAAGTCGAGATGTCACATCAGGACCGATAACAATGCAGATTCTTCTATATACTTTTCCAAGAATATCTAGGTACGTAACAAAAGCACCAAACTAGAGATAACGGTAATATACTATATTCGCAATAATATTCTCTCTCTCCCTCTCTCTCTCTCTCTCTCTCGCTATATATATATATATATATATATATATATATATATATATATATATATACATATATATATATATATAATTTGTGTATTTAGGCAGAATACGACAGACAATACTTCCCAAGTTACATGGGACCAGTATACACATACACACACACATGGACACATATATACGTATATACATATACACGTACTTCTTCAGTTGTGTGGAGTTTGTGTGTGTGCCCGTGAGTAGTTCCTTGCTTTTGTCAACATGTGTATATATATTTTTTCGTGCTCCACAGATACCAGCATGTGAGCGTGCGTGTGTGCATGTGAATGGTTCGAACACTGTATTTGGTCATCATGTGTGCTTGTTGTGCATCTATTTAGTTCTGATTTAAATTTGTTTATGAAGTTTTTTTTCTTGTATTTTTAGGTAAGAATAATTGTCTGTTTGATATATTGGCATAATATTAAATTTACCCTGGTTACATTTGATGATGTGTTTGTGATACAAAAAGTTTTCTGTTGTCTGGTAATTTTATGTTGCTTTTGTGCAGGGAGAGGGAATATATACATATATACACGCATGTTGACAGAAACACACGATAGATCTAAGTACACACAGGGGTCATTAAAACATTAAATATAAGATACCGATAACTGATTCATTATTTTCTCGGACCAATCTTAATTTTGGATGACCCTTCGCGTAGAACTCTTCATTGCCAGTTCAAGAAAGACATTCGGATTACTAATACACAAAAAAGGAAATGTCTCATATCGAGAATATTTAACATCGAAAAACATAAAGGAGAAAAAAATTAATTGTTAGGTTGGTGCAAAAATAATGACGTAATAATATCGTTTTTTGACGTATTTTTAACGTCAAAAAACGACATTATTACGTCATTATTTTTGCACCAACCTAATAAATAATATTTTTAATAATATGTAGAAATCTCCACCCTTTACCTGAAGAGGGTCGCAAAACCAGAAAGACGTGTAGTAAAATTATGGAAAATAAAGCATAAATTTAAAAAAAAAAAACACACATTACAACCAAAAACGTGAGCATCACCTTCCTCGTGGACCGCTGGGACTTGAACTTCTTCACTGGAGAGCCTACGTGCTTCCAATCCATGGACTGCCGTTTGGACTCAGGCTCATAGTGCCAAACCCATGTCTCGTCACATGTGACCACCTTCTTCAGAAGCTCATCACCATCCTTCTCATAGAGGGAGAGACACTGCTGAGTCAACTCGACCCTCCTCTGTTTCTGCTCTGCAGTAAGCATCTTTGGCACCCACTGGCAGCTGACCTTCGAGTAGCCAAGCTCATCATGGACAATTTTGTGTGCTGTCTCAACAGATAAGCTCAATGTCCTTGCACTGTCATCTATTGCCACCATTCTATCAGACTGAATGAGGTCATTGACTGATTCGATCACCTCAGGAGATCAAACTTCTGTAGGCCTCCCAGGCCTGTCTTCATCCTCAAAACTTCTCCATCATCCTTTAAACAATTTAGCCCACTTGTAAACATTTTTTTGGCTGAAACATGTGGAACCATACACAGTTGACATTCTCCTTTGAATTTCAAATGGTTTGCACCCTTCAGCAACCAAAAACTTGATAACTGACCGCTGTTCAATCCTAGGAGCATGCTTCTTAGTCGGCCATCTTTGTTAATCGCCAAAACTCTCAAAGTCTGTTTTTTTTTAATCTGCAAAAGAAATTAAATCCATGTGAAAAAGAAGTAAAACAAAAAAATAAAAAAGTAAGCTTCTATCTGTATTAGAAGTCCTTATATCGAAAAATTCACCTTATTTATTGAATGACCCTCGTACATATATATATATATATATATATATATAAGTGGACATTGACGTCAACACTCAGAGGCGACAGGCTGTTTCATGCAAGGTGTAATCGTCAGGCCGATTGCGCCTAGCAAGAAACAGCCTGTCGCCTCTTAGTTTTAACTTCATTGTTGACTTTTATATTTACATACGCTCTATCTCTGATATTGAGCACTTTATCCCATAAATATAGCACACCTTAAAACTATATTTCTTTATATATATATATATATATATATATATATATATATATATATATATATATATTGGTTCTATTGATGTTTAATGTTCTGTTCTAGTAGTTCTGAAGTTAACCTGAAACATTCCAAAAAGTACTATTTCCATGAAAATTAGGGAAAAAAGATCAAAGTTACAATTTCAAAATTGTCTTCAGATTTGTTCTTTTCTCAAGATACTTGAACAACCTCACTTCCATCTACCTCCAACGCCATACATCGACTTAAACGCAAACAGTTTTAAAAACTAAAAGACCGTTTGACAGTAACGTATAACTTTGTCAAACACAAAGTCATTATCGCTCGAGCACTTTCTCTTGTATTGGGAAGAAAACGTAGACGAGTCGAATTCACTCGTTACATAAAATAAAGAAAGATTTCACTGAAGGAAATGTAAAATATAATGTCATCTCATTGTTTATTTTTCGCATAAGGATTCTCTACCCTGACGACTCTCTTTTACTCGATTCCTCAAAAGTGATAAGTACTTGAGTTTAAATAATATGAGGAGGGGTGCTGAAATGTTCTCTTCTCGATTCACTTCCCAAAATCTGATCAAATGAACAAATATATTTTTAAAGGCTTCTTGGTTCTGTTTTCAGTACCTCTACGTACAACAAACACAAACATTGTTCTCCAAATATTTCATTACGCTTTTGTTCAAATATAAATACTTAAACAAAATGGTCTTGACCATACGATCGTCGAACCTCATTTGGGGAAAAATTACTGAAATATCGTGCTGTAAAAGAAACGCTACTGTTCTTGTTTTAATTATTTACTTCGTGTAGATATTTTGTTAGTCTGAAGGACATAGCGCTGGAAGGGTCGCTTTTTGTCTGGGCATTGCAGCTCTTCGAGATTCTCAGTTAAAGTTTATGAGACAACTGTCTAGAATATAATTAAACATAATAGCAGCACGACAAAGATCCTAACGAGATGAATGAAGGAATAGATGGTCAAAGAAAGAAACGGGAAAGGAAATGATAGTATAAGAAGCCAACGAAAACGAGAAAGGAAAAGAAAGTTACAGAAATGGTTTGCATAAAATGGGGGAAAAAAAACGCAAATGTAAGAGATGAGAGAGATAAAAGGAAATAATAGAATGAAAGCCAATAAAAAAGGATAAGCATAAAAGAGAGAGAGAGAGAGAAGTGAGAGAAAGAGGGAAAGAAGAGGAAATAACGGGATGAAAAAGAGAATAAAAAGAAGAGAAGAGAGAAAAAATTGAGAGAGAGAAATTGTGTGAGGGAGAGAGAAAGTAAATAATAGAATAAAAACTGAATAAATAAATTAAAACAGAAGAGCGAGAGAGAGAGAGTGGGGAGAGAGCGTAGAAGGAAATAATAGGACGAAGACAAAAGAAAAAGGCTAAACGGAATAAAGAGAGAGAAAAAGAAAAGGAAATAATAGAATGTAAAAGAGAATAAAAATGATAAATAGATGGGAAAGTAAAGAAAACTAAGATGAAAAATCGCATAAAAAAAGATAAACGAGAGAGAGAGGAAATAATAGGACGAAAAAGAGAATAAAAAGAGAGAGAAAAGGAAAAAGAAAAGGAAATAATAGGACGAAAAAGAGAATAAAAAGAGAGAGAAAAGGAAAAAGAAAAGGAAATAATAGGACGAAAAAGAGAATAAAAAGAGAGAGAAAAGGAAAAAGAAAAGGAAATAATAGGATGAAAAAGAACAAAATTTAAAAACAGAGGAGAGAGAAAAGGAAATAAGAATAAATGAGTGAGTGAGTAAGAGAGAGGCGGATAATACGATGAAAAAAGACGATAACAAGGATAAACTGGAGAAAGAGAGGAAATAATAGGACGAAAAAGAGAATAAAAAGAGATAGAAAAGGAAAAAGAAAAGGAAATAATAGGATGAAAAAGAGAATAAAAATCATAAACAGAAGAGAAAGAAAAGAAAAAGGGAGTAATAGGATAAAAAAGGGCAAACAGAAGAATGAGAGTGAAAAATGAAAGGAAATAATAAAATAAAAAGAGGATGAAAAAGGATGAACTGGAGAGAGAGAGAGAGAGAGATGAAATAATAAGATGGAAATAAGAATAAAAAGGATAAACAGAAGAAAGAAAAGGAAAGTGAAATGAATGAAAAAGACGACAAAAAGAATAGAAAAAAGATTAAGAAAAGAAAAAGAAATAATATGATGACAAAAGGAAATAGAAAATGATAAACTACAGCTAGCTAGAGGAAATAATTGAATGAAAAAGATAATAAAATGATGAACGGAATAAGAAAATAAAAGGAAAAGAAAATAATAGGATGTAAAAGAGAATACAAAGAATAAACGGAATAAGGACAGCGAAAAGGGAAAGAATAAAAGGGTGACAAAGAGAATAAAAAAGATAAACAGACAAGAAAGAAAAGAAAAGGAAATAATAGTTTGAAAAAGAAAATAATAAAGGATGTTTAGAAGAGGAAGGAAAGGAAAAATAGATAATAGAAAAAGAGAATATAAAATGTTTAACAAGAGAAAAAAGAAAAAGGATATAAGATGAAAAACCGTACAAAAAATATAAACAGAACAGAGTTAGGTAGAGAAAGAGATTGAGAGAGATAAATAAAATAAAAAAAAAAACGAATAAAAAATATTCTTTGTTACAAATTTAACAGAATTTCTCCCCCAAATATTGATAAAACGAAACAAACTATCTGGATATTCGGGGAAACAAATTAGGATTCGAACTTGCGTTTCTCTAGAGGACATAATCATTAGATCTGACGTGCTTTGAACCTCCCGCCCACGAAGTTGTCGATGATTATGCAATGTTGAATAGTGCCTTTAAAGATATGTTTTTCTCGAAATAGACATATCTGCTCAGTTTCCTATCCTAAGGTAAACAAAGCAAATTCTAACGTAAACAAAGCAATTTCTAACGAAAGGGATGGATTTTTTTATTTATTGACCCAACAGATTTTTATTACTTAAATGATACTTTTATTGAATACTCGTATTTGAGTAAACACTCCGTTTATTTATTAAACAGTATATTTATTTAATTTCGTCTACCGGCTTGAATATTGCAGAAATCTTAGAAGAGAAAAATATTGGCCCTCCAGGAGAATTTTAATCTACTGTCATTTGATCTGACATGATTTGAACTCCTCGGCTTCGGAGTGCGTCAATGACCAAGCATAGTTGAATAGTTCCTTTAAATAATATTAGGTTGGTGAAAAAATAATGACGTAATAATGTCGTTTTTTGACGTATTTTTTAATGTCAAAAAACGTCATTATTTTTGCACGAACCTGATATTAAGTTTGCAATATTTCTGAGAAAAGGAATTTAGTATCGGGGATGGGCATTCGTAGGCGTAATTAAAATACTAGTGATAAACAGTGTTAACAAAGCCAGTGCGCTTAAGGAATCCCCAGACCCCCCCACACACACACACACTGAGCCAATCCGAGGTTTATACGTCAAGTATGTTCAGAAGCTTTAGTCAAAGTTTCTGGGAGAAAGCTCAGCCTTGGGCGAAATTAAATCTTTGAATTTCAAAATAAATCGTGGAGAAAGCAACTCGAAATCACTCCATTATCTTTTTAAATTAACCTAGAAACATCGTCTTTACGTAGAAACTCTCAGACAAGATGACTGGAAACTTCCTGCTAGCGCAAACAAAGACGGCCACTGGACGGTTCTATCTACCTACTTTCATACACAAGACGAGTAATTTTTTCAGGCAACAGAGTCCCATATTGATATTATCATGTCACCTCACTCAATTAAATCGACCCTAGTGAGATCCGAACCCTGGTTTCATGGCCGAAATGCTTCCGTCCTAACTACTCAGCCGCCTAATCTAGTATTAGATGTTTCTTATACAATTTGCCTTTTAAACAATGTGCTGTTTACAGAATGATATTAAATAAAATATTTGCATATCTGTTTGTTTAGAGGCATATCAACGCCTTCTGGCCAGAATTTTATTTTCTTGTTAGTAAATTCTTTTACAATAAATGTATTGCTGGTAATTTTTAAAAAATGTGATGCTAGTATTTTTTATAGGAAAATGTATTTCTAATTTTCATAGTGTTTTGACCTCAGTTTGGTGGTTAACTATTTGCTCATAGTTGGAACTACTAAGTGGTGCTTCGATCCCGGGTTAAGGTGAACCTGGGAACAACAGCAATTAGAAAGTGGTCCCATGCTCCTCAAAACCTCTCCATCAGAGGCCTTGCTGCCGGTTGTAGTTTATCGTCATACCCAGGACGTTTTCATATCCGTGGGAGAGCTGAAAATTTCTCACCGTAACTAATAAAGACTCAAATTTCTGAGTTTTGTGAAGTACATGAAACCGATATTTTTGCAGCGCCCCACTTTGAACATATCAGTTTTGTTTCCAGATCGAATCCTACTGACGGTTACAGAGTTTTATCTCATAATTCCTATGCCCGGAAGCCACAGATATGGAGAAAAAAATTAACGACACATTATGAAATTTTCATGCAACGTGGATACAAAAATATATGTGGTCGAGTAATAATGATGAAAGAGACAACTGTCGCTTGTTTGGGCGAATATTGAGCGTAAAAACGAGAATAAAAAGCACATGACCGTTTCACTAACGGCTTTGTGCTTTACAAGAAATATTACTGCAATAAACAAGGACCATAAAACATTTATACTTTTTCTTAACGATTTTTATATAAAAATATATTGAGTGAATTCAACTGATTAACTAGAAATAAAGTTATTCGCGTAAGCGTTCATACATATAAAAGCAGAGAATATAACAAGCGGTAAAATAGATATATTTTTTTATATTTATTTGAATGTTGGGTTACCTGAGTTCTCATTGTGTGTATGCCATAAGTTGTAATTGGAAGTGTTTACTTTTACATACAACAAATATTTTCTCTTTGATTTGCACCTGATATAATATTTTTGACTATAATAATACTTTAATAACATTTCACGATATAATTATGTTTGTATGATAAAGATGTCCGATAAATGTCAATTTATAATGTCTTTTTAAAATAAAAAACTGCAGTGACATATATGTGTATATTGTCCAGCATGGAATGCTGGACAATATACACATATAATGACAGGTTGCTCGTATCCGACTATGCCTCTCTGCATAGGGCGGCTAGCCAATCTCTATTTCAGAGGCCTGCTCAGGCATATTTGTGTTTATTCAACACCCACAGAGCCCATCTGTGGTTTATACTGCATCGAAATGAACGGAAATTAGTTACAGTTTTTGGGAGAAAGCGCATTATCTGGCGTGATAAACAGTGTGAACAAAGCCAGTGCGCTTAAGTCCTTGGACACGATAACTTGTGAGTTCAGGCTAGAATAATCTTTGACGGTACCCAAATAGATCCTTCTATCCAATTTAACTCAAAACGCTTGGGTCAACACATGGTATGGTTTTCATGCACTTTACAAAGGTACGGCTCGATAGTATCGCCCCGACAGGCAGATTCGAACCCGTGCCCACAAAGGCCGTATACTAGGAGTAACATTGCGTAGCAGTTTAGTGCTTTTTTCATCTGTAATGAAATTTTCCAGTTTCTTAATAGTTTGTTTAGCATTTGAAAGGTATATTTCACTATTCCAATACAATTTCTGATTTTCATGACACATTTTCTGTCGTATGTTTAAACAATTCCCAGATATTTAAACTCCTGTATTTAATTGATAATGACATGTTTTGCTTATATATATATATATATATATATATATATATATATATATATATATATATATATATATATATATATATAAGGCTCAAGCACTAATATTCATGGTTATCATTTATTACATTAGAATCGTAATCACGATCCAACTCATCAGACCTGCAACTTAAATATATATATATATATATATATATATATATATATATATATATATATATATATATATTGTCATCCACAGACAGACTATTTCGTTTTTCACAGCTCATCAATGTGGCTAGACATCCGATTGCCTCAAACCAGGATAAAAAAACGACGGATTTGGTATCTGTCGGAGATTTTACCCCTAAGCCATTGGCGCATGGCTGGGAGGAAAGTGAATTTAGACGTATTTATGTTTAAACAAATACGCCAGTGACTGGAGAACTCGATTCGTCTTAACGAAGAGTCTTGCATCAACAGGAGTAATAGTACTGTTTACAAATTCACTTTTATCCCCGAAAAGCTTAACCGAAATATTTTTTTCAGGAGCATGCATATATATTGTCATCCACAGACGTATGTTTTAACCTTGGATACATGATAATTTCTACCGGTCGTTGTATAGAACCAACCTCAAAAGAGAAAAAATATCGAATGGTATGAGCATAACATTGGAACAGCTTTCAGAGGGTAATAAAAAAAAGACATCACAAGATAACAACAAAATACTGACTTGTGTAAAAATAAAATTGCCGAAATAAAATTGTGGACCAAGTCCTGTATGATAATCAAGAAAATTAGTTGAACCCACAAGAAAATATTTGAAGACACTGATGTTGCGAATCTAAACGTAAAGGAAAGATGCAGATCATTAAGAACAATGGCTAAGGAAATGAAAAGAATGAAACTACCACCTTTAATTAAACATCACAGAGTGACATATATAAATTGGCCAAAAAAGTACATGAAAATATGATTTATTCACGGTATTTTTAGTACTACTTATATGTTGTGGCCTTGTTAGGCCAAATAAAGACACAGGAGAGGAATTGAGTTAAATATATTAACAGAAACAATAATACAAACATACAAACGAGAATGTTGCAGCAAGAATGCTCGCGCCGTCTGTCAGAGCTGACTGCTGGAAACTTCCCTCTCTAAAAGGCAGTACCTGCTCCTATTTAAAGATGGGAGAGTTCATGCGTACCATAACAATATATATGACACGGACGTTATAGCTAAGCAAGACATCGGTTGCATCATGGAAATAGTCAATCATCAAGAAGAACGTGAAATCAGTTATCACCTCCCTAACGTAGTTTCCCTGTTCCTTTTCTATAAATACTTTGATGTTAATTATCCTGATGTACCTTCCCCTTTGTTAACTAGACATTATGAATTTAAGCACAGTATTAGATTCGCGACAATTAATGTATACATGGTTAGATATAACCGTAAGTTCCATGCTAACAGATTCTTCTATCGCACTTCTTGCTTGTAGAACTCTCTTCCGGCTTTTTGATTCCCTGTCAACTTTGATCTTCAAAAATTTAAGTGCAATGTCAATCGTTATCTTCTGTTTTCTTAATTCATGTTCTTTTATTATTTCCTCTCCTTAATAGTATATTTTTCTCATATTCTCTAGCACTAAGTAACCCCTTGGGTTTTAGTGGCTTTATTGCCTTGCATGACGTGAAATGGTTAAAAAATGGATTGTAGACATTAAATTATAGACATCACAAAGTTGTTGATGGTGAGAAATAAATGCAGATAATTACTGTGATTTTTCGAAAGGGATTTTTTTGTTACAGCTCCCAATCAATAAGGTATGATCTATTCAAAGAAGGCAATTTCCTTCGCATTCTACAATATTGACTATTCCCTCGCCCTTGCGAAAAAAGAGATCAAAGACACTACAATGTCTAAATATCAATCCCGTAAAAACGCTTGAAACAGTGGAAAATCTAATGAAATCATTTATTTGTTTTTTGCATGGAGTTTCACCTTGTACAAGGCCCAAGAGCCACTTGAGTTAGAGAGTAAGATGCATAGTTTATGCGGATATGTGGGAAGATAACGGTAAACTCTTGATTTGAACATGTTAAGATTGGCGGGAAACGGAAAACCCGCTCTAGATAGTCGGTTCAACAGAACAGCGGTTTACAGGAAGAAGCTGCTCACGTGAAAAGTACTTCACACCAATGGAATACGTAAAAAAAATAAGGGTTGTTCGCTACAATGTGCGTGGCATGGCGGGTCTTAGCCGTGAATGGTAGAAGTGGTGGAGATAAGAAATTTGGTTCGTTTGAGCACTTTTTCTATTCAAGTAGTGATACAGCAGTGAGAGGCTTGCGACGTTTTGTCTGTAAGATAGGGGGTGTAGGATAGAAAGATTTGTCACCCACAAGGACGCGGAGACGATTTAAACACTATATTAAAAGTGCGAATTGGACAGACCCTGCCCAAATATGGCGGCAATATTCCATTTTCAGCCTGATCTAGCTCTTGTAAAAGTCTAGGATAGCAGGAGTCAGGTATTTACTGAAGCTATACAGGAAACCGACATCGTTCCTGCATCTTTAGTGATGGATCGTATATACGAGCTCCACTTGAGACCTGGGTTATGTTTGAGGTCCAATAATCACTCATGGCACAGGGCTTCCCCGAGGGAATATCCCTTTAATATGACTGGTGATAGTTCAGTATCCTATCGTTTTTGGTTTGGTTTTTGTTTTTTTTTAGTGGGGGGTGGCACTGAATGTAACCAACCAGATTTCCTCCACTGACATGTTAGAGCTACATCAAAGGAGAGATCATCTAGAGTTTAGGAAGTGTACCATTATATCATCAGCATAGGTATTCACAAATGATCGGAGTTTACTCTTAATTAGATCATTTATGTAAAGTAAAAAGAATAGTAGGTCCGAATCGACCCTTTTGGGGACGCCTATATTGATTGCTAGGGCCCCAGAAGACATATCGTTAATAACTACATTCAGGTACCTACCAGTCAAGAAGAACTTTATTACTGAAAAGTCTCTTCCGGTGATTCCATAGCGAAAGAGCATACGCAGCATTCCTTTTTGTCACATTGGAAATATCTAATGCTATTACCCTTGAGATGTAATAGAAGTGGTACTCATTTTTTCTCAAGACCATCTAAGTATAGACTTCGTCTGCGAGAAGCACAGCCGGTGGTGGTATTTTGATTTCTATATGTTATCAGTGGTAATTCTGAGAGGCAAGCATATGTGAACAGCGGTGCACATGTTTTCACGAGAGAGAAGAACATTTAGACATATAGACAAACGTTCCGGAGATGAGTTGAGAAGTCTCCCATCAGATATTGTAGGACGAATATGTAAAGTCAACATATCAGACAACGGACTCGCTGGGTCATGCACAAACACACTGGCCGAGTGTAATTGACGAAGCATTGGAATGAATAAAACCCAATTTTAAATGATTCAAGTGTTATGTTATTCACTAATCAGGACTTGTGATCTTTCAACCGATACATCAATTTCATTGCTTCAGATCTAGTGCGTAATTTGTGAGTTGGTTATTGATCCATAACTAAATATATAGACAGACAGATAACAAATCAATTTCATTTATTTATCTATAAAACATTTCCAAGAAGAATATCGTAATACAGACACTAAATATTCTCCTGAGCGAGGTTCCACTGTCGATGTAGTATAAATACTACAACAGACATTGCACTTAAGTTCGCAAGACACTATAAAGGATGCTAGGTGCATGAGTGAGGCTTTCACCCGGCCGCCGAATGGAGAAGTATATCCCCTTACACCTGTATCCGATTTTTCAACTGCGGATAAGATTTGTAATGCACGCGGTTATAAAGGGTGTTTCATTAAGACGGATTATATATAACGGTGTTTCATTAAGACGGATCAAAGTCAGCAGTAAATACATCACTGTTATTGATGAAAATTTATTTATTTATGCATCGGACCATGTTATTTAAGTCGTGGCTATTATGTGTGAAAAATAATATCGACCAAATGTCCATCATATCTGAAAAAAAATGAAAAAAAATTAGTCGCTTAAACTTAATTCACATTTAAAATCGGTCCAAGTTATTGGAACACACTTTATAAACAAATGCTCCATAGAGGAATTAAGTAGTTTTACAGGAGAGATCGCTAAACAATAATATCAGATCAACGTATCGCAAAAGTGACTCCGTGGGCCGCGCACAATCACACTAATCGAGAGTAGCTGACGAAATATTGGATTGAAATAAAATGTTCAGGTAAACATGAAATTTTCATAATTCGTTATTTACTTGATCCGCAGATGTTATCATTAACTGGCACATCAAATTCTTTATACATGAAAAAGTGATTAATTTTACAGAATATCAAGGATTTCATATTAACATATAAAATAATTTTTTTCAGGTATATGACATATCGAACTAATCAAATATATTTTTCTATGGAATATTAATTTATTAATAATTAAAAAAAATGATTTATCACTATATGTTATGGTCCAAGGAAGAACAACACGAACACAAGGGTAGAAATAACGAAGGTATATTACACGAAATAATAATACAAGATGTGGAAAGTGTTAGTATGACTGTCTGACGTATGTTTTACGTAGGTTTCCCGAGCCCGTAGGCTCACCCAAAAAATGCCCGTAGAAATTGTAAAAACAGAATCGGGTTGGTCAACCTCCCCGAACGAGGCTCTGCCCTTCGGCGGATCCTCGTCCGGGTTCCTCTCCGCTCACAGGCAGAGAGTTCGAACGTCAAGCTGAGAAGCTTGGCTAGATTCGGTATCTAGCCACGCCCCACGAGGGTTGCATGTGGCACAAGGCCGAGTTTAAAGTGGGTTTCCCGAGCCCGTATGCTTGGCCAAAAAATGCCCGTAGAACCCGTATAAACGGGATCGGGTTGTTCAGCCTCCCCGAACGACACTCTGCCCTTCGGCGGAGCCTCGTCCGGGTTCCTCTCTGCTCAGAGGCAGAGAGTTCGACCGTCAAGTCGAGAATCTCGGCTCGATTCGACCCTCTCTCTTCAGAGGCGTAGTATACCTTGTGTTAGGAAGAGTTAATTCTGTAGTTATAGGTAAGGACCCATGACCCTATAAAAGTTATATTTCGTGAGTACACGTGTTTGAGTAGACATAACAGTTTATATTGTGAAATTAATGTCTACTATCTTAGAGTTAGAATGTCTTAATAAATAAATCGAAATTGCATTCCCTTTTTAATATGAGACAAAAGGGGTATTAATTCAAAGTAAGTTCATAGCAACAGGAAATGGTGTCAGATTAAAAAATCATTTAAAAATATTCAGATTAGTTATATTGCACAGAACTAGGAACCGCATTCTCTTCGTTTGCCTTTAATAAATATTCAGTTTAATTCAGACAACGTCTTGCCCAGAGCTGTTAATTTATAGAACAAACTCCCGAGAGGATGCTTCTCTGACAAATACAATCTTAGTCTCTTTAGGACAAGAATCAACGGATATCTACCCTAAATATAGATAATGTGAACTTCTGAATCTCTCCTCGCCACTATGAAAACAATCTTGCTCAGTAACATTTTACATTGAGTATTAAAGAAATCAATTTGTTTACTTTTCCGGCATCAAAATAAAATTTAGTAGATATAAACTACGAAAGGACGTAACGAGAGATATGTATGTTTAAACTGGGGAATTGAACCTTGTTTTGCTGTAATGACTTCTCATGTTTTAATGTTAAAGTAATTGGGCTTGAAAGTGGTTTACCAAATAAATAATGGTTTTAACTGTAAGGTTAACAATTTTCGTCCACTTAATAATTTCGAAAATATGTACAAGGGGTGATTCCATAGCTACAACCTCCGTGGTTATGTATTTGTTTTCAAGATTATAATAGAATGAACTTGTGTGCTAAATTTCGGTAGGAGGTTTTGTAGAGTGTTTGTTTTATTTTGTTTGTTTAACGGCTTATGGGTCATTTAATGCCAAAATTTAATTTTCTTGGGAGCATTAGTAATTACTATGAAAATGTATTGCTGGCAGATTCACAATAAAAATGTATTTATACACTTTCATAGTGTTTTGACCCTAGTTTCATCGTTAACTATTTGTCCATAGCTGGGACCCTAACAGGTGATACCAATATGGCTCTGGGAACAGCAGCATTTAAAAGATGCTTCCACACTCCTCAAAACCTCCGAATCAGAAATCTTGCTGCCAGATGTAGTTTATCGTCATATTTCGTGTCATAATTTCAATAACACGGATAGAAACATTGGTAAATACATTTTCAACTTCAAAGGAACATTTGTATAATATCCACACACAAACATATATATATATATATATTAAAGACATTTTTTTATGTTTAACGTTCTTTTTATAGATACAAGTATTTAAGTAAATGCTCTGTTTATAATAAACAGTATTAAATAACATTTACCGGCCTGAATGTCCGAGAAATTTTCATAGAAAATATTCGTCCTTTGACAGGATTCGAACCTGCATCCTATACGGAACCGCCATTTAGCCGGGCGTGCCTAAATGACGGTTCCTTCAAATAATCCCTCTAGAGCCCGTAGGCTCACCCAAAAAATGCCCGTAGAAATTGTAAAAACAGAATCGGGTTGGTCAACCTCCCCGAACGAGGCTCTGCCCTTCGGCGGATCCTCGTCCGGGTTCCTCTCCGCTCACAGGCAGAGAGTTCGAACGTCAAGCTGAGAAGCTTGGCTAGATTCGGTATCTAGCCACGCCCCACGAGGGTTGCATGTGGCACAAGGCCGAGTTTAAAGTGGGTTTCCCGAGCCCGTATGCTTGGCCAAAAAATGCCCGTAGAACCCGTATAAACGGGATCGGGTTGTTCAGCCTCCCCGAACGACACTCTGCCCTTCGGCGGAGCCTCGTCCGGGTTCCTCTCTGCTCAGAGGCAGAGAGTTCGACCGTCAAGTCGAGAATCTCGGCTCGATTCGACCCTCTCTCTTCAGAGGCGTAGTATACCTTGTGTTAGGAAGAGTTAATTCTGTAGTTATAGGTAAGGACCCATGACCCTATAAAAGTTATATTTCGTGAGTACACGTGTTTGAGTAGACATAACAGTTTATATTGTGAAATTAATGTCTACTATCTTAGAGTTAGAATGTCTTAATAAATAAATCGAAATTGCATTCCCTTTTTAATATGAGACAAAAGGGGTATTAATTCAAAGTAAGTTCATAGCAACAGGAAATGGTGTCAGATTAAAAAATCATTTAAAAATATTCAGATTAGTTATATTGCACAGAACTAGGAACCGCATTCTCTTCGTTTGCCTTTAATAAATATTCAGTTTAATTCAGACAACGTCTTGCCCAGAGCTGTTAATTTATAGAACAAACTCCCGAGAGGATGCTTCTCTGACAAATACAATCTTAGTCTCTTTAGGACAAGAATCAACGGATATCTACCCTAAATATAGATAATGTGAACTTCTGAATCTCTCCTCGCCACTATGAAAACAATCTTGCTCAGTAACATTTTACATTGAGTATTAAAGAAATCAATTTGTTTACTTTTCCGGCATCAAAATAAAATTTAGTAGATATAAACTACGAAAGGACGTAACGAGAGATATGTATGTTTAAACTGGGGAATTGAACCTTGTTTTGCTGTAATGACTTCTCATGTTTTAATGTTAAAGTAATTGGGCTTGAAAGTGGTTTACCAAATAAATAATGGTTTTAACTGTAAGGTTAACAATTTTCGTCCACTTAATAATTTCGAAAATATGTACAAGGGGTGATTCCATAGCTACAACCTCCGTGGTTATGTATTTGTTTTCAAGATTATAATAGAATGAACTTGTGTGCTAAATTTCGGTAGGAGGTTTTGTAGAGTGTTTGTTTTATTTTGTTTGTTTAACGGCTTATGGGTCATTTAATGCCAAAATTTAATTTTCTTGGGAGCATTAGTAATTACTATGAAAATGTATTGCTGGCAGATTCACAATAAAAATGTATTTATACACTTTCATAGTGTTTTGACCCTAGTTTCATCGTTAACTATTTGTCCATAGCTGGGACCCTAACAGGTGATACCAATATGGCTCTGGGAACAGCAGCATTTAAAAGATGCTTCCACACTCCTCAAAACCTCCGAATCAGAAATCTTGCTGCCAGATGTAGTTTATCGTCATATTTCGTGTCATAATTTCAATAACACGGATAGAAACATTGGTAAATACATTTTCAACTTCAAAGGAACATTTGTATAATATCCACACACAAACATATATATATATATATATTAAAGACATTTTTTTATGTTTAACGTTCTTTTTATAGATACAAGTATTTAAGTAAATGCTCTGTTTATAATAAACAGTATTAAATAACATTTACCGGCCTGAATGTCCGAGAAATTTTCATAGAAAATATTCGTCCTTTGACAGGATTCGAACCTGCATCCTATACGGAACCGCCATTTAGCCGGGCGTGCCTAAATGACGGTTCCTTCAAATAATCCCTCTAGAGTCTAATGATTTTTTCTATCCTTCTCTGTCATGTTTCTATGCATTGCTGGAAGAATTTTTCTTGGATGCCCTTCAGCTTCATTGTTACAGCCCTCTTGATGGCCTCAACTCTTTCAAAACGGGTCTCCTTCATGATTCCCTTGAGCTTGCAGAAAAATGTCATATGGAGCAAGATCAGGTGAATAGGGACGTTATTCTATTTCAGCGATGTTCTTCTCGGCCAGGTACTGCCGGGTGCTCAGGGCGTTCTGGGCAGGTGCATTGTCGTGGTAAAACAGCCACAATTACCCCTGTCCCAAAAGCATGTGAAAGAAATGCAATGAATGCAGAAAGGTAAGATTACCCTTATATACTCCCAAGTTATAATGTTAACCCTACTTCTTTTTGATAACACAATCCGTTTAAACCTCTTGATATAAAAAAAAATGATATTTTGTTTTACTATTTATTTGAATCTGATTTATTTAGTCAAGTATTTCTATTTTTCCCACTCCACTAACAGACCAATATGGTTCATGATTGTATTTGCATTTTAAAATTATCAAATTACATCTGCAAACGAGAAATCATTCCGTCTTCTCTTTTCATTATTGATCTTGCTAACGTTGCAATTTATTTTTCACCTTTTCGTTTTGCTTCCTTTTTAGATTTTTCTCTAGTCAAAAGTTTTATATGTGATTGCCAAACCATTTAATTGCTTTCAAGATCTTGGCGGGACGCATATACGGTGTTCGTCTATTACATTGAAAGAAAAGAAGGTTAGCAAGGGAGATAACTTGCGTTGTCATGTAGACATTGAAATGGTTACGAGAAACAGCTTTTGAATTGCATTGATCAAAGACACATGGCAAATATCTTATAAATGCTTGCTGTCTACTGCCCATGCGAAATGAAACACAAAATCTGAATCACTTAGCTAAGTATCGTTACATTCATTTAAAGCGCGTTTGCTCACATTTGTCATATATCGTAAATAATTTGAGAATTGAAATATTGTTTTTTCATCTGCTTTTGTTATCAGGAGTTGGGGTACGCACATATATATTACATGTAAAGGACAACCTTATAGATGGAGTAAAGATATTAGATCAAGTATTAGTTATAGAGAACAACATTTTGGTCTTTTCGCTGTAATGCTTATGTTGTTTAGTTTATAGGATAGTAACTAGCGTGGTTGTGTCACTAGACAGTTTAGAAATTTCAAGAAAGCGGTCAGCAGCAGTGAGAATTTCTTTTCTTTTCTTTTTTCTGCTATGTTTTTTTTTTTTTTTACAAATGCTCGTGTAAGAAAAATCGGTTTAGTCATGATCAAACAAGATAAACTGTCCTTCCTACACAGTATACACACATTAGCCATCTTTATCTCTTATCAATTGCAACCTGCAAGAGATTATAAAGTTTGGAGGGATGTAAAACATGATAAGCATTACTCTTCATATTTTCCCAAGGCCATATCGATACTGGCTTCAATATCCATTTCCACGCCCAACAGATAGTGATCTTTTCTTCTAAAGCTTCTATTTACATCTGTCCACGATATTCTTTTTGCTTCCTCTTGTTAACTACACATGATCCCATTCGTATATATTGCTGGCTAAAATCTTAAGTCTAATGAAAATAAAAAATAACTTTTGAGTTATTAAACTCAAATATTTATTGGAGTAGATCTCTAAAAAATGAAAATAAGAAAATTAAAAAGCTTTTTGGGCAATTAATAGGGAAATTTTAAATACTAGGAAATGAGATTAAATATGAACTGGTCAAAATTTTAAAACCATACATAAAATAAATTCTAAAAAAAAGTAAGAAAAATCCAGCAAGATCTCTCAGTTGTTGAAATGCACATCCATCATTGTAGATAACTTCAAAAACTCGCTTTGGACATGGTCAATAAAAGCGTCCGCAGAATGCTGGCTGCTATGTTATTCCAAGTAGTGAAGATGTCTTCTGAAAGGCCATGCAGTTTGAAATTAATGTTCCTGTCTACAGACTTCTCTTTCCATGCAACCACGAATTCGGGCGAATACGTTAGATGTTCCCAAAGCATCACGTTATTTGCCAAGAAAATGTCCTTTGCACTGCCGGCATTATGGTTTACAGTATTATCCTGCAGTATTATACACTGATTCCCACACAAGCGAGGGCCTTCAATCAATAAGGATGCGCTCACCAACATGCCATTATAACAAGCTGCGGTTGAACACTCGTGTATAACCTAAAGGTTTATTGTTCCTTGGAAGGAGATAGCACCACAGATCATGATGGAACTTCCTCTACTGTTTCGTGTAGAAAATGTCTTCGGTGGGATATTTTCGTTATGCCATCCGAACCATCCAGGTTAAGTTTTTCTCATCAGAGAACAAAAATTTCTTCCACTTGTCTATGGGTTAAGTTTGGCGCTCCGCAGCAAATCTTAAATAAATTGTGGCAGGAGGTGTAGACTTTGAAGACTTTTACGATTTTTAAAGCCTTTCTCGTCAAGATGTCGACTTATACTTCTTGAGTAGCATTCTGGGCCTCAATCAGGTTCGATGATTGAATGGTGTTTTGCCGGACAACCTGTGAAATACTCCAGTTCAGAGCCAACAAAAACTCCCTGTAACATCAAAGATTAACTGAAGGCAAAGATTATGGCAACATTCACCAACTTCAACATGGAGACCGTTCAAAAAAATTGCAGGAGATTACGAAGTCATCTGGAGGCCGTGGTTGAAGCCAAAAGCGATTTTATTGAATAAATTGACTCTTTGGTATTTCAAGATATTTTTGTGTAATTTTGGTAAATATATCCGTTAAAATGAAACGTCAGTGTTATATATATATACATACATATATTTATAAACACGCACACACACACACACACACATATATATATATATATATATATATATATATATATATATATATATATATATATACTATTATATATATATATATTGTTAAATATAACGGGCAATGAATGTTTATAATTTTTGATCTTGAGCCGTTCTAAACTTCGTATTGTTGCTTTAAATTCGGCTGAAAATAAAATTGTCGAACATTTGGATACTTTTTATTATGCTGTTCCTTGATCTAAGCTTTCCGCTCACATGAGTCATCTTCAATGTGGTTAGACGGGCATTTAATCAAAGATGATATTCTGTTATGTTGACATATAAGATAGCTATGCGACGATAACGGTTGCGGAATAGCAGACGCAGGTTGTAAATTCATGATGCAGTTCTATGACGTCATACCACGTGATAGAATGAAATATTAACAACAGAACTCTATGTCTAGATGCAAGGTAATGTGTTGTGACTAGTTTGAAATGTAATTTTGTTGAGTGTGGGTCGCTTTGTTTTAATGTAGATGGCCTCCAATATCTGAAGGTTCTTTTTACTGTGTGTATGTGTGAGTATTGTTGTATTATCAACTAATATCTGTCTAATATTATGTACATGGCTATGTTTTTCTAAGAAATTTTGTTTAATAGAACTAAGATCAGAAAGGTGACAAGTAAATCTACGAGAGAGTGTGTTTTTAGTAAAACCTATATATGTAGTGGGTTTATTATTAGTATTACAAATACAATTTTTAAACGGGCATGTAAATTGATATAATACATTGGTTTTTTGTAAAGGATTTGGTTATGTGGTTGTAGGTTTATTAGAGACTATGAGGTCAATTGTTTTAAAGTTTTTTTTTATAATATATGATGAGCTTAATGTATACATTGATGTATATTGTGACAGAAACCTTTTTTCTTTTTTTTATGTGTTTCACCCCAAGCAAGGCGAGAAGCCACTAGGACACAAGGGGTTACAGAAAATTTGGAGCAAGATCAGATAGGAGTGATAGGGAAAAGGATGAGGAGAAGGATAGTGGATAAATCAAGGCAACTGGAGATGTCGATTGACATTACATTTGAATAGCTGGAGATTATAGCTCTCAGGGAAACTGGAATAGGGAAGGGAGTTTCACAGGCGAGAGGTGCGAGACATGAATCTATTGGAGTAGAAAAGACGGCTACATTTAGGAATTTCGACAGTGAAAGGGTGAGAGCGGGATGCCAGCCTCGTAGGGCGCTTGAACTCATGAAGTCTGAGAACCAGCGAATGCAGCTCCTCGGAGTAATTGCCATGAAAGTATTTGTAAAAAAAAGTCAGAGAGAGGCGACGGCGCGTCTGTGAGAGAGTGACTGTAGACGAGATGCCAGAGCACGGCTAATTATATTGCATATCCGCCTCTGGAGCCTATCAAGAACGCCGAGGCAAACAGAAGGGGCTCCAGACCATATAGCATCCTATATATATATATATATATACATATACAGACACATAAACATTACATAAAAACTGTTACATCGGAACATGCAAGTTACCAAAACAAAAATTGCAACAGTTTATAATAAATATTTATTGTTCTACATTTGTATTGAGCCTTTTCTTAAATTAATGTTACGATCATTTGACTTTATATACTTTTCCTTCATTTACACTTGTATGTATATATATATATATATATATATATATATATATATATATATATATATATATATATATATATATCACACATACGCAGACACACACACAGACACATACACACACATATATATATATATGTGTGTGTGTGTGTGTCTGTGCGCATGTGTGTGATTATATATATATATATATATATAATCACATATATATGTGTGTGTGTGCGTATGTGTGTGATTATATATATATATATATATATATATATATATTTATATAATCACACAACCAGTCAAATCTTAATATCAATAAAGCAGTTTGAAAAAGAAATATATATATATGTGTGTGTGTGTGTGCGCCCGTATGTGTGTGATTATATATATATATATATAATCACACACATACGCACGTGTGTGTGTATGTATGTGTGTGATTATATATATATATATATATATATATATATTCACACACACACACACACACACACACACACACACACATATATATATATATATATATATATATATATATATATATATATATCAAACTTCTTTATTGATATCAAGATTTGACTGGGTAACCCCATGAGTTAATCCCGCATCTTCATTCATCAACTTGATCTCTATAGAAGCGTTCACCTGGCTGATAGCCGTTCGGATTTCCTAACGAGTATTTATCAATATCATTTAGGATGTTGTCATGTCGTGAGAATTCAGTGAACCGGAAGTAAATCGATACAAAAGATAATCTTTGATCAGTGATAGACTGATTGAATCATTCAAGACTTGGGACTTGATCCAATAATCGAACAAGAACGTTGAGCTATGATTTTATATTATAAAACGTACTTGTTTTCTTTAGTTTTCATATTAAGAATTTTCATTATTCCGTAATACACTTGTCTGAAACTTTATCTTTAAGAAAGCCCTTGAACCATAACATTTCTTGATTTTGTAGTTAAGCAAAGCGAGAACAAAAGGACAAACCATTGACTTGAAAAGAGACAGAATATATAACAACAACAACAACAATCAGGGCCAAGAGGGTCAGCGGAATCTTTTAATTAAAAAAAAAAAAAAAACAATAATCTCGATTTATTTTTTTCAGAACGAACAGGTCAAGGGAACTAATTTACTGTCACTTTGCACCTAAAATTAAAATCACTGTTAATATTAAATATCATTTTTCCAAAACAGTTAGAATTTACTGCAAGCGATACACTTTAAAATTTGTCTTCGACTTCTAGTATATTTCAAAGGGTAATATTTCTATACAATATAATACCTCTTAAAACTCTATTTTATAAACACCCTGACAACCCGCACAAATTCCTTGAGTTTAACCAGTACTGAGGACAAACCTGATAGAAATTGTCTTTTTATGTAGAAAATAAGAATTAATCCGACTGAAAAACAGTCTAATTTATTAATGGCCCCCATTTTTGAAAAGGTTGAGACTTACAGATGATAATAATGGATTTTTAAAAGATAAAACGATTAAATTGCTATAAATCTTTTAATCGATATTGAAATCTTTACAGTTTCAAAGATTCCATTTAATCGATTAACTTATTTTGTTGTTTCTATCTCAATATGTTGGCTTCTGTTTTCTTGGTTGTTAAGAAATAAATGTATTTTACTGAAAAAGTGTCCACTTAATAGATCAAGAAGGGAATAAGTTGATAAACATGCTTGTAAGGATTAATAGCTGTTACCTGAACGTCAAGATAATGATTTTGATTTCGGGAAAAATAGGCGTTTGAAGTGATACAAAAGAAGAAGAAATCTAGCGAATGAAAATAAAAGAAAAACAAAGAAGGAAAAGACGGAAAAAGTGAAATAAAATACAACAGCAATAAAAACCAGGACGAGTATCGAATAATAAAAAAACAGAGATTGGTAAAAAGGAGAGTAACAAAGAGTAAATGAAAAGGAGAGAGGACAATACAGAGAGAGAAGCTGATATGAAGAGAGATAACATAATGAAAACGAAAGTAACAAAATGAAGAGCAAGGATAACAAAAGTAAAAATGAAAGAAAAGGAGATAAAAATGATTAGAGAATGGGGAAATCGTACTAAGAGATGAAATAAAAATTAATAGGAAAAACGAATTTATATTATTTACATTATTCGGACTGTTGTCCCCATCTTTATTGCCATATTCACGGTCTTTCAGCCGTTGTACGCTTCGGCCTTCTTCACGTGATTGGAATTTCGAATCGAACCATTTTTTTTCATCCACGATTGTTTTAGTTCCACGTGCCGTGTCTCTTCCGGATGTCTCAGTTATCTCCCTTTAGCTTAACTTTCCAAGTTTTGTTCAACACTGCAATAGCCAGGTACTGAACTCGCAACTCTTTCTGTTTTATACACTGGGCCATGTGTCTTCAAAGACACATACCCATTGAATAATGAGACATGGCACGTGGAACTAGAACAATCTACCTCGGTGGACGAAATAAAGGGTTCAGTTTGAAATTCTAATCACCTGAAGAAGATCGGAGCGTGCAGCGGTCGAAACGTCGTGAATATGGCAATACAGATGAGGAAAACAGTCCGAAAAATGTAAATAATTACAATACCTCATCTCGAAAATACAGACAGAAGAAAAAAGAAAGGGCATAGTTGGATAAAAGAATCTAAAGAGACGGGTAATAAAAACGAAGAGGAAAAAGAAAATGAATAAAAATGAAAGCAGAAAAGAGAAATAGAATAAGAGAAAGAGACGAATAGATATAAAAAGGAAGGGAAGGGAAGAAGAAGAAGAAGAAGAAGAAGAAGAAGAAGAAGAAGCAGAAGAAGAAGAAGAAGAAGACGGACATAAATGGAAAATGGCGGGAATAATCCTTCTTCTTTTGCGTGCCGTATCCCTTCAGGACGTAGACGACCATGGTCCTTCACGTCTTCCTGTCCCTTGTAGCTCTTAATAAGTTTTGTCTTAATCATTACAGGAAGAAAAATAAAGCGTATCGAAGAATAAGTGGACGGCAAAGAGGAATGAGACAAAGAAAATAAAGGAGGAGGAAGAGGAAAATGAAAGAGAACACAAACTAAATAAACGAACAACGTTGTTTATTACTATATACTCTCGTCGGATGTTGCATTAATGAGGCTGACTTGGCCGTCAGCGCGGTCCACAATCTGACCGGGCTGGATGTTTAATGACAGAGCGCACTCGTGCACAGGCTTTAAACATCGGTGAACGTAGGTGAGTGGGAAACATTGAGCGCGTAACAAGGGATCGCATAAAAGAAAGAGCGAATGTGGAAGAGAAATTGATTATATGCAAGCTGATCATCGCGCAACAACAACGCCACTAGCAACAACGGTATCAGCCGGAGACTCGACGTCGATATTTGAACTTAGCAAATCAGAAATACTACAGGAGATCCTTAAACGCGCACTTTTGCCTTTTTTTACCCGTTAGCGCATCTTGGCTTGCATCATATCGTCTTCAGTAGTAGTGATGTCTTCGTATCTACAAACTAACTGACGATTGGTGGGGTGGGTGGCACTTCTCATATGACCGGGATTTGATTTTATAGAAAGGAATATTGAAGACAGAAGGTAAATATATTTCTAAGCAAAAATGTTGCAAAAAAACGAAACTGGAGGAAAATTTAATACTTTTTTGTTTTAATTCTTAAGTTTTCATTGTTTTCTAATCTCTTACAAAATATCGTTTTTGTTAAATATTTAAATTTTAACTATTAAAATTCTTTCCCGGATAAATTAAGACTGCGAGATTACCAAAGCTTGTCTACCAGGAGACTTCTTTTAACGTCTGCTAGGTGGCGTTGTATAAAAGAAAATGGCACAACTCTATAACTTGTCAGACAACAGAATGTCGTAGTGAAAATGGTACTCGTTTGTCAACTTGTGGGTACTTCCTAGTCTCCGCTAGAAGCGCATGTTTTATCGCATACAGCACAATACTCTCACTGCAATATATCGTGTTCCGAATCACATTCGATGACATTATTATCTCCACTGCAAAATACCACATAAATATATATCTCACTGCAACACGAGGAAAAATATCGCAGTTCAAAGAACGAGTGAAAGCAGCTATTGATGACTACCGTAAAATAAATTGGTTACCTAAGGACATTACATTTTTTTCAAAGAAACATATTGTCAGTCATTTTCTTACTCAATAGACGGTTAGTTTGATTAAGAATGGATTTTCTCTTTTTTTCTGAAGGATGGAGATTTCATTTCTCTTCTTTTCTGAAGAATGAGGTTGTCTTTTCTTTTTTAAAGAACGGCGTTTGCTCACCTGTTTTGGAAAATGGAGTATGCTCTCCTTTTCTAGCGAATGAAGATTGCTCTTCTGTTCTGAAGAATGGAGTTTGCTCTCCTTTTCTGGAAAATAGAGTTTTCTCTTCTTTTCTGGAGAATGGAGTTTTCACTTCTTTTCTGGAGAATGAAGTTTGCTATCCTTTTCTAGAGAATGACGTTTGCTCTCCTGTTCTGGAGAATGGAGTTTTCTCTCCTTTTCTAGCGAATGAAGATTGCTCTCCTCTTCTGGAGAATGGAGTTTGCTCTCCTTTTCTAGCGAATGAAGATTTTTCTCCTGTTCTGGTGTATGGGATTTGATTTCCTTTTCTGAAAAATAAATTTTTCTCCTGTTTTTTTTTTGTTTGTTTGTTTGTTTTTTTGGTTCGGTCTGTATATAAATATTTATAAAATCCATGTAAATGGTTGAATTCATTCAATGTCGTTATATGAAGGAAAATATAATAAAAGTTAGTGGGAAAAAACGAATAAGAAGGGTAAGAAAAAGGACAAGATTAAAATTAACCATGGTTTAAATAATAATATAGAGTAAAAAATAACCGTGCTTGAAAATAAAAGGGAGATTATAAAAGACAAAATAATGAAAAAACAAGAAGAAGAAGTTGAGTATGATGGGGAAGAATGTGTAGGATGAAAAAGCGAAAATGTAAGAAGAGTGAGAATAAAATGAAGTGTAAGAAGAAGAGGAACAAAAAGTGCAGTAGGAAGAAGTGTTGGGTGACGATAACGAAATAGAACAAGAAAAATAACAAAATATGTTTCTTTATTTATGTAAATAGTTAAGAAAACATGGGGGAACTTTTTTTTCAAATTTTGATGTTTATTTTATTTATTTTTTTTTTTTACGAAATATCCGGTTAAATTAATACTCACGATTTAGACATATTATAAAATAGCTTACATTCACTGATTATGAGTAAGGAATATTAACTTCTACTAGTAATAGACAAAAATTTTACCTTTTCTTTATCTCGAATTCAACGAGTTGTATTCAGGTAATTAAAGAAGTTTACGTAAAATAAAGGGAAAAACAATTTCCTGGTTAATTCAGGAAAGTGAAAAATGTTTTAAAAAACAACTGATAGAATCTTTTCGACTTTTCCGACGGCAGCATTACTTGACAGCAGCGAGAATACGGAAAGATTTACTGGAATTTGAAGAACCATTGTCACAAGATTTAAAATGAAATCCATCACTTTGTGTTAGGATAAAATCTCACTTAATTAGGGCGTGTCGTCGCAAATGAAGATTTTGCAAGGGAATTTCACTACTGTTTGCTGGTAATGTTCAGAGAGAAGAATCAAGTACTTGTTTGGTTGCTGCAAGAAATCTGTCAACCAAAGCACGCCCGGATTTGTGGCGTCACCTATTGCCTCTCTTTTGGAGACGTGGAATTCATCAGCCTTTAAGTGAACCAACGCGTTATTTGCATGCGCCAACACATGTAATACGAGAAGTAGTCACTAAATTCAATCATTAAATCTAAGTTTCTTCCTAGTGATCTGGAAAGTGAGAGTCAAAAGTCTGCCACCCAATGAACGTGAACCGATAATAATGCTTGGAGGTCAAGTTTATATACTCTGTTCCTGAACTTTCTGAAAGCCCTCAAGTCTTTTGCTATGTAGCTATTGTCCAAGCGCAGCTTAGATGTGGCACAAGGCCGAAAGTATGAGGCACCGAGTGAGGATCGAACTAACTACTCAGTCGTAATTGTTCTAGCTAGACAAGTTTTCTAACCATTACGCCAACTCTAGGTGTCCAACGTCTTTTGCTATGTAAGCTTGAATTTTTAACTTAGTATAAATCGTTTCATTCTACTTGGTTTCAACTCAAACTGCTTAATTGTTAGCACATTAGGGTCACAGCAATTTATTCAAAGATTTCTCACTTTTTTTTTTTTTTTTTAGCCGACTAAAACAAAGGGAAATTGCTTTCCTTTTTGTTCTTTTACATCTGTGCGGCTGCCATCGGTCGCGTTCCGATCTAATCTTATCGGGGAGGTCGGCTAAGCTGTGGTAGTTAAACGAGAGATTTGCGGGAATCGACACTCACCTTCTTTACCACCAGTGGCCTCTATCTCTTCTGCAGCTGGTGCGCTTTCCCATCGGGTCTTTTTCCGTGACCGGTGCCGTCGATTATCGCAACTTCTGTCGTAAACACTTGACTTCAGACTCAGGATGTCGTACGCAGACTGCGATCTATTGAGAGTGAGACCTCTATTTACGCGAAACGGGCTCGAAAAATACAAAACCTACCTTGTAGCTGTTATGTATTTGAGGGGTTTTTTTCTTCCTGTACGCATAAATGTTGTTAGGTCGTATGATTGACTTGCGCGGCGGTAGGTTAGGCTGGGAGAAAACAAAGTGAATCCAACGCAGCATGGTTGTGTGTTCTGAATGGGCCACGTCAAGATAAACGTCTGTCTTTGCGTGATAAAATACAACTCAAAAAATTCACTTTCTAAAATTATATTTTATAATTATAATTTAGATCTATTACAAACTGGTCTCAATCTAAACTGACGCCATGGTGAAATGAATAAAAAAAAATGAAAAAGTGTAATTCAGATTTACAAAGTTTTACCAAAATCCAGATTTATTGCGATGAGCAAATATTTGGATATCTGAAGAGCTAATATCTATACATATAAAGTTGTAGCCTCTATCTGTTTGTTATAGAACTCCTCCTAGGGCTTTGGAGATAAACCCCCATAGGTATATATATATATATATATATATATATATATATATATATATATATATAATTATTTATTTAAGAATATGATTCCAACTCGCTACATAAGAGGTCTCATGTTTCAAAACAAGAGCCGAAAACTTCAAAATAATATTTGAATTAACTTGAGTTAAAGTAGGCTCTGTTCCATCTTCTTTCGTATCGAGCACTATTTTTTAAAAATAATTACAAAAATACTAAGGAACTTTGGATTATTTACCAAACAGTTTCTTTTCTATTTTCTACAATATTTTCACATATATATATATAGATAGATAGATAGATAGATAGATAGATAGATAGATAGATAGATAGATAGATAGATAGATTATGAAAGTACATTATCCAGGGTGTTTGTATAATTATATTATTATGCACCCATCAACACCACTGAATTTTTCCCCTTATTATTTAAATTAAATTTAAATTTGAACAGAGGAATAACTTCTATCCAAAATATAGAAGGAGAAATCCAGAAGATGGGGATCACATCGGCAAAATCATTTTGATCAAAGGGGATTCTCAGTGGGGGATATAAACCCCCTATTGAATTTTTTCCCTTTGTTTTAAATTAAGTTTAAACTTGTACAAGGGAATGACTCATAGAGTACTTGAATAAGTATATTTTATTTTGATTACAGGGGAGCCCGGAGAGCACAAACACCCCCAACTGAATTTTTTCCCTTTGATTTAAATTAAATTTAAATTTGAACAAGGGAAGGATTTCTATCCAAAATACAGAAGGAGAAATCCAGAAGATGGAGGTCACCTTAACAAGATCATTGAGTAATAGAGAAATGCTTCATTTTTATCTCCAAATTATAACAGTGATTTAAATTCAATCATTTTCTTAAAAAACAAATGTTTGACACGCTGCAAGGCGAGGGTAATTCGGCTAATTGATGCATAGAATCTGGAACGAATCATGAAGGAAGGAAGGCTTGGATAATTTGACACTCACGGGGCCTATTAAATGCAAGGGGAGCAAAAGGAAACAGCAAATAACCTGGGTAGTGTTATAACAGAAAATAGAAAATGTGACGCGGTGATAAAAATGGTGCCCTTCATAAAATAAACTTTTCTTCTTCTTTATGCGTCATGTCCCTCTCAAAACGTAGGTGGTCATGTCTCTCCACAACTTCCTGTCATTTGTAGTGCTTAATAAACTTTGTCTTATTGTTATTTATCCTAAACTGTGTTATGCAATGTTTTCCCGTCTCTCTTGCTTTTAATCTGTCCTGTGAGTAACAGGTTTACCATGCTCTCTTTCCTCATTAAGCTTCCTAGAAATTTCGACTGTCTTTTCTTGATGTTAAGTATAAGTTTCCTTTTTGTTTCCCTTTTCTCTAAAACATCGCCGTTGCTCAGAAAATCGACCTATGGAATCCTCGGCATCCTTCAGTTAAATCACACTAATGTTGCTTCAAGTTTCACTGGCATATAGCAGGTCTGATATTACAGTTTGGCAGTCATCTTTAGTGATTTATTGGTTATTATGTGAGTATCAAATTTTCCAAGCCCTCTTTCCTTATCATGTATCGTAGAAATTTCATCTGTCTCTTGCTGATGTTAAGTATGAGTGGCATTTTTGTTTCTACTGTCTCTAGAATATTTCATATTAATTAATACTTATCAGTCATAGTCACCTAATTTCCTGACCTTTGTACCTCTTAATTAATCTTGTCCTTTCACCATCTCTCCTAATCCCCGTTCTGCCAAATATTTACACAAGCTGGTTAGGTATAATATGTGCTGTTTACCTCTGCACTTCAGCATGTTCCGTGAGTGTTATATTTCCAAGCTTTCTTTCCTCATTATTTGCCTGAAAAAATTCAACTCTCCTTCTGATGTTAAGTATCAGTGTCCTTTTTGTTTCTATTTTCTCTAAAAGTTCATCGTTGCTCACAATTCCACAGCATTCGTCTTTAAATTTCTGCTTGCTTAAGCCTCTTCTTCATCTGTGAGGTGATTGTCTTGCACACGCCGACGAGGTTTTAGAGAAAATGGAAAAAAAAGAGACAGTTGAAATTTTCGGGGACACAAAATGAGGAGGAAGGGCTTGGGAAATCTGTTACTCACAAGACAGGTTAAAGACAAGAGGGACAGAGGAAAACAACAATTAACATACTTGACAAGCTTGAAAAAATGAATGATGGAACCGTGTTTAGAAATAAAGAGTATACAGAATTTATTTAGAGCTTCAATGGAGTGGAAAATGTGGAAAGCCATGATCCCCTACGTGCTAAGGGGACACAGAAAGTAAAGAAGAAGAATACCGAAAGAGATACTGTAGAATTAACAAAGCACAGAACATATAGAAACCAATAATAGGCATAGGAGATGTCAGTTTATTCCCGAGAAGCCTTCTTACAAAAAGTTTTTCCTAGTGGGTCCTTTAGCGCTTACAATCAAGCGAGCTTGTCTCGATACCTGGACCTCTACTTAGACATAATGTTTACGGCCCAAGAAGAAGTTCTTCCGCTTTGATTGTTTGGCAATCACTCCAGTTAGAGCGTTACTGGATTGGTTTTCAATAACCCTGTACCTTGTGTGGCGCATAAGCCTTGTATTGTATGAACGCTAATTAAGAAAAAGAGGCAGAGGAAACAGGAAATAAGCTACCTAATTGGTATGTAGACGAATAAGAAGAACGTAAACTTAGTGGTTAAATCTAATTTATTAATGGCCCTCATTTTAGAAAAGGTGGAGATTTACAGATGATAACGGAATTTTAAAAGATAAAACTATTAAATTGCTATAAATCTTTTAATCGATATTGGAATCTTTACTGTTTCAAAGATTCCATTTGATCGATGAACTTATTTTGTTGTTTCTATCTAAAGATGCTGGTTTCTGTTTCCTTAAGAAATAAATGTATTTTACTGAAAAAGTGCACACTTAATAGATCAAGTGGGAAATAAGCGGGGGGTTGTTTAGCGCTACAAAGGCGGTCTTCAGTGGACACGGCACACGAAGAAGGAATTTGAAATGAAATTTAACTGAGATCCATGTAAGAAAACTAAACTAGATTTAAACGTCGTCGTATATTTTCTAAGCTTAGTCAGATTAAACTGACTTTTCTCCATATATTGACCATTTTAGAGATCCTATCGAGATTCATTATTTGCGATCTTGCCAATATAAGATACGTAAATGACAGTACTGATATCAGACACGGAAAAGAAAATACAAAATCTGCTACAGAACCTGGCAAGGGAGAGTAAGAAGAAGGGACTAACCATAAACTACAAGAAGACAGGATGAGTCCAAAATGCGATTTGCAAGTCGGGGACACTAAAATCAAGCATGTGCAGAAGTTTAAATATCTAGGAAGTGTTTCGACGGAGGACGGTAGGTGCGACGCTGACACCCGAAGACGGATTGGGATGGCCAAAGATGCATTCCAAAAGCTGGGTAGAGTACGAATGTTGGACAGTTTCCTCGAAAATGAAGACGAGATTCGAGGCAGCGGAGATGTGGGACTACAGAAGGATGCTAAGGATATCATGGAGCGAGTGTGTGAGCAACGATGAGGTCTTAGAGGCGATGCAAACAACGAGGAATCATATACTTAACATAAGGAAGAGGCAGTTGAAATTTCTGGGACACGTAATGAGAAAACATGGCCAGGAGAATCTGTTACTCACAGGTCGAATAGAGGGAAAAAGTGACAAGGGACAGCAATACATGACATACCTGGCGGGATTAAGCAAGTGGGTGACAGAACGTGGTCTGAGGAAGGTGGCAGAAGGACAAAACTTATTGAAATTAATAATAGCTAATTGCATCTAAAAATCACTCCTTCTGCTTACAGAGAGATGGCTGGTAGTACTCACAACTTTGAATATTATTTCTCAGTAGCGAGAAAATGTTTTGTTTAAAAGATTGGTCAACATCGATAAGTGTTTATTAAATGGTCAGTTGTTGCAAATTTTGTTACTCCCTTCTTTGTTATTTCTTCTTCTTGTTTCAACATGTCCATTTTTTTGTTTGTTGTTGTTTTTGTTTTGTTTTGTTTTGTTTTTTGGGGCGGGGGGTTTCTCGCAACATCTGTTCAGGAGTTTAAGCGGTAATGATTCTCTATAGATCCACTTTCTTTATTATATGAGAATTGTAATAATTCCTTCGAAAGAATTGTCTTCTTTATGATTTTCCATTCAGAGTTGCCTAAATTTTAGACAGTCTAACCTGTAATTTAACTCATAGCTGGATGGAGAAAAGATAGTATCCTCGTTTTCATTCTGAAAATAAACGCAAACGACTAATGCGGAATTTAAACTCGGATCGCAAATTCCACATTCCGCAGTGAAAACCCTTACGAGTGATCCATGAAAACGACTACTGTATCTATAATAAATAGAACGATGGCTTTAGAAGTTTCTTTTTCTATGTCCCATATACCATCAGGATGTTGGCTATCACGGCTCAACATAATTTCCTGTCCGTAGTAACTCTTAATTCATTTTTTTTCTTTTGTTATCTCTCCTAAAGCCTGTTCTATCAAACATTTGCACAATCTCCTTAGGTGTGTTGTTCGATGCTTTCCTCTGTCACTCTTGCCTCCAATCTAATCTGTGAGTATCAAATTTTCCAACCCTTCTTTTCTCATTATGTGTCCTAGAAATTTCAACTTTCTCTTTCTGGTGTTAGGTATAAATGTTCATTTTGTTTCCATTTTCTCTCACACTTCGTCGTGGCTTACATGTTCACTACATGGTATTCACAACATCTTTCTGCAGAATCTTATTTCTGTTGCTTCAAATATCTGCGAGGAGATTGTCCATCATTCACTTCCATATATGCAAACTGATTTGTTTTTTCTTTGTTTCTAAGAAAAAAAATTCGTTCTTAATACTTTGCTTAAATTTTGGAAGGCACTTTCGTTATTCGAATGCACCTTAGGAATTCGCTGTTGCATTTTCTGGTTTCATGCTTTGTTAGATAAGTTGTATGCTGCCACCACCACCACCACCACCACCAACAACAACAACAACAACAACAACAACAGCAACAACAACAACAACAAAATAATAATAATAATAATAATAATAATAATAATAATAATAATAATAATAAAGAAAGAAAGAAATAATAAAGAAAATGGTATGAACACCACCCAGACCCGGTTACGGAGATAGGACCTGTTACAATTCTATGGGACTACACAATAGACACTGACAAAGCAATCAAAGCCAACCGTCCAGACATTTTTATTAAAGACCACGAACAAAAACGGTGCCTCCTTATTGATATGGCAGTCCCTGCTGACTGCAATGTATCTTTGAAGATATTCAAAAAGCTGTCAAAATACAAGGACCTTGAAATAGAGGTCTCGAAAATTTGGCACATGGGAACATCAACTATCCCTGTTGTAGTTGAAGCCCTGGGAATGGTTGCAAAAGATACCAGTAGACTAATCGAAGGGATTCCTGGAAGTCCATGCCTCAAAGAGATACAAAAAATTGTTCTGACAAGTACAGCCCACACTTTACGAAGGGCTTTATTTATGTGTTTTTTTTTTTGTTTTTTTTTTTGTCAGTGGAAAGTGTCATGATGCCATTTCTAAACTTAGGTCCCTGGGCGGGACCCGGAAAGAAATGTGTGAACGCCAGAAATCAAAGATAATAATAATAATAATAATAATAATAATAATAATAATAATAATAAAGCAACACCAACAGGTATGACTTACATGGTTTCTGATTTAATTAATTCGAAGTCTTACCAATTTTTTTTTTTTTTTTGTCCTGGCGATAGTAAAATTCCAGTTCACAGATGTGTTTCTCATTAATCTGACCACAACCAGTTGGGCATGTCACCGAACGACCGATGCACTATGCATATCTGTTCCTGAACAGAAGTACTTAGGGATCATCATCTCACAGTGTCGAAAGGATCTTTTTGTGTTTAGCTTGAAAGATACAGCAACCAAAGCAATTTGGGTGTCACATTTAGCTACTTGGGAACAACCTCAATGGAAAACCGTCTGAGTCGACTAGAGTAACCTAACTGAAGGTATTTCTAACAGGGGCCTCATCTGTACGTTTATACACTGTTTTTATCAAAACCTGTTACCATATTGCACACATTTGTCTGTGAGGCATGAGACTTGTATACGCTTATTAGATTGGCTATATTGTTCTTCATATATTTCTATCCCTGTATCCATTTGTTGATATGGCTCTCTCTCAAATAATAGTGGTAATAATATTAGAAATAGTTTTAGTTATAAAATATAGAAATTATAACAGTTGTTATTTAAATCTGGTAACGGTGTATTCTAACTTAAACTTTAAAACTTAAAATTTCTAAGTTGTGTATCAAAACTTCATTTGGCATTTAGAACAAAAGAAACAGAAAAATTGGCAGCTCTGCCTGTAGCGAACGCAGCACTGAGAACAGAATTCTCACGAAAGATTCATATAAATAGAAGCCTTAAGAAAAGTCGATTAATTATTCCGTAACACCTTTCTCTGAAATCGGAAAACGTTAGAATCTTCCTTGTTGAAACACAATAAATCAGCAAAAATGATCAAGGACAAATCGACTAAACAAAGATCGTGTTATTAACAGAACGAGACTCAACACCAGTGGAAAGCCTAATTGAAAACGTTACCATAAAAAGACTAGGCTATAATTACAAAAAATAAATGAATAATAGATACGATATCTGATTTTCTTTATGTCGGAGATCATGGCTCTCCACAATTTCCTATTTTTTTCTAATTCTAAGGAATATTAATCTCCTTACGTTCCCTGCTCGTCCCCGTTCTGCAATCTATTTACACCAGCTAATTAGGTAGACTACTCACAGTTTCCTTCCTCTCCCTGTTGCCTTTAATAGGTCCTGTGAGTGTCAAATTCTCTAAGTATTTTTCCGTATTATGTGTCTCAAATATTACACCTACCTATTTCTAATTCTTTCTGCAAGATTTTGCGTTATACTTTTTCTTAAATCTTTCTCGTTTTTCCATGTTCTATCCGTGGTATTCTTCAGCATAAAACAACAATATATATGTTTCAAGTGTCCTCTTTATCAGTAAGTGTTGTGGATTCCGGAATGAAATCCGGTATCAATAAATAACAAACCCCAAGAAGGAATATAGGAAAAAATGTATTAATGTAATAATACAAACTGGTAATGCAGGTTAGTAGTTCCAGGAATGCTGGTTAGTAGCAAAATATATATATACAGTCTTTGGTATCGACGTATCCCTGCATGACTTCTTACTGAGTCTAGGTGCTTGCTTACTGTGACTCTTGCTCGTTACGTTCGTTCTGGTTCGTTCTCGTTCGTCGCTCTTTCTCGTTCTCCTCCCGGGTATTCACTAGCAGTAGTATATGTATACCCTGGGTGAGTCCATTTGTGTAAAAAGGGGAGAACCCCCTAACAGTAAGGAATCACATAGCTAGTTTAAAAGAAGAGAATTACATAGACCAGCACTCTTTGTTTCTCAATAAATTTCTTGTTTCTTAATACTTTGCTTAGCTTTTAGAAGACATCTTTCGCTATTCCAATGCAACTTTGGATTTCGGGGTCACATTTTCTGCCATAACACTTCCCAGATCGTCAACTTTCTGTACTTGCTTCATTTTAACAATTTTAATTCATCCCTTGCATTTTAGGCTGTTCCTCTTGCTAGCAACGATATACTCTGTCTTCATACAATTTATAGTTAGTCCTTTATTGACGCTTTCCTTAAGTACCTTCTCTCGGTGTTCCCGTTGTTTTGTTTCTATGGCTGCTATCAATGCAGTGTCATGAGCAGAGATTGTCCCCTGATATTAAATCCTGGAAGGACTTCTCGACTCGCAGTAAAGATTACATAGATACGGTGAGAAGATGTATCCTTGTCTTATGACCCCTTTGGATTTTTGCGTGCTTGTTCAATTCATTTTTCGGTGTACAGTTTGTTACTATCAAATGTCCCGGTTTATTCTAATAACTTTCCAAAATAAATCAAACCTTTTTTTCTGGGTTATCAAGTTCTTTTTTATATTAAACACGGTTGAAAAATGAAAAAAAAAACATTTGAACAAGTTCAAAGAAACATGGGTGAGTAAAATGTAAGAAAATAATTTCGTCTTCTTTCTTTCTTTTTATGTGCCATGTCACGCGCTGTTTCCCTTGTCTCTCTTTCCCTCTATTCGACCCGTGAGTATCAGATTCTCCAGGCCCTCCTTCCTCATTATTTGTCCAAGAAACTTCAGCTGCTTCTTCCTGATTTTAAGTATGGGCCTCCTCCTTGTTTGCAACCTCTCTAAGACCTCATCGTTGCTCACACGCTCGGTCCATGATGTCCTTAACATCCTTCTGTAGAACCACATCTCCTTCGCCTCGAGTCTCTCCTTCATCTTTGAGGAAATCGTCCAACCTTCGCTGCCGTAAAGAAGGACAGATGTCACGTAACAGCTCAGTATTCTTTTCTTTGTTACCAAAGAAATCCCCCTGTCTCGCAATACTCTGCCCAGCTTTTGAAATCTGTCCAGGGCCATCCGAATACGTCTACGGATCACAGTGTCGTACTTACCGTCCTCTGTCAAGACGCTTCCCAGATATTTAAACTTCCGCGTCTGCTTTGTTTCTAGTGTTCCCGACCTGCAAATTGCATTGCGGGCTCTTCCCCTTACTGATGACCATGTCATTTTGTAGTTTATGGTAAATTCTTTCTTCTCACTCGCCGTCGCTATCTTCTGTAGGATATTTTGTAATTTCTTTTCCGTGTCTGCTATCAGTCGTGTGTCATCTGCGTAACTTATGCTGTTAAGATTGTGGCCTCCAATGCTAAATCCCGGTAGGGCTTCCAATTCTCTCAGAATTGCCTCGCTGTATAGGCTGAACAAGTCGGGTGAGAAGACGCATCCTTGCCTTACGACCCTTTCTATTTTTTTTTTATTTTCACCAGTGAGATTATAAATATTGTTTATTCCTCTCAAACCTAGATGAAAAATTCAACACATAACAATTATATATGCAATACAAAGTATATTCTTACTTAAAAAAAGAAAGATCATATAAATGCCTACCGAAATGTGTAATATGAAATATCAGGAAAATTCAACAAGTGCATGAATCAATAAATATGGCTTTAATATTAGTCCTCCTATATGGCAGCGAACGCTGGACAATGTCCTCACAGATGAAGAAAAGGCTTGAAGCCACAGAAGTGTGGTTCTAATGAATGATGCTGCGAATACCATAGACCGTATATGTGAGCAACAATGAAATCTTACAGAAAATTGAAACAAAAAGGACTCTTAACATCAGAAGGAGAGATAACTTGGAAAATTTGACACTCACAGGGCATGCTTAAGGTAAGCCGGTCAGAAAAAAAAAGCAGCGAACATGCTTGTGTAAATGGTTGGCAGAAGAGGCATTAGGAGAGATGGTGATTTTTTTTTCCCAAGATATGCGCAATTTGGCTCGAAAACTCTCAAGGAAAGACCAGAAAGGATTCTGATTTTTGGTCAAATTTTTTTTTTTTTTTTTTTTTTGGAAGTAGTTTTGGAAAGCAGCATTTGAGAAAGTGAAGATTCAACATAGAATTGGAAAAAAAGATATCAAATGGTATGTGAAAGAGAAAATGTAATGAAAACATAGGCCGAAGAAACTATGAGAGAAAAGGAAGTCAATGAAAAACATTGAAGTGAAGGAAAGGAAGAAAGAAATAAACAGATTGTAGAGATTGGAGAAATATATGAAAAAAGAAAAAAAAGAAAGAAAGAGACAAACAA
>OZ010581.1:78235640-78470640 GCA_963932145.1 Acanthosepion lycidas | reverse complement strand
GACTTTATTATAGTTCTATATATAAATAAACTATAAAAAATTAAAAAATGTATTTCATTACGAATGAAGAGAGAAACAAATATTGGCGACATATCAAATGCCTTTTTGTCAACAATTGTTATCAATACCTGCCTATTTTGTGTTTAATTATCTTTTGTGCCAACTGAGTGTATATGCAATCTTACTGTTTAAAATAAGATGCTTTTTAAAGCTGAGTAAAAGTTTATGAGAAAGTATACTCGTGTATAATACGACCCACCCCACTTTTTTGATTTAAATATTCGTTGAAAATTTTTCGAATTATACACAAGAATATAAGGTATGCTGAACGCGTGGGATTCAAAAAGTGGGTAATACCCTACTCTTGAGAGTAGTAGGAAGATTCCCAATTCGGTACGGAAACAGGAGTCGGTCAGGGTGATCCGAAAAACGTATGCTAGTCGGCGGCAAAGGGACATTTTTAACAAATAGCATTTTTTTAAATCTTCTTTTATGTGCCGTGTTAAATGATTAATATCTAAAAAAAAACGCTTAACTGAGTTCCTTTTTTCCAGGCTTTCAAGTAAGGATTTTAGCCATCTTGACACCATTTGTCGTAAGAATCACTGAAAAACCCTTTGAGTTATTTAGCTAAAAAGAGAGCAGCTTAAAATTGTTTTGTGTCAGATGTACTGTCTTCCTAACTGAAAATGAAAAAGATCATTCAGGCCTTCAGTAATGATACCAACATTTATACTCTGGCTTCCATCTTCAGATAACCAACAGAAATTGAAACTCGCCGCTCCTATTAACAATTCCTAGCCGTTATCCATTACACCACCCGCACACCCACAGCACCTGGTATTCCCAAAGGGTCACTCATTTATTAGGTTGGTGCAAAAATAATGACGTAATAATGTCGTTTTTTGACGTTAAAAAATACGTCAAAAAACAACATTATTACGTCATTATTTTTCCACCAACCTAATACATACTGAACACGCTCGACGTGTGCTTAATTTCAGTGACTGTTAGGGAATCAGTATTTCAATATGATGTGACCGTAATTCGGCGATCAAATATAAATCAAATATGGGTGAAAATCAGAAATAAAGAGGGGATAAAAAACAAATCTAAAACGTTTATAAATTTAACATGTTTAGCTTTTCCTAAAATGGTCCAGTGGATAAAAGTGTCGATTGGATCCAGTGACCTGTGAGGTCAATACCTAGGTTCAGCAGGGGTGAACAAAAACTTGGCGAGGTGAGTTAAAGAGAGATAACTGAGACATCCGGAAGAGGCATAGCAAGTGGAAGTAGAACAATCTACCCAGTGGACGAAATAAAGGATTCAGTTTGAAATTCTGCTCATCTGAAGAAGGTCAGACCGTACAACGACCGAAACGTCGTGAATATGCCAATAGTGATGACGACAACAGTCCGAACAATGTAAATAATTAATGGCTGTTTTCTTTTCATTTTGTCATTCGATTAACTAGTATATATATATATATATATATATATATATATATATATATATATATATATATATATATATATATATATATACATTGAATATTATAAAATGGAATTTTCAGATCAAAATTCTCTTAATAATTGTGTCAGACTACAGATTTATTGATCCAGTCAAGTATATAACTAAGCATAAGAAAGAAAGAATATAAATGTGAAGAAGAGAAAATAAATGAAAGAAAAATGATAATGCCAAGAAAACTGGAGCCATTATTAAAAAATGGGAATTGTGATTATCTATTGAATTAAAGAAAAGGTCTTTCTTTGAGGTAACCCTAAAAGCAGAAACAGATCCCAAAGTTCATGGTCGAACCAAAAGAGGAAAACAAATGAAAAGGTAGAACGCGTCGACACCTTTTCATACAACACTCAATGCCAACCCCTGATGACAAAATCTCCAACATAGAAGAACTAAAAAAAAAATACAAGGTTTTTCATTGTGATTACCTCGAATCACATTTAGCTGCTTGTAATTCTTCTCTTAGCTGCTTTGGCCTAATTCCTTTCTGCTTGTCAACATCTCGAAATTGCATTGAATATAACAAAAGAAAAGGGAAAAAGAAAAAAAAACAGGCGAAGAACAGTATCAGCGTGGATGCTGTCTTTATAAAATGGCGTCAGTAGCGATAGTCTTTGAGCCTTGATATTAACGATTGATGAAGGTTTCGCGCTGGGTCACGGGAAGTCACCCTGGATTCGTGTCGGAAGTTAATAAATGGCGTAGACAGACAAAAGTGGGATAATCCTTAGTAGGTAAGGATAAAAGCAAAAAGGGAAAAGATACTGAGAACAATGATATTGCATGGAGCTAAGTAAGATCTCTTGTTACGATAGTGACATTGAATATCCTGGTGGTAACAATAGCTGTGATGGAGGTGATATTTGGGAAGAAACCAATGATAATGTTTACCACCTACAAAGCGATTCTTTTTTGTTTTGTTTTGTTTTGTTTTTTAAATATTTTATTTCAAATAAATACATATTTAAGAAGCAACAATATTAACGATAAGAACATATAGTAACATTTCAAATTTAGAAATTTACAGAAAAAATCTTAATAATAAATACAGTTAGGCATCTCATCAATGCTTAATGTTCTGCCTACCTAACTGGGTAGATAAGAGATGTGTTCATGCCTTTCTCAAGAGTATTTTTGCGAAAATAAATTCAGCAGACTATCCTGAAATTTGACCATGGCTTGTTTATTTACACAGAAGTATAAATGTTTATGCTTCTTACTATGTAAAATGCAACACCTACAGGAAGACAGAATGCATGGTCATCAGCAAGAAAATGAGACCAAAATGTGATTTGCAGGTCGGGAACACTAGAATCGAGGAGACGCTGATGTTTTAATATCTAGGAAACGTCTTGACAGAGGATAGTAAGTGAGACACTGAGATCCGTAGATGGCCAAGGACGCATTCCAAAAACTGGGCAGAGTATTGCGATACAGGAGGATTTCTTTGGTAACAAAGAAAAGAATACTCAACTGTTAAATGACATCTGTCCTTCTTTACGGCAGCAAATGTTGGACGATTTCCTCAAAGATGAAGAAGAGACTCGAGGCGAAGGAGATGTGGTTCTACAGAAAGATGCTCAATATATCATGGACCGAGTGTGTGAGTAACGATGAGGTCTTAGAGAGGATGAAAACAAGGAGGTTTATACTTAACATCAGGAAGCGGTAAATGAAGTTTCTGGGAAACATAATGAAAAGGAAGGCCTGGAGAATCTGATACTCACGGGTCGAATAGAGGGAAAGAGAGTAAAAAGAAAACAACGTATGACATACCTACCGGACTTAAGCAAGTGGTTGACGGAACGTGGTCTGGGGCAGGTAGAAGAGGGAAGGAGCTTGCTGAGAGCTGCAAGAGATAAAGGTAGGTGGAGAGCCATGAAAGGACATGGCACATAAAAAGAAAAAGATACCGTGATTGTATTCAGGAACGGATTCTCTGTTCTTCTAATGAAGAACGGGTTTTCCGTTACATTTTTACATCCATGAACATTTTTTGATGAATATAAATTCTGAGGAAATTTAAGAATCGATTCTTTGAACATATACAATTTCAGTAAACGGTTCGCGAGAACCGCTGCAAGCCTTCCAAAACTAAACTGCTATCTATTAATCATCTGACAGAACCCTGTCTGCCTGAAGCTAACCTCCAGAAGAGTGACTCGTTGCTCCTTCTCGGGATCACATTCTCAGCTGATATGAAGTGGAAAGACTATATTGAATCGATTGCAGGATCTGCTGCTAAGAAGGTTGGTTCATTGTGTATGCAAGTCAGTTTTTCTCCATAATCTATCATGAATATTTATAAATCTAACAGTCGGCCATGCATAGAATATTGTCGCCACATATATTCTGGTGCTCCTGCTATATATTTAGACATTCTTGAGTAAATCCAAAGAAGAATCAGCAATATTATTGGTCTTTACCTGGCGTCTCGGCTTCATTCACTTTCCCACCGCCATAATGTTGATTCCCAGTGTCTTTTCTACAAATAATTTGAAGGCAATTTTTTCGGATGAGCTCTTCACTATGGTACCTAAACTATATGAATTTAAGCACAGTACTAGATTGGCAGCAATTTAGAGTGGAACAGACTAAATGAATGGGACGCCCAATAAGAATCAAAGCTCCATGAAAGCCATATAATTGCTTCCTCATTTGCGAACAACCCATTCTAATAGGTTGGTGCAAAAATAATGACGTAATAATGTCGTTTTTTGACGTATTTTTAACGTCAAAAACCGACATTATTACGTCATTATTTTTGCACCAACCTAATAATTAAACACTTTTTGCATCATGAATTGATATTTCATTGGAGATCAGCGGATGACATCAAGTGATTTAAAGCTTTTCCAACGATACAAACATCATTCACTTATTCATAATTCAAGTCTAAATGTCTAACTGTTCTAGGATTCATGAGGTTATGCCAATTCCTGGAGTATTTGCTTGCAAATAAAACTTAAAGAACAAATCCAAAGACAGTGTTATGTTTACGTGTAAATTGATCGAAGTGAAAAGTGGCGAAAACAGGGACAATTTGGCGCGAAGAATACACAACTCAACTTTGAACAGAATCCTTCATTAAGTATCATACGGTTAAAAATATGACATTTAGGAGACTTGTTTTATTGCCATTTTTATTTCATTTCTAAAACGTTAAAAAAAATAAATGATGTTTTTTAAATATTTTTTATAGAATTAAAATGAAAATAAGCATAAAACTAACCTAAAATATAATTTTCTCATTTTCTATCTTTTTGTCTTGTTCCTTTGTGAAACCATTTCCCACCTTTTAAGTGTTAATAAAGTACCAACTGAAATAATGAACATTAAATTCATCTTTTTATCAAGTACTGTGTAGGGCCACAACGCACTGTGATTTCTTCTTTTTCTTTCTTTTTTCTTCTTCTTCAGGGCGCAGGTGCTCATTGCTATGCAAAACATTCTAACCTTCATAGCTCGAAGTAATGATTCTCTTCTTACTATCAATTCCAGTCACTGTTTTGTCATTCATTTACATGAGTTCTTTGGGTAGGTTATTTTCTGTTATCCTACTGCTATCTTGTATTGTCATGTGACAAATACTCCAAGTCATCTTTTCTCATTAGATGTCCCATAAACTTCAGCTATCTTTTACTGATTCAAACATAAGTATCCTTTTTATTCCCATTTCCCCGAAAATGTTCTCGTTTCTCCCATATTCTTCCAATGCTATTCTTGGAATCCTCTATAAAACCTCATATCTGATGCCTTGAGTTACTCCTTCATCTTTTCAGCATCCAGTGCCATATGCGATTATCGAGCTTCTCTAGCGTTTCATCACTCGTCTCTTTGTTTCAAAAGAAACTTTTCAGTTTCTTAATACTTTGTTTAGCTTTTGAAAGGCATTTTGCCATGACATTGCACCTTCGCATTTATGTAGCACATTTTCCGCCGTTTTTTATAGCATTTCTAAAATAGTTAAATCTCTGCACTTGCTTTATACTGTCCTCTTCAATACGTATCTTGCATCCGGTACTGTCCTTCTGAATAAATATATTCTGTCTCCTTATAGTTGAAGGTTAGTCTTTTCTTCACCCTTTCCTTTATTAGCCTGTTTAAGCGTTCCTGTGATTTTCTTTCTGTATCTGCTAACAAAAGACTATCGCCTTATGTATTAAGATTGTGTCCATCAATAATAAATGCTGATAAGACTTCTATTTCTCATAAGAATGCCTACTTGTATAGGTTGAATGCTGAATATATCCAGTTAGAACGCGCATCTTTGCCTTACGATTTTTTTGTGTGCCTGTTCAATTTATATTATATCCGTGGATAGGCAGTTTACTCCCAGTATATATTCTAGATTATGCATTTTTTTTTACTAATTTTTCACCCAATACAAGCCTTAGAGCCACTTAGAGGGTTACGGAATGACGTTGTATGAATCTAAGAAGAGGTAAGAAGTACAGTGTATGAGGAAAAGTAGAAAAGATACTGATTAGTCCAAGATATGAAGAGGTTAAGATTGATGTTGTTGAGAGTTCTCCCCTTTTTACACAAATGAACTCACCCAGTATAAACATATACTACTGCTAAGTGAAGACCCGAGAGACGAGAACAACCTAGAACCCGGACGAGGCTTTGCCGAAGGGCAAGGTTTCGTCCGGGGAGGTTGACAAGGCCTGAACCCGTCTAGGCGGGTTCAGAAAAGCCATATTTTTGGCCGAGCCTACGGGCTCGGAGATACCCACTTTAAACCGGCCTTGTGCCACATTCTATCCTCGTGGGTGGATGGATAAATACCGACGAGAACAACCTAGGGTGAAGTAACAGACAGACAGACAGACAGACAAACAGACAGAACGAACGTAGCGAGTAAGAGTCACAATGAGCGAACACGTAGACCCAGTAAGAAGCCATACAGCGATACTTCAATACCAAAGACTGTATAGGTATTTTGCTACTAACCCGTATTCCTGGAACTACTAACCTGCATTACCAGTTTGTATTATTACGTTAGTACATTTATTTTCCTATATTCATTCTTGGCGTTTGTTATTTATTCGTACCGGATTTCAACCCGGAATCCACAACAGATTTGTTAAGGGAAGGGACGTCACGGATGTTCCAAAAATTAGGGGTTTAGGGAAAAAGCACAGGGGATGGAGATGATCTGCCGCAGTGTACGTGACCATTGCGGGTCTTAGCTGATGACACCAGAAATAGTGGAACGAAGGAATGTATCTCGTCAGAACATTTGCTATGGAAATGGGGATAGAATGGCAAGAGACTTGCGACGTTACTTCTGTGGGAAATGGTTGTATGGTGTAAATTTATAGTAATTGGCTATGGTTAAATATTAGGTTGGTGCAAAAATAATTTCGTTTTCTCACATAGTAACATATGTTAGAAAACGAAATTATTTTTGCACCAACCTAATATAATTTGCAGAAATGCCAAACAAACACAACTGACAAAGTTCCTAACATGGGATAACAAAAGAGCATGGCAAAAATAATACTAAACAAACAATAGATGCGATACAACGATGGGCAAAGCAACAGTAACGAGGTAAAAAAAACTAAGAATGGTATTAACACAGAAAAGAGATACAGACAAGTGATCGCGGCGTTCTTGACTTCAAGACAAGAAAGGATGTGACAAATTACACCAAAAAGTAGGCTTAATGGCTTGGAAGAAAATCGAAGCATGCATCTGTATGATTTAACTATGAATTTTGTGAGCGGTAAGTTTTTGCAGCCATTCCTATATAGATAGGAAGCAATAGGAAAATATTAAATCACTCTTAAGGTCGCGTAGATACTTTTGAACCTGGAAAATGAGGACAGCGTAGCTCTAGTCTCTATATGACAGAAATACTTCATTTTTAACTGAACTCGCTCTGGTAAATATAGAGCATAGAAGCAGGAGTTAGACACTTTCTGTAGGGAGGTACAAGGAAGCAAACATTTTTTACAGTATCTTTGGCGACGGATCGTAATTATAAGTTTACCTGAGGACTCGGAGGAACTTGAGTTTCAACAGGCATTCAAAGCGAAAAATTTTTCTACTGTTTTAACTACAATACTGTAACTAGCATTTTGAACCTACGATGTTGAAACGTTTTTGTGAATTGAATTATAATTAAAAGAAAATAAAGAGAAAAATGACTTCTGCTCAGTTGCTAATAGTGTTTTAAAACAAAATTAATATAATTAATTAATATTAATTACATATGGGGATCGCGATTTACGAGTTAAATTAACACAAAAATATTACTAAGACTTCTGTGTAGATTTGTATGAATTGGGGTTCTTGAGAGTGATATGACTTGATGCTTTGATTTACAACAACCGTGACAACCCCACTGAATGATAATACGTTAACTGGACCAAATATAATATTAGAAATAAATCATCGTCGTAGATTTTAGACTGCATGATTGTCAGCATCATATATATGTTACTTCTCTGTTTTCTCTATTAAACCAAAATACTTATGTACTATTTAAACTACAAATTGAACCCACATCTTCCCGGGAGGTTATCTTTCATAGGAGATCATCTATTTTAGATCCTTAAACCTAAGGACTTTTCTTTTCTAATTAGAAGTTCACATATGGTGAACTCGATATAGCGTTGCTGGCTAAATAGGCGTACTAATCGGGTCTTCTGGGCGCAATATATGAGCCACTTTGTATTCTTTTTGTTGTCTATTGTTTTAACTTTGCTCCAGAAGGAATGGCTTAAGATTTCAAATCATACAGCTAATTACAATATCTGATATCTTGAGGTCTTGAAGGACGCCACACGGTAGAAAAATACCCGGATATGAATAATATAATCTCTACAGGAAACAAGAAGTCTCTTTCAAAATTAGTTGAAAGACATCGGATGCGAAAGAAGCTTAAGGAAAACTTTGAAGTGCAATGTTAAGATGTAAAAGAAGAAGATGGATACACAATTGCGAATGAATAATTGTCTAAGCATCTAGAATAAATTTATGGAAATTAATGATTTGATGAAAATATATAACCATGCTCTGTTAGAAATCGTATACGTGTGACAATCGTGTATATATATATTAGGTTGGTGCAAAAATAATGACGTAATAATGTCGTTTTTTGACGTTAAAAAATACGTCAAAAAACGACATTATTACGTCATTATTTTGCACCAACCTAATATATATATATATATATATATATATATATATATAGTTTATGCAAACCTAGGTAATCCGCATGGGTAGACCCAAGGAGGATGATATCCAGAGAGCTCAATGTAAAATTCAGAGCAGATATGTTTGAATAAAAACAGACCACTTTAAGGTTCCATGTAATAAGTTATTTCACCACAACCCCTTTAACAGGGCTCTGGATCATCAGACTTTACTTCCAAAGGTTGAAATGAAAAATGAAAAGAAATTAACACGTTTTTGATGGACCTCATCAAGCATATGTAAAATTAACGAAGTGAGGAAGTAAGGTGCGAGAGAAGATAAGATATGAGTGGGTTAGGTGTACCATTTCAATTCCTTATTCTTAACCCCACTGTCTGTCGGCTAGACGTTGCTTAAGCCTAACGCGTCTTGTCTCTAGATATAGATGGGTAAGGGGTGAAAACCGACATTAAAGGAAGAAGCTACAGTAACCCTAATAAATTACATTCCACGAGGACAGGTTCATTCAAATTCTTAGACGCTGTTAATTCGCGTTACTTTAAAGGGCATATTTGGGAGGTTAAGGTTTGATGTAAATCTAAATGTCTAAACAATCTACGAAAAATTTAATTTGAAGTTCGTTGAAGTTTTGGGTATTTTCTATGAAACAGTCGATTGGAAAACTCATAGACAGTACATTGAATGAGTAATCCATTTTGTATTTAGTAATCTTTTTTTTCTAAAATTTTGTCTTATTGATTGTTAAGTTGACATCTATTCGTTTAATTTTTGTTCATTAAATAAAATAGTGGTTGTTTTTAGGTACCCAATTATCAACGGTTATTCCAATTTAAATAATTTTATCATCAATAATGGGGTAGTATATTTCAATTTGAATTAAATTACCAATTTAAACTTTACCTCCGTGCTATTTAAAACTCACTTCCATTTGGAGAATATTAGAGGAGAGTTGGATAAAATGTCACTAGGAGAAAATTAGGTCCTTCTTTTACAATCTTTTATATATCCATACTCATATACACTTCTACACATGTCCTAAACCCCTATCTATATCTACATACCTATGTCTCACTATATACCTATGAGTTCTTATATACACACACATCCACACCAAAAACTATATGTATATTCCCATATTTACACATATACACCTGCAGAGGAAAACCATACCCACATATGTACATACATATCTCCACATGCACTTACGTATATACATATATACACATAAAATCACCTGCTTGTCCATATACATCCATGTACATACGCACATATACATTTACACACATATATGTATACACATATACACATACACACACACACATATCTATGCATACACACGTACATGTCTCTATCCTCATGTCCACCCATACACCCACTTATGCCTGCATTCTAAGACTATATCAGTGTTTAATTACATTATGGATACCCAAATTGTATAATTATCCATATCTTTACACATATATTACCCTCTCTCTCATATCTATGGCAAAACATATAGGTACCCATCTAATTGTACACCTCCACACTCACATAAAAAAGTTTAAAAAAAAAACCCTGGTATGCCTCTTTTTCCATATAAAAATATATATATGTACATATCAACAGGTGCATCAGTGTTCAAGTACATTACCATAGTTGTATACATATAGTCATGTGTTGGCGCTTATGCGTGCATAGTAATCTTTCTAAAAACAAAGGGAACAAAAATTATTCAATATTGTTCTTCCTATATAATTATTTCTCAAAGTATTTGCTTAGGTTTAAGTTGTTTTTGTGCCGGCATTTAAAAACTAGTTCATTGTGTCTATTTAGTAATATGTCTGGATCTTTATGTTTGATTATGAAGATTTTCTCCTTTATGCATAAGTTGCATCTGTCTCTGAAGTTTTTTGGAGTTCTGGCTCTTGATATTATTTTCCACTTTATTTGTAGGGTTAGGCCACTCTCCAACAAATCCCAATAATGTTTTGATAGTGCTGTTTGGTTCTTTTTACACTTATTTTTGAAGGACTGGCGATGGTTGTATAGTCGGTGCTTCCAATTTCCCGCCGATATTCCTAAGTATATCTTTTTATCCTCAACCTTTTCTTTGGGGAAAATTGTTGCTTCATATATTGTGTTCTCTGCCATGCATATTCCTTCAACTGGGCACTCTGATCCTGTCCTGCAGTTGCATGTTGATTTTTTCCATTCGGATTGTATCCTGATTTTGTCTTAGATTATCATGAAGGTCTCTCAAGATTTTACTATTGTGTGAGCTAATAATTCTTTCCATATTATCCATGCAAGAATAGCTAATCTTTAGATTCATCTTGTTGAATATCTTTTTTAGAGATGCATTTTTGCTAAAGTGTTTTTCTATCAGTTTCATGAAGTATTTACCTATATTAATATTGCAGAGGTTACAAAAAGGTGGGTTGAACCATATAATTTTCCTTTCCCTATTTTTGGGTTCAGTGGGTTTTTTTTTATTTCCTGACTTATCTATGTAATTTAGTGTCTGTTTAAAGTTACTTTTTAATAGGGTTTTATTGTATTCCGATTTATTCTGGTTAAAAATGGTTTTACTGGAGGAGAGTTTATTTATTCTTGCATTTACTGTATTTGGAATTTGTTTAATTATTGATTTCGGGTGATTGGAGTGGATACTTATATATATGGGTGATTGGTTTTCCTTTTGGAAGGGTTTATGAGTGTTATTGTTCAGATTGAATGTAACGTCTAGGAAGTTTACTATTTTTAAGTTGGAAGAAATCTCGATTTTAAACCCTAGAAATTTGAAGGCCCTAATTATTTTCTTTTGTAGTTTGGGATGTTAACGGACCATTGATATCAGGTACAGCAACTAACCCGTCATCTCTGTATAGTCCTATATTTTGAGGGTCAAGGAATCTACTTAGGATATCTAAAATGTATATACCTATTAGGTCAGCTATTTGAGCTGAATCAAATGATCCCATTGGGACATCGAAGTTGTCTCTGTCTTTTTTAATCCAAGTAGTGTTGTTAAGTTTTAGTATGGACTGTCTAGAGTCCATTATGATTTTTATTTCTTCGTCGGTAATGTCAGTGTGGATTTTGGCAAAAATTAAACTATTTTATAATAATTCTTTAGAGATTGAAGGGTTGAAATCGATAATATCAAGTTGTATGAAAGTAGTTTTATTTTTATGCTTTATTTTTTGGAACCAGTTAATTGTGTCCGATGAATCTTTCCAAAGGTTTAACGGGTATTTTGTTAATATAGATGCGTTTACTCTTTTTAGGATGTTGTTAGAAATTATTCCTAACTCTGATTTGGAGGGATTTATTAGTCTGGACTGTAGATTATTCTGAAAGTTAGGTTTATGGTCTTTAAAAAGTAGGTAGGCGTCTTTTAGATGAGTTGTACCCATTCTATCAGCAATATTATATTTAAATGCTAATTTCGCAGTTTCTTTGTGTATGGAGGATAAGTGTTTAGAATTGTTGACTTTCTTATAAGAAGCAGAAACTTTATTCTGAATTCTGGTTATATTCTGAGGGATTCATTTTGTAGATATTTTTAGATTTGTCAGCTCTGATCCATAGTTTGTTTGAATTTTTGATATAGTGAGACATAGGTATGTAGATATAGATAGGGGTTTAGAACATGTGTAGAAGTGTATATGAGTATGGATATATAAAAGATTGTAAGAGAAGGACCTAATTTTCTCCTAGTGACATTTTATCCAACTCTCCTCTAATATTCTCCAATTGGAAGTGAGTTTTAAATAGCACGGAGGTAAAGTTTAAATTGGTAATTTAATTCAAATTGAAATATACTACCCCATTATTGATGATAACATTATTTAAATTGGAATAACCGTTGATAGTTGGGTACCTAAAAACAACCACGATTTTATTTAATGAACAAAAATTAAACGAATAGATGTCTACTTAACAATCAATAAGACAAAATTTTAGAAAAAAAAGATTACTAAATATAAAATGGATTACTCTTTCAATGTACTGTCTATGAGTTTTTCCAATCGACTGTTTCATAGAAAATACCCAAAACGTCAACGAACTTCAAATTAAATTCTTCGTAGATTGTTTAGACATTTAGATTTACATCAAACCTTAACCTCCCGAATATGCCCTTTAAAGTAACTCTAATTAACAGCGTCTAAGAATTTGAATGAACCTGTCCTCGTGGAATGTAATTTATTAGGGTTGCTGTAGCTTCTTCCTTTAATGTCGGTTTTCACCCCTTACCCATCTATATCTAGACAAGACGCGTTAGACTTAAGCAACGTCTAGCCGACAGATAGTGGGGTTAAGAATAAGGAATTGAAATGGTACACCTAACCCACTCATATCTTATCTTCTCTCGCACCTTACTTCCTCACTTCGTTAATTTTACATATGCTTGATGAGGTCCATCAAAAACGTGTGGATTTCTTTTCATTTTTCATTTCAACCTTTGGAAGTAAAGTCTGATGATCCAGAGCCCTGTTAAAGGGGTTGTGGTGAAATAACTTATTACATGGTACCTTGAAGTGGCCTATTTTTATTCAAACAAATATATATATATATATATATATATATATATATATATATATATATATATATATATATATATATATATCTTCCAACAATAATCTTTAAATAGATTTTTGAACTGTCATGTCTTTTCAGGGCGTAGACAATTATGGTCTGCTTCATTTTCTTTACTATCTGTGAATTGCCCTGATATCTTAGGAATGAAAGTTGCTTCCCGTTGCCTTCTCCACGGATGTGAACTCTGCGTTATATTTCTCCTAGACTGACTACTAATCAAGGCTAAAGAGGCTAGTCGTACTTGCTATTTAACCCATAGCTGTCGTGATAAAACGTATTGATGCATTCCCCAAGGACATTCCAGCCTAATAATGAAACAAACGAAAACGTAATTTGAACCCAGCTGACGAATTGCGCTTTTCAAGTCGTTAACATTTACGCTACGGCCACAAATAAATAGAATATATTTTGTTAATGGTATCACCCTTCAGGATGTAAATGCACATAACTTTTCACAGATTCCTTTTCTTTATTATTTGTGAATTGCTATGATTTTTGGTAAAAGAAAGTCAAATAATTTCCCGTTAAATTCGCAACTGTTTTGAAGTCAGAGTTTTCTTTCCCTTAGACTGTAAAGATCTAAAGACCCAAACATCCTTGCTGTTTAAGACATAACTGTAGGGATACATGTATTCATGCCTTTCTCAGACATTAGTGCTAAATAATACAACAGAATAAGAGGGAAATTGAACCCAGTCCACAGAATGCACGATAACCGTTACACAACCGGCACACCCAAGTAGATAGATAAACAGACAGATAATTGTGAAAACATTTAGATCAATAGGTATGAATAGGCTGAGATAGATAGATAGATAGATAGATAGATAGATAGATAGATAGATAGATAGATGTGTGTAGATTGAGATTAATAGGTATGAACAAACTGAGTTGTGAACAGATTGAGATCAATATATCTGAACAAGTTGAGATAGCTAGATAGATAGATAGATAGATAGATAGATAGATATCATTCCTCCATACATACTGAGACATTCTGCAGCATACACACATACACTTGGAAACATACACATACATGTCTGTACATGGGTATGTGCGAATGAACCTCTTACTGCTAGTAGTATGAATAAAAGTGCTGAAGCGTACATGTATACATAATTTTCCTTGAATACTATCGCGAACGCGACTTAACCCACGTACCAATCCATTTTGTGTGCCCTGCTGTGCTCTCACGTTACCATTTAAGCATTGTGTACCAATGCTGGCCGTACCAATACAAGCATTTACTTCTTCACGGCTGTCGCTGTCATTCACATCTTACCCGAAGACCTTTGAATATACATGAAACTCAGCACGACCGTTCCAAAGCTCATAGTCCTCTGGCACAATCCATGCTTAAAGAAAACCAAAATAAACTTCTCATATTTACTGAATATGCTCTGTTAACTATTCTTTTTGTTTGTTTTTCTAATCTTTTTCCTTGTTTTCCTATCTTTCTGTTTCGCCATCGCCATGATGAACCGAATGTTGTAATCATTTCGAGTTATTATTCTTGTATGCATTAGGTTCGACTTCACAAAAAGCGGTGACAGTTGCATCTGGTTAGTTGAGTTGGTCTAAAAATGTTTGAAAATATTTATTTTGCGCAAACGAGAGAAGAGCAAAAAGAAAGAAAAGTAACTCCTGGATTTTTTTGTTTGTTTGTTTAAATTCACAGAAAGTCTTGAATTTAATATTATGCAGTCGCATCTTTTGAAATTGTGTGATCGCGTGTTCACTATTTGTCGCCTACACAAAAAGTATCAAAGCCTGCTCGAGGCGCCTAAACTTCTATAGGCGTCTCTTTGACTCTATGTGTGCTTTATCTCTCTCTCCATCTCTCTATCTCTCTCTCTCTCTCTCTCTCTATATCTATATATATATATATATATATATATATATATATATATATATATATATATATATATATATATATATATATATATATATATATATATTACTATTTTCGAGCGTTCACAGACACACAAAGAAATACATTTACAAGTGGCGTGTTTGTCCGCGACGCCAGACATCGAAGTTCTAACCTTGGTGAAAACTGGAAGTTTTCACATTCATCTTCTTTATCTACAGCACGCCTTCGGTAACGTGAGCGATCATGGCTCTCCGCAACTTCCTGCTTTTTGTTTCTCAAATCAGCTGAAGTACACGTGTCTCACCCAAAATGATGCCAGAATAGAGTTTGCACACACTGTCCTTCAGAGAAGCCAGGTGGTGGGTTGACATGAAATATGACCACTTCTCCGCCAAGTAATCGGCCCAGCTGTACCTGTTATGCACGCATGGAAACGAACTGTAATGCAAACATATGAACACATTCTAGAGAGGATTCTCTCTCTCTCTCTCTCTCTCTCTCGCACACACACACACACACACATACGCATACACACAGACGCACTCAGTCCCCGAAAATATAAGTCTCATGTTCGGATAAGTGCCCGGGGCTACCCAAGCAGTAAATGACGAAGACCGGTTTTGAATAAAAAATAATATTACGTATGAAAGTTTTTCATATTATCATTGGTCTGTTGACGATACATCCCCTTTGATTTACTCCGTTCATCTATACTCATTAGGTTGTCAACACTCTGCTTCTTTCTGTCCCTCCTTCTTGTGAGTTGTTTCTGTGACACATTAGGAAGAAAGAGCTCTAAAGGCGCAAGGCGAAGACAACGTGAAACGGCGTCCTCCTTGCAGCTGACCAACAAACGTAAAGATAGATTTGGACTTGCGACAACGCTCTCCCCACCAGTGGCCAACAACGTATGGACGGAAGTGTACGTCCAACAGCGTCCTTCTCGCAGCTAGCCAACCCAGCAACGTCGGGACGGAGGTAGACATGCGACGGCGCTCTCCTCGCAGGTGGTCCAAAACGTTAAGATGGATGTGGATGAATGACAGCGTTTTCCGCGCGGGTGGCCAACCAAAAAAAAAGAAAAAAAAAAAGACGGAGATGGAAGTCCGCCTGCGGTGCACTGATCATTGGTGGTCAACAACGTATGGACGGAGGTGCACGTGCTACTGCGCCCTCCTCGCTGCTGTTTATACACCCTTTTAGTTTGTATTATGAATCTTTTTCGCGAGTGCATATTGCATTAACAATTTTTGAGAATCCAGATACAAGTACTACTATTTAACCCATAGCTGGGCAAATTAGAGGGATTCGTATCATTCTCACTGACATTTACGTGTAAGTGAAGGTAACGAACCTGACTGGAATTCGAACTAACCAATTTCTTAATCCGAGCAGTTTTCTATTACACCAGCCGTACACCCCACGTTTAATGGTTACATGATTTTGTTTGGTCGACAAGGCGACATTTATTTACCTTATTGTGTTCTTTAATGGGATTTTTTTTATCGGAATTATACTATTATTTACAGTCTTATTAAACTCCCCATCATTGTTGTTGCTATCATAACGTTTCGACCATTGTGCCCACCGGCCTTTATCAGGTGTTTGTTTATCCGGGTAACGGTCACTGTATTTAATATACGGAGACAGATTACTCTCATTACACAGTCTATGTCTAAGGAAATTTCGTCTTGCTTAATGTCCTTTGAATAATGCTAATCCTCTTTCAGCTGAGTTTCATATATCTATTACCCGACCAGATAACCAGTGGATAATATGAATATAATCAAATTCAGTTGATAACTTAGCAGTACCAAAATGACAAACTATTAGTTTGATTCATTGGTAATTTCTACTTTTGAAAACCACTTGTAATTAGGAATGTATCATCCTAAGAAAACGTTCTTTAAATATATATCATAATAGATGATGAAAAAATAGTTACATACGACAATGTTCAGTGTAATAGACAGTGGTTTGATAAAGATAAATCTTCACAACAGACCCCAAAAGCTGAACTCCAAGGATACTCAACGGAATGATGCAATCTCTTAGAAGGCATGAGCATTCCTAAACAACTTAATTTTTACATACGTGTGTGAAGGTTGTGGTCACGCTTTGTTGGTAATAATTAGATTATACAATATTATTATTGCATCTCCAATTTCAGTAATCATAAAACAACATTAATTTCTTACATCAGATACACATGCACTACACTCTCTCAAAGGTTAACTTTTCACCTGTCGAAACTCAAATATCAACCAGCACATCACAAAAAACTCAAATGCAAGTATCAACATAAGGCAAATATTAGTGGATAATACAAAGATGCTAAATACAGCACCGACTGCAATAAAAGACTCAAACCCTAGAAGCTATTATTATAACAAACAGTTCACATTAAATCAAATATCATTCACCACAGAAGACGTTATCTTGAAGTGCATGTGGTATAATTAAGGTGCGCACATATTATATTAGTATTATAATTAATTAATTAAATAAATGTTAAAATAACTGAACGTACTGAAAATTTCTCGGCTCAACCCACTTCCTAAAATCTGACCAATTAACTAAGCACTATAATATATGACTCTCCCGTCGTTTTCGTCTTTCAGTCCAGATTTTATGTTTATGTTTCGTATGAGATATCAATCCTGCACGGGATTTGCAAACAAGTCCACATGAAGGACATGCTGAAGCGTTGATCATCATATCGGCTGATATATTTGACCAAGGTTTAGTGTTGGTTCTTAATTCTAACCATATATATATATATATATATATATATATATATATATATATATATATATATATATATATATATATATATATATATATTATATTATATTATACTATACATTATATTACAAAGAGTTAATCATACCTGAATCAATTATCAATATTAATTTAATTATTGGCGAAATCCCTTTGCTAGTAGACATAATTATAAGCATTATACTACTAATAATCCACAGAATGATGAGATTCTTATGTATAAAATGGATATGGTGTATTTTTTAATCCAGCTAGCACTTTCAAAGACCTCTGTCTCCATCATCAGGCTGTATTTTTTCTTTAGAATGAAAACTGGAAGACAAAATAAATGTGTTGCAGACGGAAAGATGTTTTTAAGAAAGAGCAATTTATTAACGGTTGTGTGATGTTGGAACGTGCAAGTCGCAACGCTACGGTTCAAATATTTCAAGTGAGAATTTTTATATGAATTTTGTCATTTGGTGAATCTACGAATTTTTTATTATAAGTGTTTTTCAGTTAATATGACATGAACTAAATAGATAGTTCAATTAACAGAGTGATATGTCTTAGTAGATTTTTCCTCAGGAATTCTTTACTGCGGATCAATTGTCTTTCATAGGCAGCATATATTTTATATTACAAAGAGTTAATCATACCTTGAATCAATTTTATATATATATATATATAATGATAATAATAATGGAAATAATATGAAATTTATATATATATATATATATATATATATATATATATATATATATATATATATATATATATATCAGATATATTTAGTCGGCATATTATAATAAAATTGTGCATAAATTGCCCAAAGTTGATGGTATGTTGTTTTGTGCAAGTACTTTTGACCGTCTTTCGACAAGTCACTTTCAAAAACCAATATTTCTCATAGGTTTTCACCTGTCGAAACTGAGTACAATTCATATACATATCGACCAGAAAATCACGAACAACTCGAATACAACTAACAAAATTAGATAAGTATTAGTGAATAATACTATATATAGCACCCAACGCAAGGTAAGACTCAAAATGCTAGAAGATATTATTATACAAAATAAACAACCCTTTATTAAATAAACACTTGAAGTGTGTATGAAATATTTAATATGCGTATATAAAGTTTTTGTTGCGGTTCCGTTCCACTTAACCATTTTATATGACGTCATTCCTAAAGAATACCAGGATTCCGGAAACGGACCTTTGCGTCCCACACAGACACGATATTGGTTCTTGAAAAGAAGTACTTGAACAAAACAACAAAACAAACATGAAATTCGAAGCGTTAATCTACAACTCCAATCCAACTAGATAACACTTTATTCAAAAATTGGAAAAATACAGGGTGTTTCAAAAAGAATACGCCAAAATCATCACGTGGTGTGTCAAAAACGAAAAAAAATTACAAACCTCTAGCATGAACACATGTGTTGTATATACATTCAAGTTACATTTCATGTTTTATAAGTACTCAATGTGGCCACCACCGGCAGCGCGGACAACATCAAGCCGATATGAGAATTCCTCCCAAACACGCCTCAGCATGTCACGGTCCGCCGTGTTGATTACAGCTGTTATTCGATCTTTCAAGTCATCGATACTTGCTGGAAGTGCTGGAACATAAACTTGGTCTTTAACATACCCCCACAAGAAAAAGTCACACACAGTGAGGTCCGGGGATCTGGCAGGCTAAGCACAGAGAGCAAGGTCTTTAGCACCTCTCCTCCCAATCCATTGCTGAGGCACGTTTTCATTCAGATAAGCACTAACCCCGAGATGCCAATGGGGTGGTGCTCCATCTTGCTGAAAAATGAAGTCATTCGAATCTGCTTGCAGTAAAGTGAATAGCCAGTTTTGGGTGCTCTGTTCCCCAAATGCACACATTGTGACGATTGACTGTGTCTCTCAAATGGAAATTCGCTTCGTCACTAAAAACTAAACGTGAAAAGAGAGTTTCATCACCTTCCTCCATCTCCAGCATTGACTCACAGAATGTCCTCCGCATCACCTTGTCATAATTAGTAAGTGCTTGGACGAGGCTTAATTTGTATGGTTTCATGTGTAATCGTCTCTTTAACACATGCCAGACAGAGGTATGAGGGATGGCAAGCTGAAGACTTGCTCGACGTACGGACTTACGTGGGCTGCTCTCAAATGCATCATGAATCCTCTCCACTTGCTCCTCTGTAACACGTGGTCTTCCAGGACTCTTTCCTTTGCACAGGCACCCACTCTCTTTACACTGTTTAACCCACCGTCGAATGCTCTCACGATGGGGCGTACAAAGCCGAATTCTGTTCTGAAAGCACGCTGCACCGTGACAATGGCGTTTGTTTTCGCGAAGTCAAGCACGCATAATGCCTTCTGCTGAGGAGTCGCCATTTTGATTGATATTCCCACAATTCAGCTGCACCAGAAGCGGTGAAACTGACACCCAATCAAACTTTGATAAGTACTCTATCAAATAACCACTGATTCAGTCCACTACAATGCTATAGACCTGAAAAAACAGCGTAATGATTTTGGCGTATTCTTTTTGAAACACCCTGTACAATAAACATGAAAGAGATAGGCCTTGTTGCTTGTATTTACCAAGGCACGCTTTTAAAATTTAAAGTTATATATATATATATATATATATATATATATATATATATATATATATATATATATATGCACATACACACACATATATATATATAAATATATATGTGTGTGTGTTGTGTGTGTGTATATATATATATATGTGTGTGTGTGTGTATGTATGTGTATATGTATGGTATATATATATATATGTGTGTGTGTGTGTGTGCGTGTGTGTGTGTATAAAAATTAATGGTCAGGGAACAAAAGTGTGTATATTTATAATGTCATGCACATACAGGTCTGTTTTGCTGTATCACAGCTCATCGGCACGGCTAGACATCCGATTACTTGAAGCCGGAATTTGCGGTCAGAGTTCTTACCCTTGAGCTATCAGCGCAGGGCAGAGGGAATAGGAAATTCTATTATTCTTTACGAATGTAAACAAACGCCGGAATCTTAAAAGGGTTTCTTAATTTAAAGCGATCAGATTCATTTGATATCTTTTTTTTTATAGTACTGTTCCAATTTTCAAATAATATCTTCTACATCGAATTATTTTTGGAGCGATAGCATCCAAATTAATTCAAATAAACGCTTATGTTTTTTTGGTAGCAAATGAAATAGTGGAAAATATTTCAACAAAAAAACTTTTGACTGATTATTCACAATTTAGTTTCGGATCCACAACAAGCTAATCAAACATTAGAAAAAATGTAATACGCAAATAAACATTTCAAATTGAATGTAATAAAACTTGTTCTCTTTGGCTGCCTCTCTGTCTGTCTGTCTGTCTGTCTGTGTCTCTCTTAGTATCCTGGCTAGAGACAACCTGACGTTTAGCCACAATGATTACACAGCGAAACAGTCTGTCTCTGGATGACAATATATATGCTCCTGAAAAATTTATTTCGGTTGAGCTCTCTGGGGAGGAAGTGTGAGTTTGTAAACAGTGACTATTACGGTTAATAATAAAAGACTATTCGGTAAATCGAATCGAGATATCTCAGTCACTGTGTGTTTATCTAAAAATAAACACGCTTAAATTCATCTTCATCCTTGCCGTTCGCCAACGTTCGTCAACGTTCGCCGACTGACGCCAATTCAGCCGCGTTTAGATCCTAGCTAGAAGCGACCGAACATCTAAGTACACTGATGAGCTTTGATACAGCGAAACAGCCTTTGACAATATATATATATATATATATATATATATATATATATAAGGAAGTCTCAAAAAATGTATACACATTTCAAGCATTCTCAAGAGATAATTCAAGCAACTAGTACAAATATATCTAATTTAAATCATGCATATCAAGATAGTATTGTTTTATAAATACATGCTCTTAAGATTTTTTTCATCGCATGTTTTCAAATTGATATGCATTATGTTCCAGACATTGCTTTTCACATTCCTGTTTGCCACACAGATTTTCTTGGACTTCTATGAAAACTTTCCATCACCTCTTGTTTCATCTTGTTTCACGGGGTTTCTTAATAACAGTAGTCTTCCGGAAAGGTTCTTTCGCACATCGTGTAAAGTACCATGAATTTCAAACTTATTCCTAATACGTGAGATTGTAAGCCGCATGGTAGGAACTGAATTAAACTCTCTTCGATACTTACTTTGAACTTCAAGAGCATTTTCGTACTTCCAGTGTCATCTTGGGGTGAACTTTGTTCAAAGCTAAGGCTGGGTGATATTATTTCTTGTTACGTGTAAATCTGAAAAGAAAGCAAGATGACATGTGCTATCCACTGTCAAAATGTGTACATATTTTTGAGACACCTTGTGAATATATATATTAGGTTGGTCCAAAAATAATAACGTAATAATGTCGTTTTTTGACGTATTTTTTAACGTCAAAAAACGACATTATTACGTCATTATTTTTGCACCAACCTTATATATATATATTAGGTTGGTGCAAAAATAATGTCGTTTTCTCACATAGTAACATATGTGAGAAAACGACATTATTTTGCACCAACCTAATATATATATATATATATATATATATATATATATATATATATATATGAATTATAAATAAATAAAGATATAATCAACCAGACATGCGTGCGATAAATTTGCAAATAAATATTTTATTTAATTTTTGGTGTTAACAAATCAGTGCTGAATGTGGACCAATAACGTATATATTAATAAATATACTTATTACCTTACGTCGATACATCAAAATAAGGTAATATAATATAATTTATAAATAATTTATTAATACATATATATATATATATATATATATATATATATATATATATATATATATATATATATATATATATATATATCAGTGTGTGTGTATGTGTGTTGGTTCATATTTTTTAGCGGCATATCAACTTCTATGGGTTATTTCATGCCGAAATCCAATTTTTTTAACTAATTTGTATGCCTTCCACTATAGATGTAGTGTTGGTCATTTTACTATAAAAAGGTATTGTTGGAATTTTTTATGTATTAGGTTGGTGCAAAAATAATGTCGTTTTCTCACATATGTTACTTTTATATATGATTTCTGAATTAATTCCTTGATATATTTAGCCATGTTATATATCATTTTGAAGCGCGTTTTTCGCTCTATCGAATCCTGTTATTTGTTACCGTTTTCAATCTTTTCATTCATTTTTTTGCAGGATTTTCGACAACATGGACAAAATTCAAATCCGCACGATTTTCTTGTTCCAGTTCAAACTAGGCCGAGACAGCTCGTGATATCAATGATGCGTTTGGCCCAGGAACCACTAACGAACGTGTGGCACAACGGTGGTTCAAGAAATTTCACAATGGTGACGAGAGCCTCGAAGATGAAGACGGTCGCGGCCTGCCGACTGCGGTTGATAACGAACATTTGAAAGCCTTAATTGAAGCCGATCCTCGCAAAACCACACGAGAAGTTGCTGTTGAACTCGAGGTCGACCACTCAACAGTCGTTGGCCATTTAAAGCAAATAGGGAAGTCAAAAAAGTTGGATAAATGGGTTAACGATAAAAAAAAAAATCGTCAAAAACGACATTATTTTTGCACCAACCTAATAAAATGTATTTCTGTTATTTTTGTTATAAAAATGTATTTTTTTTTTTTTTTACTTTCATGATATTTTGCTTTTGCTTCGAGTTTTACTATTTGTTCATAGGTGGGACCCCTAACAGGTGCTACCGTCCCGTGTCAGGGTTGGTCTGGAACAACAGTAATTAAGAGATGGTCCCACAATCCTCCAAACCTTCAGTATCCTGATCATAGTCTTTGCTTCCGGATGTAGATTATCGTCATACCCAGGACTAATGTACGTGTATGTGTGCTTGTGTATGTGTCTGTGCATGTAAACAATTGTAATAAAAAGAAAGTCTTAATGACATAGGTTGTGACAGAGAAATCAGAAGAGGCATCGGAATAGTAAAAAAGTTTCTTCCAGAAACTAAGTAAATTCCATTAAAAACAAAAAAAATACTAAACTGCTATTTTATATCTACTCTTCGATAAATGCCGGATAATATCATGACAAAGGAACAATGGACACGAAACGAAGGAAATGTGGCTATACAGACAGGTTTTGACAATACCATGGACTGAACATGTGATTAACGAGGAAGTATTGAACCAAATGGAAACTAGAACACTTACAACTAAAATCGGATGCAGTGGATATTTTTGGAGCACATTATCGGAGTAGTAGACTTGCAAAATTTAACCGTATATATTGAAGAACTGAGTGAAACAGTGAGTAATTTACGACATGTGTCTGTGTAAATGGATGACAGGGTGGGGGCAAAGGGTGAAGTACCAAACATAGGTTAGAGTTTCGAGAGACAGGAACGTGTGGAAAGCCGAAATCGCCCATATCCTGGATGGACCCGGCGTATAAAAATTAAACATATATAAGATGCAGAATATTTGACGGTCATTTACAAATCACTTCCTTCTCGGAAAACCTCGCTAATTCATACTCTCCCACAAAGGGACACATATATTAATACAGGCTTCAGACATACGAGTGATGCTTAATTCGTGGGTCAGATGGCTATTATTATATCGGTATTATATAATTTCCACTCGTCAGAAAAACCCGATAATCCGGTACTGTTCAGGATACCGGAAAACTGAGTAACTCTATGTGTACGAAAAAGATATATATATATATATATATATATATATATATATATATATATATATATATATATATAATAGGAACTGTAATGTAATCGATCCTGACCGAGCATCTCGACTTCAATCACTTTCTCACCAATGTGACGGGACTTCCCTCTGTCTTTTCTACAAATATTTTCATAGCAGGTGACGAGCTTTTTTCTCTAGTGCCCCGACAACATGAATTTAAGCTTTCTACTAGACTTTCATATAAATCCCACCCTTTTACTGTTGAAATGGCTAAACGCACCGACCACTTCTAAACCAACAGTTACTTTTCTCGCACTTCCTGTGTGTGAAAGTGCTTTCCGTTCACTTGCATCCTTGATAATTACAATCTCCAAAAAGTTAAATGTCTTCTTGAATCCCGTTCATCTTTGTCCTTTCCTCAATCCTACCTATACTCGGTCTTTTCTCTCACTTTCACTTCCTGGCACCCCTGTATATTAGTGGCAAGCCCACCTTGCTTGTAATGAATATATATATATATATATATATATATATATATATATATATATATATATGTGTGTGTGTGTGTGTGTGTGTGTGTGTGTGTATGTGTGTGTGTGTGTGCGTGTGTGTAAACAGTGACGTCAACACTCAGAGGCGACAGACTGTTTCATGCTAGACGCAATCATCAGGCCACATGTGTTGGCTTTTTTTATATATACGGGTCAGTGGTGCATTATTGGTAGTCATTGTAACGGTTATTTTGGCGGGAGTGCATTATTTAATTATTTTAATTTATTTCATATATTTATTTAATTTCGGTTTTCGATCGTTTAGTAACGTAGAAAAAAAAATTGAGATTAGTTCAGATTGTTTACATATTAGTTTGTTATGATATGGGAATGTAATTAAGGCTATTTATTTGTTCTATTTTTGGATTGATTTTTGTAGCTTATTCTAACAGTTATTTTGGCGGGTGTGGTTTGTTTATTTATTTATTTATTTATTTGGATTTATTTATTTTACGTGTTTTTTCTTATTTATCTTTATTCTATATATTTTTATTTATCCTTTTCGGTTTTCGATTTTTAAGTACCGTAGTAAATTTTTTGAGATGAGTTCTGATCGTTTGTATAGTATTTTGTTATTGTCTGGGATGGTAATTATAGCTAATTTTTGTCTAATTTTTGAATTGATTATTGTAGCCTATTCTAACGGTATTTTGGCGGGAGTATAGTGTATTAATTTGTTTATTATTTACTTACACATATATATATGTATGTATGTATGTATGTATGTATTTGTGCACTTGTAGTCAATGACGTGCAGAGGTTTGGTGATGTTTGGTGATGCTCGGGACTAACTCCTTGATTGTATGCCCCTAAGACTCAAGTAGAGTTGGGCTCGTATAGGAACTAGTACTGAGAAATGTGAAAAAGGAATACGTTTTAGATATGTAAAACCAGATGAAACATGAAAAAAAATGCTTTATTCAAATTAACTATAAGCTAAATTTTTATTTCACTTTTTGACTTAAAGGCCTCCCTATATGGATGCCCGCGGCCGTCGCACTCTCTACCCCAGGCCTTCTCCTATGCTACTGTTTGTAATGTGTTTATACATATGAATGTGGCTTATGATGCATTTTGGCTTGTCTATTTCTTTCTGCGTGTTGCCAAATGTAACATAAATTATAATTCAACCTCGAAGAAACATGTTTATGTCTTAGTTTCTGTAGATTTATCAATATTTACGCACGTATCGATATACACACACATATATATATATATATATATATATATATATATATATATATATATATATATATTGTGTATTTGGGAAGCAATCCCTTTATATACAAATTTCGTTAAAGAAAACTGACAAGATACTGCGATTAAGCGTTTTATTTAATTTGTCTTATGTTCGTACAAGTGTTTTCTTTTCTGGGTACAGTGTTTGAAAACTGTTCAAATGTTCTGCATATTTAAACGCTTTCGGATATTCTTTTAGTTATTATCATGGGAGCTTTTTATTTTTTTTAAATGAATATGTGGATTGTTTTATGCACTTGTCTAAAGTTATAGGAATGTTTTTTTCCAAAAACGGTCCGCACGTTGTGGATATGTTTAAACTTAATTTTACAGAGCGTTGACTTTTTCTTTTTAGTCTTAGAGTCTCCATTATTTTTAATCATTTTTTACACGTGGATGAGGCTATTCTACTTATATTTTCTACTACGTTTCCGGGTGTATTTAAATGAGTCCTGATTGAACTATGGTTGGGTAGGTGTAAAAATGAGTTGTCTAGATAACCCTTTAGTGGCATTATAATTATCTATGCGTTGATTTGATTAGGAACGCAGTTCCTTAAGGAACATTTGAAGTAATAAACAATATTGGTTCTCTGTAAATCATATAACATTATACACATGCATAAAATACAAAAAGTAAATAACTAAGCTTAACCGCAGCATTTTTTCAATCATCTTTAACGAAAGTTGTATATATGTATATATATATAGTAAGCGTGGGCACTTCGGCGTGTTGTAATGTTTAGCAAGCTAGATCAATAACGACTAAATAGTGATACTTAATGGATGACCCATACTTTTGGTCTTGTGCCATATCTAGACTACGCTTAGAAAATCGCCATATGCTCCCTCATGCTTATTTAGCTTTCTTTGTTCCTATGTTTTTCTAAGTTATTTCAAAACCGATGTTGCGTCGAGTCTAATCAAATTAATTCACCCAAACCTGATACTTAATGTCGTCACTGGCTGTTGACATATTACGAATATTTTGATCATAGACTTGACTTATCTTATTATACAGCATACACACGATTCCTTAGAACAGAATCCTGAAAAGGTTAAAATAAACACAAATAAAGATGAATTCCTTCTTTAACTTCATTCTTCATTGATTTCTTTCTAATGCTTACGACCATTCTTTTCAACAACTCATTGGATCCTTTTTATTCGGCCTTTTATTTATTTACAAATATATCTGAAAAGAAGACATAGAGAAATGGCACTTGAAATTCCAAAATTCCGATTGGATAATTTCAAAATATTTATTTCATTTTTTTTTTAAGAAATAACGTCAGCTCACGCAGACAAACACATGTATACATATATTTATATATGTACGTATGTGTATAATAAATATTTTTGCACCAACCTAATATATATATATATATATATATATATATATATATATATATATATGTCTACATATGTGTACAGAGATTTTACAAGCGTAGCTTAGATGGGGCACAAAGATGAAAGTATGGGGCACCCAGTGAGAATCGAACTCAGTACTCACACGTAATTGTCCGCAGCAAGATAAGCTTGCTAACAATTTCACCGACACGAGATGCCCAAATACACATGTGTATATACACGTGTATGTTTATATATATGTATATATATATGCATATGTGTATATAAACATACGTATATATTTATATATGCATATGTATGTATATATATATGCATATGTGTGTATACTTATGAATACATATATATGTATATATATATGTATATGTGTAATGATATATATGTATACATATATGTACATATATATGTATATCGATGTAAATATATGTGTTTATATATATATATTTGTGTGTGAGTGTGTACATATATATATATATATTCATTTGTTTATGTGTATATACATGTAGTACATATATATGTATGTATATATATGCATATATATGTGTATATATATATATATATATATATGTATATAGAGATTTGAGTATATGTATCTATATCTATGTTTATATATATATATGTATAGATGTGTGTATGTATATATGCATATATGTGCGTATATATGTATATATATATACATGTATGTACGTGTGTATGTATTTATGTATATATATATGAATATATATATGTATATATATATGTGTGTGTTCATATATATATACATAATACATATATGTATGTATATGTAGGTATGTGTATGTATCCACATATATGTATGCATGTGTATATATATATAAATATCTGTGTGTATATATGTATATATATCTGTGCCCATGTATATGTATACGTATGTGTATAAATGTATATGTGTGTGTACATATATGTCCTCTTGTGTATGTATATATACATAAATACGTCTGTGTGTATATACATATATGTGTGTGTATATTTATATACGTGTATGCCTATGTGAATATATATAATTTATCTATGCATATATGTCTGTTTGTACGTATGTTTATATATACGTAAATATATATATGTGTGTATGTTTGTATGTTTATATATATGTATATATATGTGTATATATGTGTGTATATATATATACATATGTGTGTGCATATATATGTTTTTACATACACATATCTGTGTTCATATATATATATATATATATATATATGCGTGTGTGTGTGTGTATATATCTGTATATATATATATAAATATATATATATATATATATATATATATATATATAACGTCATCCACAGATATATATATATATATATATATATATATATATATATATATATATATATATATATATATATATATATTCTCTTGGTTATAGAGTCTGGCGCCTTTACAGTTTCCTAGTAGCATCCTTGAATAAACATAATTTTAAAAACCGGAGAAGTATATTTTTCTTTGCTTTCTCGTCACAATAAAACCAGCAGAAATAACCAAAGTTTTACACGTCTGCATAATTTTGAAGCTTGACTGCAACAACACAAAAGCTGTAAAAATTCTGTCTTTTTCAAAATTATGCAAATCGCTACATTTTTTGTTATACATATAAAAAGATCTTTCACTCACATATACTTGCCTGTAGATAACCCTGTTTGTTTGGATCTACATATATCACTATACTCCAAAGTTTGTGTCTTAAGAAATGATGACATATATTTGTAGAAATAGAGATATACATATATGTGCGTTTCCACATCGATTTCTTTTACTCTCTTTCTTTTTCTGATTCTCTTCTGATTCTAATTCTGTTCTTTTCTCATTCTGCGTAATCTCTCTATTTTGTTGCGTCATAAATAAGTTCCACTTTTTTTATCATCATTATTCTTCAAAAAGTAAAGTACAGTTACATCTTATTCGGTTATATATTCACCATTTCTCATATTAACGACTGCATGGTCTCTCTGTTAATCATCAGAAAGACACTTTCCTGCCTCGGGCTAAGATTCTCGGCTGACATGATGTGGAAAGATAATATTGAATTCATTCCTAGTTTTGGTGCTAAGAAAGTTGGTTCACTCTGTCGTGCGAGACTTGTTTTTCATACTTACATACTTATAAATCTCCCTTTAGTTCGCGCTTCGAATATTAATGCCCCATATGGTCCGGTGCTCCTGCTATATATTTAGAGATTCTTGATAAAATTCAAAAAATCAGCAATATTATTGGTCCTGACCTGACGTCTCAGCATCAGTCACTTTCCCACCGCCGTAATGTTCTTTCTCTGTGCCTTTCTATAAACGCTTTCAAAATAATTGCTCAAATTAACTCTTTGCTATGGTACCTAGATTTTATGAATTTAAGTGCAGTACTAGATTGGCAGCAAGGTCTCACCAATTCACAGATGAATTGGCTAAATGTAAGTTCTATGCTAACAGTTTATTTTCTCACTCTTCCCTTGTTGAATTCTCTTCCGGCTCCATGCTTTCTAGCCTACTTTGATGTTCAAAGATTTAAATGCAATTTCAATCGTTATCTACTGTCTTTTTTGATTACTCTTATACTGTTCTCGCTCCTTAATAATGTTTCTCTTTTTTCTTATTCGTTCACACTCGGCAATCTCTTGTGTCTTAGTGGCTTTATTGCTTTGCATGGTTTGTTATGATTTTAAAATGAGTTTTATTAACACTTTTCAACTAGACATATAATTGCGTATTTAAGGTTTCATTGAGTTTTAAGAACTCCAGATGCATAATACACAGATGATCCCGCGATACGCTCAACATTACCTTTCTTCCATGGAGTTCTGCTGTTGATGTCGATTACGGTAGTGTTTCTTTGTCATGACTCTGCATTTTATGTTGAATATTGTTCTATGCTATAAGCCAAACTTATTCTTAACTGATACACATTCTTTTAAATCGTATCTCTCCAAAAAAAGGCGACAATGTCACTGACACGGAAGGAGTTACAAAGACTAAAAGAAGATGAAGAGGCGTTAGTGATGAGAAAGGGCAATAAAAGAAGTGGGTTCAGGAAGATGATAGCGACTGATGTTGCATTTAAACTTCTGAAGATCGTAAGTGACAGGAAAAGAAGAAGCCCGAAGAGATTTCCGCAAGTGAGAAATGCGAGTAAAGAAACTGTCAATTGTTAGGTTGATACATTTGTTGTTACAATTGTTTGATTAAAACGGAAACTACTGAACCTAATACAGACTTTGCAATCTGTTCTTCTTTTTATACCCGCTTCATGTTAAGTGACCTGTAGTTAATATGTGTCTGTTTCTCCGCAGACCAAAGTCAGACAGTATTGGAATTCGGATAAAAATCATTTTAAATGCTTTTTTTTTATTTAAAAAAAAAAAGCAATTAGTTTCTACTACGTGTACAACTAGAATGATACAATTACCATACAGAGTTCAAAGAGTAAACTATAAATGGTGATTGAAGAAATCAGGAATCTTGAGGAAGAGCAACGAACATCTGCTGTTTCTCAGTCTAAAAAATGTACTTGTTCTACTTTGAGTGATATTGATCCAATGAAGCTATCATGGAATAGATTGATTGTAATGAAAGCATTGCCAGCATCATTGCCCACTGAGATCTACCTATGATCTACCAAATGAAACCAACCTCAAAACACTGATGTATGCGCATTATGTCAATGTGATCGAGGCAATTAAAGTCACGTGCGATCTGCATGTGCACAACCAGTGCAGATCTACACGTGGTGTCATAACAAAGTGCTGGGAGTGGTCATAGACTTAGTACACAGTGTGAAGCAGCCAACAAACAGCATGTAACGTCCAGAGAACCTAAGATCCGTTTTCACAAGGAAGGTAAACGCCCTGAAAGAATGAGTCAAATAATTCCCAATATGACACTACTGAGTGTAGCCCGTGATTGGAGGGTGTTAGTTGATCTTAGATAACCTCTCCAACTTCCGGTACTCATCATTCAGACAGATGCACGCCCTGACTTTGTAGCGTTGTCTCATTCAAAATGGTGGGTCCTCATAGTGGAATTAACCGTTCCATGGCAGGAGAACAGGGAGGTAGCGCACGAGCGAAAGAATCGCTGCAATCCGACCGCGTGGAAAACGGGTGGATATGTACTACATATTGAGGTCGGGTGTCGTTGATTCCTTGGACGGTCAATCGTTTGCTTTCTTTTGAAGGTGGGCATCACTGGCCGGAACCTAAAGCGTGCTTCACATCGTCTTCAGACCACAGCTCAGCAGGCATCGAGTACAAATACAAATTAAACAAAGTTAAATAAAACTATGCGCCCGACGGGAAACAGATATGGTTACTTTCCATTCTACGTTATTGATATCGGCTACTATAAGTGCGTTGTGTATTGGTTAACGATCAAAATCAAGCGCTTTTAACACAACGTTGAAAATCTCAGTTCCAGTTGTGAAAGGAAATCGCAAGAGACTGACAAAAAACAATACGCTGTTTGATGGAAAAATTTTCAGATGTCAGGGGTAGCAGGTGTCAGGGGTAGCAGTACGGCCATAGCCACCGAAACTGTATTACCACCCCTGTTGGCGGCTGCCGAGGACAGGGTATCGCACGTGCTTTCACACGTTGTACGTATAAAAGAAAATCTTTCTATTAGTATCTTCCCGTCTGGTGAATATTGGATATGCTGGTAGGGTCACGGTTATCGGCGAGGAAACCGGAATCGTCGAGAAAAAAGACAGCTTTCAGCCTTGTCTGTAGCATTTCGTTAAAATTACCTTGTGAAAGGCAGGGGTCTATCTATTGTACCAACAGCTAAGGCTTAAATATAAGGGGCGCTTGGGTGGCGGCCAATCTAGGAGGACTACTCTGAATTGAAAACCGTGAAAAAAAGAACGGAAAATCATGCCATTAACTTTCCAAAGAATGCATGGTAATGTGCTATCTGTTGTAGTAAGTGCCAATTACCATCCTTACTATCATGTATGGACTTTTTTAAGCTAATCATCCCAAGCAAGTAGAGAGTGTCACTAGCACGCAAGGGGTTACAGAGAGCGAGAGTAAGAGTAAAGAGAAGTGTTTGGGAAAAGGATAAATAAAGGACAGGGATCAAGATCAAGGCATCAGAAGATGTTGATTGACATTACATTTGAATATTTGAAGATTATAGCTGTCAGGGAAGCAAGTGATAGAAAGGAAGTTCCCCTGACGGGAGGTACAAGATAAGAAGCACTTGGAGTAGAAGAGATGGCTGCATTTAACCGTTTCAACAGTTAAAGGGTGGGACCGAAACGGCAACCTAGTAGCATGCAATTAGGAAACCAAAGAAAGTAGCTTGTCAAAGCAGTTACCATGAAAATACTTGTAGAAAAGACAAAGGGAAGCCACAGCACGTCTGTGAGAAAGTGACTGTAGATGATATACCTGATCGGGATCTATCATGTTGCATATCCATCTTTGGATTTTGTCAAGGATCTCTAGATGAACAGCGGGGGCACCAGACCATATATGGCAACAGTATTCCATGCAAGGACGAATGGTAGATTTGTAGATTTGAAGGATGGACTCATGTGAAAAAAACCTTCTGGCATGAAACAAAGAACCAACTTTCCTTGCAGTATATGAAGCTATAGATTCAATGTAGTTGTTCCACTTCAGGTCAGTGGACAACATGAGACCAAGCAGGCGCAGAGAGGCGCTCCCATCAGCTATCCTAATGGGAGGCAGCGAGGATTCTCTATGGTGGGTAAATGAGAGCAGTTTCGTTTTGGAGACATAAAAGTTTACAAGCCATTTCCTGCGCCAGTCAACCACAGATTGGAGGTCCTTTTCTAGACCAACGGTCAGGTTAACTTTGTCAGCAATGATTGATTTACTATTGAGATTGTAGTAAATGGTAGTGTCGTCTGCGGAGATGCCTACTTGAGAACTGATGACATCAGAAAGATCATTGATGAAGATCGGAAACAGTATAGGTCCCAGTATAGAGCCTTGGGGAACACCAGCGTCAGTGTGAAAGTAACTGTAGGAGAACTGATCCATTCATAATAAGTAGTCCTGGTTAACTAAGAAGGAGATAATGCGATTGCACTGACTTATCTAGCTGAGTATTGAATACTACTATCACAACTGACTCTGTCGAGTTAAGTGCTGTAAGTGTTGCCAGACCCCACATCACAACAGTATCAATAGGTCGCCTACTGCATGAAGGAACAGTTTAAAAAAGAGGAATATCTATATTCGAAGACACTAGAAGAGAAACAAAAGAAAGGAAAAAAATCCAAAGAAAAACTAGAGCTCTCTATTCCATGAACCCTTCTACCCTGCCATGCCCTGGCTGCGGACGTCTCTTCAGATCCAACATAAGACTCGTTTCACGAAGAAGGAAATGTCGATCAGCCCCGCCAATACTCGGCAACGTGTTCCGTCAACGACGACGGCAAAATATCTATATGTCTACGCTCTCTTCATTCACGTTTTTTCTTTTATCATTTCTCTTTTCATATTCATTTATATTCTTTCTTCTCCCTAAGCATGTATTTTGTCAGTCTTCTTTTTTGTTGAACCTTAAGAAAACGTCTCCGAAATTTACTTCCTGTATATCGAGTGTTTCTTTTATCTAAATAATTCTTTCATATCTCATTAACTATTTCTTGCTATTCTGCGTTTCAACTGCTTTTTGTTTATTTTTTTCATTATATTCCTTAATGCTAAATCACTCCCAAGTTTCACTCACGAAATCATCTCTCGTTTTCATCCCTCCTTGCTTTCAATTTTTTCTTTATTCATTCTCGCATCTTTTTCCCGCCTTTTTAACTTCCAGCCATTTTTGTCGGCTCCAAAACTCATTAGCAACGAAAGACTAAAGAGACGTAAATCGGCGCCATTTATCCTCAACGTATCTGCTTCAATAGCAAAAAAGAAAAGGTCGTTTGCCCCACCAAGAAAAAAAGCAAAAAACGATATCTTATCTCAAATAACAGTAACCGTTTGCTTGCATCCAGGCATCCCTACAAAGATCTTAACATTGAAAAAAAAATGACTACACTCACCTTCCTACTGCTTTTGTCTGCAGGCCATAAGCAGTGAGGATGTGTCCTTCTTTCTTCGGTTGCCTTTTTTTCTCAGCAGTCATCCAAATTCTTTTGTTCCTCAATGTTCGTTCCGTGACGTCCCAGGGGCATTTTCAGAATTATTCCATTGGCTACCGGCTAATTGTAACTTTCTAATCCTTACGAATTTTTTTATGCATCAAAAGGGAAGACCTCTCTATAAAATTCACATTGGGAAATTCTTCCTCTATCACTACGCCACTCTTTCACACTGTCTTTAGCTTTCTCCCTTCTGTCTTTCATTCTTTTTGCCTCTCCTCTCTTACAGTCATACCACATTGAAACAGCGGTTCACGTACGATTACCGAAGTTAAGCAACACCCAACCTAGTCAGTATCAAAATAGAAGGCCACCTGGAAATATCAGGTGTATGCTTGGATGTGCGGGTGATGTAAGGAGTTTTTGATATCAACGAAAACTCGTTGCCACTTTTGTAATATCAACGAATACTCATTGTCGTTTTAGTCAATGCTCGTTGTAGTAGCGCCGTTGATCAATACTGGTGTCAGACGCTTTCGAATAACACTCGCACTAATAGTACTTGCTCAATAATACTCGCTCGAAAAGTAACCACCGAATATTAATCCCCATAATGAGATATTCCCTAAGCGCTCTACGCGACCGAATGCGGTACAAGGTATATTGTAGGGTATCCGAGCCCGTAGGCTCGGCCAAAAATTTCCAGTAAACCCAACAAAAAAATAGAATCGGGTAGCTGTCTCCCGAGACGAGACTCTGCCTTTCGACATAGCTTCATCTGAGGATCCTCTCTGCTCGGAGGCTGAAAGATTGACCAGCACACGTTCGAAGTAATTCAGATAGTGAGATATTCACTAACCGTTTTACGCAGTCGGATGCGACACAAGACCAAGTTTATTGTAGGGTTCTGAGCCCGTAGGCTAGACCAAAAATTCCTTGTAGACCCCGTAAAAAACTATGTCAGTTAGCTGTCTCCCGAGACGAGATTCTGCTCGGAGGCAGAGTGTTTGATTAGCACACTTCCGAAGTAATCCGGATAGTGATCGCTTAGACGCCACGCTAATTCCCTTATATACATTTCCTTTACCATCATCTATTTATTCAAAATGGGATCGCGTGTGTTTGCTCTCTGGTAAACTATGTCTAAATTCCAGTGTCGGTAGTGACACTTTATTCCTATATAACATGAGTCAAAATCGAAGAGCTGAGTTCCAATTCCCGTCGTGTTCGTTATATCAAGCACAAGTAATTCTGGGAAATGTATGAATCTATCTCTTCTTCCCATCTATGGGTTAATTAGTAGGGCTTTTATCAGTAAATGGATATTATTTATAAAGGAAAATCTTTAAAATATTTTTTGCCTTTAAATAAACAGGAAAAGGTTGATAATCAGTAAAAATCAGTCAATCAAGCATGAATCATTGTTTGTATTCGTTCGGTAGCTAAATAAACAGCGAATATTACGTGGCTGTTCGATTCCTGTAATCTCTATTTATTCTATTTGTTGATTCGTGAGAATTGTTTTCTATGCCGGTGGCGTAGCAGTTTTTGGCCCGGAAAAAAGAATCAGTGAGCCCAGTTCAAATTCTGATATCGTCTATTATGTTCACTTTCGCACCAGGTCCCCAGGGAAAGGCACGAATCCATATCTTCTCTTTTCAGCTATGGACTAAATATCAGAATAGACTAGCATCAGGAGGAAGCCAGTCTAAGATGACTACACCATGTGGTGAGCACGATCAATGTTTTCCTCGGTAGCAGTCGTAGGATGATCAGAACTTGGATCATCTTCAAGACTCTGCCCTCTTCTCTTAAATTCAGCTGTCCTCTTTTGCACTGTTGATAGAGCTGGTGTATCATCCCCTAACGTAACAACCACGTCAGCATGAATGTCTTTGGGGCTAAACCCTTTTTCCTAAGGTACTTGATAACACCATGATTCCAAATTTTGTCCATTTTTAAGAGGATTTGCTACTTGTTATTTACGGAGTTTTATTTGAACAGTCAGACGTCAATTTGCGTGGTAAGAAAAAATGCAGTTATTAATAAGATTTCAAATAAATGCATACATATTTCACAGCTTAAGTATTACCCTTTATAGTCATACTATGAACTTTTCAGGCTACCATAGTATATTTATTAAGAAGTGCAGTTGTTCAGTTATTTGAAGATATATGTGTGCGTGTGATTAACTACAATTCGACATTAATATAAACATATCCTGGTGTTTATTCGTACCATTCATAGAATCTTATAAATTAAAATATCTTCCTCTTCCTATTCACAGGACGAAAAGCAGGTAAATATTAATATTGATAGAATGAAATGGAAAAAAATGCTTAGACTGAAGATAAAGAGACAATTTACCAGACATTATATTTTGATCTGTGAACGCCGAATGGTTTCTTTTAAGTTTTGACATCTCTTAGACTCCATAGCTGAATCGTGACTGCTTACTTCCTCTACGACGTTAGTAAATTGTAAAAAATATATTTACAAAATTTACTAAAGTTTTGTTCTGAACAAAAGCACAACAGCTATGGAAAGACGCACGCGCCAAAACAAAATCGTAATATTTTAATTAATTTATTTAAATTCTAATTCAATATCATGTTATATCATCTTATATCCGATACCATGTCAGAAATGAAAGTAGAGAAATGAAAATAGATGATGGTACATAGTCTAAAAGACTTGAAAGATATTAAAACAATTAAAATTATGATGTCGATGGTTCGTGTTGAATTAATTACTGTTTAATTCATTATCCAGATTATCCATTGTGTCACGGACGAGTTTATTATTAAACTTTATTCTTTAAAGATATTGTTTGTTACTTTAAGGAGTCATTATCCTTCCAGCAGTTGACCGAACAAATTAATTCATACTTTGCGTTGTTTTCGTTGTTGAACTTTTTGTCGAATATAATCCCTGGCATTCTTTTGATGTCAAATTTTTAATGAAAAAGAAGTTGTTTTTTTTTGTTTATTTGTTTTTTTCTTGATTTTTGTTTTATTTTTTTTTGTTTTGTTTTGTTTTTTAACAGTACTGATTTGTTTTGTTTTGTTTTACGACATATCAACCTCAATGGGTTATTTAATGCCGGCGAAATTTTCATTGCTAGTTATATGTTTCTTTTTTTTCAAAAATCTATTTCTGGGAATATTTTTCCTTGAAAAAATGTATAGTTGGTAATATTTTTTCAAAAAAATGTATAGCTATTTGTATTGCTGGTAATATATATATATATATATATATATATATATATATACACACACACACACACATACATACATACATATATGTATATATATATATATATATATATATATATGTATATATATATATATATTTAACTATTGCTGATGATAATTTTTCCTTCAAAAAATTATTGCTGGTAATATTTTTTTACAAAGTATTTCTGGTATTAAAACCTATTAAAACTTAGGAACACCAACAATTAAGAGGTCGTTCCACGCTTCTCAAAACCTCCTGATCAGAGGCCTTGCTTTTGGACGCAGTTTATCGTCTTACCCAGGACGGGGACTGATTAGGCAGAAGTTTTTACCCGTAGTAAGTTGCTGTTTCTTTCTTCTATAGACTGGTTGACAACTATGAAGATAGAACCCAGTCTGTTCTGCTATTCAACCCAAAGCTGAATGTTCTTTGTCGTGTAATGGATATCAGCTTCAAATTAAAAATTGAGAACCCGAGTTCGAATTCCAGTCGGGTTTGTTACATTCGCTTATACGCAAATACATTTATGAAAAGCATGAATCCATCACTTCTCTACCCGTTATGAGTTAAATATTAGAATAGACTGGGTTCTATAGCCTTGGATGGCAACCAGTATAATTAGAATATAGTATTCAGTACTCTTTTCTTTGTCTCTTGTCGCAGCGACATGCTACTTAGTTATATTCACACGGGCACTTTAAATTTAATCTTGAACCGTTTGTTCGAGATTATTAATTCTGTACATTACTTCTATTTTCAGCTGGATATCCAAAAGCAATACTATTTCTTTCTTGTTTGCAATTTTATTATGAGCAATTACATAACCATAATTTCATGACCTACAGTTATTTTTACAATTTTCATTTATAAAAGGAAGTAACCTCAAAGCCCCCGCACTGTTGTAACACTCATACATCATAAAATCAACAGCGTCCAGCCACTACACGCACCAGGGGTAGATGAGAAAAAGATGATTGTGTAGTGTCCGGACCAGCGACCGTCAGCAGCGACTAGAAGCGATCACCAGCGACCAACTGACTCCCAACGACCACGTCTACTAATCCCGTAGGCGATTTAGGTTTCATTCCCTGCTGCCATCAGCTCGCAGATCTCCATGGTTTCAGCCGCCTACCCTCAGCTAAGACTGTCTGTTTCTACCAGCTCAACACGCCGACTGTCTATCGACCTTCGCTGAGTGCCTATCGTCCTTCGCTGAGTGCCTTTCTTTCTTCGACACCTCCTAAGCGGTTTCGTCTGGGCTAATACTGCCAGCTAGTACCAACCCAATGCGTCAACTGTCTGTCAACCTTCGCCACCACTGAACTTGCTCCGGTCATCATCAACTGTCGAAGCATCTAAGACTCACAGTTAACTACCAGCACGATCACCCAGGGTATTTAAATGATTTGGATTCTTCGATTGTATTTTCTTTTTTTCTGCCAATAATAAATTGTGGCATTTTATCTAAACTCATTGTTCTCGTCACTGCCTTGGCTTATGTCACTCCTTCAATCTTAATGTTTGTGAGGTCAGTCTAACATCAATCTTCGGACCCCACAACATTTTAATGAAATTTTCCTGTTTCCTAATACTTTGCTTATCTTTTGGAAGGCATCTAGCGCTATCCCGATGCGCCTTCGGATATCAGTGTCGCACTTTCCCTCCTCTGTTAAAACAATTTTTTTAAGCAACTCACCCCAAGCAAGGCGGAGTGCCACTAGTACGCAAGGGGCTACAGAGAATGTAAGTAAGGGAAAAGACTGGGTATGGGGCGGGTGAGGAGGAGGATAAAAAGAAGAACGGGGGTGAAGGCAACAGATGATGTCGATTGACATTACATTTAAATTTTTGAAGAGAAATAGTTATCAAGAAACCGTCGGGAAGTGTCATAGAAGAACCCGTTAGAGTAAAAGAGGTGGTTACATTTAACTGTTTCGACAATAAAAGGGTGGGGCCGAGATGCCAACCTACTAGTACGCTTAAATTCATGCAGTCGTAGCTCCAGTAAAAATAGATCGTCAGAGCAGATGCCATGAAAATATTTATAGAAAAGACAGAGGGTAGCCACATTATGTCGGTGAGAAAGTGACTGGTGTTGAGGGGCCAAATTAGGACCGATCACATTGCGTATCCTTCTTTGGATTTTGTCGAGAATCTCGAAATGGACAGATAGGGAAACTAGACCATATCACAGATATGTTTTTTATTGTTGTCCTTTTTTCATTTGTAATTTTGCTGACAACTATTTTTTTCTGTCTTCTTGCAATTGATGTTTAGTCCTTTTTTCTCGCTTTCCTTCGTTACCGTCTTCTAAGCGTTCTTGCAGTTTCCTAAGTAATATTAATCTTTTTTGTATGGCAAGGAGTGCAGGATATTCTCCCCACTGATAAAGAGGGAAATTGAGTTATCATAAAAGAGGAGACTAAAAGGACATTTCAACATAGAATCAGTAAAAGTAATTTCTAAAATAAATGAGGAAAGAGAACCTGGAGAATTTGTCACTCACAGGGTATATTATATGGGGCAAAAGAAAACATCGGGTAACCTACCTATCGGGCTTTAGAATGGCAGAACAGAGAATATGTACGATAGTAAAGAGAGAGCTACTTAAAGCAACAAGGGATAAGAAGTCGTGGAGAGCTATGTTCGTGCACACTCTATTAAGACTATTTTTCATCATATAATATGAATATTTCATTATTAAGCCATTCAAAGGTCATTTTCATAAACAGGAATTTGTGATTAGCTATTATCTCAACCCATAATTCTATTCGAGCTATGAGCTTCGGGGTATAATTTTCAGGGTGAATTTTGAAATATCTGGGAGGCGTATATATACCAATGTATAACTGTTAACATGATTATGATGAATGAGGTCTGTGATATGAATGGCAAAAGGAAGAGGCACGAAAATAAATTTATGAGGATAAGGATGATATATAAGGATTGATCCGTGACTTGAAGAAGTCAACATTAAAGAGTTCTGGAAAGCATCCATGCAGGAGACTGTTCCACAAAGTGGAAGTGCCTGGGAAACAGCGGAATGGGCGGAACTTTCGTTTTGCATTTGGAACATGAAAGAAATATGTATGCGTAGACTCCGTGGAAGTGACATGTAAAGGTCTGAACTGGTAAAACTACTGATTGGATCTCATCCGAATAGGAAGATTCGCATCGTTCCCTCTATGGAAAAGAAGATACAAAGCAGAGAAGTTTTTTTGCTCTGAGTATATATACGTTGATATACATGTGCGTGCTGAAACGTTCTCTGTCCGACAGAGCAAAATTAATATTTCTGTAACCAAATATCAGAATACTGATTTAGAAAAATGAATAGGGCCGAGAGTTTTTCAGCACCCCAAGTAAGGAATTAAGATAGATATATAGATAGATAGATAGATAGATAGATAGATAGATAGGAAAAGACTGATGTAGTTCCGCGTCAGACAGATAGGAGCATAATCCGATAGATAGATAGATAGATAGATAGATAGATAGATAGATAGATAGATTGATAGATATATAGAAACAGAGTGAGATAGAGAGATAGATAGATAGATAGATAGATAGATAGATAGATAGATAAGAATAGAATGATGTAGATAGATATTAGAAAGTTTCTCGATAGACATATATGAGCAAAAGATTTGATAGATAGATAGATAGATAGATAGATAGATAGATAGATAGATAGATAGATAGGAAACGACTGATGTAGATAGACATGGATTAGTTCCGCGTCAGACAGATAAGAGCATAATCAGATAGATAGATAGATAGATAGATAGATAGATAGATAGATAGGTAGATATGAATTTATTTGATAGATACGTACGAAACTGTAGTAAGCACCCACATAAACCCACACCTCGTGTAACAGATGGAAATAGATTCTAGTCCTCTTGCCTGGTAAATCGTCTATGAATCTCTCCTTATTGTTACATATATGTTTGTCTCTGTGCCAATCTACCATCATATAACTCTGAATCTATATATAAAAAAAAAAAAAAAAAACCTCAGGAAGAACCTGCTGGAAAATCGTATTCCAGAACGGATTTGCCGTTTGGAGAGAGTTAGAAAAGGTCAAGTCTCGAAATTCTCCAAGAGAATCATTTTTCCGGAATAATGAAATGACATCGCATGGAAGTGGAACTTCTTTTCTAAGTGTCGTCTGTTTCGTAACAAATTGGCGGGAAAACAGTGGTTAATCAAAGGAATGGGAGACGTCAGAATGGAGAAAGGAAAGGAATAATAATAAAAAAAAAAGAATGAAGACAATAAATATGACAAGAGGACAGTAGAATACAGACAGGGAATGAAAAGGAAAGAGAGAAAAGAATTATAGGTGGAAGCTGAATTATTTAGGCTGCGATATAGTATATATTTTATTTTTCTGTCTGCAAAATTGGTGTATTTACTGTAACTGATTTTAGTTTCGGTAGCATATCGTGAAAATTTTACAAATAAGTAGAAATATTATTTACGAGGCTTTGAAATGTTATTAACTCCATTTAGATAGATAAACAAATAACTCCCTGCAGATAGATAGATAGATAGATAGATAGATAATATTAATCTACGCCTAGGATGTTTCCCTATTTCACCTTTCCTAACAGAATTACTACTCTCCCCAAACAACATGGACAACTGTATCAAGAAATCAAAAGAAAATTGTTGAATTGTTGAATCCGTCAACACAACAATAAAAACAATATTTCCCCACGTGACAGGACTTGACGTCATTTTCAGTTGACAATATGAATATAATAGCTTTTTCTAAATTCTTCCAGTTGCTAAGGACATTTTGTTTTGTTATTGTTAGTTACTTTGTTTTAATAAATTCATTTCGTTTTTGCCTTGAAAAAGTCCACATTGGACAAAACGCTAAAAAAGTCGGCTAATATTACAGTTTTCCTATTGTCTTTTACATTTATAGATAGATAGATTGATAGATAGATAGATAGATAGAGAGAGAGAGAGAGAGAGAGATCTATTGGTGTATTTACTGTAACACGGTATGATTTAATTTCCGAAAGCAACTCGTGAAAATTTTGCAAATAATTAGAAGTGTTATTGACGAGCCTTTGAAATGTTACTTACTTTTTAGTAAAAAATTAAAGCATGGTTTTTGGCATCAATAATGGTGTGCAAGTTGTATAACAGTTATCAGAACTGAAAATGAAATCAGTGAACCGAGTTCAGATTCAAGTCAGTTTAAAAGATGTTTTGCCCTCTATCAACTGATGCTAACCTCCAGGAGAGCAAAGCATTGTCCCTTCTTTGTCTTTTCTATTGACATTATATTGTATCAATTGTTCGGTCTGCTGATAAGAAGGTTGGTTCACTGTGTCGTGCCAGACACTTTTCAACCACATAATCCATCTTGCACATTTATAGATCTATCATTCGTCCGTGCATTGAATATTGCTGCTATATCTGCTCAGGTGCTAAATACTCGATGTAACTGTAAGTTCTATTCTAATAGTTTCTTTTCTCGCACTTCTTGCCTGTGGAATACTCTTCAGGCTTCTTGCCGACAATATTCGTGAAATTAACTGCAACGTTAGTTGCTATCTTCTGCCTTTTGAAAACCTGTTCCTTTACTGTCCTTCTTCCTCACTAAAGACTTCTCATTCTCTTTCAGACCATTGCGTCTTAGTGACATTATCGCCTTGTTTGGATTGAATATAAAGTGAAACCAATATAACGATATCAAGGAAGAAATAAAACCTGCAGCGTTTCGAAACAATAGAAACTAACAGTATCAATGGATAAATGATTAACGTTTCAGAGTACCAAGATGTCCATAATTGCATGACAATAGTTACTCTGTTATTCTTTAGTTTTATTATATTCTTCATTCTTCATTGTTATGTTCATTGCTGTTTAAATTTTGAGATGAACAGTGTAAGGAGCTGATGTATACTGGTGTATATTACTCTGGCATATTCAGAAAACTTAAGTCAGGGAGGAAATCGGACTTAAGTGTTTTTGAGACCAGGACATTTCTTCTGTTATGGTTTAGACTGTTATTCGAAGTTATTGAAATTCTTTGCTTTTTTCCGTATTTCAACACATATTCTATATTGTTAGGCTTCATTAATTTGGTTTTTAATTTTCCTAAGTTATTGAATTTTTAGAGCATTAAATTTTTAAAATCTTTTCTTTGTTAATTGTTTAATATTATTCCTTTCTTCTATCAGTCTTATCAACTCTGGAATGTCACCACACGAGATTATCATTTTTGTCTGGGTACTTATTTTATTATCTTATATTTATGTAATCGTATTATCTTATACTGTAATCGTATCTTACGTATCAATTTTATATTCCAAAATAATTTTTTTAAAAAAACAACACATACATGGATAAAAAGAATGAAAATAACGATATATTTATATGCCTATGTTCAAGAAATCTGAGATACTAAATAATTATATTAGTGCAATTTAAAATTGGTTGGTAAAAGCTTTGTGTAAAAAGAAAGCGTTTGAGAGATGAACACTTGTTGTGGCTTTGTCGCTTGAAATAGGATAGACGGTTAAATGTTATTGCTTTGAAGTTACCGGCAGCTGAAAATGGTATCCTAGGGAATTCTACCGTGTCTACAGAACTTTTTGATAATGCTCTGTGTTACTGTTGCTTTAAAGCGGCTACACGCATAAGACTTCTGAAGACCAAAACAGAAATATTTGATTGGGTCATTTTTATTCCTCTGTATCAAATGTCGTCCGGAAAAAAACATTCAATAAAATTGATTTTGTAATCTTCAAACTCGAAGGCATGAGCATAGATTCTTGTGTGGGTGCATGTGTGTGCTTCCCACAGAATCCTCCAGATTATTTTTCTGAACAGAACAGGTAGCAGTTTCTTAATTGTTTCCCAAATAAAATCACTTTTTCTCAATCTTGTACTTTGATCGCTTTGTTGTTATTAAAAGGGACAGATGCTGGCTGTCTGGCGTCATCACTTCGAGGGAATCTGTTATCAATTTGCTTGACTCCAAGATCAAAGGTGCATATTGTGCGCGTCTTTTGTGTCATTGTCCCCGACTTTTTTTCATATAATAATTTAGAATAAATCAATAAAATCTAAATACAACGGTGAAAAAAGGTTCTAAAGTTAGTGGAACTGAGAACAGATGATGGCTGATGATCTCCAGTGAGGTATCAAGTGATCGTGCACACCGTTTAAGGGTTAAAGGAAGCACTTTACAAATTCTCTTTGGAGAATTAGCAGTATCACTACTCTTTAAATTTGAGACCATTATTAAGTAACACTTGGGAATTAGTTACTTTTTTAATAATTATTTTATTTATTTATTTATTTATTTATTTATTTATTTATTGGCTGACAGCGGGTAACTGTAAACAAAGAAATCAAAGAAGCTGGAAGCGGGGTTAATCTTTTGTCAATAACAATTGAGATGCATAAAAAATTAAAGTTTAAAGAAATTTTAAAAATGACGAACACATGATATTCAAAAACCAGGATACGAAATATAGTAAATAACCGCTAATTTTTTTCAGTACAGAAACAAAAGAAAGAAAGAAAGAAAGAAAGAAAATTATTATGAAAGAAAGAAAAGGAAGATATTAAGAATGAAAAATGAATGAAAGAAAGAAAAGGAAGGTATTAAGAAAGAAAGAATAGAAATTTAATAAAGAATGAAAGAAAAGAAAGATATTATTAAAGAAAAAAGAAAAGAAAGATATTAAGGAAGAAAGAAAAGAAAAAAATATTAAGAAATAAAATGAAGAAAGATGTTAAGAATAGAAGAAAGAAAAGGTAGTTGTTACGAATGAAAAACGAATGAAAGAAAGAAAAGGAAGGTATTAAGAAAGAAAGAATGAAATATATTAAGAATGATAGAAAATATAACGAGCTTGGGTAAATGCAGAGCAGAAAATGGACCGGGAAGGATAGTAAAAAGGCAAGTATTGCTTAGTTATAATAAAAGGGAAAATGTGGAGAGGCATAATGACTCACGTCATAAAATGACTCAGCATGTAAATGAAAGTCAGCTGATTAGTGAAACATGTATTCCAAAAGCTAAGCAAAGTATTGAGAAATAGGAAAATCAATCCCTTTGTATGGCAGCGAATGCAGGACAATCTCACCACAAATTAAGATGTAACTGGAGGCAACAGAAATGTGATTCTACAGAAGGATACTGTGAATTTGATGGACGGAGCGTAAAAGCAACGAGGAAGTCTTAAAGAAAATAGTAACAAACAGAGACTTATACTCTGCCTCGCCCATTACAAAAAAAAATATAACCAAATGACGAAAGGACAGTTTTGGTTGGAAAGAATACTTGACAGAGCTGAATTTTTCGACAACGCTACGTAATGCTTTGTCGGTCTTATTTTCTTCTCCTGGGAATAGCCATATCCTTGACTGAACAGCTGATACCCATTCAAGTCGCGTAGACTCCACTGGGGATTATGGGACCAAAGCTCCTAAAAACAGAGGATGCTGCTGCTGTGCGTCTCTTAACTATAACGTTTTTTACGGGATTAAATTACTAGTCTCATAAACAAACGGTTTTGAATTTAGATGTTTCTTTCTCCTAGACTGGTTGCCAACCAAGGCTAAAGAGCCCACCCTGCCCAGCCATTTCAACCCGATCTTCCATTCTGAGCCGCTATCCACTCGCACATCTATGATTTACTTTTCGCGCTATTTTTTAGTTTGAAGTCTGTGAAGTTAGCAATTAGTGTAATGTTTAGTGACTCTAAAATAAAACTGGCGGTCAGTTTTCGAATTTCGGTGAGGTCCATTACATTCACTTTTGCACAAATACCTCTAAGAACGATATGAATACATCTCAACTCCCTGCTACCAGAAGTGACTTAAATACCCAGGACAGAATGGGCTCTTTAGCCGTGGATGTCCAACAGAAAAATGCTGAAATCAAAACGGCATGTGGCTTTGGTGATGCACATATTATGCATCTATGGAAAAGAACATGGTGTCAACAATTAAGTTTAATGCGAGGCCGTACGCTCGATCGTCTCGATGTAGGTAGGTACGTAATTTTCATATTCCATGGTTTTTAAAATTAGATGTTAAGAAGGTTCCGTTTTTAATCTTGTAACCATTCCGGTACTGATTGTGGGTCTTTCAAGCAGGGATTCTTCACATGTATTCGTTGAAATCGTGACTGTCACTCCCATGTATGTCTGTACAGCCATAACATATTCTGCACCGCCATCAGCAGCTGAGACATAACACTTTGGGCGCAGATCCAAGGTTTCTCGAGATTGACGGATGCCACACACACACACAGACATATCGGTATTGATATTGTTCAATATTAATTTTAATTAACATCATGTGATTCTACTCATCAAATTACATAAGGATCAGCATTAAACTGAAAATGCCCCAAAATTGCACCTAATCTGCTATTACCTGGTTTCTTATATTATTCCTGTTGCAGCATACCTACGGACGATAATGGGCATGTCCCCATTCACATAAATACAGTAGTAAATACTGTATGTTGGTCCTGCAGTTGGAGATTCGTCTCTAGCTGTGCTAGCCAAACTCTCTGCCTTCGGGAAGAGAGGATTCCCAGACAAGTCTATGTCGAAAGGGAGAGTCTTGTCCCGTTTTATACAGGGTCTACAGGGACTTTTGGCAGAGCCTACGGGCTCAAATCCCCACATTAAATTCTGCATTGTGCCATATCTGAACACGTGGGGCGGTTGATAGACATCCTGCAGTTGGAGATTCATAGTGGAATTCACTTGACTCACTTCTAGCAGTTGACTACTTCTTCTACACTCCGCTGGCGAATCTTATATGCGTTGTTCTTGTCCACAGTATTATCGTTCATTACTGTTTGATTATTCAGTAACCTTCCCTAGGTTGCAACAATTACAATTGCTCCAAATTTAATTGTGTATTTCATTCATGTTGTGTTTGTCGCACATATTTTTATGTTTCGCTCTTTTGTCTTTTTCACTCAGTCAGTGCTATATGTGATACAGGCTTGGGGGAATATGACTTTTCCGGTTCATGACTGACTAGGCAGGAGATACTCCTGCCCTAGGTTTCTGCTTCTTTCTGCAGTAGACTGGTTCCCAACCAATGCTATAGAACCAAGTCGATCCTGCTATTCAACCTATAGTTGGGAGGGAGAAGAGATGGATTCATATCTTTCCCAAGGGTATTTGTGTGTAAGTGGAACTAATGAACCCGACTGGATTTCGATTTTTTTTATTGAAAAGAGCAACTATTGGTTAATTTTCCTTTTATTTCTTTTATTTTTAATTTTGAATGTATTTCTTACGTTTCATTGTGTATCTCTTTTTGTTTCAATTTCGATGTCTCTTATAATTATTTCCATGTTGATTGTTCTTATGAGGTCTTTCTCTGTGATATCTAGAGTTTTAGAATTTAAACCTAGTATTAGATTGGCATTAAGGTCCCACCTTTTTTCAGTTGAAATAGCTAAATGTAACCGTACGTTCTATGCTAAAAGTTTCTTCTCTCGCACTTCTCGCTTGTGGGACTCTAGTCTGGCTTCTTGCTTTCCAGTCAACTTTCATAGTCACGAATTTAAATGTATTGTCAATAGATATCTACTGTCTTCTTGGTTACTCTTCTGTTGTTTTCTGTCCTTAAATAATGTTTCTCTTTTTTCATTCTTTCACACTCAGTAACCCCTTATGTCTTAGCGGTTTTACTGTGCCTTGCATGGGTTGCTATGTTTTAAAAATGTTTCATGAGCCCTGTTGTGGATTCCGAGATGAAATCCGGTCTCCAATGAATAACAAACGCAGGAATGAAATATAGCAAATAAATGTATTGACGTAATAATACAATTGGTAATACAGTTAGTAGATCCAGAAATGCGGTTAGTAGCAATAATAATATATATACAGTCTGGGACATTCAGTATCGAAGTAGGACTTCCTTCTGAGTCTACGTGCTCGCAACAGTGACTCCTACAAAGCGGTTACCTCCCATTCTCACTCTCTCTCTCTCTCTTACTCTACCTCTTCCGACTTACGGGTATTCACCGGCAGTTGTACAAATACATTCTGGTCGAGTCCACTTGTATGAAAAAGGGGTGGACCCCATAACAAGCACTTTGCAGTTGCTTAACATATCTTTTGCATTTAGCGTTTCATTGCGTTTGAAATTCCAATGTAATGTCAATTGTTATCATCTATTATCTTAATTTTTGTTCTTTTATTGTTCACTTCCCTTAATAATGTTTTTCTCATATTCTCTGACACTCAGTAGCACTTGCATTTTAGTGGCTTTATTGCCTTGCTTGTGAAAGAATAAAAAAAACTGACTTTTTGCAATAGTGTAAAGATTGTCTTTGAGCTCTGTTACTTCAACAACTTTAATCTAAAAGCTCATTAACATGTACGGCTACAGTTTTTATCCTTCCTATCCTTACCCAAAACCGATAGTGCTGGTTTCTTTTTTCTTTATTGATTTGTTTGTTTTAGTGTTTGTCTGGACAACTATGATAGATGCTTCTGCATTTCTCCTGTATTTCGGTTTATCTTTCTTTTGATCTGTTTCATCCTATCCTAAGATTTTAATATTATACTCTTTTTTCGTACATAGCTCACGTTCTTCATTGTCGATTTTCAAACGGATTTCCGGCAGGTAAAGGTCTGATATCCAGTTTCCTTTCAAAATCCAGTTGCTTTAGACGGCAAAACACTGTCACGTAGTATCCACTCTGACCTCCGTTTTTTTTTCTTTTTTTTTTTTTTTTGCTTATGGACTCTAACGGATGATTTATATTTCAGATAACAGTAACGAATTTATTATTCGCTTTTATTTTTCATTTTCTCTTTCCTTAATCAACTGTCAACTGATAATCCATTCTGTAGGCCATCGAAGAAACACAAAGTGGAAATATAACCAAGAGTCGTAAGAGGACGAAGTAGTCCATTCTGGAGGCCGGCAAAGGAACAACTTCCGGTCACAAGGAGCAAATATTGAATTTCTACCCCATTTTTTTATATTCTTTAGAAATTTCATGCATAACGTTTGTGCAAACACATTATGATGGATCAGATGCAAATGATTTCAATTAGTGTAATCCCACAGACCCGACAGTTATTCTCTTGTGAAATCTGGCATGAATATTCGCAAATTTGTAAAAGATTGAACCAATTAGAATATGATTTACTGAGTTTTCGTAGGATTTCTATCTGCTGTCTGTCGATAAAGATCGTTTAACAATAAATCGTCTCAGTATATCAACAGTATCTTCAGTATTTAGGTGAATTTTGAAAGACTATATTATTATTATTATTATTATTATTATTATTATTATTTCCTTTAATTTATGTTGTATACTCATTTCCTTCCGTGTCCCAACCAGAGACCTAAGCTCAGAAATGGCATCATAACTTTTTCCACTGAAATTTTTTGTAAAAATAAAAGAAATAAAAATACTTTTGGGGAGTGGTTTCACAGTGGAGGCTTGTATTTGTACTAAGTCGGTCCTAAAATAGGTTCGACGTACAAAACGTTAGGAACTTGATATAATACGTAATGACGCAGAGAAATCTAGTTGTGGTCGCTGATACTTTAGTATCCGACTAACGGTCGTCCGGCATCGACTGACTAGTCGACCCACTGAGTGACTCCTACTACTCCTAATTATATGTGGGAGAGTCTATTAACTATAGAATAGGTATGTTTCACTATAACAAATATACATACATTTTACATAGATAAAGCCCTTCGTAAAGTGTGACCTACGCTTGTGAGAATATCCTCTTGTATTTCTTTAAGACATAGGCTGTTAGGGATCCTTTCAATGAGTCAACCAGAACCATTTCCAATTAAACACAGGGCTCAAGACAAAACATGTATATATTAACAATTCAATCAATTAAGACCATCAATTTCTTGATACTGAACGGAAGATTTACTGTAGCCCATCTTGATTCAGCAAAACAAAATATGAACGGTACCATCCCCATTCAACTAAAACCAGAAGCCATGAGTCATGCCTGATTTATCATAGGGATATTGATACTGATATCCTTTGATTTCTGTTGTATACACATTTCCTTCCGGGTCCCAACCAGAGACCTATGGTCAGAAATAGCATCATGACAATATCCACTGAGCATTTTTGTATATAAAAACACCTAAGATCACACATATTTTACATATTAGGTTGGTGCAAAAATAATTTCGTTTTCTCGCATAGTAACATGTGTTAGAAAACGAAATTATTTTTGCACCAACCTAATAAATAAAACCGTCCGTAATGTGTGCACTGTACTTGTGAATACAGTCCTTTGCATTTCTTTAAGGTATGGGCTGCCAGGAATCCCTTCAGAACCTTTTCCAATCAACTGAAGGGCTCCAAATATAATCGGAATTATTGATGTCCTTCCTGGGCGATTAGCTCTGATTATTCTGCCTGTGTATATTGTAAAGTCCCATAAAATAGTTACACGTTCAATCTCTGTAACTGGGTCTGGGTGATGTTCATATCAGTTTCTTGCAGTTTCCTTCCCGTAAAAGTTACATATTTTCCAGTGCAGATATTGGCTCGCTCTATCATGCCGAATTTTATATTCAGTGGATGCTCTTATCATCATCATTATTATTATTATTATTATTATTATTATTATTATTATTATTATCTCATTTGATTTCTCTTGTGTACTCATTTCCTTCCGGGTCCCAAACAGAGATCTCAGGTCAGAAATGGCATCATGACATTTTCCAATGAGTAGGGTTTTTTTGTATTTCCTTAAGACATGAGCTACCAGGCACCCCTTCTGTGTGTCTACTGTAACCTTTTACATTCATTATTATTATTATTATTATTATTATTATTATTATTATTATTATATGACACTCTTGTTATTCTTGTTCTAGTTAACGGTTGTAATATCACTACAGATAAGAGAAGTAATAATGTTACAGGAAGAATAATAAAACGAAGAGTGATATTTATAGTCACACTCTTTAAAAGGAGCGTTAAGATGGATTTTGACATTCTTATTATTAATATCTTATTTTGACATTATTATTATTAATATTATTACTATTATAAATGCGTCGGCAACAACAGGAACAACAATATTCACATAATGCCCGCCTGGCTGAATTCATGGGTAGAATTAAAGACATGGCGGACTTAGTGGCGGAAAATGCAAGCCTGAATACACATATCTAGCGAGGCGTAAGACTTTGCCTTGGACATTGGAATCTGAAAACGACAAAGGAAAGAGATAAGAGAAATACATTTTTACACCCGAAGCTAGTATATTCTATAGTTAACCATTTTTCTTGTTCTCACTCTCTCTCTCTCTCTCTCTCTCTCTCTCTCTCTCTCTCTCTCTCTCTCTCTCTCCCTCTTTCACTCACTCACTCTCTCTCTCTCTCTCTCTCTCTCTCTTTCTTTCTTTCTTTCTTTCTCGCTTATGTTGGCTGCTTGGCTTTTCTGGTAGTAGATATTCGGATAAGAACTGTAGATTATAGTTTGGAACTAGAAGTTGATATGTTGAGTGAAGTTGAAATTAGAAGTATACTTTCGTGTTTCTTTATTGTGGTATGGTGCGTAGTGATACAATGTAAAGGTTCAACAGGAACGGGGCATATTAAATCTCTCTTGAATCCGGTTGCATCAAAGAGACATCTTATTTGCTAGAGGAGATTCGTATGAAACGATTTTGTCATGTCTGCATCTCGTGAAAAAATACCTGTCCATTCTACCGTTTTATGCTTTCGCCAATTGCCATGAAGTGTTAGTCGCGATTAAAGAATTTGATATAATTCTAACGAATCATTAATATAATGGATAACACGCTTATTTTTATTGTAAACATTAACTAGTAAAGGAAAGATTATATTGCAGTAAATGAAAATTAAGTGAAGCTGATTCCAGAAAGAACTTTCTAGCTTATTAATGTTCATTTAACCTGAAATGAACGAGAAATTTAATGAAAGGCCCGAGAGCCTCTCAACATAGAGCGTTAAGTTAAAATAGTAATGATGAATGAGGAGCGAATCGGTTTGAGTGAATATAACGAACCCAATAGGAATTGGAATTCGTTTCTCCGATTAGCAGTTCTTAGCCATTATCCACTACACCAACCGCACATCTAAGCTTACATCACCTAGTATTACCAAGCAATCACCCATCTAAGTACTAACGAGGCTCGATGTTGCTTAACTTCGATGACAGTATGGAAACCGGTATTTGAACATGATGTGGCCGTGAGCAAAATAGAAATGATGAATGAAGGGTACTATATGAACGGAAAAGAAGGTGCGACCTGAAGATTTCTCGGATAAAAAGGTAAAATAACGATTGACCCTTAACTTTAAGAATCTAATATTGACTTATTCGGGAAGCACTCACACGGGAGCCTTTTCCACAAATTTTTCTTAGGAAAAAGTTCTCTGACTGGAACTTTCTATTTAAATTTTGAATACGGGAGAAATAATGGTGATTCGACTCCATGAAATGGTATATAATTTAAAATGCTTTCTTAGCCCATTATATCTTGCGAGCCTTTAATCGTTGGCAATAAAATGGGAAAGAATTTATTTTAAATCTGCGACAACCTATCAGATATTCTACGTTATATTAACATTATTTTTTCTAGAGATGATACCTTACAAATGCAAAAATATATTGTGATATTAAAATGTACAATTCCATTGAAGGAAAGCGTTTGACTTTTCCTTTTCGATCAATTTTTATCTTTATAATTATTTATCACATCATGAAATGCGTAAGCTTTTCACATTTGTTTTATTTTTACGGCTTATAAATCCTTTGCAGGTTAGGCTATTTAAAGCCAAAAATATTGTTAGATTCTAAGAATTTGGGGGGGGGGGCAGATAATAATGGTTTTGTTATACAAGTCTTAATTATTAACCCAGAAAAAAGAGGATTCATGTCTTTTTCCCAAATGAACATAACGAACCCAACGGGAATTGGAACTCGGTTCTCCGATTAACAGTTCCGAGCCATTATCCACGATTATCCAGAAAAATCAGAATTCATTGTATACTACATAAGCAAACAAATCACATCCAAACTTACAGCACATAGTATTACCAAGTGGTTACCATCTAGGTACTAACCAGGCGAGACGTTGCTTAACTACGGTGAAGGTACGGGAACCGGTATTTCAAGGATATGTGACCGTATGATATTAGAGTGCACAAATCTACTGCCCTAAGGAATTTAACCTTTCTTTTTCGATAAAATATTATCTTTATAGTCAGTCTTGGATATTTGGGAACATAAAATGTGTAACTTTTCCACATTCGTACCAAAATGTATTTATGACCTTAAACTAAGGTGCTCACACTATATATATTTCCATAGAAAATGATCATATATATTCCTTTCAAAAGTTCTATTAGTTCCGAGACTTATAGCTACGGCCCCCATGCCACTTCCACGGAGTTGAATCATCCTCATTTCCCCTGCATCATTCCACATGAGCAGAAGTTCATTTTGAAAATTCATGCTTATAATTAATATATATATATATATATATATATATATATATATATATATATATATATATATATATAATAAAATACGCAGATGTTTATTCATCTTTATGTGCCATGTCCCCTCAGGAGTAGGCAATCATTGCCCTCCACAATTTCCTGTCCTTTGTAGCTCTTAATAAATGTTGTCTTTTTGTTATTTCTCATAAACCCTGTTTTGGTACTTACTCAAGCTCATTAAGTATATTATGCATTGTTTTCCTCTGTCCCTCTTAATCTCAATCTCTCCTGTGAGTATTACATTTTCCAAGACCCCACCACCCTTTCTCATTATGTGGTGGGGATGTTTATGATGGAAGAAAAGAAGTAACAGATTAATAATATTGACACGAAATAAATATCTATGATTAGACTAAAAAATGGAGTATTGCTGGCATATTCGGTCTGATTTTTAAAGTCTTGGGGGAAGAAAAATTATTCTCTATTCTCAAAGCATCTCAAGCCTATCTCTACTCTAGAGATATTTCCATATAAATTTTTTAAGATGAGCCCTATTTTTTAGTTCAACGCGTTCAGACCTTTACAGCTAGTGCAGGTTATGCTACATCAACAGGTTCGAAAGACTCTCTTACTTTCTGTATTCCAAATATAAGGGGAAAAGTGCATCCTTTTTCCCGCAAGTACTGCCTCTTCTGATAAGAGACACTGCGTGACAATCATAACTCTTTGAGAGTGAATAACTATCGATATCTATCCTCTTATTAATTGTACAATGGATTAGACGTTCAGTACAAAGTGCTTTCGGTAAAAACACTTACCATCTTCAGACATAGATTTTTTTTTCTCAATTTCAGATAATTTCGGGTAAAATTCCAAGACGGAAATGAATATGATACTTGTCGAAAGATGTTTATTAAAAAGTGTGCCATTATTAGCAGTTAAGATTGTTTTTAACGTACATTGTACAATTAATAAAAACAAGGATAGTGTCGTTCAGCGAGAGATCAGTGAGTTAATGCTTTCTTAATCTGTTAGCGAAGTGATTTCGCCATTAATAACATTAATTTTAATGATTTATTCTTTGAATATACTATTTTACAATATATATATATATATATATATATATATATATATATATATATTAGGTTGGTGCAAAAATAATGTCGTTTTCTCACATATGTTACTACGTGAGAAAACGACATTATTTTTGCACCAACCTAATATATATGTGTGTACATATATATATATATATATATATATATATATATATATATATATATAAAGGGCAAGATAGAAATACTACTTTGTGAAAAATACTCCGGTGTGGTTGCTTTGCTGATCAATACATTTTAACCTCTATCATGGATTAATTGTTATCTATTGTTTATCTCCTCACAGTCTTCCCCAACATTTCTTTCGTTCCTATCATACATCGCATTCCTCATTACTAGTTTCACCTTGTCACTCGTTGATTATTCCGACACAGCTGTGCTAGTTTTGACAAGAAGTCGTTATAAGGCGCTGTTAAGCACCTTTAAAAATGAGACACTTCCTTTTTTTCGTTCACTCTTTCTCTCTTTTTCTCACAGCATGCTGGAGTGATAACATTAACGGGAAACACCCCGGGGCATAGTGGTTATCTATCCCCTTAATAACTGAACTTTTACACACATGTGTATCCCCAAAACAATTTCTAACTTTTAATGTCTTCCTTTCTTTTTAAATCGTGTATTTTTTACTTTTTTTACACAGCTATATAAAAAAAAACAAAATATAAAATATCGCATTGTTGAAATTCATTTCATTTCCTTGCACCTTTCAAAAAAACTTAAACTCCAGAGGCTCCCTAACCTTGTTCCGGATGAAATCTTGTATCCTGCTTAAGATTGGGTTTCCGGTTCCTGCTAAATCCTTCTCATTCTCTTTCACTCCCAGCAGTGGCATTATCAATTCGCTTAAATAAAAAAAAATTAAGATAAAAAGTATCAAAAAAGTATTCTAAATCAATGCATGTTTTTCTGGCCTATATCTTTTCTAATCATAAATAAGAAATTATACCAACCTTGGATTGTTTTGCTTAATAAAATCTGACATCGCCAAAACAAATTATCTTTCTTCTTTCTACGTGCTGTGCCTTTCAGGACGTAGGGGATCATGGCTCTCCACCTCCCTCTACCCTTTGAGTTCTCAAAAAGTTCCTTCCCTCTGCCATATCCCCCAGACCACGTTCTGCCATCCACTTGCTTAAGGCCGCTAGGTATGTCATGCGTTGTTTTCCTTTGGCCCTCTTTCCTTCTATTCGACCCATAAGTATCAGATTCTCCAGGCCTTCCTTCCTCATTATGTATCCCAGAAACTTCAGCTGCCTCTTCCTTGTGTCAAGTATAAGCCTTTTCCTTGTTTGCATCCTCTCTATGACCTCATCGTTGCTCACACGCTCGGTCCATGATATCCTCAGCATCCTTCTGTAGAACCACGTCTCCGTCGCCTCGGGTCTCTTCTTCATCAATGAGGAAATCGTCCAACATTCGCTGCCGTAAAGAAGGACAGATGTCACGTAACAGCTGAGTATTCCTTACCAAAGAAACCCTCCTGTCTCGCAATACTCTGCCTAGCTTTTGGAATGCGTCCTTGGCCATCCCAATACGTCTACGGGATCTCAGTGTCGCATTTACCGTCCTCTGTGAGAACGGTTCCCAGATATTTAAACATCCGAGTTTGCTTGATTCTAATATTCGTCACCTGAAAATCGCATTTCGGACTCGTCCTTTTACTGATGACCATGCATTCTGTTTTTTGTAGTTTATGCGTGGTCCTTTCTTCTCACTCCCCGTCGCTACCTTCTGTAGGAGATTTTGTAGTTTCTTTTCCGTGTCTGCTATCAATACTGTGTCATCTGCGTATCTTATGTTGTTAAGATTGTGGCCGCCATTGCCAAATCCCGGTAGGGTTTCCAATTCTCTCAGAATTGCCTTACTGTTTTGATTGAACAGGTCGGGTGAGAAAACGCATTCTTGCCATACATTCCTTTCTATTTTTGTATATGTGGTGAACTCGTTCCCTATGCGCATGCATGCTGTTTACTGCCAGTATAGGTTCTTGATTATTCTGATATCTTTCATGAATATATCAAGGTTGTTGAGCTGTTTCATCAGATCCTTGTGGCGTACTTTGTCGAAGGCCTTTGCATAGTCTATGGAACATAGATAAACATCCTTCTGCATTTGTATCATCACTATCTTCAATAACCATTGAGATGATAAACTGTGATCCACTTGTCATATAAATATAATTCTATCCTGAAAATTCTACCAGAATTTCTTGGTTAATTTTACTGTACGAATATTGACTTGTATAAAATATAATGTTGTGTAATTGCGATTGTTTTTTATATTTTAAGACGGCAAATTAAAGTCTTTAAAAAACAATGCTGTTAATGGAAGCTTCGATATTTAGCCATATTTAATGTAGACGACGGAAAAAGGTTAGGCTATGCTGAATAACACGTTCAGCCATCAATCGAGCGACTACCTTAACTAACTTAACTGACTTGTTAACAAGCTGTTTTAGTAGGTATATTGAAAAGTAATTAGAGGCGCATCGCTTAACACTGCATATGGTTGAGTAAGTAGAAGGAGCCTCGTTTTCAATGAGGCAGGAAATGATTTTACTTCGACGTACAAATGGTCCAAGATGAAAGAGTTGAGTGGGCGGAGCGAGAAGATGGAAGAACGAGGAAGAAAGCGAAAGAAATGGAAAGAAAGAATTAATGAAACGAGGATTGAGAAGAAAACGAAAGAAAATTAGGATAAGATTTGCATTCAAAACTAATTAAAAAGATATATGTAACGAGACAAAAAATTTCTGCTCCTTTTAATGATAATTACTATGTTTTAGTTCTCCTTTTGTTCAGTTTAGAATAGTTCCAGTGAATAAACAATTATTGGTACTACGATGACTGAAATGTTTCTTTCTTATGGTATGTTGTTTTATTTAATATAAAAAATAATTTATAGTACATATATATATATATATATATATATATATATATATATATATATATATATATATGTGTGTGTGTGTGTGTGTGTGTGTGTGTGTGTGATAAAGGTATATATTTTTATATATCAAGAACAATATTGAGGAAATTGTATGTTAAAGGGTAAAAAATTTACTTGTAAAGCGTTTCGTCCTTTAGGACTTAATTGTACTGAATTTATTTTGGTACGACTACACATGTGCACGATCGAAAGGTTATGGGGATTTTAGAATTATTTTTCATGTAATTTTATACATATATATATATACATATATATATATATATATATATATATATATATATATATAGATAGATAGATAGATAGATAGATAGATATCTATCTCTCTGTTGGTACGAATACACACGCGCACGATCGAAAGATGAGGATTTTAGAATTTTTATTATCATATATATATATATATATATATATATATATATATATATATATATATATCACTTTAAATGTTACTTAAGTGAATACACACATTTATGTAGAATCTCCATTTATTTTTTTAAACAGTATATTTATTTTCGCTGACCAGGCTTAATATTAAGAAATCTTATTAATAGAAAATATTCAAGCAGGTAGACTGAAATAAATATAAATTTTAAAATATATATAGAGTGTCTAATAATATATGGGTAACCACTAAAGTAACGTTTAAAATGATAAAAATTCTTCGGGTTAATAATTAAGAAAATATATTACTCCTTTAATATAAATAAATAAATATATATATATATATACAGATATATGTATATGTATATATATATATATATATATATATATATATATATATATATAAATCACATTATCATCATGATATTGATGATATGTCATACATATATATGTGATATGTATGTATATATCTATATTTTTATCACATATATATATAAATATATATATATATATATATATATGTATATATATATATATATAAATCACATTATCATCATGATATTGATGATATGTCATACATATATATGTGATATGTATGTATATATCTATATTTTTATCACATATATATATCGTATATATACCATATATATATATATATATATATATATATATATATATATCTGTGAAATATATATATATATATATATATATATATATATATATATATATATATATACATACATGGTATGTATATGTGTCATCTGTCATGAACATACCTCCTTTTAACTTTAGAAAAAGAGGTAGCGATTGGTTTTTAAATTATTTTACAACCAGTTACCTACCATTTCCTGAGGAAGTACAATCATATTATTAAAACATGAAAGCTTTTGTGTAGCAATTTCAAAATATTTTTATTATAATCTCTTATGACAAAAAATGAAATACATATATATATATGAGATCTGAATACATATATATCTGTTATATATATCAGAGATACATACATATTTATATATCATATATATGTGTATATATATACCACTTACAGACACACACATATATATATATATATACCACTTACAGACATATATATGTATATATATATATATATGTATATATATATATATATATATACCACTTACAGACATATATATATATATATATATATATATATATATATATATATATATCAAATAAACATATATATCACGGATATATCTATGTATATATATCTCATATATATGTGTGTATCTATATATCACAGATATCTATCTATATATATATATATATATATATATATATATATATATATATAACACGCATATATATATATATATATATATATATATATATATATATATATATATCACATCATCAGCGTATTTGTATATTGTATTTAGGCAGCAATTTATCTTGTAAGCATGTCTGATTAAATAAATTACAAATATTATTTTTACCGTAATCCGTTCATATTCACGAATATTTTTCCGTGTATTACAGTCTAATGACGCAAGAAATGCACTGTAACAGTAAAAAAATTTTATTTCCTAATAACTTGCTATCTATTTCTGAGATCATCATCAGGGGTGTAACTGATAAGGTAAAATCTATCTGTGACTATCTATATTATTCATTATGGGTTTTTTTTCTTCCATGTTTGAATGTAATGGTTATAGGTATTTTAGAACATTATTACTGTATTCGTAGCTCAACTTTTTAATGTACTTTGCTTCGAGGATCTGTAGTTTTAATTTGTTATTTTTTTGGTGTACGATACTTGTGTTATCGATCAGTATTTTTTTCTATACTGTGAATATGGACAGGAATGATGGTGTAAATATTTCGCAATGAACGAATACTCAGACATGTGTAGAGTAAGACGTCTTGATAATTTACTTGTCGTATATCCAACATAGCTGTTTTTTTATTGGAGATACATTCTCCCAAGGACATTGGAATTGATATATAATGTACCGAAAAAGACAATCTAAAACTTATCAAAATAATCGAAGACTTTAAACCAGGATACATTTACGGTTCTATCAAAATGCACTCCGCCCTATAATATCCCAAATTCCCACTCCTATCTACCAACTAAAATGCTTAACCAATTAATTACCCCATACATACCTAACAAAGCAATCAACATTTTAAAAAAATGAAGCCGACGCTGAATAGAATCATTTACGAAGACTGTAATAATTTTCTAAAATGTCTATAAAAAGAACGGTTTTCATGCTTTAATGTGCGCTTGACCATGACATTCAAAGATCAAAGGAAAAATTCCATATGGATAATATGGATAGTTACGCATAGAATTTTCCTTAACAGTTGCACCCCAGATAATGATCTCAAAAAGAGATGGAAAGTACAATATATATATATATATATATATATATATATATATATATATATTAGGTTGCAAAAATAATGTCGTTTTCTCACATAAAGTTTACCTCAAAAAACGACATTATTTTTGCACCAACCTTATATATATATATATATATATATATATATATATATATATATATATATATATATATATATATATATATATATATAATTCCCTTCAAACTGTGAAATGAAGCTCGTCCTGAACGGGTTCTCTTCCAATTCCTTTCATACGAATACTGGTGTTCCCCAAGGCTCTGTGCTTGGTCCTACACTGTTTATGATCTTAACCAATGATCTACCTGATGTCACTAGTACTCAAGTAGACATCTACGCAGACGACACTACCATTCACTCATGTCCTCATAGTAAATCCGGCAGTGGACGTTGGTAGAGAAAAGGACCTCCAAGATTGACTAGAGCAGGAAACGACTTTTAAATATTAATGCCTCCAAAAGGAAACTTCTCTCATTTGCTCACGATAGAGAAACTCCCTCCTATGAGCATGATTGATCTCCAAGCTCACGATAGCGTCTCAATGCGTCTTCTTGTTCTCACATTTTCAACTGATCTGAAGTGGAACAACTACATTGAATCAATAGCTGCATCTACCGCAAAGAAAATTTGTCCTTCATGTCGCGCCTGAAGGTTTTACTCGTCTGAATAACATCGACAAATCTAACATTCGTTCATGCTTCGAACGTTGTTGGCATATATGGTCTGGTGCACAAAATCCAAAGACGGATATGCAATGTGATCGGTCCTGACTTGGTCTTTAGACACCAGTCACTTTTACATGTATTGCAGCTTCCTTCTGTCTTTTCTACAAATATTTTCATGGCAGACGCTTTGATGAGCTACATTCACTGGTGCCCCGGCCGCATTAATTTAAGTCATATGTATGTATCATATAAATACATATATATCACAAACATATATATATATATATATATATATATATATATATATATATATATATATACATAACAGATGTATATATATACATATATATATATATATCATATATATATATATATATATATATATATATATATATATACCTAAATATCACTGATATATATACATATATATATCGCATATATATCACAGATATATATATATCACCTATATATACATATATATCACACAGATATATATCTCATATATGTATATTTGTATCACAGATATATATATATCACTGATATAAACACACACACACACATATATATATATATCACAGATATACATATATATATATATATCTATCACAGATATATATATATCACAAACAGATACACATACATATATATATATCACACATACACATACATATATATATAGATCATTAAGTTATATATTTCAACTAATCCTCAAAATCATACGATCATACGATGTTTAATATTTCAACGATTCGAAATAGAAAGATACAATAAAAGTATAACTTTTGTATAAAGCAAAGGACAAAAAAATATACACAAGAATATTTGATTATAAATATTATAATAAATTTTGAAGGTTACAATCCGAACAATAAATCAATATTCTGCGAAAACATTTCGGACAATGCTGGATGTGAACGTTGATTTAAATATTTGATGTTCAAATATATACATTCTCAAAATTGAAAATATTCAATAACCACAGTAAGAATAAATCAAGAATCAAAACCCACAAGCCAATATTGATGAGATGGAAAAGATGATTTATAGCGATAATGGCAATTTGCAGGAATAAGATAGTAATGGTGTTTATAGTTGTTCGGCTGCTGGTCGTTGTTATGAAAATTATAATCTTAATGGCGACTTTTAAAATAGATTTTTTCGCTCCAAGCAAGGCATTAAAGCCACTAAGATACAAAGTGTTACTAGGTGTAGAAGACTTAGGAACTGAAAAATTACTAATGAGGGAAGAGAAATAAGTAATCAGAAGGACAGAAGATACCGATTGACATTGCATTCTAATTTTTTGCAGATTAAAGCATGGACCCGGAAGAGAGTTCCACAAGAGAGAAGTGCAAGAAAAGATACTGTTAACAGAGAATTTACTGCTACACCTAGATAGATGAACTGTAAATTGATGAGATATCCACGCCAGTCTAGTACTGCACTTAAATTCAAAATGTCTAAGTACCATACCAAAGTGTTCATCCGAACAATTACCGTAAATGTATTTATAGAAAAGACACAGGGACGCAACCTTGCGGCAGTGGGAAAGTGATTGAAGCCGAGCTGCCAGATCAGGACCGAAAATATTGCTTATTCTTCTTTGGAGTTTATCTCGGAGCTCAAGGTAAATCGTAGAGGCACCGGACCATATGTAGCATCAATGTTCTAAGCATGGAGTTATAGATATGTATGATAGATTTCGGTGAGAAAAATTCTCTCACACGTCACAGGGAGCCAACTTCCTTAGCAGCTTACCCCCCAATGAATTCAATATAGTCTTTCCACTTCATGTCAGCCCGAGAAGGCGCAACTTGTCACTTTCCTGGAGATTAACATTAAAGGCTTTTGTAACCTAGAAAAGGTTACAGAATAAGGAATAACCAAAACAGTGTTGGAAATGAATTGTTTATCTTTATAACATCAAAAAAATACAATACTCGCCAGCAGTGTAAAATAGGTAAACCACTGCTAGTAGTAGACTAATTGGAAAGCATATTACCCCCACTAATAGTGTCCAACATATTTATGAGGATTGGGACATGCCCATTAGTGTTCATAGGTACGGGATGTAACAAGGCCGTTGTTTAAAAAAAGGAAAAATATCAACTACATAAATACTTTGATAGTTCATTCTTTCATGTTTCAGTTCATTAAAAAATGATCGCCCATCGGTTATTCCTAGGATGTTCTCAAATTAATTACATTTTTTTCAGAATGAATATAAAATAAATTCAATTTATTTAAATATTATTTATTAAAAATGTAATCATTCTTGTTTTTAACGACTTCATCCCAGAGAGAAAGTTATTTTCGTTTTTACGTTACATATATATATATATATATATATATATATATATATATATATATATATATATATATATACATAGTTCACACTGCACAATACCCGGGAGCCACTCTTGGTAGGGGGTTACAGAATAAGAGGTACAGATTATGCGGATAGATGGGAATGATAACGGTTAACTCTACACTTGAACAAGGTAAGATTCTAGTGATCGGGGAAACATCCTCTTGGGAGTCGGTCCTTAAGAGGGGTGGTTCGCGAGAAGAAAACGTTTAAAGAAATTGGGTGAGGGCTGTCCTTGAAAAAAATTGTAAAAAGTATTTTGAACTTTTTTCCTAATATTCGTTTTTTCTTTTTCTTTTTTAATCAATTCACGATATGCCACTAAGAAGCACTGGGCTACTTAGAGTAAAAGAGAATAAGAAATAACACTTTTTCTGTTTACCATAGCAGGTCATGTTTGGCTAATGCTTCGTTTACCCGATTCAGCTACTGACAATCATCGTCTTCACTGATGATTCTTCCCTGGGTCAGAAGCTCGTAATGGACAATATCTGTCATATTCCACCAGACACAAAGTAAATACTTGTATGAAGTCATTGTTTTGGTGTTAGTACTGGTTTCTCATTTTTATAATTACAATTTCTTAGTTTTCTGTTAACATGCAAAACCCATTTTTCATCACCTGTAACAGTAGGGTACAAATATGAATGTTTGACATTCGTAGTTAAAAGACGTCTGCAAACGGTCAAATGTAGTAGTCGATACTTAGGGGAAGGTTTATAAGGAGCCCAAATTCCATTTGGCATGTTTCTTCTATTCAAATTAAAAATGCTTTGTAAATAACACAATGTCTCATAAAATGGATCATAAAATAATTCTAGATGTAATTTCCTGCCATTCAAACATGGTCCTGTTTTTGGTTGGATGATTTAAAGTGAAATACGTACTTAGTGTCTGGAGAGAATAATATTTTGCAGCTTCGTCACTCTACGATTGAATAATAATACGACGAAGTTTACTCAATGTCACCTGAAGCGGGAAAGCAGCCCCATGTTACCAGCATAATATTATCTGCTATATGTTAAAGTCAGCAGGATGACGAAGGAAACATATTCCATTGTGAAAGGTAACCTGGAGTCATATATTGAATCTTACACTATGCATGTACAAAAATTGTTGTAATTAAATAACTTCTAGCAAAAATGTTTGTAAATATGTGTAGTTATTTAGTTTATTTTCGTTAAAAATTCATCTGATCGAAATTTAAATACGCTAGTTTTGGAGGTTTTGCTTCGCTGATGTTAGTATTCCTGACCACGTCGAAAGTCGATCACAAAAATTAATTTAATTCAACAAAAAATAAAGGAAGAATGAAAAAGAAATGGTGGGGAACAAGCTCTGGGGATATATAAAAAAAATTTAGTCCATCAAGACAAAGAGTTTAACGAAAACGTATCTAATTTAATCGACTGAAAATATCAGTAAGAGAAAAGAAGTTCCATGCGTAATAAAGGCTTGGGCGATCATATCTCTTTTGACGAGGCAGATATTCCCGCAGTATGCTGCTGTTTCTTTCTGAGGTAGACTGGTTGCTAACCAAGGCTATAGAGCCCAGTCGGCCCTGCTATTCAACACATAGCCGTGAGGAGAAGAGATGCATTCATACCTTTTTCAATGGTGTTTGCGCAAAAGTTTAATGTAACGTACCCGACTAGAATTCGAACACGGTTCTTCGATCTTTTATCCCTAGCCGTCTTCTACTGTACCACCACGCAAATCATAAGAGAAAAGACCAGAAAGACCAGCGAATGAGAAAGAAGATTAGAAAAGAAAAGGTGAAGAAGGATATGTTAAAGGAAGGTGAGATTAATGCCAATGACACGGACGACGATGGCGTCGAAGACAAGAAACAAGAAAAGACAGATGCGAACGATGGCTACAGTAATTACAAGTGAGGATAATAGGGAGAAAGTGGACGAAAAAAGAATAAGAAGGAACGCATCTAAAAATAACAATGACAACAAGAATAAGAAGAGAGGGAGAAGTGAAAAGAATGGCGCCGATAAATTCATTGATCATGAAAATAAAGTACAAAATCATTCTCGAAATTTCAAATGGCCATTTTGTTATAAAGTTCGTAGTTCTGGTTAATAGTACTGTAAGGAAACACTTGAAACAAAAGTTTCAGTGAAGAACAGGTTTAATCACACGAGGGACATAGATTAATAATATAATAATAGCTAATACCGTATTTCAGTGCGGCAATGCGTACGACTCAGCGCTAAGTCTTGCGACTCACTTTCTGACTACTGTTCCAATGAGCAGACATTCTACTCATAACGGGTGGACGAGTCCATTTTCAACAATTAATGTAGGGAATGTCGTTTGTCGTTCTGCACAACACACTTCTCTCATGAGGCTTTCAGGAGCGACTTTTAGTACTCTACGTAAAATCTTTAATTTTAATTTTGTGTTCCACTTTCTCTGATATTCCCTCCATGAGTGATTGGGATATATTCACAGCAGTGTTATCACATTGGACTTCAAGTAACAAATTGGGCTAAATTTGAAATAAATTGACTTGCTTTTTTACGGCTTATCGACCCGCTGTGTGTTATTTTCTATTGTAATAATAACGTTTTTATTTGCAAGTGAAAATTGTTTTCAGAATAACAATTATTTTTCTAATTATAAGTGCTACTTTTTAACCTATATCTGGAGGAGAATATGGATTCATACCTTTCCCAAGTGCGTTTGCGCGTAAGTAAATATAACGAATACGACTGGAATTCGAACTCAGTCCTCTGATTTCTTAGTCCGAGCCACTATCCATTACACCACACGTATATCCACGGACAACATTCTAAATTTCATTGCTAGTAAATATTAAATTGTAATATTAGTAGCCGAAATTGAAAAAAAAATGCTATATAAAAGTTCCTGCCAATTATGACAATGGACTGACTAGCTTGAGAGCGGAAGTGATGTTAATGCAGTTTACCACCGCTGTCGTCTGGTATCTCACCGCGGTTTTGAGACTAGGGATCAAGTCGGAGGTTCTGTTGGGTTCAACTGTGAACTTCTGATTGGAATTGTGAGACAGCAGAGACAGGAACAGTTGTTGAATGAGACTAACCATTATTTTGATTGGTTGGCGATCATGATAACTGGACAATTTGTGAAGCGACTTAAATAGTTGCATCTGTTGCAAAACTAAAAATCATCTGGAAAAGACAAGAATATGTGCCTTCAATCAATGTTTAGACTGTTCTTTGCATTGGCCTCCTCAATGTTTGTGTACGTCTACGAATCTTGGACATTAACAAGAGAATTACAGCGAAGAATCCAAGCATTAGAAACGTAATGCTACAGAACCATCCAAGGCATCTCCTATGTAGACTGTATCACAAATGATCAGACAAGAAACAGTTCCATTGGAAGACATCAGAAGAAAGAAGAGATTGTTGAAATGGTATGGACAAGTCATAAACGACAACAACCTTTCTACTGTCATTCTGATAAGTAGCATCTTAGGTAAAAGGAGAAAATGGGCTGACAACATCGTTAGGTAGATTGGAAGATCAATCACAGACACTTCTTCCACAAGTTCTTATCCTTCCTGTTCTGACATGCCTTATTTGCACAAGCTCGTTAAAGTAGGTAACTCCCTTTTTTCCTCTGTCCTTTTTTCCTCGTCTATGTCAAGCAAGTGTCAAATTTCCCAGGATTTCTTTTCTCATTTTGTCCCAGAGATTTACACTGTCTCTTTCTAATTTAAGTATAAGCGTCTTTTTTAGCTCCCGAAAAAAAAAAGATCGCTGGAAACAATCGCAATAATGAAAACTTGGAAATCAAAAATTCCAGGATTGCGATTCCGGGTCTGGCCCGGAATGCTTTTAATTTGCTCACAGAATTGGCCTGATTCCAAAATGGTATGAAATGACGGGCTACGCCCTCTATGAGTAAAATTGAAAAAGTGGACACAGTGACACACTGACATTCGCATTTATTATATAAATGTAATGTTTCTTCAGCGTAGCTTTATACATTTCTTTTCACCCGATATGTAATATTTTGCTGTTTAAATTATCTAGAGACTTCCTATGTTGCAAGTTTCATTATAGCCGACTGAACAGACTTCGGTCTTGATCTCACCTTGTCCTTCATTTCTTGCGACAGTTTCTTAGTATAAATTTCAGGATGCATCCCCATTAATTCCGTTCGCTCAATTCATCTATTTAAGATCATCTTTGGTTCAATATTGGAAGAATTCTTGCTAACACCATAGATACTCTCTATCTCCTTAATCGTTTTATTAAAAAATCTAAAATTCTCTTGGCTAGAGATCTGATCTGACAGTGTACTAAACTTACAGATTTTGGGTGGGCATTAAATTCGATTCAGATCTCTGGTATTTCCTCGTGTGAATTAACAGAGATATGTGCTTAGAAGGTAACCTAATAACTACTAGATGGCATTATAATCATGAATAACATAGAATTCATTAGGAATATACTACATAATGCAGGATATTTAAAGAGATATTGAATAACAATGTCTCTTGAAACATCCCGCACTCTATTCTATGACACCAGACACCTACTGGGTGAACATACAAAATGATGATAATAAGGAAATAAAGACAGTCGGTCAGCGGAATTTGAAGCATCGTTAGCAAAAAGCATACGCGTTGGAATTAGATTACTAACTTGGAGAGAATGATAACTTTGACATGAAAGCAGGCCGCTTATGATTCCATTATGACGAGTAACTGTCCGGTTCACATGGCGCCCGCAATAAAGATTAACAGCGAGAAAAAAAAAAGATGTAAAAAGGACAATATATGATTGAATTTACAAAAAGTAAATTAGGTATGTGAGATCACGCAAAACCCAGCAGTTTCCAACATACTGATAAATAGCGCATACCTGTAGATTAAAGTACACATAGAGAATGCTTATATATATATATATATATATATATATATATATATATATATATATGTGTGTGTGTGTGTCTGTGTCTGTGTGTGTGTATGTGCATGTGTGTGCGTCCGTTTGTGTCTGTGCTTGTGTGTGTGTATGATATCAGAATATTTCGTGATTGTCAATTTTAGTCATATATATATTTGTATGTGTGTGTGAGTGTGTGTGTGTGAGGTAGAAAAAATACATATCAAATTTTACCTTATGTCCGAAATATCTACTTATCTCTGCATAAATTTATTTTATATCATAAGTACATCGATGGATTTATAAGCAGATATTCATATATATATATATATATATATATATATATATATGGGCGGAGGTTTGTATGTTTTTGATATATATATATATATATATATATATATATATATATATATATATATGCACACACATAGACATGCGTAATATTTTATGTAATTTTAATCATTTATATATGTGGTAACGTATAATCGCATGTAAAATATATGAATATTCGATATATATATATATATATATATATATATATATATATGTAGCGACAGAAAACTAGACAGAATGGTCTCTAGCTAATTTAATATATATATATATAAAGGATTATTAATATACATTCCTATCTCTCTCTGACTCTCTCTCTCTGTCTGTCTGTCTCTCTCTCTCTCTCTCTCTCTCTATATATATATATATATATAGAGAGAGAGAGAGAGAGAGTGACAGAAACAGAGGGTGATTGAAAAGTAACTCGCTATTTTATGTATGTTGTATTACCCCGTTTAACTATAATTTTTACAAGACACGAGGATCCCTTAAAAACAAAATAAAGCAGTTACTTTTCAATTCAATAATCCTGTGCGTATATGCATTTATCTATCTATCTATCTATATATATATATATATATATATATATATATATATATATATATATATCGCATATGTATATACATTACATATATATAAATATATATATATTTCATATGTATATGTTGTACATGTATGTACATTGCATATATATATATATATTGCATATATATATAGTGTGAATATATTGTGCATATGAATATACATTGCATATATATATATATATATATATATATATATATATATATATATATATATATATATATATAACTTACACATAAAGTACCGGTGTTAATAAAACTGTGTTCAATGTTATACAACGGTGCTCTTAAGTATATTATCTCTTACTTTTCGCACGACTCGGAGTTTCATGCACAACACAATCTTCAGGTTGTCAGTTTGAACTGACGATTACGTAAATTGAATTTAAAAAATATATCTGTTTACCGCAGTTTTGGTGCAGTTAATTATTAAATATATTGCGATCATAGTTTTATTAAAATTACATCCCTTCAAAAAATTTTTTATTTTTTTTAATTCCTTAATGCTTTTTTTTAAATTACATTTCTCAAAACATTATATTCGGCAATAAAAATAACCAGGATTAGCATACGGGCGTTAAATATTTGTATTTATTCATAGTTATATTTTTCTTTTGTTTTAGAGTGGTGGATCATCAATTATTTAATTAAAGAGAGCTTAATCTTATTTTAAACAAAATAGGATAATTAAAAATTAAACATAATTATTATCAATAAATTATAATATACAATAAACCATAACAAACACTAGAAACTAAACAGTGATAGAATAGGATCAAAAATTAAAAATTAATCTGGATCTAATCATTTTAGTAGATAATTATTTTTATGCCTACACGTAGCGATTAATTCATTTCTCTAGTTTAATAATCCCGGTTTATTTAAGTGTTTTAAGATAATCATTTTCTCAACTAAAGATAGTTTACATTTATTCCTTTTACCGTTATACAAAATAGCACTTGCTATAATACGTCAGTTAATTGAAGGAGAGTTTCCGGAATCTTTTAACTGCCAGAAATAATAAGAGAGAGCAGTGCTGTTTCTGTATTTATATTAGCCAACGTCATTCGGTGATGGCAGAAGCAAAACTTCCAAGGATCTTCGGTAGAACCAAAATAAAATCAAACATCGCTACCGGAACCTATGCTAGCAGGATATGAAATATTATCGGACATACATTGACCGTTTCATGGACAGATCGTATTCTTCCGGCAGTTGCATTTATTTTAGAAAAAATTATACGTTGTCTTTTTTGGAATGATATTTATTTAATATGTTGTTGTTATGCTGGGATATAGATCTATCGATGATATTAACGTGTCTACAAGAGATGTTAACAATAAATCTTTTTTAACGTTAATGAATGGTTAAAAATCCTTATGGATTAAGTTTAGGAAAGTTTTTCCGACATTAGTTTGGATATTTACTGGTAAAATGAACCATATGGTGTTGAGTTTATGGTGCTTACGTTTTTTCTTATAATCTTTGTTTTTTCCAAATACTCTAAATTTATTTTATGATTGCTTAGTTCCAAAGTCTTTGTATATTTAACTTTAACATTATCAAATATTTCCTTTTTGCTGGAATTGGTAAATAACCTAACTTGGACTGATTTCTGCAAATTATTATTATTATGTGGTGATGGGTTGAATCTTTAATATCGTTTATATCGTTATATAATTTTATGGTAACAATAATTCAGGTCTAATGTTGACAAGAAAGTTGATCACTTTAGCTTTGGTGGTGGTGGTGGTGATGATATTATTAGATTATCCACCAACTCTATCAACTTGTATCCTAACATAAACAAAGACAATTTTGCGGGGAAAATGGATTAAATCCGACATATTTTTAATTTATGTGTTTGTACTTACTGCAGGTTCAAATACTGCCGGAGGATGCATATTTTTATAACAAGATTTCTCGAATTTTCGGGACGGCAGATGCAAATAAATAGATATACTATTTAATAAATAAAAACAGAGCATCTACTTAAATAGGATTATCCATTTAAAATGACGTTTGAACGAATAAATGAAAAACACGTCGGATTTAATCCATTTTCCTAAAAAAAACATGTCTTTGTTTTGGTTCGGATACAAAACAGAACAGATATATATATTTCAAGAATAGGGAAGATGTCTGTTCAAAACCACTATTTCGGATCTGTTTGAATAGGAAGTCCTACGTGGCCGAATGATTTAAGGCACATCAGATCTACAGAACAGAGGTTCGAATGATGCAGTAGGCACATATTTTTCTAACAAAATTTCTCGAATATTCAGCCCGATAAATGTAAATAAATACACTACTTAATAAATAAATAAAAACAGGGCATTTACTCCACTATGGGTATCCATTTAAACAAATAAAATAAATGTGTGTATGTATATAGATATATGATAGGATAAAATAGGATGAATCAGAAACGTTGATAAATCTAACATGTTTCATTTTTATTAAGTGTCATGGGTCCTTACCAATAACTACAGAATGAACTCTTCCTAACACTATGTATACTACGTCTCTCAAGAGAGAGGGTCGAATCAAGCCGAGAAGCTCGGCTTGACGGTCGAACTCTCTGCCTCTGAGCAGAGAGAAACCCGGACGAGGCTCCGCCGAAGGACAGAGTCTAGTTCGGGGAGGTTGACCAACCCGATCCCGTTTATAAGGGTTCTACGGGCATTTTTTGGCCGAGCCTACGAGCTCGGGAAACCCACGTTAAACTCGGCCTTGTGCCACATGCAACCCTCGTAGTGGGGGTGGCTAGGTACCGAATCGAGTCGAGCCGATAGTACTTCACTCCAAACCAGACTGACAGTCATACTAACACCTTCCACATCTTGTATTATTATTTCGTGTAATATACCTTCGTTATTTCTACTCTTGTATTCGTGTTGTTCTTCCTTGGTCTTAACTTGGACCATAACATTAAGTTTACATCAGAGAATGAGATATGGACATTTTTTCTGCTATTTTTATTTGTGTGTTCATCAGTTAAGCATACTTTCCGTGCATTTGACTTGTCAAGCCAGCGTTCGTGTGTATAATTTATGTTTGTAAGTCATCATAAATCCAGTTTGTCTATATGCGATAATGATGATAATATATGTATACATACTTACATATAAGTACGTGTGTGTGTCTCGTAGGCATTATTTATGTTTGGAAGTTGTCCACCTGTTGATTTGGGGTCATTTTCTATGTAAACACCGGTTCTGCTAGTGGTAGATAAATTCAGACTTATGCGTGCTACATTTTGATATTCTAGTTTGTACTTTATATTTCAGTTTCTCGTTTTCTTTTCTTTTTTTCTATCTAAATGACTTGTTAATTAGTTTGTAGGTTTTTCTTCTCTTTATTAACCTGTTTTCATCGTCTTTTTTAAAAAGTACGATAAATAAAAAACAAGCATCATACATCAAGAAGAAAACATTGACATTGCAAGGAACAAAAAAAAACTAAGAGAAAACACAAATATTTGTCATATTATTACAAGTTTCGATAGGAGCACAGGAAAAAATATCTTTCCGTCTGGTAGGAAGAAAATAGATTATTCCAATAGTTGCAAGAATAGCTTGTTAAATAGTCACGAGAATAGCTATAAAACCCAGCCAAAATCTACCCGGAAAAATTAATGGATAAATATCAACTGACACTTACAGACTCTGACTAAAAATACAATCAGGACAGCTGGAATGGTGTCTTTGTGTTAATGGTGTAAAAGTGACGCTGGTTCAAATTATTTCAGCAGAATACATTATCATGAAAATGATACAAAGAAAATGATTACGTGAATCCTGAATAAACAAACAAATGGGAACATGTAATAAATTATCTAATAAGTATCTTATGAAAGGTGGTAGAAATTTTAAATTCGGATTGGTGCTACAAGAATTCGATTTGACATTTGCTAAATTCGTTTACAACCCCACTATTATAATGGCAAACAGAAACAAACTGAAATTTACGCCCAGGATTATGCAACATATCTCCTTTCCTTACAAAATTACTGCTAGTAAAACACCCAATGAATAAAAAAATATTAGTGATAAAGATAAAAATAAAACAAAAGCAATAAAATGATAAACGCTTGAGGTGAAGATAAAACCCGAGATAGAGTTGACGTCAACATTTAAATTTACAGCAGAAGTCTCTGTCATTAAAATTTCGGTGTAAACTCTAACCAGCGTTTGTTTTATTTTTGACATCTTCCCTGTCATTTTCTATATAAGACTATTATCGATAAATCTATTATTAGTCTGAAGAAGTCCTTTCTCGGAACGAAACGCGCTACTAATATTTATTTTCATTTTCATTTCCAATTATTTACTTATACAAATTAATGCGTGTGTAAAAAAGTAAATTAACATATACAAGAGTACCTCAAAAATTATGTAGAATTATAACTATTACCTGATTTTCAAAGAAAATTTCGCTGTTTCAGTTTTCATTAATATATTCGCCGTTGAATTAAATGCATTGACAGCGAGTTTATTGTGAAAAGAAATTTTTTTCATCATTATGCTGCAGATTTATTGTCTTCCTTCTATGTCCAAGATAGATAGATAGATAGATAGATAGATAGATAGATAGATAGAAACGAAAAGACTATGTGATAGGTACATTATAGTGTATGAAATATATATATACGTACAGCGCTTTGCAATATTGTCTGTGTGTGCGTTCGTCTTACAGTGGTTATGTTTGAATTAAAAGTCTCTCTTTCTTATATATGAAATCTCACTCGGCCACTAAGTGCATATGGCATCCGACTCATCGACATAACTATACTGAAATGGCGTGCTGAGCGCTAACGAAGCACAGAGGACAATCAGCGTGTGCTTAGTTTTATCCTTGTCTGTGTTGTGTGCCATCAATTATAGGGGCCAGCACTTTGTATGGATTGATTGAAGGACGGAGCCCCAGAGGTACAACGGAGAGAAAACCACAAGGACCATCAATTTAAAGGATTGGTTTGTCCAGTGATGTGTTCCAATGCGCCATGAAGTAGTGTAGTGACGCCCTCTTTTAGCGTCAGAATGTCCAATATGGCGGACAAAAAAATCAACAAGAAAAAAGGAAAAATTGGAGAATGTTGATTAGAAGAGAAAGGTAATAACAAAAGAGTACACACACACACACACACACATCTATATAGGTAGACATCTTGACATCTATTAATACTTACTGTCAATATCTTTTGAATACACCTTAATTTCTTCTTTAAGCATGGCGTTCTTAGAGAAGACAATAGTATGAGAGTAAGTAAAATAGTAGGATTAATCTAAACAATAGAGAGTGAAAGAGAGAAAGAGAAAGAGGGAGATAAAGAGAGAGAGAGAAAAAAAAAGAGAGAGATTGCAAGTGAGAAAAAGAGAAATCGAAAGAGAGAGAATAAACTGAGAGAGGGAGAAAAAAAGCGAAATAGAAAGAGAGAGATGGAGAAAAAAAAATAGATGAATATATATTTTTCAAATTTCGTTTGTATTAGGTTGGTGCAAAAATAATGACGTAATAATGTCGTTTTTTGACGTATTTTTTAACGTCAAAAAACGACATTATTACGTCATTATTTTTGCACCGACCTAATAGCAAAAGTTATGGTTTTATCGACAGTAGTATCAGTCGAGCTCACACTATTATTATTTTCAACCACTGACACATATTAAAAAAGAAAAAAAAGCAACAAAGAAGAAAACATATACAGATATAGGGATTTACTTGGATCTGGCACAAGGCTGAAAATATGGAGTTCCTCGCCGGAAATCGAAATACCTATTCAGTAGTAATTGATCAAGCTTGCAAAAGATTACACCACGAAGAAGTGACCATATATATATATATATATATATATATATATATATATATATATATATATATATATAAGTGAACACTGAAGTCAACACTGAGTGTTGATTTCAATGTTCATTTTTATATTTGCATACGCTCTATCTCTGATATTGAGCACTTTATCTCATAAGTATAGTACACTATAAAGCTATATTTCTTCATATATATATATGTGTGTGTGTGTGTGTGTGTGTGTGTGTGCTTATATATTTTTAGGAGAACGAACGACGAACAAAAAGTCTAAACCTATAGACAGATATACTTTGGCATAAAAGATTTTACAAGAACATGAATTTAATGATTTGAATTACCCAGATTGTATTACGCCCACAACACGTTGATCGATGACCACTTGTGAATACCAGGTGCTGGAATACCAGGTGATGTGTGGGTGGTGTAATGAATGGTGGCTCTGAATTGTCAATCGAGGTGCAGAGTTCCAATTCCAGTTGAGTTCGTTGTATTCACTCTCATCCCCAGCTATGGGTTAATTAGTGAACCTTGTATCACTAAATCATTATTATCGGCAAAGAAAATTTATTACTATCTAAAAATATGTTTGCCTTTAAATAACCTGCAAATGGTTGATAAGCCATAAAAAACGAATCAATGAGATTGTATTATGTTAATCGTTCAAGGTGAAAAATGTCTTCACTCATTAGAAATCTGAACAAGAGCAACTCTCTTAACCGCTGAGTAATAGATAGATAGATAGATAGATAGATAGATAGATAGATAGATAGATAGATAGATATGAACAGACTGGTGATAGATAGATAGATAGATAGATAGATAGATAGATATGAACAGACTGGTGATAGATAGATAGATAGATAGATAGATAGATAGATAGATAGATAGATAGATAGATAGATAAAAAGAGTTGTCAAGATTTACCTAAGTAAAGACAAAGAAAAGAGTGGTATGGAGAGAAAGAAAAATCAGTCAGAATAGTGAAAGACAATAACTGATGTAGAGCATACAAAGGGCGAAAAAGGGGACCCACCAGTGACTGAGGAAATCAAGTAAAAACAAATAACGCAATGACAAGCCGCCTGCCGTTTGAAATAAGCGGGCAAAGTGAATGTAAATACGCCATAATGGGCACTCCATCTAGTTGAAAGCGCCCTAAGTCCAAATCAAAAATGCACACTACTTCAACATCAACAGGTACACTAAAACATTTATACGCACAACTTCTAACATATATGTACACACACGAAGACATCAGTATATGAACGCACTAACAATAAGCCACACAAGTCTAAGAGACGAAGACTAGCGAATGCGTTAACAGGGAAAATATTTGCAAATTCACAAATATACAAATATATATGCATGTTCTCATAAACACTTGTTAAGATCTTGTATATTAATAAAAAGTCCACGAAAAGATTCAATAACATCAATGTGCGGTATTCTTGTTAATCAAATACCCACGTTCATTAGAATGTGAAGAGAAACCAACATATAAAGGTGTTCCAATAACTTGGACCGATTTAAATGTGAATTAAGTTTAAGCGTCTGATGTTTTTTCTTTTTCTTTCAGATTTGGTGGACATTTAGGCGGATATTTTTCACGTATAACTGCCATGACTTAAATAACATGATCCAATAGAGAAATAAATAAATTTTCATCAATAACACTGATTTATTTACTGCTGACTTTGATCCGTCTTAATGAAACACCCTTATATATAATCCGTCTTACTGAAACACTCTTTTATACTCTAGAGGAACTTACTTCTCACCGATAGGCTCCAGAGCGAATATGGGTGGTTTGTTACAATGTGAATAACATGGCGGGCTCTGGACGTGATGGTTAGAACTGGTAGAACCAAGGAATGTAGTTTGTCTGACCACTTTCCATGGAAATGGCGATAGAGACTCGATAGAGTGAGAGACTCGCACCTAACCGCCGGTAAGAAAGCGGTTAGAAGGTGGAAAATGATTCACCATCCTCAAAGACACGGAGTGAACTCTATCAAGACTGGAATGTGAGGACTGGGCCGCTCCCAACCAAATATGTTTCATTTTCGGTCTGATCTGGCTCTTATAAAGGTAAGAGATAGCATGAGGAGTCAGGTACTTACTGAAGTGGCGCAGGGAGTCGACCATTTTACTTTCATCTTTAGCTATGTATCGTATGTACAAGTTCCAATATTATCTCAAAGCATGGTGCCTCCACTGGTGTGGAGACGTCTGTTCATCGTGGCTGGCGGGTTTTCGAGGTCCGAACAGCGGTGATGCCATGCCACTAGTTGTTAGCTGTAGATATTTTGGTTCAACTGTAAACTAATGCTTAGATGGCTAAGGAACAACTTACATTGGCAAGGTTCGGTGATTTTCTACACTTTTATGTATCAGTTAGAATAAAGTTTCTTTTTTTATGCTTCAAGAGCATAAGATTATAATGACCGGGAAAGTATCCTCCTGGGATTCTGTTCCATAAATCAACAGTTTTTGGGAAGTAGCTATCAAAATGGAACTTTCTTCTTCTAAAAGGAATAGGAAAGGAATGAGAGTGATAGGCCTTAATGTATATGGTTTGGCGAGTCTGGAAGGGACAGAGAACTAAGGAATGTAGATCGTTTGAACATTTTTATGGAAATAGCGGTGGGTTAGCCAGAATCTTGCAACATCTGTGAGAAATGATGTGTAATCTGAAAAATAATTCATCACCCACAAGGACAGGTAGACGCTTTTCGACGCTATCAAGGCTAGAAACTTTATTGGACAGATATGTCAGTAGTACTCCATTTTCGTGTTGATTTGGCTCTTGTAAATTAGTTACGTACTTACTGAAGCAGTACAGCGAAACGACCATTTTTTGTGTGTCGTATCTTGTGGTCTAAGGTGAGCTTAAGTCCCAAAAGGGATTCAAGGCAAGGGGCCTCCTTCGCCCGTTCATTGCGAATGACAGAAATTCAGAATCTGCTCGGTGATGATGGAACACTTGTTTTTATGAGGTAGTGAATGCGTCTAGCAAGTTTTTCCCTCATTAAGGTGTTAAACCCAAGTCAGAGGAGAGATCGGCTGCCAGGCTTTGAACATCTAGATGTTTGAAAGTACACCCAAATACCACTGTATCATTTACCTAGTTATTCCCAAGAGATCGGAGTATGCTCTGAGACATAACATTAATATAAACTAGAATGGGAACTGAACCGAGAAGCGAATATTAGGGGATGCCTGAATTGGTCCCCGGGGGACTGGCCATTAAAAACTCCCTTCATGAAAGGAAGGACTTGGTAACTAAGAAAACACTTCCAGTGATTCCATAGCTGGAAATTTTATGTTGCATCCCCCACACCTTTTCAAAGGCTTGGATATGGTTAATGCCATAATGCTCATGATTTGTCTATTATCTAATATCTCGCTGACTGTGAATAATGGCAGTTAGAATATCACTGGTAAACCAAACAGATCGAAGTCCGTATTGTTTGTCACTCAAGAGGTTTTCCCTCTTGAAGTACTCGAACCATTTTTTTCGTTTACAGCCTGACAGATTTTAGTAATAACACTGAGGAGGATGATAGGACAATATTGAGATTTGAATCAGCGTTCGCCCGCGCTCTTAAAAACTTGACATTTTCCATAGCCTTGAAAAGGATGACTCCTTTAGGCAACGGTTGAACAATTTTGCTAAGATTGGAGATAATTACATGAAAAAATATATACTTTCTATATTTACAATTTTGATCTAGACAAAGATATTCTCTTAATAACATTTTCTGTATTGAATATCCTGAATGATGCATTTGGATTTTCTCTGCAAAAGTATATTGTACCTGCTAAATATTTTTAGGTTTGATTTGCATAAATCTGATTTTTTACTCAAGCCGAAAGAAAAAAAAGTAAGTCGCCATTTCCGGTGACATTTACAGCATTTTCTGCCTTTTACGATACTCTAAAATTGAACATATTTTATGATATAAAAACAATTTGATTTTATTAGGTTGTAACATTATTACGTCATTATTTTTGCACCAGCCTAATATATTGCACACTCTAATCATTATTTTGTTATTGAGATATTCAATTCATATGATAACGGAGAATTGTCTCAACGCCAATAAATTGGCATTGATTCGTGTTACAATAAAAAAGGGATACCTTATTAGTAAGTTGGGAAGGTCAGACGGTACATTTGAGCAAGAGCAAGTTGCAAGTTTTAAGAAAAATGAAAAAAAAATGGACGCTTCTCTTTAGAATCAAAAAGAGACAATTGAAATTCTCGGACACATTAAGGGGAAAAGGGGCTTAGGTAATTCGTCCCGCACAGGGGCAGAGGGAACAGCAAGTAACCTATCTGACAAGTTTGTGTAAATGGGTGACAGAAGAAGGAGTAATTGGGGACGGGGGCAAAAATATATAAAGACAAACATTGCTAAGCAATACAAAGTATTGGAATCTGTGGCGGATTCGATCGCCTATGTCCTGAAGAGACAGCGATAAAAGAAAAAAGAAAAGAAGTTGGAATGCGAGATGAAAAAGGTAGCCTCATTATAAATATCCATTTGTATGTAGAAATATCGAGTCAATATTTCAGAATCGATTTGTCACGTTCCCAAAAATGAAATATTAATTCAATGATACGAGATTTAAATTAACTGACTCAATACACTCTTCTAGTGGTAAGAAGCAAATTTTATGATTACATATTGAATTTTACAATTTCTGATAGAAAATTTATGTTAGCCAATTTCAGAATTCTGTAGATTGGCATGGGAAATTTAAAATGGAATTGATTGTCAGCATTTCATGGAAGCATTCCTGACAATATAAGACTATATCTATACCTTTTTGATCATTATTTTATAAATTTTCTATTATTATGACACGATGAGACTAAATAATCCATATCAACCTTATATTTATATGCTGGAAATCATGGCTCACCACATCTTCCTTTTCTTTTTATTAGGTTGGTGCAAAAATAATATCGTTTTTTGACGTTAAACAATACGTCAAAAAACGATATTATTTTTGCACCAACCTAATATCTGTGAATTGCTATGAATTCTTGGGAAAGATAGTGGAGTAGATTCTTATTGCTTCGTCTACAATTTAGATAATCCTTTTTCCCTTCAGGATGGTAGTGATCATGGCTCTCCACATACCCCTTTTCTTTGTTATCTGTGAAATGCCATGATTTTTTGAGAAAAGATGGTGGACAGATTTCTTGTTGCTTCCCCCACAATTTAGTGAATCATAGAGAGAGCGGCAGAAATATCTCCCAGAAATATCTCCCAGAAATACCCCCCTACATAATGATAAAACGTGACCTAGATATAGCCACCAATTTCACTAATATCTTACCCTTATGTGGCAGGTATTTCGGACCCACCCTGTATTACCTAAAACGACCTACTGATATGATTTTATTACTTGCTGCTACTTCTATTGTTTACATAGTATTATCATTTTTGGCCAAGTTCTTTTTATTGCTATCAAAATATTCTTATCGTTAATATTTCGATATCCAGTGAACACAGCAAGGAAAATCCAACAGGTTCTTCATCAACCTCTTATCTACCCACATACTGCATTGAGTCTACAGCCTAACAACATGTTGATAAGCTTATCAATGCTTCGTAGCTGACTGCAACATGCAGGACTGTTAGATAACATAAAACTGTATTTTTAAGCGGAATATCGAATTTGACAAGTACAGATATTTGGCATTGACGCCCTAAGGCCCTTTTTCAAACGTGGGACTGACAAGGATATGATAAAACAAAGAAGAAAATAGAAGCAAGAAATCGATACAGGTTAATAAAACAGATTAAATAAAATTGTAAGATAAAATGATTTTCGATGATGATTGATCGGTGTGGATGGGGCTATGGGTGTGGCTGAATGAGCGGGAGATGGTGAGTGGATACAAAAGTTAATCACCGTGTGTATGTATTGCTGTCAATGCTGTATGTACGCCTGTGTGTTTATTTAGTTAACAGTGGAATTACAGAAAGTAAAAAATTTATATTTCCTTATTGAGAAAAATGAATTTAAAAGAAAAAAGACGGCGAAGAGAAACAAATTCTATGGACAAAGAACTGATATTGATCCTGACGGTCCATCTTGGATGACAAGCGAATGAAAGAAGCGGGATAAAAATGACTAAATTCAGAAACACAAAATGAAAAGAAAGAAAGAAAGAAAGAAAGAATGAAGAAAGAAAGAATAGAAAGAAAGAATGAAAGAAAGAAAGAAAGAAAGAAAGAAAGAAGAAAGAAAGAAAGAAAGAAAGAAAGAAGAAAGAAAGAAAAAAGAAAGAAAGAAAGGAAAGAAAGAAAGAAAGAAAGAAAGAAAGAAAGAATGAAAGAAGAAAATGAAAGAAAGAAAAAAGGAAAGAACGAAAGAATGAAAGAATAAAAGAATGATAGAAAGAAAGAAAGAATGAAAGAAATAAATAAAGAAAGAAAGAAAAGAAAGAAAGAAAGAATGAAAGAAAGAAAGAAAAAAGAAAGAAAGAAACAATAAAAGAATGATAGAAAGAAAGAATGAAAGAAAGAAAGAAAGAATGAAAGAAAGAAAGAAATAATGAAAGAAAGAAAGAAAGAAAGAAAGAAAGAATAAAAGAATGATAGAAAGAAAGAATGAAAGAAAGAAAGAAAGACGTAATCAAAAAATTCCATGCAACAAGCAAATTAATTATAGGAGAAAGGATGGAAGAAAGTGGTGAAATAAAATGAAAAGTAAAAGAAAATAAAGATTAAATTAATATTAGGTTGGTGCAAAAATAATGTCGTTTTCTCACATAGTAACATATGTGAGAAAACGACATTATTTTTGAACCAACCTAATAACTGAAAGAAAAAAAAGAAAGTTAAAACGAACATACGAAAGAAAGAAAGTTAAAACGCGAAAAAGAAAGAAAGAAAAGAGTTAAAACGAATGAAAGAAAGATAAAACGAAGAGACGAATGAAAGTTAATACTTACAAGCGAAAGAAAGAAAGAAAGTTAAAACGAACAAAAAAGAAAAAGAAAGAAAGTTAAAACGAACAAAGAAAGGAAAAAAAGAAAAACTTAAAACGAACAAAGAAAAGAAATTTAAAGCAAACAAACGAAGGAAAGAAAGTTAAAAAGAAAAAAAATAACTGAAGAAAAAAAAGAAAGAAAAATTATCAGAAAATGACAAATATAAAGATAAATAACCAAAAGAAAAAGCAAATGTAAATTAAAAAAAAAATTAAAGTGCAAAAAAGAAAATAAAAGCGAATGAGAAGAAAAAAAAAACAAGGATCGAGTAAACAGAGGGAAAAAATAAAGGGCCAAACTAAATAATATTGAAAATGGAAACTAAAGCTAAAATTAATCAAGCCAAAAAGATGGGTAACAACAAAAGAAATTGGACGGGGGGCGGGGGGCGGGGACGGGAGACTAGCAAATGAGAGAACAAAAATGAAGGATATCAAAATCACAGAAAAAATGGTTGAAAAAATCTTGAGGGGAGGGTAAAACAATTTTAAAAACAAAAATTTTTATCAATGTCAGCTGCTGATAATATGATGAGTTGACGTTTGAAGCTCTGTTTATTATCCGATTCTAGAAAAGTTTGGCGCAAATTCTCCTCAGATAGAAGCTCATTGCTTGAAGGTTTGATTTTGTCTCCGAGAGCTTCAGCATTTAGGAAAATGGGTATGCGATAAAAACTGGGTATTGTGGGCATTTCGTATTCATTATGAGTGTGTAACATGAAAATTTCGAATAGTTTTATAGATAGATAGATAGATAGATAGAACAGAATGAGATAGATAGATAGAAGGAACAGAATGAGATAGATAAATAGATAGATAGATAGATAGACAGATAGATAGATAGATAGATAGATAGATAGATAAATATTAGGTTGGTGCAAAAATAATGACGTAATAATGTAGTTTTTTGACGTTAAAAATACGTCAAAAAACGACATTATTACGTCATTATTTTTGCACCAACCTAATAGATAGATAGATAGAAGGAACATAATGAGATAGATAGATAGATAGATAGATAGATAGATATTAGGTTGTTGCAAAAATAATGACGTAATAATGTCGTTTTTTGACGTTATACGTCAAAAAACGACATTATTACGTCATTATTTTTGCAACAACCTAATAGATAGATAGATAGATAGATAAATAGATAGATAGATAGATAGAAGGAATAGAATGAGATAGATAGATAGATAGATAGATAGATAGATAGATAGATAGATAGATAGATATTAGGTCGGTGCAAAAATAATGACGTAATAGTGTCGTTTTTTGACTTTAAAAATGTCAAAAAACGACATTATTACGTCATTATTTTTGCACCAACCTAATAGATAGATAGATAGAAGGAACATAATGAGATAGATAGATAGATAGATAGATAGATAGATAGATAGATAGATAGATATTACGTTGGTGCAAAAATAATGACGTAATAATGTCGTTTTTTGACGTTAAAAATACGTCAAAAAACGACATTATTACGTCATTATTTTTGCAACAACCTAATAGATAGATAGATAGATAGATAAATAGATAGATAGATAGATAGAAGGAATAGAATGAGATAGATAGATAGATAGATAGATAGATAGATAGATAGAAGGAATAGAATGAGATAGATAGATAGATAGATAGATAGATAGATAGATAGATAGATAGATAGATAGATAGATAGATAGATAGATATTAGGTTGGTGCAAAAATAATGACGTAATAGTGTCGTTTTTTTCACTTTAAAAATACGTCAAAAAACGACATTATTACGTCATTTATTTTGCACCAACCTAATAGATAGATTGAGTTTTGATACATTCGTGAAGGTCTGTGTGTTTAGTTTTATATTGTTTGTTTTTTGTAGGTTTTTTTTTTTTAATTTTCGAATCAGGTATATAACTGGTTGAGAATTGTTAATAAACTGTCCAAAGTTCATAGTTTGTTTTATTCTAATATCCAGACTAAGCGCGACCATCCCCAAAGTCACCAACAGTGGAAGAATCGGATTACGATTAGCACAGATCTCAATGGTTGAACCAGCGGATCAAGAGTTCTGGACATGTGTACAGAACGTGACACTCGAAATTGTAAGAGTCATTCCAAATGTGCCGCAGAAGAAGGTAATGAAATCGTGTGTCACTTGCTGGCAAATTGAGGTCCACTTTAAACAAATTCCCGCCATTTGGGATTTTATCCTGCAGTGATTTTGTATCACCTCCAATCAAATATTTTGGGGGCCAGGATTTGGTGAAACTAGAAGCTTCTAGTCCGGAATCTGCACGTTGACGGCAAATTTAGTCATCATCAACATCATCATCATCATCATCATCATAAAGGAAGCGATCATCAAAGAAGAACTTGATACGAGATAAAGCCAACCGACACAAAATAAAGCCGACAACCGTTTCAGTCATTTTAACTTTATTTGTACATGACTTCACTTTGAATTAATTTGAAGCCCAGCGTTTCAAAAATGCCAATATGTCTTCAACAATCTCTTGTATACCACACTGTCAACACCTAGTTATCGTTAATGACTTGCCAAAAAAGAAAAGCAATATTATCATACAACATGAAATATTTATAGCTGTGTATAGTTTTCTTATGGTTAAGTTCCCCCAAGATGAACCCTGCGAGTCAAGGTTTAAGGTTACTGTTAAAATGACGATGTGATATGAATGAAAAAGTAGGCGGTAGGAAGTGAAGATCATGAAAATCAAGAAAATTGTATTTCTCTCGATACAGACATATTATGGCATGTTAACTTTTCACTTTGTTTAGAAAATCAATATTGTACTCGATGCGAAAGCTGGGGTTTGATGTGAAAAATACTGACACCAAAAATTAGATTCATAACTTATACCAACTTTTAAGCATTTAGTTTTAAATATCGTCTGAAAAATGTACGTAATTTCCGCAGGTTTTTCCGTACAAACTGACTTCAAAATGTTACTATTTCAAGAATAAATCCGAATAAAATTGATATATTTTGTATTAGATACATTGAATTAAAAATGTATTCAAACCACTATTCTAATTATGAATCACCAAAAGCAAAATATCCAATTTTTTTACTGTACTTGATAATTAAAACTATAAAAAAACATTGGAAAAGATCACAAAAATGACTACTCGATGAATAAGATTAGATCATAATTAGTGAATACGAAAAATAGATAAAAGTGTATATAACAACTTAATACTGCTTGGTACAAATCAGACAAAATGTTTTAAATTTGCATTGTTTATTTGAAAATCGCACTAAAGCTACTGCACTGTATAATATATTACATCTCAATATAGATAAATTCTTCAGTATAATTTCCCTTTGAAGTAAATGAAGTTATTTGATGGTACAATAATTTAGTAATAATGTACTTGTTCCTTTCATCTTGTCCATATACAATTTGTAAAAGTTCAGGTATAAATTGTATAAGGTTTTGCTATAGGTCTTTCACTGATACTGGAATAAAATTCCGACGCTCTAATTCTGAACCTAAACTTAATCTTCAAACTATTCCTCAAGAAAGGTAATGATTTAAAAAAATATTTGTGTTCCTATTTATTATGACAAACCCCAACTTTCAAATTGAATGTAATGCCACAGATCTGAAACTGACCTGCCCTATTGACGCATATAAACAACTAATTTAAGGAAATGACATCAGGTCTGATAACCTTGTAAACTGTTTCGAATGGATTATTAATTATTGTAATAAAAGATGAAAAAAGCAGGTAGGTATTCTATAATAATACATTAATGCTGTTTCTCTACTTTGCTAAAGGTTAATTTAAACTGTATTTAATACGATCATTGCTCGATCACTTAATTATATAGTTTGGTTTATTTTGTTTTATGGCATATCAACCTTAATGAGCTATTTTATACCGACAAGATTTTTAGGTTAGATTCGTATGAATATAACATGTATTCTTTATAAGATATCCGTTTATAGTTCAGGTTTCATTGACTAATTAATTTTGGAAAGCGAGTTTTGATGAGAGTCAAATGTATTGCCAGTAATATTTTCTTTTCAAAAATATATTGCTGGTAATTTTTTTAAAAATCTATTACTGGTATTTTCACTATAAAAATCATTTTTTTTATACTTTCATAGTGTTTTGACCCAAGTTTACCGTTTAATTATTTGCCCATAACTGGGGCCCTAACTGGTGCTCCCGCCCCGGGTCAGAGTGGACCTGAAACAACAGCAATTACATGGTGATTCTCCGCTCCTCAAAACCTCTCGATTAGTTGCCTTGCTTCCGTGTGTAGTTTATCGTCATACGCAGGCCGGATAGTTATAAAGGTTAACGGTTATTGTTAAATTAATATATGTTTTTGTTGTTATTGGTCCTTATGAAGGTGGATTATACAGGTTGGCCATCACCAGTCTGGTTTAATCAATAAGTGGCATTCATTTTAACGAGATCAGTTTCAAATTTCACGAATCACCACACGGACTGTCACTACTGTTTGGTGGCACCAACTGTGTTTGAGTACATTCAATTACTATTAAGGCATTATCTACTTGTCTTTTGAGTATTTTTTTTATTATAACCTGCTGATGCTTAGCGGTAGTCATAGTCCCAATAAATACATAAACGGTGTGATTCACAAACACCAAACGTTGGCCATAACAGATAAGTTCGAACTTTAATTTTTTTTTTCTATTTCCTGTGTTAACCAGATGTCAATTGTTAATTTGGGCAAGGAATGACTCGTGCGTTTTAACGCCTTCGTTATTATTATTATTATTATTATTATTATTATTATTATTATTATTATTATTATTATACCTACAGTGTCACGTCAGGACTTTGCCGAACCTGGCTCTCCGAAATTTCCTCTTCTTTGTTGCTCTTAATAAATTTTGTCTTTTTGTTATCTCTCCTAAACCCTGTTTCTTCCATCCATTTACACAAATTCTCCGACTAGGTTATTCTCATTGTTTTCCTCTAACCCTGTAGCTTTCAATCTGTCATGTGAGTATAGATATTTCTAAGCTCTCTCTTCCTCATCATGTGCCGTAGAAATTTCAACTGTTTCTTTCTCATGTTAAGTATAAGTTTTGGTTTCCATTTACTCTAAAGCCTTATTGTTGTTCACATGTTCAGTCCATGTTATTCTCAGCATCCTTCTGTAGAATCATATTTCTGTTGTCTCATATTTCTTCTTGAGGAGATTGTTCAGCATTCACTGCCACGTAGGAAGACTGATATTATAATTTAGTACTCTTTTTTGTGTTTCTAACGAAATTTTCCTGTTGCTTAATACTTTGCTTAGTTTTTGGAAGCTATCTTTCGTTATCCCAAATGCACCTTCGGATTTCAGTGTTACACTTTCCATCCTCTGCTAGCAACCTGATAAAGTGCAAGGAAGATTAAGTTCTAAATAACCATTGTGCGAATGAACATGAATTCCGCGGCCAAGATACGAACACAGTCCAGTCTACCGTATTGAAAAACATTACACCGCCCAACATTACCAAATATGAATACTAATATTTAAAGAGAATTGTACAAGTTCAGCCGTTGGATGTCTACACGCGATGACATTTGATAGGCTTTGTTTGGTTTCATTGCTTCGGATAACTTGTCAAATTGTATGACATAATTGTCATTTAACTTTAAGAAATGACATAAAAAGTTCAGTAAGGTTTCAGAACTTGCCTTTGCCATAATTTCTAAAATTCTTGATTATTCTCCAAGATTTTCTTTTTTTTATTTTACTTTTTAGCTTTAGTTTTTATCATTGTAGCTCTTTTGTGGATTTTGTGAAAAATTGTCTCGCGTTCACGAAGAGTAGGATTAACTTTTATATAATGCCATCAGCCCTGTTTTGTTCAAGTTTTCTTTTGTCTGTCTGTCATGTTTTTAATATTTTTTAAGAATAAATATTACCATTTCTTTACATTCTTCTTTGAATACCAGAGTTGTTATTACAACTATGAATTATATATATATATATATATATATATATATATATATATATATATATATATATATATATATATATATATATATATATATATATATATATTCAATATTATTATTAAAATAATTATATAATTATTATAATATATTATCAGTATTATTATTATTAAAATATCAGTGCAATTATTATATCAGTGGCATTATTAAAAATGTCAGTGTATTTATTATATCACTATTGTTAATATATATATATATATATATATATATATATATATATATATATATATATATATATATCATTATTATTATTACAGCAGAACTATTACTGAAATATAATTAATGCTATTATATCAAATTATGATATATAAAATATAAGTATAATAAGATTTACAGTTGTTTTAAATACCTGTTATTATTATTATAAATATTAGCATTATTATTATATCTGCGTTATTAGTATAAATAACAGTGTTAATATTATAAACGGACGTGTTATGGATATATCAATGTTATTATTGTAAATACCAGGATTATTATAATATCAATATTATCATTATTAAAATAGAAGTAAGTACGTTCAATTCTTATCGAAAGTCAACTCAGACTTTCGTAATCTTTTAATCATTCACCGGAACTCTCGACAAAAATGGTCACTGAAAATCTATTTTCAAAATAAAAATGTTATTTTTATTTTATTTATTATTATTGATTTGATTTTAAAATAAAATAAGTTTTCTGTGATCAATGCAGTTGAGAGTTTCCATAAGCGATTAAAACTTACGAAATTTATAATTGATCTTCGATAAGTATTGAACGTTTTTGCATCTATTTTAACAGTAGTTATCACTTTAGTTTTATATTGAGCACTTTATTAACATAAATTCTATCATATACGTTCTTAAACAATATATTAATTATCAATGTGTATTTATATTTCCTCTGTTTTTACTTATATATTTCCTATCCCATCGGTAAATCAACTTAAGTTAGTAAATTTGTGTACGATTACTTCCCTTAATCATTTTAATAACCTATAAAAATAAAATATATCTGAATTTAGACTGCATTAGTTCCCGAACAAAATGAACAGTTTAATTAATAACTTTTATTCCTTTGTTTCGTAGTCTTTTCAGCCTTCTTTGTTCCAACCTTTCAGGTGAGGTACCCAGATAACTTTTTCTATGAAGTGATCGTCTTGCTTCAATTTGAACATGAAATACTATGTGTTGTCGCCGTCTTTGTCGTTCTGTTGCTAATCTTTTTTCTTTCAAGACATATTTCCATGTCACTGTTATATTAAACGCATCAAATTGTTAACATGAAAATTTATTGCACAAAAAGCGATTTATATAATATCAGGAGCAGCCAATGAATCCCAGATAGCATAGAACATCTACAAATATAAAGGAATGGATTAATTAAACCATCGTTGGCTTTTATTTCAGTTTGGAATTCATTATATCCGCTTTATTGTATCTCACTACATTGTTTCAAATGTTTGCTTCATTGCATCTCACTATGAAACAATTGCCGTCATTTTTAACGTCACGAGTAAACTAGTATAAAATAATTTACGTATATTATTTGCTAGCATTAATGACTAGCATTTTTCTTCATTTTATTTTATTAGTAATATATATAATTATAACTTTCATTGTTACTATTATAGCTATATTAAAAAAAATCTTCAGCGTTTCCTATCGATGTATATTTGTAACCGACACTTGTCTTTTTATATCTCTCCCTCATCCTCCTACGCATACATAATTCCATCAACAAAAACATTACTTCGATGAACTCCATTATAGAAGACAAAAGGCGTTACCCACATTTTTACGCTTTGTCATTCATTTGCCTGTGTTGTGATATATAGAAATTTATAAAATATAGAAATTTATATATAATATTCTCCCATAGATGTTTGAGTCAGGTTTTTATATTTTTGTTTTTTTTTTAAATATATTTTTTAATACGCTTTACCAATTTTCCTTTTGCCATCAATGTGATCATTTTCGCTCTTATTTCGACTCCTTCGCTGACAACTAAGCCAAGATCCAAGCAGAATAATTGGCGAATTGATTAAATTGAGCTCAATAGCCCAAGAAGTTAGTCCATCTAAGGGAAGAAAAACCCCTAATTTTAAACCTCCGCTGCAATGTCAAGATTTCCAAGCACGTAAAATTCTACGGATGTAAATCCAGACAGAAAACCCAGAGTGAATCCCGGATGGAGAAAAGCTGTCAACTCTGACAACTCCTGCAGCCAAACTGCCTCTAAATTTAGAGCCCTGTACTCCTTTGGATCTTGTTAGAACGGCCGTGATGTGGTGGTGGGGGGCATGTAGTCTGGACAGCACACTCCAGATTGACTACTAAAGAACTGAGTCTTGACCAAACGGAGCGCTACCTTTATCTCGCGAAATAATCAGACTACACTAATCTTTCTCATATTTCTATTATTAAAGATATCGTTATGTTTTTGTTTTATTTTGTAGCTTTATTAATCAGAGTCTGTCTATATTTCTGAGATGAGGTACTATGTACATTATTTATATTATTCGTACTATTGTCCTCATCTTTGTCGCCATATTTATCACAACGTTTCGGCCGTTGTACGCTCCGGCCTTCTTCAGGGGGTTGGAATTTCGAACTGAACCCTTTATTTCGATCACTGGGGAAGAATGTTCTAGTTCCACGTGCCATGTTTGATGGATGTCAGTTATCTCTTGCTAATTTCCCTCTGAAAGTTCTCCACTGCCTTAACTGGGTATTGAACTCACACTCTTTGGATCCTGTCACTGGATCTAACCAACGCCTTTATCCACTGTGCTTCTTTTACCTTTTTTAAAGTTATTAAAGCAAAACGCGTTCACACATTTCTATCACCTTAAAGAAATAAGAAAATATCAGATTGTTAATCCTTAGATTCATTTAAGACCGCTTTAGATCGACCCGTCAGCCTCTAAGCATCTAATTCCACCGTTGTAAGCCCCCAGCCAAGTCCCAGTTATAAAGGTTCTTTTTGAATTGGATAAGTGTATTCCTCAATTGTCTGAAGACTTCGAAATGATGCTATTAATCTTTCTCGTTCTGCGATTTAATTAGCTCCATTAGGGAATTATAGGAATGGCATCTTTGAAAGAAGCATACATAATTCTGAAAGCAGAATGGTCTCTACTGAAAACGGTGAACAAGTGCTTGGTGGTTATCAAATGATAGAGATAAGATTGATTAATTAAAAGGAAAAGGCTACAGTGAAAAGATTCCAAAACTCCGTTATACGTTATAATTGTTATAACAAGTGATTCGAATCTCATGTATTCTTGTAAATAAAAAAAGAATTCACTTATTTCACGTCTTCGGTGGGGCTCTGAAGGGTTAAGAACGAAAAACCAGTTATCAACTTTTGGGATTTATTCCGATTTGCCATCTGACGTACAAAGCCGAACGACAATAGGGAATGGACGACGTGACCGGCTTTTGGTGAAAATAGAGGCTCATATAAATGAACCTGCACATTGGCGGTGAATTTAGTCATGAAAGCCATTGTCATAAAGGAAGTGTTGAGCAAAGAAAAAATTAAATTCTTGGATACGAGATAAAGTCTACTATATATATATATATATATATATATATATATATATATATATATATATAGTTTATGCAAAACTAGGTAATCCGCATGGGTAGACTGAAGGAGGATGATATCCAGAGAGCTCAATTTAAAATTCAGAGCAGATATGTTTGAATAAAAACAGACCACTTTATGGTTCCATATAATAAGTTATTTTACCACAACCCCTTTAACAGGGTTCTGGGTCATCAAACTTTACTTCCAAAGGTTGAAATGAAAAATGAAAAGAAATTCACACGTTTTTGATGGACCTCATCAAGCATATGTAAAATTAACGAAGTGAGGAAGTGAGGTGGACGAGAAGATAAGATATGAGTGGGATATATCTTATCTTATCTCCCACCTCACTTCCTCTAAGGCACATATGGAATGAGACATTTATAATTCAGTTATAAAACTGCAACGGACTACCACTGAATCTAATTTAATCTCGAGTTGTGCCTTCTATAGATTACGCATCTTGCGTATCCCTCTTCATCCTCTGGTTCAACCGTTGAGATCTGTTGTAATCGTTATCCGTTTATTCCACCCACGGGGTCTTTGTAAGACTAAGAATATATATATATATATATATATATATATAATGAACTCTTCTACCATGAACGATAAATGGGGTTCAGCATTAGATCGTTTTACACATGCTTGCTAGCAGGGGCTACTGTTGAGAATGTCAGGTAAGGGAAAGTCATATTTCATTTGTGCTTTCTTAAGTGTGATACTAGCTCTACTTTGCTGCGGGCGACAAAGTCACACTGACAGATCGAATTTGTTGAAGCAGGATTTTGAAGGTATCTCTGCTTCGAAGCTTAACGAAGCTGATCACGGTGTTTCCGTCTACTGTCTTCAAAACCCTTTATCTTAATGAAACATGCCTTACGCCACTCCTTTCGGTTTGATGCTTGGTCTTCCCAGGTTTTCAGATCAAAGTTGAGACGTTTCATGTTATCTTTCAATTTGTCTTTGTAGCGTAGGAGTGGACGTCCAACTGAACGCCTGGATTTTGGTAGTTGTCTATACAGCACCTTTTTGGAATTCTATGCTCATCGATTCCCACAACATGATCAACCCACCTAAGTTGTATCGTTACTAGAATGATTTCAATGCCTGTGTTTTTGTTACATTTATTCAGTATTGCACTATTCTTGACCTTGTCATACCATTTTATATCACATATCGCACAAAGACAGCGCATGTGAAAGGCGTCAAGTTGAATTATATGCTTACGGTAAAGGGTCCAAGTTTCAGCACCATAGAAAAGGGCCGAGAGAACGACTGATCTGCAAATGTGGATCTTTACTCTGAGAGACAAGTCTTTAGTTTTCCATAAACTGTTTAATATTACTGAATACTGTTGATCCAAGATATGCGAACGCCTCAACAATTTTTCATGCCGTACCATCAATGAAGATGGAAGGATTTGTGGGAGATGAATTTCCGGGTACTTTTTTATGTTGATTATGATTCCATATCTTTTCGATGTTTCAGAGAATTTATCAATGATAGTTTGAATGTCTTCTTGACGGTGTGCTAATAGAGCGGCATCATCTGTAAAGAGAAAATCGCGTACCAGCTGCAGACCAAGTCACGATTGTGTTTTAAAACTGTGCTGATAGACCTCCACTTGTTCTGAATTCAATATTGACTCCTTCACTTAAGTCAGAGAATGCTTTTTCAAGCATAGCAGAAAAGAAAAGTGCAAAGAGAAGAGGAGCAAGAACACAACATTGCTTTGTACCGTTGGAGACAAAAAGGCGTCCGATTGTTCAGTTCCCAACCTTACAAAAGTTTTCATATGGAGCATTTTTTCTGAAACACCTAATTTTGACAAAACCTCCCAAGGAGCAGTTCAAGATACAGTATCAAAAGCCTTTGTGAAGTCTACAAAAACAACAAATAGATCCTTGTTTTGTTGTCATGACTTTTCCTGGGCCTGTAGAAGAGAAAAGATCATATTCATGGTTCCCCTACCGGATGGAAAACCGTACTGGGTCTCTGGTAATGCCGATTCTGAGACAAATTTATTAAGCCTTTTCAGGATGATACGAGCAAGGATTTTGCCAGTAACCGAAAGTAGGGATATTCTTCTGTGATTGTTACACTCACACCTGTTCCCTTTACGCTTATACAAATGGGCAATTGAGGCATCCTTATACTGCTGTGGCACTTCTCCCTTTTCCCACACAAGGTTGAAAAATTCACAAATTTTGAGTGTCAAAAGATTGGTGCCACATTTGCATATTTCATCTGGAATTCCATCTTCGTCGGGGGCTTTTTCATTCGAAAGCTGTCTAATGAATATTTTAACTTCGAAGGTTGAAAGGTTAGCAGAAAGGCTTTGTACAACTCTTCTCTTATGAAGTTATGTTTATTACTTCAGCATCAACAGATGAATCCTGATTTAGGACTCTGGAGAAATCTTCTGCCCAGCGTTTAATAATGTGACTTTAGTCTGTCAAAAGAGTGTTATCTGAAGAAAAGATTGGTAATAGACCGCTAGAAATGGGACCAAAAACACCCTTCAAGTTTTGGTAAAATGATTTGAAGTCACATCGTTCAGCAGCCTTCTCCAAAGCCTTTGCCGTCCACCAGCCCTCCTTCATCTCCCTCAATTTTGCTTGAGACTTACCATTGGCTGATTTAAGGACCCGTTTCTTTGATAGGTATTCTTTGTCTGCTATCCAGAACTGATGACATTTATGCATGTTTTAAAGGAGAGATTTAATTTCAGGATCATTTGAATCAAACTAGTCTTGATATTTTCACTGAACATACGCGAGTGTTTCTTTTGCCGAGTCATACAGTATGTTTTGTAAGGCAGACCATTGCCGATTCAACTTCATTACCTACTTCAAGAGATGAAAGTTTTCAGTAGCACAATGTTTGGAAAGAGTTTTCCCTGTCTTTCAGCTTTTGTTATGTCTACATTCTTCGACGGTTTTGTTCGATTCTTTCTAACAGGCTTCTTCAAATGAGTTGCCGTATGTGAGCAAACACCTTTGTGATCTGACCAAAAGTGACCGATTGCTAGTGATCGCCTGAGGTTTACGTCGTAGCAATCACAACCCCGAACAATGATGAAGTCAATGAGATGGTCATGCCCTGATCTAGGATGTTGCTATTCGGTTTGAAAAACTGGTTCTAGTTGGTTGTTGGAATATTGTGTTGGTGATTACAAGATCGAATTCACTGCAAAGTGACAGCAGCAATACCCCGTTAGAATTTGATTTAACGACGTTATCTTTCCCAGTGACTTTTTTCCAGGATAGTGTGTCGCATTCAACACGAGCAGTGAAATCTTCCATGACATAAAGTTTGTCACGAAACGACGTCCGCCATAGAAGTTCACGAAGTTTGCAGTAAAACGATTCTTTTACCTTCTCAGTAGAGTCCATGATAGGAGCATAACAACTAAGTAAAGTTGCATGCTTATTCTAAGCGATAGGTAAGCGAAGAGACATTAGTCTATCAGAAATACCAACTGAAATTGATTCTAGTTGGGACACTAGATTGTTTCTTATAGCAAATCCTATGCCAGATTCTCTTTTCACAGAATCAATTCGTCCTACTCCGAAGAAAGTGTAGCTCCCTTCTACAGTTGCCCTCTGTCTGGAAGTCTGGTTTATTGATAGAGCAATGTTGATGTTGTTCTGTTTAAGTACACGTGCAATAATTACTGTTCAGGGTTATTCTTATTGTCCTTAAGAGTCTTTACATTCCTAGATGCTATGAACATGTTTGTTTCATTAAGTTTTGATTTTCTGAAATTTTGGATGTGCAATTTGGATGCCCAATCATATACGCACTTTATGACAGGGTCATGCTCCAACATACAATTTTTAGGTGGCCTTTTTATTGACCCTTCCTCATAAGAAGAAAGCGGTTTCATTCTAAATGGGGCTGATTTGTTATGAGCGAACAGGAAGTGCAACAATGTCCGATTTTGTGCTGCTCAACGGCCATCTACCTCTCATCACTTTTGTGTGAAGTTCAAGCTAGAGACTGCCAGTGGCATCTTCCATCTGTTTCAGTCGCTGTCTTTTTTTCTCCATGGAATTTCTGTCATGCATTCATTTGTGTTGAATCATTAGCCATCCAGCTACTGATCAACCTGCACCAAGATTTGTTTAAATTGGTCAGTTGCTTGTGCGGCACAAAGCACACTCTCTCCATCAAAATAACATAGCCCATACAGGTGCACCGTGTGTCACCATGCGTTAGGTGTTTGTGATGATCGCATATTATATTATCCCGAAGTGATATATGTGTGTATGGTGTGTGTGTGTGTGCGTGGGTGGGTGTGCATGTGTGGAGCCCTTTACCCAACTGTAGAAAAAACACAATAGGTTTAAGTTATATTACTTAATGTCAAAAAATAACTCAGTACTCAGACCGGTTCCAAATATTTGAATTTTTATATCAGACTCGAGGTAATTCTTTGAATTTGAAAATAATAAATATTTGTTGTTTGCTGCGAATTTTTGGAGGATCACCTCACAATATTATCAACAATATTTTATTTCCTTGAAATGGATATTTAAAAATTTAGAAAATATTTAGTAACGAATAAACTTAAGATTAATAAATCTAATTTTTTGTTTTTTCTGGAGCCGATGTTTTGTTATATAAGTGGTCAATTTTTAGTTCGCTCGTTAGTTTTTTCATTTAACATTTGACCACGGTTCGTTCGTTTGTTATATACACCTGAAATGCTCACACCTTAATTAATGACTCAGATTTTCGCATATTTATTCGAATATATTATAGTACACGAAATCTTAGCGATATTGACACATAAAAAACCATTGAGACTAAGTTTGTTGACGAGCGTCAACAGTAAAATATCTTACCTGAGTATTCATGCAGCCACTGCTACAATTTATATGCATACATTAAACACCATACAGCCATGTCACACACATTCCCACACCAAAGACACATTTTGTTTCTTCTATATTAACGCAATTCAATCGGCTGCACTGTAAAAAGATACCCAAAATGTTTTGTTGTTTTACGAAGAATATTTGTAATTCATTTCTTTCAATTTAAAAGAAAAATGATATTCAAATAATAAAATATTATTTAAATTTCAATTAAATTAAATTTTAAATTATTTCTTTGCTTTACCCACACATATTCCGCCACACACACACACACACACACATACACACACACACACAAACAGATATATATATATATATATATGTTGAGGGATCCACCCCTTTTATACAAATGAACTCACCCAGTGTATACTTATACTACTGCCAGTGAACACCCGAGGAGAGCAAGACTGTGGAGTCGAGTCCAGAGTGACAGAGTAAAAGGTTGTAGGTAACCGGAAGAGTGGAGGTGAGGTAACAGCGTTGTAGGAGTCACAGTGAGCGAGAACGTAGACTCAGTACGAAATCATACAGCGATACTTCAATACCAAAGACTGTATATATATTTTGCTACTAATACGAGGATATCGAACTCACACGGAAGAAGAAAAAAATTCTCTCTGGTCGACCACAACAACTTAGCGACGAGGATATCGAACTCACACTGGAAGAGTACAAAGAAAAATTCTCCCTTGCCGACCACAACGATTTGGTGTCGAGAAATTGGGACCTACACGGAAAGAGAAAAATCTCTCTTCTCACCACAACAGCTTGGGCGACAAGAATTTGAATTTCTCGGAGGCTTAAAAGAAAAAATTCCCGTTTTTGCCAGTATCCACAACAACTGGGTAACAAAGTGTTACGATGATTAAAATAGGGAAAATCGAGTTTTTTTCGTAAGACTCTTACCATGGAGGATTTTAAAAGCATTTTAGTAGAACTTGTTAAACACCAAAATGAACAGCAATTACAATTCCAAGAAAGAATAAAAAAAAATATTACTACAAGCGCAGAAGGAAAATCATGAAAGACAAATGTAAAATGAAGAAAGACAAATACAACTCCAGAAGCTAATTGTAAAAGTAGCGAGTAATACACAAGAACAAAATATTGAAAAAAAGGCGACTTTTTCCCAAGATGCAGTATGGAACACGATAGAAACATTCAAATATTCCCTAGAAGAGGATAAAAATTTCGTGGACTTTTTCTGACGTCATGAAGACATCTTCAACATCGATTGTTAAAACTGGACAGAAGCAAAAAAGCTACGACTATTACTCAGAAAATTAGGAGCGGAAGAATACACAAAATTTGTGGATTACATTTTGCCAAAGAAGACAAATGATTTAACGTTTGATGAAGCAGTTATATGCCTGACGGAGCTTTTAAGCCCGGAAACGTCACTTTTTCACAAAAGGTGGAAATGTCTTAATCTCGTAAAGGATGAAAATGAGGACTATTCTATGTTCGCCGCAATCGTGAATAAACATTGCGAAGATTTCAAGTTGGCAGAATTTACCCCGGATAATTTCAAGTCTTATTTTTCTAAAAGGTTTAGTCTCAGCAAAGGATAGCGAAATGCGCAAAAGAATGCTTTCAAAACTGAAAAATGAACCTGGATTAACACTCCAAAAACTATCGGAAGACTGCCAAAAATGCCTGAGTATAAAAAAAGACTCGAAGGATATTGAGGAGTCAGGAGTATCACATATACGTAAGTTAAACAAAAGTTTAGGTTTTTCAATCTTCCCGGAAAAAAAAGAAAAATTCTATAATAATGAAAAAAGGACAGCGTATAGGGAAAATAATGACGAAAAGCAAAGCAAATATAAGCGCCCCCTATCTACATGTTATCGATGCGGAGGACTACACTGGAATAACTTGAAATAAAAAGATAAAATTACAACTTGACACAGGTTCAGATCTGACGATAATTAACCTACAAGGAGAAAGCTTAATAGACCAACAATGTTACACACAGAGAAAATTGCTAAGTCTGTTACAGGAAAGCGTATAAAATTCGAAGGAGAAGTAATCCCTAAATGTAAAATTTCACGGGAAAACAAGAAAACTCAAAATATTCGTAATGAAAGATACAGAAAATCTGGTGGGCACAGACTGGATGCAGAAGTTCGACGTATGGGATTTACCTATAAGTTCGTTTTGTAAAAAGATAAAGTCCGAACCATCAGAAGTTATAAAACTAAAGGAAGAATTACATAATCAATTTCCAGAAGTATTTTCGAGCGGGTTGGGTCGGTGTAACAAATTTACAGCTGGAATTGAATAAAAAGAAAACGTCCAACCTGTATTTAAAAAGAAGAGAAACGTGCCGTTTGCTACCATAGAGAAAATCGACAAAGAATTAAAGAGAGCTTTGGAAAAATAATTAACAGACTAGGAAACGTGATGTACACAATACAAGTAGAAAAATTTACCCACAGAAGACATATTGACTAAATACAAAAAAGACGGGTTGAAGAGCCAAACTCGTCACCCGCTGAAAATGACGATTCAATGGATGCAATCTTTGAAGCTTTTGAGATTCAAAGACCACAGGAAGACACAGAAACTAGAAGGTCAAAAAGGAAGAGAAAATTTACCGAACCTCTGATTATCGACCATGAGAGAAAAAATACTAACTCCCCCCCCTCAAAACGGGATCTAAGGCGGGGGGTGTTGAGAGGTCGACCCATTTTTATACAAATGGACTCACCCAGTGTATACTTATACTACTGCCAGTGAATACCCGAGGAGAGCAAGAGAATCGAGTCGAGTCCAGAGTGACAGAGTAAAAGGTTGTAGGTAACCGGAAGAGTGAGGGTGAGGTAACAGCGTTGTAGGAGTCACAGTGAGCGAACACATAGACTCAGTAAGAAGTCATACAGCGATCCTTCAATACCTAAGACTGTATATATATTTTGCTACTAACCCGTATTCCTGGAACTACTAACCTGCTTTACCAGTTTGTATTATAACGTTAATACATTATATTCATATATTCATTCCTGGCGTTTGTTATTTATTGGTACCGGATTTCATCCCGGAATCCACAAGAATATATATATTTACTGATTTTAAAATTGCTCAAAATTATATCAGTAAAAATAAAGTCAAATTCAAATGGTCTTGAAATACGTAAAATGTTACGATAATTTCCATTCAATTATAACCGTATGAACGAGATTCATCATCTTTGCCAAAGTTTAACTTTTTTTATCATTTCATACAAAGAAAGACAGGAAACCAGTAAGATGCAACAGGTTGCAAACGTTTTAGAATTTCTTCTATGTTTATTGAACAGTAGTTAAATAAACGATATGGTTTACCGGTTCTTTCTTTCATGCCCATAATCATTTAACTGTCTGAAGTTTTCGTTCATCTGTCTGATCAGTGGGTGAGACTTTTCATTATGAGCGTATCGAGTTGACATTTTTCTGTTTGCTGCTCTCGAATTCTTTGTTAGGCCCCTAGGGAGGCTGTTCTCTGATCAATAGTTACATAATATTGGGATATTTGTAGTACCATGTTGCGCATGTTTAGGTGTCTCTGCATGTATTTCTGGTGGGCAACCCTGAGGTCATATTATGCTTTAGTCTAAGCCACCTTCTGGCTAGTTTGTATTGCCGTTGACGACAGATAGTGATAATTATCTTGGACTTTTCTTCATTACATTTCTATGTCTTTGATTTCTATATCGATAGATATTCGATAATTTTGCTTACATATTAAATGTACTATGAATAGCTGGCATCTATTTATTTTCTATATGTGCTTTTACGATTTACATTCTCATTATAAATGTAACCCCGCAAGTTCTGAGGAATTCGTTTACTTTCATAAACCCTATCCATGATATACCAAATTACATATAAAATCAAGAAACAATATCCACGTTGTCAATGTGAAACATCTAATCTAAGATTCCTATAAACAAACAAATGAACAAAGGCTTCGTCGGAAGCCTTTACTTTACTGTATCTCTCCAACTGAACTCACGCAAACGAAATGTCCATGCATTGTACGTTTCCCAGCTGAACCTGAGGGTTACATTGTCGTTGCACCTGTAATCTAAGAAAGTAAGCAAATATGGGCCAGGCGTTGTTGACTAATCAACGCTTCATACCTTTCCTGAATTTGTTCATTCCTCAGGTGGCTGGCATTAATGAAACACAAAAGACGAAGACTAATGAGAAGCGATGCACAAAATCTCATACGCATGCGCACAAATAGATATCCGCTCCATCAAATAAATGCCTGTCATGATAAGTATTCTGATTTGGGATCTTTTTTCTTCTTTCATTCTCAAGACCATGATTCTACTTTTAGCTTCTTTATTTTTTTTTCTTGTTCCTCCTTGCTAGTTTCCCTTCATTCTTCTAATAGCTATTCCCCCACTATTATTATTATGACCATTCTTACTCGCTGTGTTTTTCACACCAAGGGTAATTGGTGACCTACACTGAAGATCAAGTAAGAGCATACTTCCTCACGACTGCAGCACTCTCTTTAATATTCTAATGGATTTTTAGAGCGCCAGCGTTTAGATATTTTACATTCTTTCTTGTATTTTCAAAATATTTTACAAGGCTTGTAAAATCTGATATATCCAAAATCAAACTCGTAACATTACACCTCCACGAGCAGACCTTGGACTCTCACGATGGATGGGAGTTTTCTCAAGGAAGTTCCTTGCTTTGGACATCTACTGAGACACAAGCTCACCCCAGCCCTTAAGTGGAACCCACATATCCGATGTATTTCTAAAAATGCTGGAAAAAAGCTCAGTTCATTGTACCACTTCAGTAAGTACCTTATTCCCCGCCCCCCTGCTATACTCTTATCTTACCATACGAATAATAAAGTATTACTGTCATATCTGGGATTATAGAGTTCGAAAACGTCTACAAGGCTTTTTGGATGATGAATTCTTTTTAAATTTACAACCCTTTTCCCACAGTCGAAACGTCTTACGCCACTCACTGCTTTCACTATTTCTATGGCAAGTGCTCTGACAGGCTAAATTCCATAGATCTACCAGCCCTGGCCGTTGCAACTTGGATCCGCCAGGACAAATACACGAAGTTGAATAATCCTCGGGTATAGATTCCACCAAATATATGAGCAGAGCCAGGGAGGGCGATCTTTGGACTTGTTTTACCTTGATATTTTCAGGGATTCTGTTAGTGTATATTTCTATCTATTTCTTTATCATACCGAGTGTACCTATTACCGCTGGTATTGTTGGGGTCTTCATGCCATAAATTCTGTAAATTTCTATTTCTAGATGTTTCTACTTGCAGAGATTTCTCTAGTTCTCTATCGGTGTGGACTGACATATCGATGAACAGGCAAGCACCTTCCTTCACTACTGTATCAAGTCTATAATTATTAAGAAAGAAATACTGTACTTCGAAATCTCTTGATGCCAGTAGTATCTATCAGGATGCAGCAAACCACCTTTCGTCAATAAACGAGTCAAAGCCCCTAAATTCCAAACATTCTATAAAATATGTTAAGTATGACCGAGTATATAAGCTTTCCTGTAAGTGCTTCCATCCCCACCCCTGTCAAGCAAATCGCAATCTTCTAAGTGCTCCGACAAAAAAAGAGACAACACTGTCATCATACATTATGTTTTTTGTTATACTTTTTTCTGATGTCAGCGAACACCTGTTGCCTCTTTTGTAATGTCAACGAATACTCATTGTCACTTTCGTAATGCTCGTTGTAGTAGAGACCTTGTAATCGCAGATACAATAGTAACACTGTTGAACAATACGTCTTCGAATAGCAGTCTCACTAATAGTACTTGCTCGATAATATTCGCTCGAAAAGTAACCACCGAACAGTGATCCGTATAGAGATCAGTATAGAGATCAGTATAGAGAAATAGTATAGAGATCAGTATAGAGAAATAGTATAGAGAATAGCGATCCGTAGAGTAATAGAGGATTGTGTAAAAATAGTGATCCGAAATAGTCATAGAATAATAGCGATAGAAATAGTCATAGAGGATAGCTTATTAAGAGTGATCTATTAGACGCCCCGCTAATTCCTATATATACATTTCCTTTACATTATGTGATCTACTTATTCAAAATGGGATTTACTCACTGGCGATCTATGTTCAAACTCCAGTGTAGGCATCGACACTTTATTCCTATATAACACTTTTCATGCTAGGTCTATATATTTATCCGACTTTCCATTTAGTGTCAATATTACTTTGTGTTCTGTTAGAACAGGGATAGCCGCAGTCTAATAAATCATTTTGATCTTTTTCTTACAGAGATTTTAACCCGGGAGCCGCTTGAGGTACAGGGTTGAAGAATAAAGGTCACAGTTTATACTGATATGTAAGGAAGGTAGCGGTTAACCCTAGATTTGACCAGGTGAGGTTTGTATTGATCAGGAAAATACCCTCTTGAAAGTTGGCTCCCCAGAGGAGCGGTTCGTGGGAAACAGCTGCTCCAGTGGAACTTACATCTCACCAATGCAATACAAAGAGAATCGGAGTGGTTTGCTACAATATGCATAGCATTGTATTATCCGTTCAGGTTAGAAATTGGGGAACTAAGGAATGTAGGTTCGTCTGAGCACTTTCTATAGAAATAGCAATACAGCAGTGAGAAGGTTGTGATTTTTCTCATCCACAGTGGCGTGAAAACGTTTTTGGACTCTATCAAGATTTGAAAGTGAAACTTGGGCAGTTGCTGCCCATATATAGCAGCAGTTTTCTATTATTTTTTTTTTATCTGGCTCTTGTAAAATAGATGATAGCACTAGAAGTCGAGTACTTACTGGAACGGTACAGAAAACCAACCATATTTTCAGGATCGTATGTACAAGGTCCATATGATTGTGTCAACTAAATCTGGTCTTCTTGAAGTTGTAATGAATCTATTATTATTATTATTATTATTATTATTATTATTATTATTATTATTATTATTTCCTTTGATTTCTGAGACCTAAGACATCATGACATTTTCCACCAAGCATTCTTTTAGAAAAAAAAAAGCCTAAGATCACACATATTTTACATAGATGAAGCCCTTCGTAAGGCGTGGCTGAACTTGTGAGTACAATTTTTTGCATGTCTTTAAGGCTTGGTCTACCATAAAACTCTTCAATCAGTCTTTCGGAACATTTTCCAATCAATCCGAGTACAACTACAACTGGAATTGCTGATGTTCCCATGTGCTATACTTTTGATATTTCGATTTCAAGATCCTTGTATTTTGATAGTTTTGGGGGGGATCTTCAAAGATACATCACAGTCTACAGGGACTGCCATGTCAATAAGAAGGCACATTTTGTTTTTGTGGTCTCTGATCACGATGTCTGGGCGATTATCTTTGATTGTTCTGCCTGTGTCACATTAAATTGTTACAGGTCATATCTCTGTAACTGGGTCAGGGTGGTGTTTATTTTCAATTTCCTTTCCGTAAAAGTTGCAGATTGTCCAGTGCAGATATTGGCCCACTCTGTCATGCCATGTTTTATATCCAGTGGTGCCAACACCGTGCAACTTGATACAAGATAGTCAATTATTTCTGGATTATTATTATTATTATTATTATTATTATTATTATTATTATTATTATTATTATTATTCATCTTAATATTCTGCTTTATTTGAGCCGAAAACATCTCTTGAACTTTTGGATAGCATGGATATATTTGATGGATAGAGTCGCTCTTAATATATGATCAGTGCTGGGGAGGAGGATCTTTTGGACTTGTTTTGCTTTGATCTCGCCAGGGATTTTGTTGGTGTATTTTTCCTGTCCAGCCCGATCGTATCTATTACCACTAGTATTGTTGTGGCCTTCATGTACCGCGTTCTCTCAATTTTTATTTGTAGATCTTTATACTTTGGGGAGGTTTTTTTTTCTCTACTCTTCAAGGAGATAATTCTTTCGAAGGGAAAAGAAATGTTGATGAGCAGGCAAGTTCTTTTTTGTCCGTCACTATCATCAATTTGCGTTGTCATGACCCAGAGAATATTAGCTTCATCGTTTTCTGTTACAATTAAGGGATCATGTTCAAAATGTTTTCTTTAACTTTATCATCATAGTGCTTACAACTTATTCAAAGGAGGTATGCAGTTGCTTTCCTCTGCCTTTTCTCTTTTGGCTATATCTCAATATTCAGAAACTAAAGAGTTTCATGTTTCTTTTTGTTTGCTGCATATCCTGTACATTGGCTTTCAATATGTTTTTCGGTAGTAATTGCTCTGAATACTTAAATGCTGGTCTTGAGTAGCAATACTAAACCCATCAGATTTTAGGCCAGCAGTTCTTAGCCATCGTTTTTCTTTGGACATGCTTCCCATCTCTTCCATTGGCTCGTTTTTGGTACTGCCCATGTAGAGATTTGTCTTCTAAAATACTCTTTTGCTGTTCTATGTTTTGATGTTTGATCTTCAGGTATATGTTCGGGTATAGTCGGTGGTTAACTCGTTTTCGACTGTTTGGATTTCTGGCATACTGAGCTGTCTTCTAAGCTAAGCAACGAAGCTAAGCAACGTCGAGCCGGAGCAGTACCAAGATCGGTGACCGCTTGAGAATACCAGGTGGTGTAAGCTTGGATGCGCAGGTGATGTAAATGGATAAAGGCTTGGAATTGGATTCGGAGAGCCGAATTCCAATTCGGGCTCGTTGTATTCATGACGCGCAATTAGCCTTGAGATAGGTATGAATTGACCTCTTCACCCTGCAGGTATGGATTAAATAGTAGAACTTGTATCAGTAAATTGTAATATCTTCAAAAATTTCTTATAATCTAAAAACATTTTCTGGCCTGTAAAAGGTTGGTAAGCCGTAAAAAGCAAATCAATCAAAGCTGTTTCTTTTGCATCTTGCTACTTTCTTCATATTTGATAGTACTATTACTACTACTCTTTTTCGTAATAACCCGTATTGTCACCGTCGTTTTCTTTGTCCTCAACGTCGTCATTATCTATGCAATGCGGCCGTATTCTTTGAAATATTCTTGCTAATTGTCATTATCTTTTTCGTAATCACCTTCTTCCTAGTCATATTTTATTATTCTTTCTTCATTTTTTTTTTTTTACTTTCCAGCAGCTTTTTTGCTAGCATTATGAGCTTCATTACTTCTGTTGTCGTTGATGCTTTCGATAATGACGATGATGCAGAGTTTTCTACCTCACGTTCGTCAAGTTAATGCCAACCGGAAGTGCAGGCGCAAAATGGAAGAAAAGTGAATCAATTTAATAGGCTGATCATTCGACCCCAATGTTCAACTATACGTACTAAATGACGCCAAAAAACTGTTTCCCCTATGACATTCTGTGCCCAGACGTTTTCTTTTATCTTTCTGCTTTACCCTTTTTGCATGTCCATTGATACACTGGGATAAAAAAAAGAACAAATATGGAAGATACGAAAGAAAAAAAGATGAGAAAAAGAGGAAATGAAAGGCAAGAAAAAAGATATAGAATGAAAAATATAATTAATTAGGAAAGGAGGAAACAATTGAGGAAGAGGGTAAGAAAGAACGAAAGATTAATTAAGGAAAGAAATAAAAAAGATTAATTAATAAAAGAAAAATAATGAAAAAAAAGAAAGAATAATTAAAGAAAGAAAGAAAGAAAGAAAGAAAGAGAAAAATTAAAGAAACTATCAAGAAATAAAAGAAAAGAAACCAATAAGAATTAGAAAGAAAGAAAGAAAGAAAGAAAGAAAGAAAGAAAGAAAAGGGAAATGAAAGAAGTTTTCAAGAAATAAAGGAAAAGAAAATAAGCTAATAAAAATTAGAAAGAAAGCAAGAAAGAAAGAAAGAAAGAATGAAAGAAAGGCAAAATAATTAATGATAGAAAGAAATAGTGAGATAGAATAGTAAACAGTTAAGGAAGCCATCATAAAATAAGGAAATGAAGGAAAGAAAGGAATAAGAATTGGAAATAAAAAGAAAGGCAGAAAGAGGAAATATTTCGTGAAATAAAGGAAGAAAGAGAGAGAAAATAGTGAAAGATGATTGAAACCATCAAAAAATAGAAGAAAAGAAAAGAAAACAATAATAATTAGAAATATGAAGAAAGATAGAAAGACTAATCAATAAAAGAAAGAAAGAAAGAAAGAAAGAAAGAAAGAAAGATAGAATAGTGAAAATGAAAGAAGACATTAAGAAATAAACGGAAAGAAAAACTAATAAAAATTACAAATAGAAAGAAAAAATAATTAAGGATAGAAAGAAAACAGATATATATATATATATATATATATATATATATATATATATATATATATATATAGAGAGAGAGAGAGAGAGAGAGAGAGAGAGAGAGGGAGAGAGAGAGAATAGTGAAAAATGATGAAAGCCAACATAGAATAAGAAGATGAAGAAAAGAAACGCTTTAGAATTAGAAATAAAAAGAAAGACAGAAAGAAAGAATAATTAGTGAACGAATGAAGGAAAAACATTTCGGGAAATAAATTAAGTGAGAGAGAGATAATATACTGAAAAATTAAAGAAGCCATAAAAAAATTAAAAAAGAAAACAATAATAATTAGATACATGAAGAAAGATAGAAAGACTAATCAGTGAAAGAAAGAAAGAAAGAAAGAAAGAAAGAAAGAAAGAAAGAAAGAAAGAGAATAGTGAAAAATGAGGGAAGCTATCAAGAAGTAGAGAAGTAAAGTATTAGGTTGGTGCGAAAATAATGTCGTTTTCCCACACATGTTACTATGTGATAAAACGACATTATTTTTGCACCAACCTAATATTATAGCGTTACAGTCAAAACGAATAAAGAAAGAAAGAAAGAAAGAAAGAAAGAGAGAGAGAGAGAGACCAATCTTAGGAAACAGAAAATAGAATTAAACATTAACGAAAAGCTAAATAAAGAAAAATATTAAGACAAAATTAAGGAGAGAGAATTACTTTAAAGTTGTAAAAAGGGAAAGATATGTTGTGAAAGAGAAGAGCACAAAAAAGAGAGAATCAAAGACGACCTCCAAAAATATAAATAGAAACTAAAAGCGGAAAAAATCCCTTTTTTCTAATTGCATTTTTGAAAGAAAAATTTCTGATTCTTATTTCTTCTACGTTAGCTATGTTTTTATTTTTATTTTGAAATACTTGAAAACGCATTTTTCTCGCTTCAAAAGAGAAGCCGGTACAAGTCATATAGACATTTATGACGTTTTAGAAATAGCGGGAAACCTAGCAAACGGATGACAAATAAGAAAAAAACATTAAACCAACAAAGATAAAAAATAAAAATAAAATTGTAGGTTTGAAAAAATAAGAAAGCATGTTTGTATGATATGATATCAAGGAGATAAAAAAAAAGCAGTTGACGAGGAATTTCCCTTTTTATGCTGCAATCACCTGAAGGCACATAAGAACAGTTTCACGTATTTTGTTGCTCGAATATTTGCTCATTTACGAGCATTGTTTCACCGTTTGTTCCGGCAAAGAATTGTTTCTCACTGCTTTCCTATGCCTCTATTTCCTTCAATGTATCCGCTCAATGTTAAATTCTCAAGCCTTCTTTCTTCGTTATATATCCTAAAACCTTCCGCTGCTTTTCTCTGATAATCAGAATTACTTCATATTACTCCATATTCATCGGCAGGATAGTCGTGTAGAGATACAAAAGGTGATTATCTCCATTTGGTGGTTATACGTCACTTGAATCAGGTGACTCAAGTCCTCAATTTGGGAAAACTCAAGACTCGCTGTTTCCCGTTCGTGGAATATTTGCTCGACTGGTACATAGATGAATCCAGACTGTTTGAATCTGAAGTTCTAAACATGGCTTCTCCAGACACAGGAGTATCCCCATATTATATGTAACAGCATTGCTTTTTTTTTCCTTCCACTTTGCTTTGCTGTGTAGATATATGTGATATATTATTCTCCGCGTGGGATTTATGTATACATGCATATATAGTTTTAATTTCAATAAAGGTGCAATTAATTTACAAATTCATGATAAAACAAATACAAAGGTTAATGATTAAATGGCGGGAAATCCATCTTCGCGAACAATTCAATAATATACAAAAACCCCGAATCTGTTTATGAATGAAAAGACCCTGTTTTATAAATTTCCGTTGAATTAGATCTTTTTATTTTACAAGCTTTCGTCTGTTCCTACAACATTCTTTTTTACTGGTAATATATTGTTCAATAATTACAGTAATATAGTTCATGCCACTTTGACGGAAAATTTACCAGTAAAAAAGAATTCTCTTGTCACTACATTTGTACATAAACGCAGAACTTTAACCATAAAATTTAAATTCAAACTCAGCGTTGCGACTGCACGTTCCAAAACAATAACACACATTTCTCATAGCATTTTTCGGATTACAACCTTGTTTTCGTTTGTCCACTTATTACTGAGAGTATAAACAAGAACACAATCTATTTCATACCTGAGGATGTCTGTATGAACAGACGAAATCTTGTAAAATAAAAAGATCTAATGCAACGGAAATTTATAAAACAGGATCTTTTCATTCATAAACAGATTCGGGGTTTTTGTATATTATTGAATTGTTCGCAAGATGGATTTCTCGCCATTTAATCATTAACCTTCGTATTTGTTTTATGTATGAATAATTGATGAATATATAGTTTTGTGTATGTCTTAGTAATATAAAAGGCTCTCTGAGAACTAAGTATGTTTGTCATTCCTTTCTCTTTTCATCCATTCTGTTCCGTCCGTGATCTACGGTATTATTATATCAAGGATATAATAATGCTCATAAAGCTGGTGGGAAAATGCAAATGGTAGAATAAATCTTTCTTCCATAGCTCTGTTATAGTATTTTAATCAGTTCTACGATATATAAGTTTGAGATAAAAAGTAATGCAGTTTGTTTTATTATATAGGAAATAAGGAATACCATCAAATATGTACAGTTTATATCTATAAATTACAAGTTCAAATCCTTACTTCACAAAATAGTCACCACCCCTTTCAATGACAGTGTTCAACCTAATAACGACGCCATGTATTCCATCTTCGTAACACTAAACTGGCTTCTGATGTAGCCAATTCCAATTCTTTACAGCAGTTTTCGCTTGTTAATCACCACTTGACTTCACTTAAACATCAGACAAACATCGTAGTGATTCATGGATCAAAGTCTTTTTAAATGGTTCACAACTTTCATATAAGATACGTGGAGTATCTCATCGATATCTCGTGCCATGTGAACGAGATTGTTTTTAATCATCAAAGACTGCAGACTTGCTGAAACATTTTCGGTGTTCCACATCAAAATTTCCACTTGTGAACTGTCTTCATAAATGGTACATATCTTTTTTGCTCTTTGTACAGCTTTTTATTCCTTTCATGAAATAAAAGAGAATCAGAAGCTGAAGATTCATCTCATTTTCTTAAGTTTAAATTTTAATATAAACACCACTAAAATCCCTGCACAATCGCAATGACGCGTCAGAATATCACCATGACAGTATCTCTCTCTCTCTCTCTCTCTATATATATATATATATATATAAATATATATATATATATATATATATCCTCTGATGGTCACTCATTATCGCGGTAGAGAGGCTCGCGTGGTTTAATGACTCTGATAGCGATGTCGTTGGGAGTTCTAAACTCCTGGCAGGGCCATCCTTGGCGACAAAGTCGAAGACTAGGGCCCTGACTAAGCGCAACTAACGCAACGGACCCCAACGATTAAACAAGCTGTTGACAATTAGAATAGAGTTCAACGGTTGAACCAGCGGATGAAGAGGGCTACGCATGACAGACATGCTACAGAAGGCGCCACGCGAAATTATAACAGCGTTAGTGGCAGTCTTTTGCAGTTTCATAGCAGAACTATGCATGTCTCGTCCCATAGAAAGGTCATGAAATCAAGTGTGTGGGTCACTTCGTCACGCCATTGGTACTTTCTTCTATTCTGATTTTGTTTCCCCTCCAACCAAATCTTGCAAAGCCAAACGGCGATAGAGAATTGATGACATGATCAGGTTTTGGGGAAATTAGAAACTTCTGTTCCTAAACCTGCACGTTGGCGGCAAATTTAGTCATCATGGCTATCATCATAAAGGAAGCGATCAGCAAAGATGAAATTAAAGATATATATATATCATAAATTTTAATCAGGTGTGAAACGATATCACGTGTTCAAACGTCGCCTATTGGAAAAAGGCTAGAAACTTTTGCTCCAACCCAGTGAATTGACTTGCTCAATTTATACGAAGCAACATCTCATGAAAGCAACTTAAAGAATCTCATTATAAAAATTATCATAAACCCTTAAAAGGAACAGTTAAAAATTTAACCAATATGAAAGTTAGTTTTACATCTGTAGTGATCTATAAATGACTGCCTAATTAACATAGCTAAGGCATAGAGGATTGGTAGCCAAAGAGTGACGCGCGCCCAATATGTAAAAGAGGATAGCAGGTGAGGCGGAATGATTGAAAAACAATCAAAGATTTAGAAATAATTTTTAAAAATTAATATGCCAAAAATAAATATGATTTCAAAATTTAAAATATTATTATTGATTACTTGCATGATTTCCGGTATATATATATGTAAATTTAAAAATATTAATATGGAATACTTTCATGAGTCTCAGTATAAATAGCTATAAATAATTATTGGCCGATTTTATCATTGTGATAGTTTTTGCGCTATATAAAGTATTACGAATATACAGTGTAACCCAGATATAAGAGTGTTGTCGGGACCGGAGAAGAAGTATCTTATATCCGGGTTTCTCTTATATCCGGGTTTCTCTTATATCCGGGTTTGGTTTTGTTTAGGTAAGTATGATAATAATTTGGGACCAGATAAAAATCTATCTTATACCCGGGTTTCTCTTATATCTGGGTCTCTTATATCCGGGTTGCACTGTAGTAACTAGGGTCCGCAAATTGGAAGAGAGAGTTATTAATGATAATGTTCTGACCACGGTTATCTCCCTTTATCCCTCTCTCTGGAAATTCTTTGCCGTAGAGCTGCTTGCGCCTTTTCTCCTGGATCTTCCTTTTGGCGAGGTGCGAACAAATTTTCATTCTGAGAATGCGGCCCAGAGGAAAAAGTTTGGGAACCACAGACATAGAGACTATATAAGTGCCCAAGTAGTAGGGGGGGGGGAGAATACGATAGCGATATTAACGATGACTGCTGAACTGAGACATTGCGAAATAAATTACATTTCATAAAAACACCCAAGACAAATAAAATATAAAAAAAATCCTCCCGAAATACCTCGACGAAGCATACCAGGATTTAAAGTAAATGATATAATAAGATAAAGAACAAATAGGAAAAGTTTATCAATCGGACATGTTTCACTTTTATTAAAGTTTCACCAGAGAATAAGATATGGAGAAATGAAGTAAAAAATACTGATAATTTTACTTGTTTGATTTTCATTGGAGAATCATATTTCCCATGTAATCGACATGTTAAACAAATGTTAGTATAATTTTATGTGTTCCGAACCCAAGAAGAGGCGATGCGTCCATTCGAAGGATTAAGGAAGGCGCCGTAGTTCTTTTAACCGAAGTACTTTCGACTCTTTCTAAGATCATCTTCAGCGGTAAATTACAGAGACAAATTATTGTAAGTGCGATAACATTTGCATTCCGTTGTGATAGTGATTTTTTAAAAATATGCGCTCTTATAGTTATTTTAAAATTTTAAATTTAAAAAAGCTTCAACCTCTTCATTAATGAACTTTAACTTAACAGCAAAAAAATGATTAGATAACTCGAAAGGATCAGTATCAAAATAAGTAGACACAATATGTCTACATTATCCACTGAAACATGTATGAATGAAGATATACTGCTTAAATTGTAGATAGATAGATAGATAGATAGATAGATAGATACATATGAAAAGCTTGAGATAGATGCATAAAAAGATATGAAAATAGATACACATTATGAAATGGACAATGTCCGGCAATTATTTTAAGACATTTATAGATACAAATATTTAAGCAAACAGACACTATCAGTAGACACTATTTGAGACAGATACGTAAATAGATATGAAAAATTGAGATAGATATTAAAAGATGTTGATAGATAGATAGATAGATAGATAGATAGATAGATAGATAGATAGATTGAGAGAGAGAGAGAAAAAGAGAAATATTTATTGGTAATTAAATTAATATATTTATCTCCTGTAAGTATTTATTTTCATATGCATACGAATGGATTTGTTTATACCCTGAAAGTTCTGTATTGTTCCTGATAATTAAATCCATGTCTCCACTTGTTTCATTCGGGACCTGAATTGATCCCAAAGTGGCTTAGATTTATGACCCGATTAACCTACCGTAATTAGAATACACTCCAGTATCCCTTTCCGTTGTATTGACACGATACATTGCCCTGAGCATCAATTGTTCATTTGCTACTTGCCACGTGTTCAGATGATGACACACGGGGACTGGATCTCGAAGAAATTCTTTTCGGCGAATACCATCCTAACTTATCGGTGTCAATTTCGTTAGCCTCAGCAGCTTAAATGTAGGCTTTCATCACGGTGTCCTCTCCCGGTGAATCGGCAAGTGTCCAACTCTGTGATGTCCGTGCCACCACCAGCCAATCCTTCGAGCTACAGTTAGAACAATGCACGCTCTAAAATGCTTCATTCAGTTTCACATTCTCATACAGTTGGATGGACAGGGCATAATTAAATGGTCAGATTAAAGTTTTACCCCTGGTTACGCTTCCACAGTTAGATTGGGATTTCAGACACGGATATGGCATGTTAACTATCAACTTGCGTAGAAAGATAGATAGATACGTACAGACTGAGATAGATAGAAGCGTTTAGGCTGAGATAGATAGATAGATAGATAGATAGATAGATAGATAGATAGATAGATAGATACAAAAAAGATATGAAAATATTAAGATAGGTACATAGATATGAAAATATTGATCTATATAAAGAGAGAAAGTGATATGAAAAGATTGAGATAGATACATGAACAGATATGAAAAGATTGCGATAGATATTAAAATCTGTTGATAGATAGATAGATAGATAGATAGATAGATAGATATGAAAAGATTGATATATATATATATATATATATATATATATATAGAGAGAGAGAGAGAGAGAGATGAAAAGATTGAGATAGATAGATAGATAGATAGATAGATAGATAGATAGATAGATAGATAGATAGATAGATATGTAAAGACTGAGATAGACAGAAGGTACGGCAGCTAGGAAAACTCACTCTGATCCTTCTGATAAGAAAAGAACTCCCGCATTTGTCGGAGGCTTACATAAAGTGTCTTGAGGAGGCAGTTCTGCCCTGGGTCATGAAGGTGAAGACCCTATGTCTGGCAACACGAAATCTGCACCATACTACACATCAGGAGTACCCAGTCATGGCTGTCAGACAATTCCTGCGACCGCATCACCAATTAGATCTGGCCACCTAACACACCAGACTGCAAACCCCTTGATTATTGTGGGAGGTGCAGTTGAGTGAGAGATCAACAAAACTATTTGCAACACTAAAGATGAACTGAAAGCAAGGATTATGACAGCATTCGCCAAATTAAGCAAGGACACCGTCTAGAAGAATTGCAGGAGATTCTGAAGTTGTCTGGAGTCTGTGGTTGAAGCCAATGGCGATTTTATTGAATAAATTTACTTTTTGGTATTTCAAGATTATTTTATGTAACTTTGGTAAATATATCTGTTAAAATGAGATGTCTGTGTTATTTTGATTTTTGCGTAATTTAGACGACAATTTATCCATTGCACACAGTACTTCAACAGCAGGCAATGGCAGTTCCATAAAGACGTCTATCTATCTACGGATCAACAGAAGTAAAAAAAAAAAAAAAACGATTGTTCGAGAAGGTAAAATCGCTCCATCTCGTAACCTTAAACGATTAGCAATAGATTTGCAGCAAAAGTAAGAAAGTAAAAAATAATTTTAAGAGTTAAAAACATATTTTTTTTCAGTTAATTTTTGGTCATTTCTTTTTGATGGGTGGTGAGTGCGCCATATCGATGCAATATCTAGGCTATGCATTAAAAATATCGGTGCAATATCTATGTTAAGCCTTAAAAATATCGGTGCAATATCTAGGCTAAGCATTAAAAATAAAAGCAAAAATAGAAGCAAGAACGAAAACGTTAATTTTATTGAACTTCTCAGAAATTATTCGCTAAAAAAAAGAATAATTTAAGGGCTGTCATTGCAATTTTACATAAACATACAGTTTGAATGAAATTGAAATATGTCGCGAGGGCTATTTTTTTTTTTTTTTTTTTTTTTTTTTGTCTGACAAGAACTCCGACATAACAGGAAAATAAGCCGTCCCTTTGAAGACATTTTTATGACTCTTTCTGTACTTAAATTGAATATATCAGTATTTTAAAATGGACAAAAGTTTATTTTTAAAGTGCATACAATATAATATATTTTTTATATTAATATTTCTAACTAAAAAGAATGGATGCAAGCTCATTAAATCAGATCAAAGGCATTCCCACCGGTTGGAAGAAATCCTTCCTGGGTTACTATGTCTTCGGAGGTATAGCCGTATTCACCACGCTTGGTCAATTGCGGATGGGTGAAGCTATTTAGACAGTAGTTGGAGGATTTTAATTCTGAGTTTCTCCTAGACCGGTTGCCACTCAAGGCTATAGGAGCTAGTCTGTTCTTCTATTTACCCAAAGTATTAAGCGAATGTAACGAACTCTCAGGTTCACTCCAGTAATCCATTGTGCCTTCTTATATAGCGTGTTATAAAAATATATAGTCGAATTTTAAAACCAGAACGTATTAAGAAAAGTTCCTTTAAAAGTTTGATCGTGTTAAATTCGTTCATTCTAAAACTGTCATATAAATTATTGAATGGTATTTAATTTTCTTTCCCGCAGTGTCGACTTTTATTTTAGCAATAGTTTCTCTTAACTATATCATTTCTTACTTCCGCTTTATAATTCATAACTGTCAATCATTGGCAGACCAATAATTATCTTGTATTTATATTGAAGAGAAACTTCCCGATATCCAACTTCCTGATATCTATTTTCAAACACGGAATAGTTAATGTCAGTATCACACACGATTATTCCCCAACTGTGCGTATCTAAGAGTTTCTGTCTGAATATCTAAAATGAGGAGTTATCATTATTTATACTATTTACATGCGGACTATTGCCCTCATCGTTTTTGTTATTACCACAACGTTTCAGCCGTTGTGCCATCCGGCCTTCATCAGGTGTATATCGATCTGGGTAATCTACAGGTAATTCCGAACATAATTCTTTATTTAATATACGTTCTAGACTGTTCTCTAGGAAATTTTTGAAAATCATTTTACCCCAAGCAAAGGCAAAAAAAGACACTAAGCCGCAATGGGTGAGTGCATATGAGAAAGGAAAAAGACATCATTAAAAAACGAGGACATTTAAAGGACGTCCATTAAGAAATAGATGATTGACATTGAATTTACATTTTTGAAGAATAAAGTTGACTGGAAGTCAGAAGAAAGTTCCACAAGAGAGAAATGCGAGAAGAAGCTGTTAGCATAGAACTTGCTGTAACATCACGCCATTTTGACTCTAAAATGATGACTTCTTGCCGTCAGTCTAGTACTGCGCTTATATCCATAAAATGTAGGTAGCAAAAAGAAAAGTTCATCCGAACAATTACCATGAAAGTAATTATGGAAACGGCACATGGAAGCTACGTTTGCGGCGGTGGGAAAGTAACTGAAGCCGAAATGCCAGGTCAAGACTAGTAACATTGCAGTTTGTACTTTGGATTTTATCTAAAATCTCTAAATACATAACAGAAGTACGAGACTAGATGTGACGGCAATATTCAATAGTCTTATAAATCTGATAGATTCTAGCTGGAAAAATTGTCTCGCACGACAGAGTTTATCAACTTTCCTTGCAGCAATAGATTCAATATAATCTTTCCCTTTCATGTCAGTGGAAAACGTTGATCTGAGAAGGTGCAAGGGGTCACTTTTCTGGGGGTTAGCATCAGTCATGCTCACGGAAGGCAAAAAGGATTCACATCAGACGATTAATAGTGAACAGTTTCGTTTAAGAGGCGTTAAATTTAACAAATCATTCTGTTCCCCAGTTAGCAACAGAATGCAGGTCATTTTTAAGATCAGCTGCCAATTTGGCCATATCGAACAGGTCAGACAGGAATAAATATTTGTGTCATCAACGTAGATAATGAAATGAGAACTGATGACATCAGGAATGTCCTTGTTGAAAATTACGAACAACGTAGGTCCAAGGATAAAGGCCTGATTTAACATTTTAATAACAAAGTATAATTAACGATTAGACTTCAATAAAACATTGGCCAAAGAAAAAAACAACATCGATTTTTATGGTCCAAAATTTTTCGTTTTGACTAAATTCGTTCTAAAAGATCGCTTTTCATTCTAAAATTTCTCACATAAGCGTGCGTTTTTTTTTTTAATTGTCAAAAGCGATATATTAGGTTGGTGCAAAAATAATGACGTTTTTGACGTTAAAAAATACGTCAAAAAACGTGATTATTTTTGCACCAACCTAATATCATTTTTTATTGTTTCGAGAATTGGGAACGAAAAATAAGTCAATTTTGTCTTTTATTTTTGTTTTGTTTGGGGTTTTTTGCATGTTAAGCTTTTTATTTAAAAAAAAAAAGATTTCGAGTACATTATGTAGAACGTATTATGACTTGTTTGCGATGTTTAGTCCTGAAGATTTCTCTATGACTGCTGCACGAACAGACGAGTAGCCTAGTTAAGATTGACAACATTCAAATGAAAACATTACTTGAGAATAACTTTATACAACGCGGTTGATATAGATATTTGATAAACCAAATATATACATTATATAAATCAAACATTGGAAATCACGGACGTGACGTTTATTGTATCACGTGTTCTAGAGTAAAGATCTATTGTTCGCCTCTAATAAGCAAGAAATAAGCTATTCAACCGTAATTTCGTACGGGATTCATCCTTTAACCTAACGAAAATGATCGTTTTTTTTTTTAAACAAATCTCAACGAACGTTGAAAAGAGGTTACTTTACAACAGCTTGACATGCTTGGAGTCCTGGAATAAATAAAATGAACCAACGCTTCTTTGATGCTCAGTCTCTCTTCAGGACATGTGTTTTCACAGTTCTCCAAAAATTCCTTTCCTTTGTATCCCTAAGCAATATGTCCCCTCTTTATATCTCACCTGGTCCTTATTCCACCATCCATTTAAACAAGCTCGTTGGGTATGTTGTTTACTCTTTTTGCCTCCAATATTGTTATGGGACCTTACCCATAATAACATAATGGACTATTCCATACGTAATAAATACTGCGCCTCAAGAGGAAGCAAGGAGTTCAGTCTGAAATCTGGAGTGAGGTCCGTCAGAAGTCTGTCAGTCAGTCAGAGCGAGCGAGTCAGTCAGTTGAGTCAGATACAGTCCGAAACAGAGTCGCGTTCATATAATTACTACTAAACCTGATTGTTCGTACTAACACTTCCTACTTCTCTGTATATATTCCTGTTTGTAATATATCTGTGTTATTCCATATCCGTGTTCTAGTTCTTCTTTATTGGCTCTACCTTGGACTATCACCGGGGTACAAGGAACCGGACCATAACAATATTTTTTTAAAAATCCCTACCAAATCTAAGTTCTTTTCTCAAACATAAAACTTAGCTAGAAGGAATCAGTCAGTTATGTGTCATGCGTGATACACGCTTAGGCGATCATATATCTTTCGATACATGACTGACAAAACAAATATGCCCTGTGAATGTCAAATTCTCCAAGCCCCTTTTCCTCTTTCTGAGTCTAAGTACAAGTGTAGTGTAGTGTTACTGACACACGGTAAGTTTCTGAAATTCACAATATTTAACGACCTGTTTTAAACGAAGAATATATTCAATAACAAGTTCATTCACTTTTTGAGAAATACTCATAAACTTTGCTCTCTCTACGTTCACTAAATTTTCTTGGGTGTTATGTTTTCCACTATTAGTTGACATATCGTCAAACGTCAGTTCCTCCATCTGTCTTGGGTATGCAATTACTGATAATTTAATAATGGCCTCACAACCAGCACCTGCTAAGAAGGGATCAGATATTTCGTCTTCTCCGCTAACCGATTTTAAATCCTTTAGCTTTTTCGTTCTAGCTTTAGCTGCTAGTATCCTAAGCTATGCTTGTGCGTATTTGTAATTATCAAGTGATAATTGTTCGTTCGATTCTTTAGATATCGGCGACGCCATTTTAGTGTTACTGACTCACGAGAAGTTGTAGGCATTCAAATGCCTCGTGGGTAATAGTTGTAGCTATTTCTAGGCTTTGTGACTTAATATGTAAATGAGTCACTTTGAAAAGGATCTTTTCTTGGGCCCATACATTTACCAAAAGCTAATCATCATCCAAAAATGATTTTGTGAAAATGAGAGACTGGAAATGTGCCTGCTTCCAAGGAAACAAGAAACCAATTCGAAGTGTACCATGGCTACCTAAATTATATAACAGAAGATTGAAATCGACGAAAAGAGTTAAGAGAAATGGCTAAACATTTGATCAGGCTAACGCTAAACCGTATGTTACTTCAGTCACTTGACAAGATTTATGACATTTAGAAGTTTTCACTCGGTTGCCGTATTTCTAAAAAAAAAACCTTTGTTGATGCGATGTGAAATCACTATCACACAACTGCTACTTACTTTTAGAATTTTCTTGTTTTTCTATTAAGTTTGTTCGGTAAAAAAGATTACGATCCACGAACACGATGGCCATCAAACTTATTTTGCTGGCAAATCTGTTACTGATTTCAATTGTTAAGAATGAAAAAATACTTAAAATAGAATGATCGAAAAGAAATGTTAAAACTTTCTCCAAATTCCAACTAAGACGTGCTGTCGACATATTAATTCACTTATCCATCGTTAACGTGTAGTAATATAGCTTATTTTATCACTATATCGATGAATACCATCGACCCGGCGCTTAATGCAGAATTGACAATATGGTCGTCTGTATTCCAATGAATTTCACCTAAACTATACTTGTAGGCTTCTGTTAACATTAGGAAGCTGCAAGCGTAGAATTTAGCTTTCTGTCTTTGAGTTCGGCATGACGATTTTAAATCGGTGACGACACCAAGTGGCAATTACAATTTGAGCAATATTTTTTTTGTATGTTTTTGTAGTGTTTAATGGTGTGAACTTTTCAAAGACATGAAATAAATCACCCTTGAGTGCGTTTGGAATAAATCGCATGGGCAATAGAAAGTTTGTAAGACGCAAAGTATCAAGGAATTTTACACTCTGAGAGTCCAAGAAAAAGCCAATCAAAAACAGCAGACAGAACAGAAGAGTTCTTAGTTGAACCCGGGGTGAAAAAGAAAAATGAATTGATATGGAAGAAAAGATATTTAGCTTTAACGGATTAAATAAACAAAAAATGTTGTAATTATAAAAAGGAAATGGGGGCAGTTTTGACTGAATTTCGGAGATAAGGAGTTTGGATCATTTACATGCGCATTAGTATCGTCATTTATTTTAACAACGTTTCGATGGTTATAGCTTCCAACCTTCATCAGATGCATGTCGACCCAAGGCACTTTCAGGGAATATTCGGAATCAACCCTTTATTTAATCTACGAAGGTAGATTCTTCTCATTCCACTGACAACGTCTAAGGGAAATAAATCGTTTAGTTATTTGGTTGCTTGCTTGGTTGCTTGCTTTTTTGGTTTTGTTTAGCGGCATAGCAATCTCTTTCGGTTATTTAATACAGAAATCTAAATATTTTGAATACAATCTTATGGCTTCAACTAAATGTGTTTTAAATACAATTGTATGTCCTCACTTACAAATAAAATGTGTCGTTAGTTATTTTACTATAAATAGGTATTGTTGGTAAATTTACTATAAATATGTATTGTTTGTTGGTTAATTTAGCGGCATATCAATCTCTATGACGCCGAAATGTAAATATTTTGTACGTAATTTTATGCTTTAAACTCAACTATTTTGTTCAATTTTTATACTTTAATGGTAAATCTATGTTTTTTAAATAGATTTGTAGATCATAAAATGTATTGTTGGTAATTTTACTATAAAAATGTATTTTGATATTTTATGTTTAGTGTTGCCTTGATTGTCATTTTGCTATAAAATATATTGTTATTTTATTATGAAAATGTACTGGTGATTTTTTTTATGGATTTAACTATTTGCCGTTAGATGGGACCCTAACAGATGCTACCACACCGGGTCAGGGTGAACCTATCTTGTTTAGTTCTTATTTACAAGTACTCAGTTATTGCTCGTCCTGTTACCACTGAATCCAAGTTTTCACTTCTCAGCTCAGGAAATGAATCCGCTATTAATATGTCACCAAATTCACGACACAACGCTTCAATATATTAGGCTAGTTCAACCCTGGGTAGTGCGGACGGACTCAGTGTAAACAGGGCGAACAATAACTGGGCAGAACAACGAAAAAGAATTTATATAGTTAGATTTTGTTTAGAAAAACACAATTTGCACCGTATTTTGAGCAAATGCACGAAGGTGTATAAAGGTAACTTGTTATAGCTAGATCTCATAGTTTTTTTTTTAATTTCAAGGTGACGATTGGGAATGGGTTGATGTGTGTTATTATAGAACTTATTAATTGTCCAAGGCAGGCATATTTGTCGAGTGGCCAGCTATAACCACGAATTTGACAAGTCTGAGCATGTTTTTTGTTTTGTTTTTTTTTTTTTTCGTTTCTGACACATATGTCAACCTAATATGTTTTGGTTTTGGAGCAGTGGCTCTGAATGAAAGGGTGTAAAATTAAGATATAGGATTCAGTCTTTTAACCCCGACTTTAAACAATGGAAAATTGAGTTATTTTGCCGTGTGATCAGTTTGATATGTGGGCGGAGAATTCAGCTCGATTTTGAGGAAACAGTAGAAACAGGCGGTCGTCAGACGCAAAAGCACTTGCACGCTCGCACAGGGAAAGCTACCAATATTGCTACCAGTAAAGCTACCAATATCGAATTTCTGACTGAACATTTCTGAACACATAGATCGACATTCAATGTCGCTGCCTTCTAATCTTTTCTGTTAACAGATACCAAATATATCGTAAAGTATTTTATTCATTAAATCGTCTATATTTAACCAATGGGGCTGCGGGCAATTTTTGTTCCTTGCCCAGGTGTACGCGCTCGGGTCCCTAACTTAAAAAGACATTGTGTCACAACTCGTCTCCGTGGGGAGACAGAGTAAATACCTAGGTGTCCACACAAAAATACAACAATCTATATGTTTGAAAGCGTGAAGGAGCTTTGCTGAAACCATTGTAGTTAAGCCATTCGAAAACGTTACATTATGAACACGAGTGAAGATAACATACTTTTTGAGGTTGAAGCATAATATGACTCTTTGGACGACATCGAGAGAGATTAAACTGTTATAACGCCTTATCTTTGACCCGGGCAACCAGTGAGTGAGAATTAATATTTATGCGAATATTTTTTTTAAAAAGAACGCGGTGTTTGATCAGTGATTTTAAACTCTTTTTAAGATTGATGCTTAAAAATGGCTTTGGGCGAGTGAAGCCTGCGAGTCTTGGCAAAGATCAACCTTCTTTAAACAGTGTGGAAAGGCGATACAAAAACAAAGGACTGTACCAAATAACGGGAACCGCATCACTTGAGGACTATCAACAGCTGCAACAACTAAAATAAAATGTTACTCGAAGATAAAATAATGATGTAATCAAGATGTAGGCAATCGATACTAGTTCAAATAAAGGGTTAAGAAGGAAACCCCCATCAATGCTGAAAAGAGCGACAACAGCTAACGGACTCGAAAAACCTATTTTGCTGAAGAAAATTTTAAAAGAAAAATTTTATAAATTTCAACCTAAATCAGTCCTGCCTGCCGTGCCACTGAATGCAAAATATTTCCTTATAAGGAGACGTCTATATTATCATTGTCATAGATAAAGTTTAATTATAATCATACTGTGCAGAATATGCTAACTTAAGTGTCCCAAAAATGAAGTGTTTATCCATCGTGTATAATACGTAACCGCAACTTATAGGGCATATTATATAGTAATAATTACAGTCTTTTCTTTTGTATAATTTCTCATCATGTTTTAGTTATTTTCCTTTTTTTTTGGGGGGGGGGGCAGTGGGAGTGACACCATGGCTAATATTGTCTGAGTAGGATCTGATTCAGTGAGTTTTCTTTCTGGTGTTTACTACAGTTCCAAGTTAATTATTATATCAAATAACGCGTGTTAGAACGCTCACCTTCCAACCCTGAGATCCTGGTTCTCTATGTTAGAAAGGTGACTTCTCCCATGCAAGGCAATAAAGCCACCAAGACACAAGGAGTTAGTGAGTGTGAAAGAATAAGAAAAAAAAGAGAAAAATTATTAAGAAACGAGGACAATAAAAGAACGTCCTGGGTAAGACGATAAACTACATCCAACAGCAAGTCCACTGATCGGGCTTCTAATTGCTGGTGTTCCCAGGTTCACCCTGACCCGACTGGTAGTACCTGTTAGGGCTCCAGCTATTGGTAAATATTTAACCCCCAAACTGAGGTCAAAACACTATGAAACTGTAAAAATAGGTTTTAATACCAGAAATACTTTGTAAAAATTATTACCAGCAATAAACTTTTGAAGATAAATTATTACCAGCAATACATTTTTGGAAAAAAAATTACCAGCAATACACTTTTGGAAAAAAATTAACAGCAATAAAAATCTTGTCAGCATTGAGGTTGATATGCCATAAAACAAACTAAACCAAACCAAACCTTCTTCAATAACAACTTTTTGTTATTTTTATTTTTACTGTTCTTATTAAATTTTCTTTAAATGTCTATTCCATATTCCTTTCCGAATGCAGTCACGCTAGTTTCGCATGCACTTATCCATTTCAAAAGAACTATACCGAGTCTGTGCAGACGAGTTTATGATAAATATTCAACATTTGTCCTTTCTCTTACTCACATACGCCTTTGTTAGAAATGCCCGCTCAAAAGAAAATGCTTCAAACGCCAAACCACAAATGATGAAAGATAATATCAGGCTTTTACGAATTAATTGATCAATTCGTTTATTTGTCTCATTCAAAAGCATTTGCTCAAGATTCTGGCGGATCAGTTCAGATCACTCAAACATACATTGTGACACGTTCACAGATGAAGAACTGAAGAAATTCAAATGCTCAAATTAAGGATTTTTAAAATAGTTAACTTCAACTATCACTGGAGAGACCGTGAGATGTGAACGTTAATTGATTCGTTTGTGCACCCCTAATCGGGCTTATGTCAACTTTGCGAACGCGACGACCGCACAAACGTGAGATTAACGAGAAATGAAAAGGCAGAGAGTATAATTTAATGAAGGGAAAATTAGTCATTTGATCTCCCTCCTTTTCCGCTTTCTTTTCTTCCTCTCCCCATACTATTCCTTCTTTTCTTCTTTTTCTTCATCTTCATTTTTTTTCTTCCTTTTCTCTTTTCTTCTTCCTCTTCATTTTTATTCCGCTTCATCCGTTTTCTCCTCCTTTCTTTTCTTCTGTGTTCATCTCCTCCACCTCCTTATCTTTTTCCTCTTTTTTTCCTCTTCTTGTGCCTTCTCCTTCTCTTCTTCTGCCTCTCCTTCCGCCTTCTTCTTATTATTCCGCCTTCTCTTTTTATCTTTCTTCCTCTTTTTTTTCTCTTCTTGTGCCTTCTCCTTCCGCCTTCTTCTTATTATGCCGCATTCTCTTTTTATCCTTCTTCCTCTTATTTTTCTTCCTCTTCTTCTGCTTTCTCTTTTTCTACCTCTTCTTTTTTTCTTCCTCCTGTTTTATTCTTTCTCCTCTTCCGCCTTCTCCTTCTCTTCCTTTCCTACTTATTCGACCATCTTATTCAATTGTTCTTCCTATTTTCCCAACATCTTCTTCTCTTCTTCTTCCTCTTCTTTTTTCTTCCTCTTCTTCCGCCTTCTCCTTTTCTTCTTCTTTATTATATTCATTCTTCCACCTCCTAATTATCTTTTTCCGCTTCTTATACTTCCTCTTCTTTGTTCTTCCTCTCCTTTCGCTTTCTCCTTTTCTACTTCCACTTCTTCTTCTTCCTCTTCTTTGTTCTTCCTCTTCTTCCAATTTATATTTCTCTTCTTCTTCTTTTTCTGCTTCTTTTTCTTCTTCTTTCCAGCTTAATATATTTTCAACTGACGTTTTAGTTATTAGGTTGGTGTAAAAATAATGACGTAATAATGTCGTTTTTTGACGTATTTTTTAACGTCAAAAAACGACATTATTACGTCATTATTTTTGCACCAACCTAATACTTCTATTTCTTCTCTCTCACTGTTCTTTACTTTCTTTTATAGTGAATAATTGAATTACAAAATGGAAAAAAAATCACTTATGTAAATTATTTCATCCTTCGGAAAGACTTTTTTTTCTTTTTTTTTTTTAATGAATTCACCCCAAGGCGCCAACCAACAAAATGACGGATCTGTTGGCCAAATGGAAAGAGGCTCTCCACATAGGATTCGTGAATTCTGCTTTAATTTATTTTTCTATATTTCTCTGCCATTTAACTTCATTATTTCATAAAAGAAATGTTTTTGTAGTTGTATATGATAGTGCTTTATTTGTTTATTTCTTTTGATCTTTTTACCTTATTAGATCCGTTATCTTTGTTAATTTTAATATTTTTTTTGCCGCCATTCACATGTGTGGCTGCAAATCTGTCCAACTGGTCAATTTGGTTTTTGAGCGCTATTAAAAAACGGAATTCTCCTCTAATACTAGATTTCATATATGAGAATTAAGGAAACAGTAATTTTTTTTTTTTTATAAGTCTTTATGCAATCAGACACAATTTTTAACCGCTGTTTGACTTCTCCTCCAATTTCACAGACGGTACAATTTTTTTTTTATTGATGGAGGTATATATATATATATATATATATATATATATATATATATATATATATATATATATATATATATATATACACAATAATTCAAAATTTTGTGTACCCCTGGTAAGTTTTTAAATTGGCCCCAGAAGTAGTTGTTTAGTAATTTAAATAAGAGAAACTTATTATACATATTTAAAATAGTGAGACATAATTTTTTATTAGAAAATTTATTATAACAAAAAGAAAAAGGCATTTTGAAGATTTTTTTTCTCGTCAAAATATCCTCCTTTAGGCTTGATCAATTGCAGCACAAATATTTGGTATTCGTTGCAAAATTTTCTCAAAGTATAAATTTGCTAATTGATTCCATTCTTTTTTCAATGACTCTAAGAGCTCTTTTTCTTTTCTGTTTTTTTTTTCTTTTTTTTTTCACTCTTCTTTCAAGTTCATTGCATGCCAATTCTGGTTGGTTTCAAACTTTTGAACACTGTAGTGTATGTATATGTGCAATTGATAAAGTGTCGTCTAAATTACGCAAAAATGAAAATAACACTGATATCTTATTTTAACAGATATATTTACCATAATTAAACAAAAATATCTTGAAATACTAAAGAGTAAAATTTGAACGATGAAACTGTCTTCCTTGTACTTCATAGCATTCCCCATCACTTTTCAAGCTAATCATGGCAACTGTCGAAAAAGAGTCACTCGCTGCTGCGTGCGCAACTCTATATAGTGAGGATCTCGGAGTGCATATTCATGTGTCGTTGTCAGCGACGATAAACAAAAATGTCTGCTTCAGCTGTTGGTGGGATACTGTATTTGCTCGGCAATATTTGACACCGTTAAATACTGTAAATGTGATTACTTAATCAAGCGAAAATACCCAGAATGAGCTAACAAATGCGTTTTATAAAGTAGTAATATTCTTAAAGTGTCTCCCATACGTGACCAGTAGCTTAAAAAATTAGGACGGAAAGTATTATTCAAGCAGGTGTTATTGTAACAAGAATTTCGTTTCCTATCAATATCCCAGTATCCCAACGGCATAAACACTGGACTTGTTTTACTTTGAAAAGGTTAAAATTGGAAATAACTAGGGAATTGACGCTCACCCCACACCCAAACTTATAATTCCTGTCACAAAAACATTCGATTTATAGTACGAAGGTCGTTTTTTAGAATATTTTATAGAAATGAAATGCGTCTTATCAGCAGCAAGATACGATAGTTGCGTTTCTATTTGCTAAAAGAATAGGAGGAGGCACGTTGGAGTAATGGCGGCACAGTGGAGTAATGGATAACGGCTCGGATTGAAGAATTCCAGTCGAATCCAGTGCTAATATCCTTGGGAAAGGTATGAATCCTCTTCTTCTCCCGCATCTATGTGTAAATAGCAAGATAGACCGGATTTTATAGCCTTGGATGACAACCGGTCTACCGCAGAAAGAAATGGCAACCTGCTGCGGGAAAAAAATCTGCCTCGTCAGTCATGTCTCTTTCGAGACATGATCGCCTAATCGTGTGTCACGCATGCCACATAACTGACTGAATTCATCGAGTTTCTAATTACAGATGTCGAGCACGCTACCAAGTCTAATAACGTAACGCATTTTGACAAGGTTGGGCTGAGGTTCGATGCCAACTTTTTTGACTAAGCATTAACAATATATATACATTTATTTATTATTCATACTGATGGATAAGGCGCTCGGACAGTCCATCTCTGATTAACACCGCAAGATCTGTATGATTGATCATAACAAAGGAGACATAAAGTGAGTTTCCGACCTACCACTCATGAGCTCCAATATATCTCGATTTCTATAATTTACTTCAGCGTTTCTCACCTGGTGTTCCTCGAAATCCTAGAGATACGCGAGAGGTTGCGAGAAGCAGGTTATAGGTAATAGGTTAAGGCATTTTTGAGCAATTTTTGTTCATATTCGTAATTTTACTATACATGTACGACATATTGTTAGAAAATCCTTGATTATAATGATAGTTTTTAGTGATAAAACCCTTACTAATTAACTCATAGCTAGGGGAGAAGAGGTGGATTCATACCTTTCCCAATGGTATTTGCGCGTAAGTTATTCATTACACCACCGGCACATTCAAGCCTTCATCACCTGGTATTCTCGTGTGGCCACCCATCTAGGAACTGACCGGGCTCAATATTGCTTAACTTCAGTGATAGAACGAGTATCGCTGTCTCTATGTCTCTGTCTCTGTCTCTGTCTCTCTCTGTCTCTGTCTCTCTCTCTCTCTCTCTCTCTCTCTCTCTCTATATATATATATATATATATATATATATATATATATATATATATATATATTGATTAAGCTCCCTTTCTATTATGTATCTAGCAGATTATATATATATACTAGCAGCATGGCACGGCGTTGCCTGTGCTTGATTCAAAAATCGTACGACTCATACAGCAATCGCTATCACTTGACTTAAAACATTTTTGCCCTTCCTTGCCTTTAAAGGAGTGCCCTTTGCCGTGCTGATGTTGCTCACACTGCGAATTTTTTCTATGCTCTATACTAAATATTAAATCTGTTACGAAAAAAGATCAGCCTTAAAAAAGGACTCGTAACTAGAAAAACCGAATGAAAAAGAATGTTAACACAAATACTTTTTCACACCAAACCCAGTTCTGCGGAATCAGAATCAACGTTAAGTTTAAGCAAGCGAATGAGCCAATTGGAGTAAAGTGTCATATAGATTTATATTTTTCCAACTTGTGACGAATGCAGCTATCGATTTTTTTTTTTTTTTTGCATGCTAGCATCCTAGTTAACATTCGTGTCAGTCAGCTGTTGGCTCTCACACTGGCCAATAAAATCTTCCTGCCTATTCGTAGCAGCCAGCTATAGGCTCTCACTCTGGCCAGTACAAAATGGCCGCAAACTACATGAAAACTGTCGTAGAAACATGAAAAAATCGATTATTTCTACTATCGATGGAAATTGGGAAATGCAAAGTCGGTCTTGGCCTCCCTGCTAACTTGGAGCCTGTGCATGTAAATTCTGGTGCAAAATTGCGGCCGTGCATTCGTTACACACACACACACATCCTGCCTTTCATATATATATATATATATATATATATATATATATATATATATATATATAAAGGAGTATACTTTTACTTATTAATCCAACAGATTAATGAATAGAAAATCCTTTTCTTTACAAATTACTTTGATTACGCTAGGATACGAAAATGAGGAGATGTCTCTATTTCAAGAGTCAGATAAAAATATATGTTTAAAGGCGTTATTCAACTTTTCTTTGGTCATTGGAGCACTCTGTAGCCGATCTAAACGAAGCGTCTACTCAAATACGAGTATCCGCTAAAATAATGTTTAAGTAATATATATATATATATATGTGTGTGTGTGTGTGTGCATACTGACTGTAAAGAAAAAGAATGAAAAATGAGGTGAAAGTGAACCATAGATAAAAGGAGAATGGTATAGACATTTCTAATCACTTAGATATTATCTTTCTCAATATTTCCATCGTCTATATAGGTATTAGGAATTGGGGAATTGTCAGTCGTTGTCACAATTAAGTCCTCTGAGTGAATTGCATTTTATTTCTCTTTGTCTTTGTATCTTGGATAATGATTCTCTTTCTAGCGATTAAAAGACGTTCGGTTTTCATCGGATCATCTCTTATTTCTCAACCGAATGATTATCAGATTTAAAACCCGGGTTACGTACGACCGAATGTAATTTGTTAACCAGAAACCAAAATTTAAGAACAGCCCGGGCCAAGGAAAAGACCGAAGAGGAGACGGAATTCTAGGAAAAGCCTGAAGAATTTCATCGCGTTTATCTTCATAAGAGATTAGAATCTTGCATAGTTCTGTGATTTGTGCGTTGAGGCGTACATACTAAAGGTCAAACACAGAATCGTCTTTGACAGGACGATTGTAAGTAAGAAAGAAAATTAGGAAGATGGGGAGAGTAGAAAGAGAACTACAGGAGATAAAATCAGTGAGAATGAATGAAAGAAGAAGGTCGGATATCGAAGTATCTTTGGTGTTGAGGGAAAACAAGAGAAAGAGCGGGAAGAACAGGAAGAGCTGGAAAGCAAATGACAAACAAAGCAAGAAAGGAGGAAGAGAAAAGAGGTAGTATGAGAAAGAGAAAGAGAAAGAGGGAAAATAAAGTAAAGGTAATAAGTAAAGAAAGGTTAAGAGAGAGTGATTGATTGAAAGAAAGCAGTAAATTTGATGCGAACAAGTTAGTGGCAAAAACTGTAAGACAAAAACAAGTATGGGAATCAAGGGAGATAATAAAACAGAGAACACGTTTAGGTGAAAAAGACTTTAGATAAGGAAAACGGGAAAGCCAAATAGAAAAAGTCAGTGACAAACAGTGGGGAGGAGAGGAAAGAGAGAGCGAAATACGAGAAAGCGGTCGCACCTCCAAGAAACAAGTAAGCAAGCGAAAAAGATAAGATGTCGCTAACTAGGATAAAGTAGGAAAAGATCAGTTTTGGTAGGGAAAGCGACAGAAGAAGAAAGTGATTGACAAAAACGAAAGAGAGGATTAGATGAAAAAGTATAAACAATTAACAGAAAGAACAAGAGAGAAGAAGTTGAAAAAGTAAGAGATTACGAAAATGGTGAAAGGGGGAGGCGGATAAAGTCAGAGAGGAAATAAATAATAAAAAGAGAGGTGTTGGTGAAGGAGTATCTGATTAAGAACGAGAGTGGAGATAGGGAAGGAAGAGTAAATGATGACAAAGAGAATGTAAGAGTATAAGAAGGAGTAAGTGATAAAGTTGAAAGAGGAGTACAAGTAGAAAAGAAGTGATTGAGCGAAAAAGATTAGAGAGCAATACGAGGATTTAAAGTAATAAATAGAGAGAAAACAAATGATAGCAAAAGAGTAATTAAATAGGGTGAGTGAGGAGTGAGAAAAGAATGGTATAATTAAGAAAAATGGTGGAAGAAGAATGGATAATGATATGGAGTACTAGATTAAGAAAAAGAGATGGGAGTGGGGAAAATGATATGGAGTACGTGATTAAGAAATACGGTGAGAGAGGCGTGGCAAAATGATAGGGAGTAAGTAATTCAGAAAAAAGGATAAGAAAGGAGTGGCAAAATGGTAGGAAGAGTAAGAGAGTACGAAAGAGAAAAAGTGATCAACCAAAGGAGTGAGAATGAAATATAAAAATGATAGTGAGTGAGTAATTATCAATAAGAGCGAGGGGTCTAGGAAAGATCGATGAATTAAGAAAGAAATGACAAAAGATAAGAAAAAGACATATAAGAAGACAATGTTGAAAAAACGAAATTACAAAGAGATTTAGTTTAGATCACCTTCTCGTTATTTATGGTTTTGATCTCTAAAATATCTCTAGTTCTTGTGTATTGACTCTAATTTTCTTCTGAAATGCTTCCACATCTGCGCATGCGTATAACTGTAAAAGAGCGTATAAAACTGACCCTGATAAGATATATCACAGAATTGATTAAATGAAAAAAAAAAAATGCAGGCAGACAGCACACTTAACTAAAAGGAAACATAACAGATTCCTTGATTGGTAGAAAAACACAGCAGGAAAACACGATGAAGAGATTAAATACAGAATTCTGTTGGTAAAACATGGCAGAGGATAACACAATCTTAATGTCATGGAGATATTTGTGAGCTACCAACAGGGCCGGTGCATAATGCCCCCGAACTCCTGATTGAAGGCCTCGGGTAGTGTTTTGTGACTCTTATCAGGATTTACTTCTTTTATAACTAAATGTATATACGTTACAAATTAAACCAAGCACATCTGACTATTAAAGGATAAAAAGAATTCGTGGATTTTGACGTAATTCCGAATTCTTTTTTCCTCCAAAATCCGTGAATTTGTTTTGCTCATGTTTCGGAAAAAATATATAAAATTCACTATTTTTTTTATTTATTCCATAATGTTTAATGTGTTACAATTGTTCAACTTTTTAACAAAAACAGTCGCAAGTTAATGTTAAAATTTGCCGCAAAACATTATTGATTTATTTACGATGGAATGATCGATTGTGACATGTTTCTAATTTATATTTAGATACCTTTTATTTATTTTCCATTTTTATAGTTAAATTTTCCCCCTATATTGCATGCGATCCATTATTGTAAATAATTAGGTCACAATAAAATTTGTATTTTATATGAATACTACCTAATGAAAACTGAGATGTAGTAGAGTGGGGGGCGTATCATAGGTTGAGGTGAGGGGCCCAAGAATTCCTTGTACTGGCCCTGACTAGCAATACATATTTTTGATGAAAATAATGTATAGGATGGGGAAAATATGCACACTCGCGCGCGCGCACACACACACATGTGCACGCACACATACACATACATACATATGCACACAGAAATATATTGTGGTTCCCACAACAAATAGTTTTTTTATAGATTGGCCTTGCTAGCTTTAAGCCCAGCCTGTTTTGAATTCAGTCGGTGGAGTAATGGATAGCGGCTCGGATTGAGGAATCGGAGATCCGAGTTCGAATTCCAGTTGAGTCCATTACATTCACTTACATACTAATACTCATGGGAAAGGTATGAATCTTCTTCTTCCACCACCCCAAAGCTATGAGTAAATAGAAGAGACCGGATTCTGTAGCCTTGGATGGTCTACCGCAGAAAGAAATGACTACCTACTGTGGGAAAAAAATCTGCCTCGTCAGTCATGTATCAAATGATACATGATCACGCATGGCACATAACTGACAGTTGTTGTCCTTCTCATAGCCTGGTTTCCAACCAAAGGTAAAAATCCCAGTCTTATCGGCTATTAAGCCCTAATCTGAGAAGAGATGGATCCATACCTTTACAAGGGTACTTGTAGAAATTGATCGCAGCGAAGTAGAATCAAGTTTGTTTTCGACTCGCCAATCTCAAAGGAGTATTTCGTTGTTAGGAACCAAGAGCATAGTACTGGGTTGTGATTTAATATCGCTCTTCCTATATGGCAGTGAATGTTGAACAATCTCTTCACAGATGAAGAAGAGACTTGAGGTAACAGAAATGGTTCTACAGAAGGATACTGAGAATACCGAACATGGACCGAACAGGTGAGCAACAACGAAGTTTTAAGGAAAATGGAAACAAAGGAGGATGAGCTGTGCCTAGTGTAGTTTTGCTCAACACCGCAAAATGCTACAAAACCTGATGACATTTTGTTAAATAGTCTTGTCAGATCGAATTTTTTATTTATGGAGCCAAATTCGTTCAGAAATACCTAAACTGTCAGCCATATACAACCGCTCTCTACGACCAATTATTAAAATGTGTGTGAAGTTTATGGATCTTGATGAAAACCATATTTCTTCAAACATTGTTGAATCCCAATCAATATCAGATAACAGAAACATTATTTTGAGGACTTTTAACAACTAAAAGGAACGTTACAAATAATTAGAAGAGGAAACAATAATCAAGAAGTTGACGTTCCACACTACATCAAAAAAAATGTTTAGGAAGGAAACCACCATCATTACTGGAAAGAGCAATAACAGCTACTGGACTTGAAAAACCTATTTTTCTGAAAAATTGTTTTAAGAGAAGGCTTTTATATATTTTAACCAAAATCAGTTTGGTTGCTCGGTCAGTGAACATCAATTGTTTCCTTATAAAGAAACGGATAATATTACAATTATCCTTACAATATTTAGCATCAGAAAGATATAGTTACAATATTTAGGAGACATAATGAGAAAAGGAGACTTAAAAACATTTACACTCACAGTACATTGAAGGTAAAAGAGACAGGGGAATGTATTGAATAACCAACCTAACTGTTGTATCTCGTTATTTCGAAATTACACATAAAAATAAGTAAGGAAGACAAACTCGTAGGTAAGTAATGAAATAAAAGGTTTACTATACGAAGGTACCCTTAGCAATTAACCTAATGCTAACTGGGTATTTAATCGAGCTCCCCACAGAGTGGGATGTGGCACAAAGCCGGTTTAACATAGGTTTTTCCGAGTCTGTAAGCCCGGGCAAAAATTCTCCATAATAACGGGATCAGGTCTAACTACCTCCCCAGACGAGACTCTGCCCTTCGGCATAGCCTCGTCTGGATTCCTCTCTGCATGAAGTCAGAGAGTTCTACAAGAGTTTAACGCAATAAGAGTTTACCCTAATGCGCGCAACTAAGTCCTAATCGAGATTAATTGCGTATACATACAGAAATTGTGGCACAAGGCCAAAAAAAAGGAATAGATTGAGGCTGTTCGACACTTATATCTATCTTATACCTAGCTAATCCGATTCACAAACCATTCATTCGTTGCAAATTTACACAACCACCACAAAAACGCCATCATTCACTAGACTTAATGCTAAACACGGTATTTACTCGAGCTCTCCATAGAGCAGGATGTGGCATAAGGCCGGTTTAACGTGGGGTTTTCTCGTAGACCTCGTAATAATGGGGTCGGGTTTGTCTACTTCTTTAGACAAAACTGCCCTTCGGCATAGCCTCGTCTGGGTTCCTCTCTGCCCCAAAGGCGGAGAGTTCGACAAGCACTAAGAACTTAGCGCACGTCTAAGACCTAATGCTAACTCTCCTCAATTTCGCTTAACTCCGATTATTTGCATAAACGGACAGTTCCATTCATATATGTCTTATATAACACTAAGGAACTTATGTAAATGAACAAGGATTAGACGAGATAGTAAAAAGACAAATATTGATAGGAGCTAGAAAGGACAGGAAGTAATGGAGAGCTATGACTATCCACAGAAAAGAAGATCATACAAAATGAGATCAGTAAAACCGTCACTTAGAATGGTGCAAAAAATTAAAACCAGGCAACAATTATTGACCTTACGAGTAATACATTTCTCTTTACGTGTGTCTCACTCGTAAGGCCCACAGTCATGTGTCTCTCTCATAAGATCAATGATCGTGTGTCTCTCTCATAAGATCCACAGTCGTGTGTTTCACTCGTAAAATCTATGGTCATGTGTGTCATATTATTCACAGCCGTGTGTCTCACTCGTAAGGTTCACAGTCGTGTGTCTGTCATAAGACCCACAGTCATGTGTCTCTCTCGTAAAATCTACGGTCGTATGTCTCACTCGTATGATTCACGGACGTGTGACTCACTCGTAAAATCGACGGTCGTGTACCTTTCTCGTGTGATTCACGGCCGTGTGTATCACTTGTGACGTTCACAGTCATGTGTCTCACTCGTAAGATCCACAGTCCTATGTCTCGCTCGAATGATTCGCGGTAGTTTATCTCTCTCGTAAGATCCATGGTCATGTGTGCCACTCTTAAGATCCGTATTTCTAATTTTTACAAGATTGTAATGGACTGGTTTAAAAATGGGGATATTGGTCATAAAATAAAATTTTGCCAGGTCGTGATAGAATGCTGCACGAGTCAAGTCTCTTCCTTTGCAAAAATTGAAAAGTTCTTACATTTTAATGAAATTTGTAATCACTACAAATCGTTGAACGGGACCTCCAAGAATGAGTCATCTGACAAGAAAATCCAGGTGAAATATTCGTTTTGTAAAATATTTATCGATATTTTATTTGATTATATTAAATACAGTAGATCCATTCTACGAACTGGAATCCGCAGAAGAATTGTAAAATCGAGCCCATTTTGATTACAAGTATCTCATAATCTCATGCATAGAGTTGAATTTCACATTCTCTTGAATTTCATTTTAATATCATAAGCTCACCGTTTTTCAGTAATGGCCGATCAATCTTCTGTTTCATTTTTTTTTTTTTTTCGAAACGTGATATCAACATATTGAGAAGAAATTGCATCAACTCATCAGGGATAAACAATCAATATTATTTATAACCTTAAGAATGAAGCATTTCTAACCCCAATAAATCTACATTTGTTGTGAGATTCATTTCAAAATATTGTAAGTATAACATACAAAATACGTTAGAAATAACAGACACTTGAGAAGTGAGGTCGACAATGTTTCCAGAAAGGTGTCAGACCAGCATTTTCCAGCAAAGACAGATCGATATTTGTAGAGATGGAAATAATACATACAAACATATGTATGTGTGTGTGTGTGTGTGTGTGTGTGTGATTGGTTGCTTGGATGGATGTAAATATTCTCAGATGGAGTATGTCTGTAGAAGAGACAAAAATGAATAAAAAAACGTGAGAAAAACTACTTAGTTTTTAGCAGACGCATTTCATCATCTGACGGACTTTATCAAGGGAAATGTGATAGTTTTATTTTGTAACAAGTATATATTTGACAGTTACTCAAATTTTTTAAATTTAAGAAAACTCATAAATATTCATCAGGTTAACTGAAAAGTTTAGGTGTTAGAACCTAGATTACGTCATATAGCATCTTCGAAAGGATTTTTTTTTAAATTTAAAGACGCTCATAAATATTCAACAGATCAACTGAAATTCCTAGTCATTTAGACCTTAGATTAGGTCATGTGGGATCTTCGAAAGAATTTTTAATTTTAAAGGCGCTCATAAATATTAATCCCGTTAACTGAAATGTGTAGGCATTTAAACCTGTTGAATATTTTCTACACGACAGAAACCGTAAACCGGTTCGCCGATGTACGCAATATGGCAATTCGTACAGGCTTAAATGACACCAGTATCACTCTTATCGTGGCATGATACTAATCTATAGCAATAGATAAGACATTGATGTGTTATCATTTTCAATGGAAAGCAGCTATTTTTAATGGAAAAATTACGGTAGAATCTGGTAACTATTTTCTTGGGATAACAAGATGTTTCAATCTGATCTCTTGTTTTTTTAAATTAAGTCGCACAAGAAAAATCATTTAACCTTTGATACTCATAACTTTTCATTCCAAATTTATTACCGCAATCTCCCAGGATTTTATTACCGCAATCTCCCAGGATTTTATTACCGCAATCTCACAGGATTTTAAAGAAGACACTTTTCTACGAACAGAAAATGATAGGCCATTTACCAATTGGCTTTATTTTTGTACGCCATTAGTGAGACCTCTGCGTGTGTCCGTGCGTGCATGTTTCTTTATCTATTGAATATTTAAGGTATCTGATGGACAATACTGAGAATCAAGTGACAGAAAACCTTTACTACTGTTTATTCATTTTTAAAAAAACATTTTTATTACTTCAAATCTTATTGATTAGTGAATACTCGTAATTGACCCCCGATTTTAAGTTCCAACAGCGTGCATTACGTCTATCAAGATTTTTTTCTGGTTTCATCAGTGTTATTAAGTAAACAATCACAATTCTTCCTCAGTTTCCTAATTCTTCTCTTTTTGGGAACCACTCATTGCACTCCAGGGATTATAAGCACTACCGTCACCTAATTTCACCATTTCATTACTCCTTCAACTATCAATGCAAAAATATTTATCGTTCAAGCACCGGAATTATCACTATTTGCATGAAACTGGAATACTTCTGGTGAAAAAGGAACAATATGACACATGCTAAATTCCGCGAACATTAGCAATCTCCATTCTCAAACATTTGTGTACCATTTCTAACGGCTTCCACTTTTATACGCCGTTTCCTTTCCGGGATGTGGTCGATCATGGTTCTATACAACTCCATGTTCTTTGTAGCTGTAAGCAATATTTGTCCCCATAATATCCTTCCCCATCCTTGTTCAGACATCCATTTGCATATAGCTCTAGGTAGGTTATACTTATGTTTACCTCTTCCCCTCCTTGCTTTCAATGTCTTGTCAGTATCAAATTCTCCAAGTCCTCTTTTCTCATTAGCTGTCCCTGAAGTTCAAGTGTTACTTTCTACTTCTAAACACATTTGTTCTTTTTTATTCCGTTTTCCTTCAAACAGTTTCTTTGCTCACGTTCCTTCCACGGTACTCTAAGCGTTCATTTCCGTTGCCTCAAGTATCCTTCTCACCTGTGAAAAATTGTCCAGCATTCTCTGTTATATAGAAGGATTTATATAATAAATCTTTGTTTCTAACAAAATTTTCCTACTTCTTAATGGTTTGTTTAATTTCTGGAAGGAATCTTTTCTCTCTTCCAAATGCGCCATGTCGTTATTTACAGCTGAAAACGGCTGAGTGTTTTCCTTTTTTATGGCGTACATAAGGAACATTTCCTTATGCTACACTCGTGTAGATTCAGCAAATAGGTCGTTTTTAATGTTCATTATAATGGGAAAAAATAGAATTTGCCCGCTATATTTTATCCTCTTGGAGCCCATATTTTAATCGTGTAAATATTATAATTCTGTTTTTTCTTTGGAACATATTAATTCTCTTGTCCAGTGGCTCACAGAATTTCGTCATCGTCATCAAACATCGATTTTATGTCACGATGTGAAAAGTGTTCATGACTGTAAAATGAGAAAGAGAGAGAGAGAGCGAGAGAGAGAGAAAGAGAGAGTGGGGAGGTATGAATCTAGAAAATAAAAACATTCTCCTAGGGCTGTTAATGGTTGCCTGTAATATCGTGCCAGGGCATATCTTACGTAGTGGAAAAAAAGAACAAGATGTGGGTTTATGTCGACTGAGTATTAGATGGTAGTAGTAGTAGTATTATATTAGTTGTAGTAGTAGTAGTAGTAGTCGTGGTGGTGGTGGTTGAGAAAGAAGCATGTCAACCGGTCCATATGGCTCGTCTTCTGCAATTGATCACACCAGCCGTGTTGACAACCTCATCACTGAATGCTAATTAGTTAGCCAAGACTGGTATCACCTGTCATGTGACCCGGAAGTTGAGATGGTGGGGCCAAAAAGTAGTGAAAATTTATGTATGACGTCAAAGGTAATCGGAAATTGAATCCAGCAAAGTAAAGATAAAAATTACTGAATGGAAGCGAGAAAAAGTAAAATTATTTTTTCTGCTTGGGATTTTGTCATTTTTACTGATTATATTTTTTTTTTATCAGTGGATGCGTTTTTGACACAATAAAAAAGAGTTATGGGGAAAAACTGTTGACAAATGACTGAAATGAATATAAGAAATTGAAAATAAATTTTAAAATGAAATCAAGAGGTAACATCATTCCTATCCAAATAATTCCATCCATATTAATAATACTACTAAAAATATTCTCGATGATAAAATCACAGTAACGCTGAACCTATAAATGGTAAATGATATTTTGAGCCAATGAGACAAACTGGCCCCAGAAAAATATAAAAGCAGCTATGAGTGGTTGGGAACAGTCAGTGGTTAGAAACGATGCAAACTACTAGGAACTGGCTATAAAATAGAGTGATATCCTTGAGGCACGGTGAAATAGTGGTACGTGCTAATACCCTTGAGAAAGGTATGAATCCTCTTCTTTCTCCCACCCAGCCAGGACAGAACAGGTTCTATAGACTTGGATGGTCTACCGCAAAAAGAAACGGCAACCTACTGCTGGAAAAAATCTGCCACGTCAGTCAGGTATTGAAAGATACATGATCGCCTTAGCGTGTATCACGCATGGTACATACTTGACTGATATCCTTTGAAAATGGGAATCGTGAAATTCTTCTAAGGCTGTAGATTCAGAAAAAGCAGTCACACCAAGTTAGAAAAGATCAGATTCAGTTTTTATATTATTATTTTTTTTAATATGAGGAGAGCCGTTTCCATTAAAGGAATAAATTCAGTATTCATTGACTGAATAGTTAGTATTAATGTCGGTTGAAATTTATGATACCTTCAACATAAAACACTTTTTTCAAAAAATTAATGTCTCATATCTCTATCTAGGCAGGATGTGTGTGTGTGTATGTGTGTGTGTGTGTGTAACGAATGCACGACCGCAATTTTCGACGGATTTGCACCAAAATTTACATGCACATGCTCCAAGTTGGCAGTAAGGCCAAGAATGACTTTGCATTTCCCAACTCCCATCAATAGTGGAAATAATCGACTTTTTCATGCTTCTACGGCAGTTTTCATGTAGTTTGCGGTCATTTTGTACTGGCCAGAGAGAGCCTATAGCTGGCTGCCACGAATAGGCAGGAATATTCTATTGGCCAGCGTGAGAGCCAACAGCTGACTGACACGAATGTTAACTAGCATGCTAGCATGCAAAAAAATATCGATAGCTACATTCGTCACAAGTTGGAAAAATTTAAATCTGCATAGTACTTTACTCCAATTGGCTCATTCGCTTGCTTAAACTCAACGTTGATTCTGATTCCACAGAACTGGGTTGGGTGTGAAAAAGTATTTGTTGTTAACATTCTTTTTTCATTCGGTTTTTCCAGTTACAAGTCCTTTTTTAAAGCTGATCGTTTTGTGTTCATTTTGTTTAGTTCTTTTTTCGTAACAGATTTAATGTTTAGTATAGAGCTTAGAAAAAATTCGCAGTGTGAGATAGGCAAGAAGTAGCAACATCAGCACGGTAAAGGGAACTCCTTTAAAGGCAAGGAAGGGCAAAAATATTTTAAGTCAAGTGATAGCGATTGCTGTATGAGTCGTACGATTTTTGAATCAAGCACGGGCAACCCCGGGCCATGCTGCTAGTTATTTTAATATATTTTCTGTTTATATGTTATTTTCATAGATACAAATACAAATATTTAAGTAAATTCTCCGTTTATAATAAAGAGTATTAACTCCATTTACTGGCCTGAATATCTTTTAAACAACAAATTTCTCATGATTTTTCTCAAAAGATCATGGAAAATTTGTTGTTTACAAACATTAATTTGATTTTGCTAACGAGATACTTCTTCTGTAGCTAAATGTTATATGACGGTTCCGTGTAGGATACAGGTTCGATTCCTGTTGGAGAACACATATTTTCTATGCAATTTCACGAACATTCAGACCGGTAATTGTGTATATATATATATGTGTGTGTGTGTTTCAATGGATGTGACGGACAAGAAAATCTTTATATAAGTTTTATTCATTCATCACTTTTCCCCAGACGTAACGTATCTTTACTGGGCCTTTTTTATAAATAACTTCATGGTAATTGTTCTGATGAACTTTTCTCTTTATTACGCATATTTTATGAATTTAAGCGTACTACTAGAGTGGCGGAAAGATCTCATTATTTCACATTTGAAATAGCTAGATGTAACCGTAAGTTCTATGTTAAGAGTTTCTTCTATTGCACTTTTCCCTTGTGAAAATTTATTTCGGCTTCTTGCTTCCCAGTCAATTTTGATCTTCAAAAATTTAAATTAAATGTCAATCGCGTTCTTCTGTCTGCTTAATTTGTGTTCTTTTATTATACTTAATAATGTTTTTTGTTTTTTTATGGGGGGTGGTGGGGGGTCTTATTTTCTCTAACACTCAGTTAAACCTCTTGCACCTTATTTGCTTGATTGTCTTACTTGGAGATGAAATGATCATAAAAATGCATGAGTCATTTTAAAGAAATCTGCTGTTCCTATATTTTTTTGGAATTCATAAAAATAAGGAATAGCAATATTTATCACAACGTTCCGGCCGTTGTACGCTCCGGCCTTCTCCAGGTGGTTGGAATGTCGAACTGAACCCTTTATTTCACTCACTGGATTAGACTTTTCTAGTTCCACATGCAATGTTTAATGGATGTCAGTTATCAGTTATCCCCTGTTAATTCACCTTTCCAAGTTATTCATATTATTGTGTGTGCCTCTCTGTGTGTGTGTGTGTGTGTGTGTGTGTGTGTGTGTGTGTGTGTGTGTGTGTGTGTGTGTGTGTGTGTGTGTGTGTGTGTGTGATTTTGGGGAAACACATTTTTTAAAAACTGAATATATTTTTTCGTGACGAAATTCATTTATCACGGTAAGTTTAAACTTTATTAAAGAATTATTTCAAGCATAACCAAAATGATTTTCTGCTTGATGTCGTCGATCTAATTAAAATCACGATCGACCAGCCATGTAATTTACACGAGAGCTCGTTATTATTAACTATTTACTTGATAGCGATAGACCATTCGACATTTCGGCAGTAAGATGCGCAATAATTTCCTTGGAATCATTTCTTATAAAATATTCCTATGGTGTGTTTGAAGGTTTAATGCACACTTGTACGCAGAGGCTTCTTACGCGAACTGATATCACGTAAATAGTAGGCTTGTTAAAAACCTTCACTATTTAGGTTAGCTTTTAGCTCAGAGACGAATCAGCCTTTTTTTATGGCAATATTATTGATTTGCACAAAGACAGAGATAGAGAAACGGACACATATAACCAGTGGCAGGCAGATGTTGTTAAATATTCGATCATATACTTTAAGAGTACTATCTGTGGACATTCAGGATCATAATGCAATTTGCTGTATTCATGTAAAACGTGTGCGAGGGAAACAAAGATAGATTTGAAAGCATCGTGATGCTGAAAATAATGCATGCAAAAAATATGAATCGCTTGACACATCTTAAGATGAATAAAAATTAAGCAAATCAATTTTTCTACCTTGGTGTCTCATGTCTTTTGCTCGTTATCATTCATATATATATATATATATGTGTGTGTGTGTGTGTGTGTGCATTTAGGCAACAATCCTTCTTCCATGCACATTTCATTGTATACGACAGACAAGGTGCTTTGATTTAGTTTTTTATACAAATTCTAATGCGATCTAATTTTTTTTTATTTTCAGATGATAAATTATATAAAAACTGTCCGAATGTTCTTTTTTTCGAGCGCTTTTGGCTATATATTTAGCCATTTACAAGGATTAAATATTTTAACTGTTAAATAAGAAATAGTTTGTTGCATGTATGTATTTATATAATGTTTTTATTTTTCAAAAGACGGTCAACATATTGTGTCCATGTTCATAGTTGATATTATTGAGTGTTGTTTTTTGTTTTTATTAATAAATATGTGTGTGTGTGTGTGTGTGTGTGTGTAGGTGTGTGTGTGTAGGTGTGTGTGTGAATGTATGTGTGGACATTGAGGACAACACCCAGCGGCGACAGTTCTGTTTCATATTTAAACGCAATCTTCAGGCCATATGTTGTATTTTGGTTCGACTATTTGTATATACTGTTCATTGGTGCATTATGAGTAAAAGGTATATTCTGTATTATGCTAACAGTTATTGGGTGGGCAGCAACGGTCATGTTTCAAATTATTCTAGAGGTTATAAATAATATATATATATATATATATATATATATATATATATATATATATATATATATATATATATACAAGTGGATATAGTTGCAATATAAAATTGCGCAAACGAGTAGCGGATCATTATAAATTGGGTTGGTGCATAATTTTCAGGCGTTTATGCTGGCGGCTTATGGTTTAAAAAAATTGCATGTAACATTTACTTTTAAACGTTTGAAAATAAAATATTATTTTATTTTCAGGTTATAAAAATGCCTTTCGATGATCTTACGCACCGGAATAATCATTTGAAAATGATATTGTTGAATTGTTGCTTCTTTTTTCATAATAAATATTCTTTAAAAAACGCCTGATAACTGTGCACCAACCCAATATAAATATATATGTGTGTGTGCACGCGCGCGTGTGTGTGTGCCACCTCGCACGTGTGTGCGTGGGTATATATATATATATATATATATATATATATATATATATATATATATATATATATATATATATACACGGAAATAGGTAACCAACCATTATACATATATATATATATATATATATACAAATAAATGCCAACCTTTTGTATGGCTCAGAGTCTTGGACTCCATACAGGTACCATATATGCCAGCTGGATGTTTTACATAAAACCTGTCTGCGTGCAATCTGTAGAGTTAACCTTCAAGATAGGACATCTAACGTAGACCTGTTTAACAGGTGTAATATTGGAGGGATTGAGACTTTTCTCATACAGTCTCAGTTACGGTGGACTGGTCATGTCTTGAGAAAGTTTGATGACAGGATACCCAAGATCATAATGTACAGCCAGTTAGATCAGGGCTAGAGGAATGTAGGACGCCCATGGCTAAGATACAAAGACAAGCTGGTAAGCAACTTGTCATCTGTCAATATATCACATAACACCCTTGAGCGATTAGCCTTGGAGCGGGTAAAATGGACATCAATTTTAGTCGACTTAGCAGTTTTCAACCTGCTTGTCTGAAGAAGTGAGAGCAAGATCTAAAAGGTCAGCCAATCTAACAATGATCTCATCTCATCTCACAATCGTCACTCTTGCTCCATATGTGACCTCCTTTGTAAATCACTAGCGGGGTCTTAAATGCCACTTAAGATTATCGCACAAAATTTCATAACTGATTCAACTAAGCTATCATATCCTCGAAACCGACGAGAGAGTCCATTATTATTATACAAGTAAATAAATATAAATAAATACTCATGCCAGTGTTCACATATAAATATATATCCTATGGTGTAAGTAAAAACGATGCTCAATGCAAAGAGGTGTTATTTATATTTATTAATATATAATGGTTGAAAACTCGGTTCTATGCTTTTAGATTCCAACTATCCTGAGCAGACCTTGGAGAGTGCGCATAATCTAACATGATCAATGTTTTTGATACAGGCCAGTACACTCAAACCCTAGGTCACGATTTGTGACTTCGTGCTTGCACAACCATCAACGGCTTCCGTCTACACTATTTCACTGACAAACCTTGGCTTAACACGTGTTATGGTTTCCGGGCTCTTTTCCCGAAAGTGCCGCGCGCTCACACTGCCTCTGAAGGAGACATTTTCAAGAAGTCCCCTCCCCGACAAATTGACCGCTAGGAGATTTGATCCCAGATTTCATGACTAAACAGCAAACCTTCTACCTACTCATGCTCTCATATATATATATATATATATATATATATATATATAGTATAATGAGAAGCTACGTATACTTTCTTAATATGTATATATAGAAAAAGTTGCAAATTAAAAAAATAATAATGTTTTTTATGAAAGTATTTATATGAAAGTGTTTATATGAAAGTATATATATATATATATATATATACTTTCATAAAAAACATTATTATTTTTTAATTTGCAACTTTATATATATATATATACATATATATATATATATATATATATATATATATATATATATATGCGTGTGTGTGAGAGTGTGCGTGTGTGTTGTGTGTACAGTATGTATATGACATATTCATGATATACTAGCAGCTTATTTACAATATAGAGTAGGGCTGCACTGCAAATTTTTCAGCACTTTCTCATAGATAGATATATAGATCGAACGCATTGAAATTCACACTGTGGTGTAATGGATATCGGAGACCCGAGTTCGAATTCCAACCGAGTTCGTTACATTCACTTACGCACAAATACCCTTGGGAAAAGTATGAATCCATCTCTACTCCCCCTTGGTTCAGCCTTGGTTGGAAACCAATCTACTGCAGGAAGAAATGGCAACCTACTGTGCCTCGTCAGTCATATATCGAAAGATACATGATCGCCTAAGCGGGTATCACGAATGATACTTGACTGACTGATGGTGACTGAAAATTTCACGTTTCACTGTTTGATAGTCGCTTTAAGCGTAAAAATTACAGTGATCATGCTCTTTCCCCAATATGTTAACTCTCTTTCTCGATATTGAATATATATAATTCAGTGTTTTGAAAAGTGTAAGGGATGCGAGGTTGAATGCGATCCGTCTTCGGTAGAATATCTGAAGGGTTATAAGGTGTAGTTGTCAGAGTTAAGGTATTTCTTAGTTAACATTTAAGTAGCTGTATCATTTGTGGACATATTTCAAACACACACATACACACACACACACTCACACACACTCACACACACAAATATATATATTTCTTATGTTGGTACGACTACACATGCGAACGAACGAGGTGTGCTGAGGAATTTTAGAATTTTGTAATATATCTAGCCGAATTCATTTACAGTATTTTTCCTTTTCTTTCTATCGCTTTTGTTAGTAGGTATCCCACAGTGTCATAAGAGAAGATTTGCCAGGAATAGTGAAATTTTGTAAGAGCCGGGACGTAAATTTAGTGTGGATGACCTTACGATCAAGGCACTTTCTAGACATCGTAATGAAGTTATGAAGGGCGAAACGTGACACAAGTAAACACACACACACACACACACACACACATATATATATATATATATATATATATATATATATATATATATATATATATATGTATGTATATATATATAATACAGGTAATCGATCCATTGGTATATAATCCGAGTGGATCCTAGTAATATCAATTATTCAAACTGATCCACAGAGAGCTCGATGTATTTATTACAACAGATCATAAGTATGAAGCGACGTTGCTTAACTTTAATATAATTGACTTTTATTCCTCTATCAGTAGTGACCTCCTGGTCAATAGTATCAACTTTGAAAAGAAATAATGGATAATGAAACTAATATTATCTTAAGCTCGAGAAAGTCATTACTAACACTAAATAATTCCACCTGAACTAAGCGCCACAATGACTAATTCCATGTCCCCATGGGAACGTATGACTAAGCCCAAATTGCAGATTTGTAATGTTTTTTACATTTTAGATGTGCTTAGTAGAATCGTAAAACCGGAACTAATAGGTCTGTATAGGGATGACGGACTCATCCTCATCCCTAATAGTAATGGTTCACTAACAACGAAATTACAAAAGAAAATTATCAGGGTCTTCAAATTTGTAGGGTTTAAGATCAAGATTTCCTCTAACCTTAAAATAGTTGACTGCCCAGATATCACCCTTAACCTTAATGATGAAACATTTAAACCTACCATAAAGAGGACGAAACACCCAGCTATATTAATATCGGTTCTAACCACCCCAGTGAAATCCTAAGACAATACCCACTACCATTTGCACCAGGATTAGTAAACTATCGTTCAATGAAAAAATATTTAATAAGAAGAAAAAACTATAAGGAAAGGCCCTCCAGAAAACTAGTTTCAAAAGTAAGATGCCTTACACGACCACCATTAGTAATCACGACACACGATGTGGAATGTAGGTGTAAAAATAGGAAAAAATCACCTGGTTCAACCTCCCTCCCTTCTACAAACTGTCAAGTATCAACATCAGTCAGTACTTCCTAAACTTAATTACTAAACACTTCAACAAAAACCCCTCTAAATAAGATATTCAGCAGGAAATCAGTCAAAATTAGCTACTCCTGCACTGATAATATGTACCAAATTATTAACTCCCATAACATTTACATTTTAAGTAAATTCCACGGGGAAAAAAATCCAACATGGAAACCCCCTATAATTGTAGAATTAAGGAAAACTGCCCAGTAGAGGGCAAGTGCAGATCCACTAGTGTAGTATATCAGGCAACCATTACCCCTAAAGAAAATACGACAAACCATAATATTTACATTGGCATTTCTACAGGAGTATTTAAAAAGAGAATCAATACACATAAACTTTCATTCACCAATCCAAAATTAAAACACCAAACAGCCCTTTTGCAAAAAATTTGGAAATTGAAGGAAAAGGATCTGAATCCTCAAATAAATTGGAAAATTCCAGATTTCGTAAACACCCCCAATAGTTTTAGGGATAGGTGCAAGCTATGTTTAGAAGAAAAAATCATGATCATAAAATATGAAGATCAAAGCAAACTATTAAATCAACGGAGAGAATTAATCACAAAATGTAGACATAGAAATAGTTTCAAAATTACATAAGAATACATATGTATATATGTGTGGGGTGTATGTGTGCGTATAGTAGCATATATGTATGTACATGTAAATGTACATATATGTATGTATGAAGATATGTATGCATATAAGTGTGTTACACAGCATCATTTATTCCATTGGATGCTCTGGTATTACCCACAATCTATAAATCTATAATTCAACTAATTTACATTAATCTTAACGGGTTTGACCATCATCGCTTATTAATAACATTGGACACCTGTAGTACAAAAACTATTTACTGTGAATCCCATAAAAACACAACTGGGGCTCGTATACGAAACGCCACATAGTAGGAACTGATATTAAACTACAAACAATGAAAGTGTCTAGCCATAAATAAACTCCAAACCCAGACCGCTTCCCCCGGGATAAGATAACTTACGCCCCCACCAGTCGCTAACACAAACGGATTCTCATTAACAAGGCGTCTACCAGAGGAGGACTGGCAATGAAGGTAAATTTAAAACAAAGCTCCGAGACAGACACTTAGGGGCTGATGATAGTCACGTACAGAACGGCTTGAAATAGACTATTCCGTGTTGAGGTAATTTTTTTTTGCTGTAATATATATATATATATATATATATATATATATATATATATATATATATATATTAGAATATTACACCGAAAAAATGTAAAAATCGTTACACAACTGCAGTCGTGTTTCAATTCATATCAATGCATCTCATCAGGCGATTGTAAATTATTGGCTAGTGAACAATTTATTTAAATTTAAAAGCAAAATACAACCACTTTTTACGAAAAAAAGACGGATATAAGGTTTGTGGTCTTTACTCTGATGAACCAATCAAATATGACCTACGATAAATTTAAATTAAACGAAGAAGCAAAAATTAAAAATTATTTTTTATAAATGGTTCATGACCCGTAGATTGGCAGCTAACGGTAGCTAACCATAAACTTAAAGCGGATACATATGGATACATAAAATAAACAAAACAGACAATGCTGTTTCCTAAGAAATAAAGTGGGATAGAGAGGTAATTTAACACAATGCTAAACAAGTTATATGCTGTGTGAATTTCATACATAAAAAGTTTTTGGTAGTTGATAAATAAATGGCCTCTTTAAGAAATTAGTAAATAATTCAAATATATAGAATTGTTTGGTAAATTAATATGCAACTGGTAAGTAAAGATCCTCCATATAAGATGTTACGAACACTATATATATATATATATATATATATATATATATATATATATATATATATAGAATGCACACTATGCCAGAAACAATATGTAGAAAAATCTGAATGGCCCTTTCACTACAGAATTAATAATTATCGTAAGCGAATTAAGTCGACTCCCCATGAAAAATTATTACCTGTAAAACAATATTTCCGCCTGGAAAAACATGATTTCAAAACCCATGCCAAATTCACTATAATTGAGAGAATAGAAAAGTTCAGAGCAGATAACATTAGAAAGATTTTAGAGTCCCATGAAAATAATTGGATACAACGTCTAAAAACAAAATATCCAGCCGGGCTAAACCATAAATTTAACAATCAAACAAATCAAAACCTACCCACATTTCTCACCCACACAAGACAGACATGCTTACGGAGGTGTAGAGGCCTCACACTTATACACTCACCCACACGAATATACACACTTACGCACATCATACTCACTCACTCCCTAATGAGCCAAATGATAACACACACCCACAGCAATACACACGCTTACACATATCATACTCACTCACTCCCTAAGAACCAAATAGCACACACACAAACACTAAACAGAGACACATCCCCTCGCCAAGTCCAATAAAACTGTCAAACTGACCAGAGAATTCAGAGCAACATGTATCTATCGAGCTCTTATCTCAAATAACAACTTAAAAGAGACTGTTTCACCAACACAAGGAATGTTAAAAGATTCATTTTAAAAAGATAAAAAAATAAAAAAACAAATGAAAACTACAGACAAAAGTTCATTTTCTCCAGCAAAATACTCATTTCTTTAGTTTAGTGCTAGCGGCAAGCAGAAATATTTCTCCTCCCGACGATGGCCATTTTGGTCGAAACTAGTCGAGGAATCTAAATGGAATAATAATTAAAAAAAACGAAAGAATATTAATCTACAACCCAGTGTGTCTAAAGATTTTAATTTTTTTAATTTTTTAATGATGAATATATATATATATATATATATATATATATATATATATATATATATATATAGTATTCTTAATAGAACTGGCTTGGATTATACCAACTGATTACTACCTGCATACATACATACATACATACATACATACATACATAAAAATCATACATACATAACCAAAAACAAATGTTACGGCAGTTTTTTTTATATACACAAAACCCTTTCAGAAATAATAAAAAATACATAAATAAATCTCCATAGACACGTAAACCAGACTAGACGAAAACATCTTCCGTTTTAAATTTAGACACCTTAACCTTACCCTGACTTGACACCTATGAATATAACTCTATACTGATACAAATTATTGACACCCTGCCCCCCTCTTTATATGAACAATCGCGCTGGCCGTTACCATGGAAATTTTGATTTCAATAATGAATCTGCTATTAAAACACGTAAATTTCAGAAATAAGTTATTCCAAAAAAAATTTCACTTGAAGATGGAACAGAGCTTACTTTAATTCAATTTAATTCAAATAATTATATTGAAGTTTTCGGCTCTTGTTTTGAAACATGAGAACTCTTATGTAGCGTGTTGGAATCATATTTTTAAATAGATAATTATATTTATGCTCTACTTTTGTATCGAGCACTATTTTTTTAAAATAATAGCAAAAATACTAAAGAACTTTGGATTATTCACCTAACCGGTTCTTTCCTATTTTCTATATTTTCACACACACACACATATATATATATATTAAATTCACTTTAATGTGGAAGATAATGGGTTAGAATCCTAGTTTTTTATTCTCTGTATACGTATTCGTGTCATTTGATAATATATTTCCTTTGTAAAGAAATAAAAAAACAAACAATAAACATTTCTCGACGGATGATGCGGCATAAGTGTCCCCTAAAGATTTATAAATAAATCGTGAAAATAATGATAAACATAGCACTTAGTCTTGTCCAAGATATTCGGAAGCACTCGATAATTGAAGTCTAAAATAATTGTTGTAATTGAAGTATTAATTATGAATATAGTGTATGCTTTAGTTGCATCGGCTAAAATCACTTGCTTGTCTTCTTCTTCTTTATCGTTTGATTAGGGTCACGTAAGGCCGATGATCAAAATCAATAATACATTGCCACTCCTTCCAGCTATTATCACTGGCGAATGTGTGAGGGTTTTCAGTAAATTAAGCAGAGGAAATAAGGTTAAAATTAAAAGAGGGAAGTTTTTTTTGTTTCTTGTGCTGCCTTTTTGTTTACTCCGTTCTTGCTTTTTTATTATTATTTTTTTCATACATCTTTTTCTTTTTAAATTTCGATTTTAGTGATGCGATGGTTTGAGTAGAGAAATTGATGGTAGTCAAAAAATATGTGAAGGAAAGGAATTAAAAAGAGGGAAAAAAATTCATGGAAACAGAGACTAAGAAGAGAAAAACATTTGGATGCATAGATTAGAAAGAAAGAAAGAAAGAAAGAAAGAAAGAAAGAAAGAAAGAAAGAAAGAAAGAAAGAGAAAAAGACAGAAGGAAAGAGAAAATCGAAAGAAAGAAATATATACACAAGGATAAGAAAGAAAGAAAGAAAGAAAGAAAGAAAGAAAGAAAGAAAGAAAAAAGAGACATAAAGAAAGATGGAAAGAGGAAAGCGAAAGAAACAAAAACCAAAAGAAAGAAAGAAAGAAAGAAGATAAAAGAGACATAAGGAAAGAAGGAAAGAGGAAAGCGAAAGAAACAAAAACCAAAAGAAAGAAAGAAAGAAAAAAAGAAAGAAAGAAAGAAAGAAAGAAAGAAAGAAAAAAAAGAGACATAAGGAAAGAAGGAAAGAGGAAAGCAAAAGAAACAAAAACCAAAAGAAAGAAAGAAAGAAAAAAAGAAAGAAAGAAAGAAAGAAAGAAAGAAGATAAAAGAGACATAAAGAAAGAAGGAAAGAGGAAAGCGAAAGAAACAAAAACCAAAAGAAAGAAAGAAAGAAATAAAAAAAAAGAAAGAAAGAAAGAAGAAAAAAGAGACATAAGGAAAGAAGGAAAGAGAAAAGCGAAAAAAACAAAAACCAGAAAGAAAGAAAGAAAGAAAGAAAGAAAGAAGAAAAAAGAGACATAAGGAAAGAAGGAAAGAGGAAAGCGAAAGAAACAAAAACCAACAGAAAGAAAGAAAGGAAGAAAGGAAGAAAGAAAGAATGAATGAAAGGAAAAACATAGACATAAGGAAAAGCGGAAAGAAAGAAAGAAAGAAAGAAAGAAACATAGAGAAAGAAGGAAAGAGAAAAGCGAAAGAAACAAACAAGCAAAAAGAGAGACAGACAGATAAAAGGAAAGAGAAAAGCAAAAGAAATTTGCAACTTCGTCAGTTCATCATAAAGTTATCATATCTTGCTTTTCTTTCCCTTGTTTTGCCAACTGACCCTATCAAATATAATGCATATCAGAAATAGGATATATTTCCAGCAACAACCTGAACGTTTTTTCTTTTTTAATCATTCACCCCAAGCAAGGTGATAATGCCACTACGATACAAGGAGTGAAAGTGAAAGTGAATGAGAAAACTTTAGAAGGAACCAGGAATTCTATTCTAAACAGGAAACAAGTGATAAACTCCTATTCAAAAGACGGGGAAGGCGAATGAACCAAGATAACTTATTGTTTCATACAAACAATCTAATATAAACACTCTCAAGAAGAATATGCAGCGGTCGTCCTGCATTAAAAGCTTAATGTAAACAACGAATTTTGAAACTCATTTTATCTCCCATTCTCGGATTACAGTCTTATTGTTGTAACCTAGGGAAGGTTACTGAATAGAATAATCACACGAAGGTTTTGTAATGAACTTAATACTTAGGACAAGAACAACACATAAGATTCGACAGCGACGCGTAGAACTAGTCAACTGCTAGAAGTGAGTCAAGTGAATTCAACAATTAATCTCCGAGTGCAGGATATCTACCAACCACCCGACGCGGTTAGATGTTGCGCAAGGCCGAATTTAATGTGGGGCATTCGAGCCTACGGGCTCGGACAAAAATTCCCTGTAGACCCAGAATAAAAAAGGGTCGAGTAGCTGTTTCCCGAGACGAGACTCTGACCTTCGACATAGCTTCGTCTGGGAATCATCTCTGTCCGGAGGCAGAGAATTTGACCAACACAACTGGAGACGAATCTCCAAATGCAGGATATATACTAACCACCCTACGCGGTCAGATGTGGCACAAGGCTGAAATTAATGCGGGGTATACGAGTCCGTAGTCTGGGCCAAACATTTCCCGTAGACTCCGTATAAAACAGAGTCGGGTAGCTGTTTCCCGAGACGAGACTCTCCCCTTTCGACATAGTCTCGTCTGGGGATCCTCTATTTGTCTGAAGAAGTTTGTTCCAATGTAATGGAATTTGTTACTAAGCGTCTGCTGTCAATTGATTTTCCAACAAATGTAGATGTTTTTCCCTGCCAGAACAGACGCCTGTCATCATTGACGGAAAAGTTCATTGTTTCATATTAATTGTCTTTCGCAGAAGACAAGTTGATGACAAGGAAGGAAATGAAGATTCTTCCGTTTTTATCAACTGGAATCACCAGTTACTGGACATTGCATAAATTATACTGATAGATAGATATATACTAGGCTAAAGAGTGATGCTCATCGCGTAAACACTTTGCGTCTTTTGAAACTTCTACGTCTAAATCAGCAAAAATTCCACTTTAATCTTAGAAACAACAGTAAAATATGTTGATCTTAATAAACTTTAGCTTTTCCTGAAGTGTAAATCTTTAAAAAAAACAAAAAAAAAACTGTTAATCATACGAGTTATTCTATTTAAAAATCGAACAGCATTTTATCGATCTCAAAATTAAACAATCGAAAGATCGATATTTCAAATATCAATCTGAATCGCTCAAGAAAAATTAACGATTGTTTTGAGAATTCATGGTTTGAATCTTTTAACCTTTTTTTGGGGGAGGTTTTGTTTTTGGTTGTTACTTTTTTGCGTTACTAATGGCCCTAATAAATTGCTGCCTCTGCGCAATAAATTTAATTCAATCTTGAAATAAATTGAGAAAGAAGGAAGTTTTCTTTATTTTGTCTTTCATTTTTAACCAAATATTTTGTTCATGCACTGAAAGCAACGACCGAAGAAAAGGCAAGAATGTCTCAAAAAGATTCTTTATGAACTCCGACAGTTTTTTATTAGCTTGATATTTGAGTCTACAAATTTTACAGAAACTAAAATTGAGCATTTTTATAAAAGACTGGTTATTTTAAATATACCTTTAAAATATTTTCGCTTTCATTTATATCAAATCCTCGCTGTTAATTTATTTCGAATATTTTAAAACCTTGAAATATATTTGACGTATTTAATTTGTCACCCAGTTTATCTTAGACGTTTCTAGTAAAATGTTCGGAAAGTAACGACATATTATCGGAAAGGATGTATAAAAAAAAACACCTTCATTTTCAAAATGAAGGCAAATTTCTGATTCCATGAATAAAGAAACCGGGCTTTCCCTGAAAAGTTTCAAAGGTTGATTAAATCTTTTTTGTTTCTGGATGTTCTGCAACTGACTAAAATGTTGTATTTGTAGTGATATCAGTCAGCTGACATCTTATTAGATGGAAAACAGTTGGAGCTCGGTTTAGGACATTTATTTTCAACCCATGGTTATCAGTAAGTGAAGTCAACTTCAAAAGTACAGAGCAAGAGGCTCAGGCAGTGACACGAAGCGCGTCGCCGGAAAATGGGGTGAAAAGAAGACGCATCGTTAGGCTGATCAATTACTCTTACAATTATACCTAATCTCGAGGCTCGCTCGGCTATAGCAGTAGATTACAACAAAGACCTGCTTTCTACAGCGGGCTCATGGCGTTATTAATTCGTTGGTAACGATCTGGTCGAAGAGCAAATTTTAATCCACAAGCGTTTGACTGGAAGAAGCTGCCCCTGTAAACGAACCTGGTGTCTGGTCCTCGATGCAACACTACATATTCATCGAAACAAATAAACATTTTTTTACAGGTGCTAAATCTGCCGAATATATAGAGGATGTGGAAGGTCCTCCCGTCCTAACGATCTTATTTTTTCCTTGGGTTTCTCTGTAGAGAGTGTCCTTGCATTGTGTAATCACAAAAGTACGTACATGTAGGCTTTAAGAAAGATGCATTTAACTGAGAATACAAGGTACGCGTATAGTGTCCTTTTATAGTCCCAGTAAACAGAAATAGTTCTCTCAAAGAGGGGAGTAACAAAACAAGGTGAGACCACTCTTGATTATTCATAACACATTGTTAGACTGGTAAATAATAGCTTCTTTTTTTTTCTTTTTTTTTTTTTTTTTTGCTTAACAAAGCAAAACACTTTTGACGTAATGTATCGTTTATACCGACCAAATTGTGGACGATAAATGTAGTCATTGGTATGACGATAAACTACATCCGGCAATAAGGCCTCTGATGAGGAGCGTGGTTGGTAGTAGGACCCTAGCTATGGGTAAATAGTAACCCCAACTCCAAACAAAAACAAAACACGACGAAAGTATTAGGTTGGTGCAAAAATAATGACGTAATAATGTCGTTTTTTGACATATTTTTAACGTCAAAAAATGATATTATTACGTCATTATTTTTGCACCAACCTAATATATAAACACATTTTTGATGCAAAATGACCGGCAGTAAATTTTATAGTAGAAATACCAACAATACATTATATAGCAAAATGACCAACAATACATTTTATCTGCATTAAATAGAGCTTGATATAACACGAAACGAAATCGCCCAGCCAACATAAAAGAACTTTAATGACATTAAACCATATGATATACTTCAATTTCTGAAATCAAACTGTATTCTAAAATATAACTTCAAGAACGCTACAACATAAAACACATATCACCACTTCTTGTAATTATGTTCATACAAACATATATATACACGCACAAAAGTTGAGTATCATCTACCATGTATTCAACTGTGAAAGCAGAATAACATATATCATATTTTTATTACTTCAAAAGTCCTATGAAAATTAAATTTCGGTATTAAATGATCCATAAGGAGTTGATATATCGTTAACCAAAAAAAAAAAACAATGAATCAGTCAACCAATAAGGGCCTACAGTGAGATTACTTCCATATTCCACCAACTCGCAATGGACGTTATCTTGTATATACCACCAGCTACAAAGCAAGAATTTTAGTAAACTGAGTCCTTGTTTTCGCATTGGGACATGTTTCTCAATTTATAACATTTTTTTGGTATTCTGTTGACATGCAAAGCACATGTCTCATTATGTGTAACTCAGTGATGTCCAATGTTGTGACTTGGATATGCAAAGTTACCATCTCTGAACCTAACGAACAACGGATATTCATAGTAGCACCTCCATAAACAACACATATTTTTTTTCCTTTTCAAAAATAAAAAAAAGACATAAAATGACGAAAATAAATTTCATTTAAATTAAAAACATTTAAAATTCGAATCCACAGATGAATCGTATAGAAAGACGCATTAAGATATCACCTTTCAGAATGTTCGTTTCAAAATTCAATCACTTATGAAGTGAAAGCACGTGTTCAAACGCCACCTATGCAAAAAAAAAGTTAGAACATTTTTGTTACAAACGGAAGTGTTGCGGAAGAGCACTCCGACATGGTGGTCAGCAATCTTGTCTCGCTAGAAAAATTATGACTGAATAACGAGTTCGATCATCACTAAGTACCCCATACATTCGGCATCGTGCGATATCATGCTACGCTCAGAAAATCATTTGCCCACTTCAACGTGATGTAATGGTTAGCAAGCTTGTCTCGCTAGATCAATTATGACTAGATAGCAAATTCGACCCTCACTGAGTGTCCCATTCATTCGGCCTTGCGCTACGCTTAGAAAATCATTTAGGACACTTCGACATGGTAAAGGTTATTACGCTTGTGTCGTTTGATCACTTATGACTGAATAGCGAGTTCGATCCTCACTCTGTGCCCCTTACTTTCGATCTAGTGTCACATCTAAGCTACGCTTTGAATATCACTTAAGTAATTCAACGTGGTGTAATGGTAAGCACGCTTGCGTCGCTAGATCAATTATAACTGAATAGCGAGTTCAATTCTCACTGAGTGTCACATCAAAACTACGCTTAGAATGTCATTTCGACGTAGCAAGCTTGTCTCTCTAAATCAACTATGACTAGATACTGAGTTCAATCCTTACTGTGTGCCACACCTACGCTTAAAAAATTATTTGTGGAACTTGGACGTGGTGTAATGATTATCAAGCTTATCTCGTTAGATCGATTATATCGGAATAGTGTGTTTTTATACATACTGTTAATGATTGTGTACTTTGATGTAGTTTAATGGTTAGCAAACTCCTCTCGCTAGATCAATTACGACTGAATAGTGAGTTCGATCTTCACTGGCTCCCCATATTTTCGGCCTTGGCCAACTCTAAGCTACGCTTAGAACATCATCAAAGTTTTGAGGAATGACACAGAAAAATCAAGAAAGCGATACAAAGGCTGAAGTTTTTTTATCCTTAATTCTGGATGAATTCAAATAGAAAACTATGAACATTTATTGAGTCATAAATAATTTCCGTTTTTGCTTATTGTGATATAGTAACAAGTAGAAGCTTATGAAGCTTTATTAGACTACTTGAAAAGAAATACATTTCAAGTGGCACAAGGCCGAAGAGGAAGCGGTGAAAGGCTGGTCGTCACTGACTATCGTACACCTAGCTAATTGTATTCATGAACACTTCATTCTTACAAGAGACTCAATAACCAAAACAATCTATCCATCTTCATCCAATCAAACATTTACCAAAATACCACATATTCGCAGGGAACCTACTAAAACGTTATAATATAAACATTTGGATATGTACATTTTTTTTTAATTTTTTCCAATGTTTTTTTTGGTGGGGGGGGTCAAAGAAAAAACAACACGAATCTTATGAGGCTTTAACTCTGAAAAAATTTTATTTATTGTGATGGATGCAATTAAATTTTATTTAGTTATATATTCACCACTGTATGTAATAACACGTTATCAACTATCACCGATAATTTTTCAATATAATTCTGCAGATTTTAATATGAAAAGTTCTTGGCGAACCTGTAGGGATATTATTATTATTATTATTATTATTATTATTATTATTATTATTATTATTATTATTATTATTATTATTATTATAAATAAATAAATAAAAATAAATAAAATATAAAATAATAAGAATAATCAAAATTATAAATAAAATAAAATAAAACAATAAAATTTAAACTTTGTTTAAAATAAATTAAATAAAAAATAAAAATAACAAAAATACTCTCAGCATGTACATAAAAAACTGTTTGTGCCGGAAATATGGATATCCCACAAAAAAACGTTAAATTCAATCTCTTCGATACGAACCTTGGTACGGGTAACACATGTTTAACTTCTCTCTGTGTTATGACTTATTATACTACGGAGTAAATTCAGTGTTTTATTAGATGTACCATGAAACAATTGTAACCTAAAAAATGCACACGCCAATATACACAATAAAAATGTAAATAAATTGTATGAAATTGACATACAATTTTACCAGACCTTTTAAAATATCGTATTTCCAAAACAACTTAATTTTGCTTGAAGCCACAAGTTCAGTGCGAACGCAAATGTTATTCAAAACTTGTTTGCTAACTATTGCTTTACGTAAATGCACGTCGATTCTCTAACTATATATATATATATATATATATATATATATATATATATATATATATATATATATATATATATATATATATATATATATATATATATATATATATATTATTTTATATATATATATATATTATTTTATATATATATATATTATTTTATATATATATATATATAAATATTATTTTATATATATTATATATATATATATTATTTTATATATATTATATATATATAAATATTATTTTATATATATTATATATATATATATATATTATATTATATATATATATATATTATATATATATATATATATATATATATATTATTTTATATATATATATATATATATATATATATATATATATATATATATATATTATTTTATATGCGTGGTACTTAGTGGAAAGCGCCCAATATCAGTGATAGAGCTAATATGCGTTAACGGTAAATTTAACCTTAATGACGAAATTTAAAAAATGTGTCCATGTGTGCCGGTGATGTAGTGTAAGTTTCTCTGACGGCCCATGTGGCAGATCTGAAAAGCGTCAAGAACACCCCTACTCGCTCTTGGCTGAAACGAGCATCGCTAAACATAAAAACTAAGGTCCGACACCGAAATAGAATTACAACTGCGTATGTATGTATGACCGAACACACGGATATGTATCTGCTCCTAGCCTCGAATTCCTTGTATGAATGTGTTGGTGTGAACTAAAATGCGTTCACCTGTATGTATGCGTATGATAGTGCCACCCCAAACAAACACATAAGTAGATTCCACCTCCCGCCACCAAATATAGTCAAACAAGCATAAATAGATCCAATTTAAAAAAAAAAATCAGTTTGTAGCATTTCTGATCGCAAAAAGCGTGAAACCAAGGGTCACAAACTCATATCCACACAAGTTATATATATATATATATATATATATATATATATATATATATATATATATATATATATAGTCATCCACATATAGACTGTTTCGCTGTATCGCAGCTCCTCAGTGTGGCTAGACATCTGATTGCTTCATGTCGGGATCGAAACCCGAACAATTTGGCATGTCAGAAATTCTACACCCAAGCTATCGTCGCTCAGCAGAGACTGTAGGAAATTTTAACTTTTTTTTACTATACGAAAGACGTTAGCGGCTAGGAGAGCTCGATTCTCTTTGAAGAGCATTGCATTAGCAGCAGCAGCTGCTGTTTATAACATCACGCCCTCCTCTCCGCGAGCTCAACATATATATATATATGTGTGTGTGTAAGCAGCACCTGTCGTAGTTTGATTTTACTGTAAAGTTTTTCTCAGTTTCTCTAAATCATTATATATCTTCCATTAGAGGAAAATATTTGTATATTTCTTTTAATTAAAAAATTATTATCCGTAATTAGTGACCTAAGTAATAAAACAATATAGTATATTCACTGCTCTATACACAATGTTGTAGTTTTAACATAAGAATTCAGGAATGCAAGTGCATTTAATATGAGCAACGAGAAAGTTTTAAGGAAAATGGAAGCCAAAAAAGCACACTTAGAATCAGAAAGAGTCAGTTGAAATTTCTACGACGCATAATGAGGAAAGTGGGCTTTAAGACATTTTGACAGCAAGAAGGTCAGAGGAAAAAACAGCGCGTAACATACCTAACGACTATGTGAAAATGGATGGCAGAACAATGATGCGGAGGAATAGTAAAAAATAGTATCGTTTTCTTTACGTCGTGTCTCTCCAGGACGTTGGTGATCATGGCTCTCCACAATTTCTTGTCCTTTGTAGCTCTCTTTTTGACATCTCCCTCAACCATGCTCTATCACCCATTCACTCAAGCTTAAGTTGTGCGTTGCTTTCTCTGGCTTTTTTACCTTCAATCTATCCTGTGAGTATCAAATTTTCCGAGTGTTCTTTCCTCATTATGAGCCTCAGAAGTTTCAATTTTCTCTTCGTGATGTTAAGCATAAGTGTCCTTTTATTGCTATTGTTTCTAAAAACTTCGTCGTTGCTCCCATGTTCCGGCCATAGTATTCTCAGCATCCTTCTGTAGAACCATATTTCTGTTGTTTCAAGTCCCTTGTTTGTTTGTGAGATTGTCCAGCATTCGTTGCTATCTAGGAGAACTGATGTTACATCACAGTCCAATACTCTTTTCTTTGTCTCTAAGCATATTTTTCCGTTCCTTAAAATATTTCTCACCTTTTGGAAGGTCTCTTTCGCTATCCCAATGCGCCTTCAGATGTCAATATCGTACTTTCCGACCTCTGTAAAAAAAAAAAAAAAAACTTCTCAGATACGGTACATAAAAGTAGAATTGACAATAATTATTTTGAAAAAGCAAAAACATACTGGTGACCTTTGACTCAGATATCTTTTAAAGAATGTTGTGAATGCTAAAGTGTGAATTTTCTGCTAAACATATTCTCCGAATTCGAACCTCTTTTCTAAAGAGTTGATACGTAATGCTTTCAAATAAACATGCGCAGATGCGACTTTTGGAAAACTAGGTGAATGGAAATACACAATTTCTTACATGGTAGCCAATCGATGTACGATGCTGTGAGAAATGTCTTCAAAATAAATACAACGAATCTAATAAAAGTACTACACCGTTTGATGGCTGACCTAGAAAGCTTAATTGATTGATTTCTTTTTTGACGGCTTATGAAACCTTGGCAGATTATTTAAAGCTACAAAATATTTCTAGATTGGAAGAATTTTTGGGTGAGATAATAATGGTTTGGTGATACAAGTATTACTAATTAACCCATAGCTAGGGGAAAAGTGGTGAATTCATACCTTCCCCAAGGGTATTTGCACGTAAGTGGATTTAACGAACCCAACGGGAATTGGAACTCGACTTCACTCTCACAAAAAGAAAACTGCAAAAACTCTTAGAAAGGTAATAATGGAAAACGGGTAGAAAAACTGTGGACAGAATATGTCAGCAATCGGTAAGTTTTAAGGAAAATAGGGACATAAAAGAAATAAACAGTTCAAATTTCAGGGAGATATATAGAAGAAAGAGGGCTTGGAGAAACTGACACTCACTAGACATACTAATGCAAAAAGGGTAGAGGTAAATAGGGAGTAACCTATGTAACAAACTTGTGTAAATGGATAGCAGGATTGTGACTGGGACCTATTACATAGAGTTACAAAGGACATGAAGTTGTGGAGAGGCATAATCACCCACATCGTGAATGAAAGAATAATTGGCGCCAAAACGCTAGTTCATATCATGTAAAGATTTATGTGATATTATATGAAAGTAGTTAAGCTACTGACGCGTAACGATTTAATCAAGAACATATTGTGCCTTTAGATTAATTTATTAATTTGCGTAAGTTATTTTAGTTTACATTTTTATAGGGACCACTAAAAATTAATAATTCTACTGATGATGCAATACTCACGGGTTCGGGTTGTTGAATTGGCCCCTTATATTAGCAGTTTCATGTTTCCTCTTCGAAATAAAATTGTTCCATTCCAAATAGTATTAAGAAATATCTTGATCTGTAGAAAGTTATAATATAATTATTTAGTTATATTATTATTATTACTTATGAAGTGAAAAATAACATTACGATAAACGTAAATGGAAAATTATTTACATTTTGCCATCTGTTCTATTAAGTTACCTATTTAAATAATTCGCCTAGAAAATGTTTTGATAGATAGATAGATAGATAGATAGATAGATAGATAGATATGAACAGAATGAGATAGATAGATAGATAGATAGATATGAACAGAATGAGATAGATAGATAGATAGATAGATAGATAGATAGATAGATAGATATGAACAGAATGAGATAGATAGATAGATAGATAGATATGAACAGAATGAGATAGATAGATAGATAGATAGATAGATAGATATGAACAGAATGAGATAGATAGATAGATAGATATGAACAGAATGAGATAGATAGATAGATAGATAGATAGATAGATATGAACAGAATGAGATAGATAGATAGATAGATAGATAGATAGATAGATAGATAGATAGATAGATATGAACAGAATGAGATAGATAGATAGATAGATAGATAGATAGATAGATATGAACAGAATTAGATAGATAGATAGATAGATAGATAGATAGATAGATATGAACAGAATGAGATAGATAGATAGATAGATAGATAGATAGATATGAACAGAATTAGATAGATAGATAGATAGATAGATATGAACAGAATGAGATAGATAGATAGATAGATAGATAGATATGAACAGAATGAGATAGATAGATAGATAGATAGATAGATAGATAGATAGATAGATAGATAGATATGAACAGAATGAGATAGATAGATAGATAGATAGACAGACAGACAGATAGATACGTACAAACTGAGATAAATGTTGGGTCAGGTTAGGTTATTGGATTTAACATGCTGGGTCTTCCAATCCCGAATATTTTCCTTTATTTTATATTTCATTATTATTTCTTTTAATCGAAAATTATATATATATATAGATATATATATATATATATATATATATATATATATATATATATATATCTCATAGAATTATTTTTAATGTTTTCTTTTCTACATTGCAGATCAAGAAGACTTCTATAATTGTTAATGTAATGTTTCATTTCCCGTTACTAATAATTCTCAAATAAAAATGTCAACTCATTTCCTCATATTGTGAAATAGGGATTCACGTCATTTGTGCTCATCCACATCAACATTTTGAACCCCCCACCTTGCTTGTCGTACCATGAAATCGCTATCGGATGAGACCAAGAACGACACACACGGCCAGAAAGTGCTTAACTGGTTTGGTTAAATGATGCTTCTTACACCGCCGATGCGTACAAGGGCTTCCTTTTGGGTTTTCCAGAAACCCCGCTTTCAGCCTCATTGGGTAGTCCTCGGTGCAACATCTGTTGCCCATTTTCTCGAAATCACGTCAATTCCTGTCCTCAACAAAAGAAACACATTCACGAGTTTCAAACAGGATGAGATAGATAGATAGATAGATAGATAGATAGATAGATAGATAGATAGATAGATAGATAGATAGATAGATAGATAGATAGATAGATTACTAACGGGTTGATAGATTGATAGATACAAACGGAACTTGATAGATAGATAGATAGATAGATAGATAGATAGATAGTGTTATGGTAATTTACTCAAGCACCAGCTATAAATAGTAGCAGGTACTACCTTTTAGAGAGGAGAGTTTAAAGCAGTCAACATTCTTGCTTTAACACTCTTGTTTGTATTACTGTTTCTGTTAATATATTTGTTTAACTCAATTCTTCTCTTTGTGTCTTTTTTTCTGGTCCTAACAAGGCCACAACAGATAGATAGATAAATAGATATGAACAATCAGAAAGATATAAAAATCTACAATAGATAGATAGATAGATAGATAGATGACTTTTTACATTTTTTAAGTCTTTTCATAGACTGTTCAAATCTTAGTCCGTTCATATGTGTTTATAATAAGCACTCATTTAATAATGAAGGTAAGAGAAACAGAATAAAGCAACACAGAACACACCTAATGAACTTGCCTAAATGGTTAGCAGAACAGGGATTATGTAGAGATAGCAAAAAAAAAAAACTTTATAAAGAACGGAAAATTGTAGAGAGCCTTCATCGTCTACATTCTGAATTGACAAGGCACAAAGTAGAAATTCTTCCATGTAATCTTCAGTCAATTACTCAAGTACCGTCTGCGATACATGCTTAGGCGATCTTATCTCTTTCGATTCATGACTGCCTTCGCAGAAGTTTTTCCTGCAGTCGGCTGCCGTCTCTTTCTGTGGTAGACCGGTTGCCAGCCAAAGCTATAGGGCCCATTAGGTCCTGCTATTCAACTCATTGATGGTGGGGGACAAGAGATGAATTCATACTTTTCCCAAGGGTATTTGTGCGTAAGTGAATGTAACGTACTCGATAAAATTCGAACACGGCTCTCCGATTTCTCAATCTAAGTCACTATCTATCACACTACAACGAGTAAGAGCGAACTGGAATTAATCATATTTCAACAGAACGTTATATACTATCAAATACACCCTTGTCACTTCGAAATCGTTCCAAGTAATCTTACGTGTTGAGAATAGAGCATTTTAGGAAAAATCATATTGCTTTGTTAATGTAAAGATGGGTCTTTGATTTAGCGAATCCATTGTGAACTGCCAAACTTATTATATAAGAAGTAACTTTTTTACCCATATGTCCACATTGCCTGTGGTTATTAACATCCCGTGTAATGCTAGTTCATTTTTTATTCTGCCTGTTTCTATGGTGACAATAAATATTTATACCCCGACTTATTATGCATTTTAGGCTCAAACGAAATCCCAATTCATTTTAGTTTCGTTGGCTTATTGTCTAAATATGTTTTGATAGGCCTTCGTTTTTCTGCCTTAAAAGAAATAAAGTATATTCAAATATCTACTCCATAAACAAAGTCTAGCATTTTCGAGGTACGACTTTAGAAGGTTGTCTTGAGAGTATTGTCAAAGGACTATGAAATTCGATAATCAATGTCTAGCTTTGATCAATTCAATAATCAATTACCCTGACTGCATGCTGACACGTTACTGATGTCATTATCTGAATGCGTCGATTGATTGAAAAGTATACCCCAGATAATAATTCGGACATGAGTTTTTATGAAACAATGATGATGATGTTGAGTTACTGAAGATTATTATTATAATGATGACGACGATGATCTCAACCGTGAAGATGATTTACACGATGCTGGCTCTTGCTCGAGGCATTTATCGACACAACGGAGACAAGCCAATTTATATGCTAATGCTTGATTGTCAGGTAGATGTTCATTGTTGTCTTAAAGGTAAGGGATTCTTAATGAAGCAATGAAAAGAAAAGCAAAGAGCGTCAAAGAGACAAATGTCGGTTTTTACTAATCTTATTCAGCATCGAGTTGGAAAAAAGGTATTTCATGCTCAATGATTAAAAAATAGAGAGAGAAGCCTCCTGCCGAGGAAAATAGATAGATAGATACGTACAGACTGAGATAGATAGATAGATAGATAGATAGATAGATAGATAGATAGATAGATGCGAACAGACTGAGATAGATAGATAGATAGATAGATAGATAGATAGATAGATAGATAAAGAGAGAGAGGGATACGTACAGACTGAGATAGATAGATAGAGAGAGAGAGATGCGAACAGACTAAGATAGATAAATATATAACATTCGTAAATGATGTATGTTGATTCATTATATTGGAACGTGGCCGAGTGGCTAGAATGTTCGCATTCTGACAATGACACCCAGGTTCGAATCTCACCATAGTTGATTTGTCGGGAAGAAGACTTCCTGATGTTATCGTACTGTATCCCACCGCGTGGCACTTTTGGAAAGTACCTGAAAACCATACCACGGGTTGACCCAAGTGAGTTAGATTGGTTAGACGGAACCATTGCGTGCCATCGATAGCTGTGCTAGCACGAAGTCACAAGTCATCGTGGCCGAGGGTTTATTCAAATTATTGATCACGCTAGATAACACGCTCTTTCCCAGAAACTTTAACTAAGGTCTGTTCAACATAGTTGCAGTTTAAACCATCGGATGGGCTCTGTGGTTGTTGAGGAAGCGTCTGTAATAGGGATTGGTTAGCGCCCTAGTAGACAGGTATCCTTGAATACGAGTGGCCAGCTATACAATATTGACTCATTAAACGAATATGACCATTACTGACAAGTTTGATTAATGCTTTTAGTTCTGGTGCGAACGATAATGGTTCTTTATGCCAACAGTGACTTGTCATACGTATTGCCTATTTGTCAAACTAAGCTGTTTTGTAGAGTGCCTGGCTTCCTTGCAAACTCTGTTCAGCTTGCTCATAGGTTTTCATGTAACCAGTGAGATCAAAGCGGTTTCTGCAGTTTTTCTGACACACCTCGAATCCACTCATCCGTCCATACAGACATGCACCCCTTTGACACTATTTGGCTTGCTAAAAAGGGGAAAAAGAAATAAAGAAAAGAAAGGCGAGAATTAAATTTAGGTGATAAGAAGCCATCACGAAAAGGACACTAAGCGGTGTTCTTTTTCTGACAAGGAAAAGTGGTAAAATTTTTAATCCCCATTGTCGAGAAGGTAATCTTAATCTTATTTAGGTTTAGGCCAAATAACCTCAGAGACAGAATTCTAAATAGATAAAAATTAACTGTGTCGCAGAATTACAAAAACAAAACGCTGACCACCATGAAGGAAAGGTTAAGCCTTTGTCTATATGTAGAAATCATTGAGAGGACCATCTGTTTATCGTCAGGCTGGCTATGATAGCGAAATTATTTTATCGGGACGAAAAATTCGCTGTGTTTTGCCAGATGACCACCCACTTGATAATTGGCGAAAATCTCGTTGACGAATTCCATATGAAATCCGGCTATAATAGCGAAACTGTTTTATCGGATCAGTGGTTGGCGCCAGGAGTGCAGGTACGTCTGGGTGGCCACCCGCTTGATGATGGCGAAAAGCTAATTGACGAATTCCAGGTAATCCGGTTAAAAGATAAAGAGTCTAGGGTGTGAGGTCTCCTCGAAGAGAAGAAGGAAAAGGAAAAGTGAAAAAAAAAAGGATAAATTTTTTTTCTTTGAGCAAGATTTTTTTAAACCGAGGCTAGTCTGGCCACACCCACGCCGCTGAGCGCCCATTGGCTGAATGATAGCAGGAGTATTGGGCGGAGGTAATCATGTGAAGAAGGAGGGGAGGCCTGTTGCGCCCCCTGAAGGGATAGGTGTGAGATGTCACTGTGAAAGAGAGGGAAAACCCGTTGACACCCTCTGAGGGCATGGTGAGATACCAATATGAGAACAGAAGGAGGTGGGAAGACGAAATACTTCCAAAAATGGAAAATAATAAAATTTTCCTGACCAAAACCAAATAAGTGGATTGTGGGTTGAGAATTATCAAGGAACCTCAAACCCCGACAAGCCCACCCCGGTTTTGGTCGGCGTCCATATAAGCAAAGTCGCAGCGAGCGAAAATCAGTTCGAGTTAAGTTGCAGTTGGGGTTGGAGACAGACAGGCAAGCAGTTGCAGTGAGCTGAGAGCTCTGAAGATCCGCCTCGAAGAAGCTGACAAAGATTCGCGCAAATTCCGAGCTCAACTTCTAGCCAAGAACAATTTATTTTTGAAGAACGACTTAGACTCACACCACCAAAACAAGTTTTACGAATATCACTTGAAGATACACCAAGAACCAGTTTCTTAAAGAACAAACAACTTAAGATGTGAAGACGCGCCTAACAAACACAAAGTGTCACGAATCCATATAGCGGGTTGGGAAGTAGACGCAGTCCTGTATTCAGGGACCATATATAAAATATTATCCTTTTTTTAACACATTTGAACTTTTCCAGTTATTATTTTATTTTCTTTTGCATATACTTGTGCGATATCACCCTCGTTCGAACTCGGCTTGCATTACGGCCCGGCGACTGATTGATTTCGTCTACCTAAGATCAATTCACAACGTGGGTAGGTTAGACTGGAAATCAAAGCAGTTACTTCGGTAACCAGACGTTGGAAGCGAGCTGGGAACGACAAGGCTGATGCCGAATCTAACCAGATTCCCATCCGAATCACCAAAAGGTTAGAACGTCACATTTGGTGCCGCGACCAATACCAAGCCAGTTGGTCGTCACAGGACAGGATAGCACGACGGACGCGGCTAGGAGGACGTCACATTTGGCGCAGCGACACCGGGGGGACGTCACACCCCAAGCAGGGTTGTATAGCCACTATGACATAACGAAATAACATGTAGGAAATAATACGGAAAAAGAGGAACATTATCAAGGAGCGAGAACAATAAAAGAAGTGTAATCAAGAAGACAGTATATTAACATCGCATTTAAATTTTTGGAGATCAAAGTTACTTTGAAAGCTTGGAGCCGGAAGAGAGTTCCAGAAGCGAGAAGTTCGAGAGAGAAACTGTTAGCATAGAACTTACGTTTACATCTAGTCAATTCAACTGTAAATTGTTGTCAATCTGGTACTGTGCTTAAATTCAGAATGTCTCTGTACCATAGGGGAAAGCCCAACCGAACAATTACGATGAAAGTATATATAGAAAAGGCACAGGGAAGCTATATTACAGCAGTGGAAAATTAACTGAAGCAGAGATGCCAGGTCAGGACCAATAATATTGCGGATTCTTATTTGGATTTTGCACAGATACATAAAAACAGACTAAATTATATTTCATTTTTCATCTCTTTCAATATTTTCATATCTCTAGATTTTAGTACGTTCATATCTACCTCTCCATCTATCGTAGGCTTTCATTTAATAGATAAATTTCTTTTTCATCTAAGTCTTTTCTATATGTCAGTCTATTCGGATCATAATTTATTCATATCTATGTAATAATTTAGATAGATAGATAGATAGATAGATAGATAGATAGATAGATAGATTTAGCTGCTATTTACCTTAAGTTTTTGATAAAATCCAAAGTAGAATCAGCAATATTATTAGTCCTGATCTGGCGGCACGGCTTCAGTCATTTTCCCACCGCAGTAACATTGCCTCTGTGTCTTTTCTATAAATCCTTCATGGTAATGTTTCGGATGAGCTCTTCGCTATGGTACCTAGCGTTTTTAATTTAAGCGAAGTACCAGACTGGCATCGATGCCTCATCAATTCACAATTGATGTAGTCGTAGGTTCTATACAAACAGTTTGTTTTCTCGCACTTCTAACTTGGGGAATTCCCTTCCGCCTCCAAGCTTTCCAACCAACTTTAATCTGAAAAATATGAATGCAATGTCAATCGCTATCTACTGTCTACCTGATTCCTCTCTTCCCGCTCATTATTAATGCTTCTGTCCCTAATTCTTCCACACCATGTAACCTCTTGTGTCTTAGTGACTTTACTGACTAGCATGGCGTGATACCTATTAAAATAGATAGATAGATAGATAGATAGATAGATAGATAGATAGATAGATATGAATAAAATAAAATATGAGTGTTTCTTTTCCTACAAGTAGAAATAATTAAAATTGTCTACTTTAAGTGAAGAATATGTTGCTGGTTTATCCTGGATATGCGGATGGTGTAATGGTTATTGTCCCTAAAAATTGTTTTAGCAAAAGGAATTATTCTTTCAATTCAAAATATGTTTCAGCTTTAAACAATCCACAAAGAAACCAATTATCGTTTGTTCCAATCGGTGTATAAATTACAGTTTAGATTAAAATTGTTTACACTTAGAATATAACTGTCCTGTTCATCTTTTGCAGAAGGCGACATTCATTAACCATCCACGAAGTAAAAATATAGTGGATATCATCCTCATAAAAGAAACTTAAAGTGACAGAAAAGTGATTCTACCGAGGAATTCTAAGAATACCATGGTCGAAACATGTGAGTAACGTGGAAGTTTTAAGGAAATTCAGTCAATTATGTACCATGCGTGATACACGATTAGGCGATCATGTATCTTTCGATACATGACTGACAAGGCCGATTTTTTACCGCAGTACGTTGCCAGTTTTACATCCAAGGCTGTACTGCTATTTATTATATTATAGCTTGTGGGAGAAGAAGAGGATTCATACCTTTCCCAGGGGTATTAGCACGTAAGTGAATGTAATGGATTCAACTGGAATTCGAACTCGGCTCTCCGATTCCTCACTCCGAGCCGCTATCCATAACTCCACCGTGCGTTTAAGGAAAACACGGACCACAAATAAACTTATAATTTCAACCAGAAAGAGAGAGTTGAAATTTCTGGGACAGTTAATTTCGAAAGAAGGCCCAGAGAATTTAACACTCACAAGTTATATTAAAGGGAAAATAAACAAGGGGAAACATCGAGTAATCTATTTAATTGCTTTGATTAAATTGATATCAAAATCAGAAAAGGAGGAGAATGTAAAGAGTATAAAATTAGAGTAATAAAAGAAATAATAATAATAATAAAAGCAATAATATTATTAATAATAATAATAAAAGAAGAGTATAAAAATGGAACAAGTTGTTTAGCTCTTGTTTCTTCTTTGTAGTCTTGTCAATTTGGGAAGACGGAAGGTTAAAATCTATGAGGAAGTATGCAATATTAAACAAAATGTATTTCTCAACTTTGGACATTTTCCCTTTCTATTTTTTTTTTTTTTCATTCAGGCATAATCCGTAGATATATGGCAAATAGAAAAAAAATATAGGTGACTTTAGAATGCAATGTGATTGGTCCTGACTTGAAAACGCTACATCACGAAAAACTGAAAATCCGAAATGTTTCCTTTTTTTGTTTTTGTTTTTTATCTTGCATCTTAATCCGGTCGAAGCATATATTCGAATTTAGTTAATTAGATACGAACCGACTGTCGTAGAATAAATGTCTCATAATGAGATCGGAGAAATACAAGTAGATTAAATTTGACAGATTTTTATTTGTCGGTCTTTATCATTTCACACCAAGCAAGACGACAAAGACCCAAACCCTTACAGAGTGCGAAAAAAATATGAAAACATAAAACATTATCGAGAATGGAGAGGATAATAAGAGAACGTGATGCATGAAGACAGAAGATGGCGATTGACATAGAATTTAAACTTTTGAAAAATAAAGTTGACTGGAAAACAAGATTCCGGAAGAGAATTCCACATTCTAGAAGGAACTGTTAGCATAGAACTTACGGTTACGTCTGGCAATTTCAACTATAAAACCTAGATATCAATCTAGAAATAATAATAGTGATGATAATAATAATACAATTATTGAGTTAGAGTTTAGCCCGTCAGCAAAGTGACGCTGGTATACAAATATACACATCCCAATATACCCGTAATGACACCCAATAAAATAAGTCTAATCCAGGCATATGCATTAAGCACGACATGTTGACAAAACCAGGGTGCAATCATGCAGATTGGCCAGGTTAGAAATAATTTAAGATCTGGTAACACAGCCTACTCATATAGCCGCTTGGAAACAACGTCTGATTGAGGATGAACAAGTATCTTGATGTAACTCCTATTCAAACACGCCTTCTCGAAACTCGGCCATCAAGACCCATCACTACAGTCCTCATGAACAGATATGTACAGTTCGTCAACTCCCTAGGGGTCATGCCCAACTGGTTACGATCAGATAACTAACAAGCAGATATGTGGTAGTAGCTCATCTTTATTCCCAATGTCAAAGTATATACATATTAACATCTCCAGTCAATTAAGATAAAAAGTTTTGAGAGCCATGCCTGAAGAAAAATCCAATTCCAGTTGAGCCAAATTTAGTAAATATTCTTGTAACAAGCGGATTAAGCTAAATTTAGGAAGTATCCCTGAATAATCCAGTTAGTTCAAATTATACCAATATCCCTGAATTCGACTGCAGCCAAATTTAAGAAATACAGTGTAACCCGGATATAAGAGAAACCCCGGATATAAGAGAGATTTTCTCTGGTCCCAAATTAGAGCCATACTTACCTAAACAAAATAGACCAAACCCGGATATAAGAGAAACCCGGATATAAGAGACTTCTACTCCGGTCCCGACAACTCACTTATATCCGGGTTACACTGTATCTCAAAACAATATGAGCGAGCTAAATTTAAGTATCCCACAACAATCTATTTAAGCCAAATTATACAAATATACAACAACATTCCGATTAAGCCAAATTTAAGAAATATCCCGGAACAATCCGATTATGGAAAAATTTATGAATTATCCCAGAAGAATTCGATTAAGCCAAATTTTGGAAATATGCCGGAAAAAGCCGATTAAGACAAATTCAGGAATTTACCCAGAACAAACCGATTAAATCAAATTTAGAAAATATCCCGGACCAATCCGATTAAGTAAAATTTAAGAAATATCCCGGTACAATTCAATTAAACCAAATTTAAGAAATCTCTCGGAACAATCTGATTGAGCTAAATTTAGGAAATATCCCAGAACCATCCATTTAAGCCAAATTACAAAATATACATGAGCAATCCGATTAAACCAAATTTAAGAAATATCCCAAAACAATCCGATTAAGGCAAATTTAGGAAATATCCCAGAATTATGCCAAACTATACAAATATGCCTCAACAATCCGACTTAAAACAAATTTCCCAGAACCAGCTGATTAAGTCAAATTTAGGAAATATCGCTGAACAATGCGACATAAGAAACTTCAGGAAATATCCCGGATCAGTCCGATTAAGTCAAATCTAGGAAATATCCCGGATCAGCTCGATTAAGTCAAATCTAGGAAATATCCCGGATCAGTTTGATTAAGTCAAATCTAGGAAATATCCCGGATCAGTCTGATTAAGTCAAATCTAGGAAATATCCCGGATCAGTCTGATTAAGTCAAATCTAAGAAATATCCCGGATCAGTCCGATTAAGTCAAATCTAGGAAATATCGCGGCCCAATCCAATAAGACCAAATTGGGGAAATATCTCAGAACAATCCGACTTAAGGCAAATTTAGGATGTATCCCAGAACAAAAATACAATTAAACCAAACTATACAAAGACCCCTGAACATTTCGAAATAAGATAAATTTAAGAAATATTCCCTGCAAACCAGTTGAGCCAAATTTAGGAAATATTCCCTGCAAACCAGTTGAGCCAAATTTAGGAAATATTCCCTGCAAACCAGTTGAGCCAAATTTAGGAAATATTCCCTGCAAACCAGTTGAGCCAAATTTAGGAAATATCTGAGGAAAATTCGATTAAGCTAAACTTAATAATTATCCCAGAACAATCTTCACTAAATCGTTAGAAAGTAATTACGAAAAGTTTTTAAACATCGTGCAAAAACCAAACTTTAATGGAGAAGCGTAAAAGTACATATACATTGTAACATGCTCATTCACATATGCTATACCAGTTGCAGAGTCCATATACAAATATTATAGGTTCGTTCCCTTTCCATCTCTTTTGCTAAAAAATTACTTGTTTCAATGTTCTTAAATGGGAAATCAAATAATGTGGGAAAATCAAATGAACCAAAGCAAAAACAAAAGAGTTCTCTTCCTTTTTAATGAGGTCCTTTTCATTAACTCATCACCATAGGTTAGAAGTCTACGTTAATGGCTTTGTAACTTTGACTCTCTTAACACTACACAATTTAAAACATCATGTTCTTGAGAACAATTTTGTTATTAACTCCCTTTTTTCTTCATTCTCGCGATGCGTCCATACGTTTTAATTCTCTTAATGATCTTTCCATAAATTCTCAATCAGTCATGATCTATCCAATTAAGCATTGATTAAGAATATTTTTTTTTACTTTCCCAATCATTTCTTTTTCATTTTCATTGTTATATTCCTAAATCTATCAATTTCATTCGTTTTCTTTTTATATTCCTTCCTTTTTGAAATTCTTTTTTTTTTAAACTTCTATCAATGTCCATCTTTTTTTTTTATTTCTTCTTTCTTTAATTAATTTCTTTCCTCTTCGTTTCTTTATTTCTACCTTGTTGTTTTTCAGTCTTTCCTAATATATGTTGGCTTCTTCTTCTACTGAATTAAACTTTATTCTCGCTTTTTCTTCTCCATTGATGTTGTTCCTCTCCTTTGTGGTTTTCTGTCACATTCTCTTTTTTCCTTATCATTTCTCAAACACTTTTTGTCCTTCTCTTCTTTTTCTTTCTCTTTCAAATTTATTAACTTCCGTTTTTTTTTTCTTTGTTTTGTTTTTCAATTTCCTTTTCTCTCTTTCATGTATTTTCTTTTCATCTCTTACCTCTTTCCTATTTTTACTTTTCATTCCTCTTTCAATGTTTTTTTTTTTAATATGTTCTTTCTTAATCTCTCCTTAACCACTCCCTATTTTTCTTGCTTTCTTTTCAACACTATATTTATTCTTTAGGCTTAAATTTAATTGTATTGTAAGCATGCCCCTTGTTTTCAATTTATTTTCTAGTTCTTGCTTTAATCATCTTTAACGATGTTTTTTATTTAATATTCTCTATTTCTCAGTGTTTTCTGTAGTTTATTGGATTTAATGATCTTCCTCGTTTTTAGACACTTAAGGGACATGAAATTTTAACAAGTAATTAATGTCCCAGCTACTTTAAGAAAAGTCATGCTTCAAAAAGTTCTTCTTCTTGGTGCTGTGTCCCTTCAGGACGTGGGTTTTTTTACTATACCTTCCATTCCCTGCCCTGTCGTCTATTTGCGCAAGTGCGTTAAGAAGTTTACTCGCTGCTCGCTAGGTCCTGTGACCTGTTTTTCCTCATTATGTGCCTGCTGAAATACTACCAGATGTATAACTTCTAAAGTCAATGGTTACTTACATGTCAATTATAAAGTATGCGGTGTTATCTTCGAGGTTGTGCTTAATAAACTAATATTATATAAGCTGATTGAATCAATGGCCTTTCTTCCCCGAAACCAGCTTTTGTTCATTTTAGTTGTCATACTCATGTTTCGGCCATTATACGCTACGCCATTCTTGAATTGTAGATTGTCGTATTTGTTTATCTTCTCGTCATTTTAGACCTAAATTTTTTTGGTCTCATTCCGCTTTCGATGCTTAGAGGAAACCGAATATTCATATCTGAGTAGATCAGATTTAAGATGCCAGGATTTATAGGTATATGCCTTAATGGATTGGCTAAATATAATTGGTTCCCTTTTGATTTCAATCGCCGGTTCTGATACTGTTAAAAAGTCAAACGACAAGAATGGATATATAACTGATGAGTACTAAGTGATAGTAATTAACTAGCAGTAGAGCCCGGCGTTGCCCGGGGATGTAACAGTAAGAGATAGATCAAGTATCGACCATCATAAAGACTGAAAAATAAAATTGACAAAGATTATTGTTTAAGGTTGACGGACACGCATGTCTTAATTAGTTTTTTTTTTTTTTACGAATTAGTCAAACCCAAACTCAAACAAAAACATTGTTTTCAATCGTTATGAGTCTACCGATTGAATAGAATTTTATTATAAACAATTGTCTTGTAAATGGAATTTTTAAAGCATTCTGAATGTAAAAATAAAGAAAAAAAAAGTGTGCAAGACAATAAGAAACACTACCTGCCAAAAAAAGTTTTGTTGAAATCGGTTGAAAAATGTAGGAAATCTGATCCCATATATAAACGAACACACACACACACTTAAACAACCTGGGTTTTATAATAAGTATAACTCGATATGAGTTGTCCCCCTTTCATTCCGTGAAAGCGATGCCTCTTAATCGTGTTTTCAAATTGATTTTGTGCAAAAACAATTGTGTTTTTCCAATTTTTGGCACTGTCAGAACCACCGCAAGGTAATTTTACGTAGTCCTGTGAAGTTTTGTTGAAATCGATTGAAGAATGTAGGAAATCCGATCCAATATATAAACGTACAGACACATACACACAACCTGGGTTTTATAATAAGTATGATTAATATCCTCTAAGCATGGAAGGTGGAATGAGAATAATCTATTCCCGTTCATTGAATAAAGGGTTCGGTTAGAAGGTATATTACACGAAATAATAATACAAGATGTGGAAGGTGTTAGTATGACTGTCAGTCTGGTTTGGAGTGAACTACTATCGGCTCAACTCAATTCGAGAGGCGTAGTATACATAGTGTTAGGAAGAGTTCATTCTGTAGTTATAGGTAAGGACCTATGGCACTAGTATAACGACACCTGAAGAAATCTAACGGTCCGAACTACGAGAATGGAATGTCTATAATAATAATGATAATTCCTCATCTCAAAAACCTGATAAAATCAATACAAACCGAATACAAACCGAATGGATGTGGAGTGCGTCCTAATGGAGGATGAGTGATGAGATAAAATGGATAACGACTCAGAATGAGAAACTGGAAAGCGTTGTTTGAATTCCAATCGGGTTCGTTACATTTATTTACGCGGAAATACTTGGGAAAGGTAGACATACATCTTTTTTCCCTCCATCTAAATCAGAGCACACTGGATCCTATAGCCTGGGTTAGCATGTAGTCTACCGCAGCAAGAAAGGCCCACCTACTGCAGAAAAATCTTCTGCCTAGTCAGTCATGAATCGAAATGTACATGATCGCCCATACGTGTAACACGTATGGTACTTGACACACACACACACACATACACACACACGAGCCGAAACTTTTCGAGTAATAAAATAGAGATGAGGAAGCCGGTCCGAATGGTTTCTTGTAATAATTGGGTTAGATGATTAGAACTTTCTATAGTAAATGTATCTAAAGTATTTGTTAGGATCGTTAAGTGATATGTAACGGCGAAATATATCTATATTGATTTCTTCATCTTGCTTGTATTGAGTTGAGTGAATATGATATATACATTTCTATATATCAGAATCTATGGTGGGCAATAGAATGAAAAATGTAAAAATTACATAATACAAGCTATATATTAATTATAATTATATTATACAAGATATATATTAATATAACGTTACTCCGATAACGTTACTGTATAAGTTTGGAAAAGAAAAAGAAATACATCTATGAAGGTTATCAGCATTTTTTACCATCGGTAAGTGTATTGAGGATCTTATAAAGCTGGTCTTTCCCTGATAATAATACAAGAAATATATACAAGTATCGTTGTATCATTTGAACTCCATAAAGCACGTGAAGAAAGACGAAAAGCAGTACGATTAACATATTGTAACTATAAAACCAAGATGAGGATAATAGCTAAAATAAATCAATGCATAATTTGTCATCTCAGAAATGTAGACATAAATTAATCTAGTTATAAGCGATCTTCCTGTTAAGAGCATTTTATGAATTCAAATATAAATAGTAAAAATGATTATATAATTCAAACAACGCTTCGCAGTTTCTCATTCTGAGTCGTTATACATTTTATCACATCACTCATCCTCCATTAAGACGCACTCCACATCCATTCGGTTTGTATAATATAATTAAAAATTCTGATTGCATTTACGATGGTATTTCTTTGAATAGAGCTAATACTAACATTTTATTATTATTTTACTTTTTTTGTCAAACTGATTGCCCCTCGTGGCATTTGGATTCTCAATCTAGTCGGCGTGCACCAAATGCTAAGAAAGGGCCCGCTGCCTGCTCACAAGGTAACAAAATGAAAGACAAACATCACACCGAGGAATAAGAAGGCAAAACCCGTTTCCCAATATTATAAAATAGATGTTTTATTCAAAACTGGGTGAGTAGTTAGGTGATACTTGAGACAACATCTGTAAAGTTGATCAACCAACTCTTCGTCCATCTACGCACCCCGATGCGAATGTAGAGCACAGGGAGCATGAAACTATGAAAACGTGGGTAAATAAATTTTCCGTGCAACATGTTTCATCTTTTAGGACTTCATTAGACTAAAGTGATGTTTAAGTTGATATGATTTTACACGCGTATGAAGAAGAGGAAACGCTGAAATTTAAAATTATTTTTAAATATGTTTTTGTGTATGTAGTCTAACTTATTTCATTTTCTTTCTTTTTTTACCATATTTGTTATTTTATATCCCACATTGTGATAATAGAAGATCTGCTAAGAAAGATGAAATGTTTTAAGTACCTGAACGTAAATTGATTATGCTGGCTTCAGCGATTAAAGCACTTTCTATACATTTTTGTCTTAGTAAATTTTTCATAAATTTTCTTGAAATTCTTCTTGATATACAAGGTGTCTGTAAAGTATAGACACATAGGAAATCTCATTAAATATATTTTTTACCTCCACGTGTTAACATGGTTTTGCCGAAAGAAGAAAGAATTGACTATTTTATGGGATATACTAAAAGATAAGGTATACTCATTGAAAATCACAGATGCATCACGCTTGAATGAACACATAAAGTCAATGTTCTAAAATTGACTTATTACATCGAGTTCACGTGAATCTTGCAAAGCGTATCAACCTTTGCAATACAAATGATAGAAATCGTATTAAAGATGGTAATTGTTAATATTCCAATTCAATAAAATATTGTTGAAAATTTAATTTCTTGAAAATATGCATTTTTGCCTCTGTTACCAGATTTTATGGGTATCCTGTATAAAAAATTATATATGGTATTCTCATATATATATAAGTGAACATTGAAGTCAACACTCAGAGGCGACAGGCTGTTTCATGCTAGACGCGAGTGAAAGCGAATGAAAAGACTTTAAAAGGAAATGATGGATAAACCTCTACTTTTGTTCAAAAGACTGTGAGGAGTGTGAACCGGATGATACGCCAACCTATCTATTCCTATTGAGGGAAAAATAGTAAATAAAATATCAGAGTATAGGCGGAGATGTTACCCATGTAGAGTGCAGCATTAGGTTAGATATCTGCCTGCAAATGGGTCGCGTGCCGATTCATATGCTACATTCCTAAGTAACGATGGAAAAAGTTTGGATGCAAAACACCTATGAAATTAGCTGGTTAGAAAAGGTTGTGTACCGTAGATATGGATTTTGCTTTCATTCGTAAAGGAATATATCGAATGCAAATGATGGGGGAAAAAAAGAACAAAACATTTTTTTTATTGAGATGTAAATATAGGGATCTAAATATAGCAAAAAGCCTGCAGAGGAAACAGTTTTTGTTTTGTTAGTTTCGTGAGAAATGACGAGAAATAACTTTATTTGATAGTTGCTAACCTCTTAACATACCAAGCGTGATTTTTTTTTTCCTGAATCGCCTTCTTCTTATTTATTATTTGTTTCTTCTGCATCACCTACAGACAGGTGTTTATAGAAATAAAATCATATTCTCATCCTCACTCTTCTTTTCGGCTTTCTGTCAAGAATGTAATGCACACATGTGCGTCACTGTCAATTAGAAATGTTAGCAAACATAATAAAAAAAAGCGTCTTTATTGACCGTTTCCTCACACAGAAAACAAGTGAAATGTTTTCCTACAACACGCAGTAGGAATCAGATTTTCAAATGGTGATACTTTGAATTCAGAGACGGACTACGTACATTATTACGACCAAAATGTGGCAAGAATTGCAGCTACAGTCTCGTAACAACTGTGAATGTTACAGTCAGAGGTATATAAAGAGAAGAAACAGTGCGCAGAGTCCTCACACTTAATTGCTATAAATAGATAGTGGGAGTGGTCTGGGAAGAAAAACATTCTCTAACTGCCGAGAAATCGTTGCGTGGCCAAGACTTTACGATACGATAGCTAAATAAAATCTTCCTTGTCAACAAAAAGTCGACTGTCGCAAAAATTTCAGTTTTAATCAAAATGAAGAATTGAATCGACCATTGTTGTGTATGGGGTTACGTAGCAGCAAAATATTCATAAAAACCACGTTAACAAATACTCATTGCTGTGAGAATCGTTTGGAGGCGAAGAATGGCCAAAATTGAATCACGCGGCCTTTATGGGAAGACGTATTTTCAACACAGCAGCTTCTTTCCCACAAATGCAAGATTACAAGCCTATCACTACTCTATCGCTATTTCCATGGCTAATGTTCAGATTAGCTCCATTCATTATTCCATTAGATCATACCTTTATTGTTAGGGCATGGTATGCTACTTCCATATAGGCGAATCAGACTCATTTCCTCGTGTTTGGAATTTAATTCTACTTAGCTTTTTCTCAAAAACAGCCAATTTGTGGGAAAGACTCCTACGCGAGTGATTCCCTGAACAATACAAGCTTCCCCCTTTATCCCCATTCATATCACACCCCCCACTCACCGTTACCATTTTAAAATTTGCCTTTAAGTTGATTGTCATTCGAGCATTTCATTGAGTGAATTTTATTATACAGAAAACAAAAAGCAAACGTGCCGCCTACTTCAACAAAATCGTAACAGGTTCCGTTTGCAAAGACAGCAACGTGTTACAGTAGGACGAACCTTACCACCCTGCACAAGTTGGACCGAAATAATTTTGTTGAATCATGTCAGCACTCACACATTTAAAAAAAAAAACAAAAAAAAACAACTAGAAGAAAAAGCTGAACTAGCAATCGTCGTAGAAGTGATTCTGGATATAAAAAAATCCTCAAAGCATCGAAAAATATAATTTCAGATATTTGATATAGTGTAGTATCTGGTCTAGCAGACGACATCTGACCAAGGGCTCCAGCCATCAGCAACAATTCCAGCTCGCCATCGGCCACCGTTTCAGCTATCGCCAACAGGGTTTTAACAGCAGTAACGATATGCAATAAACTGTCCTTTTCCGGACAACACATTTCAACGACCACAAAACTGTCCTTTTCATGACAACGCTCTTCAGCGACTACAAAACTGTCTTTATCCGTACATTTTTCAACGACTACCAAAACTGTCCTTATCAGGGCAACGCTCTTATCACCCTCTACATGAGCATACAGAGATATGCCTAGTGGAATGTAACCTTATTTTTGTCGATGTATTCTATTTAACGAAAATAAACTTGGCAATCTTCGTTTTGCTTGTTGTTTTCTTCCGCTATTCAATGTTTACGGGCGAACATAGCACCTGCAACAGTTTCATGTGCTAAATGATTTTACTGTATTGTCAAAATCCCCAGAAATCAGTCTCACTGAGAACTTGTAGGGTGTGTTGGGTCAACAAGTTCACCGAGCATAACTTCCACCGCACAACTTGATGTTGTTGAAGGGCGTGCTGAGACCAAATACTAAGAGAGATCTTTAGAAATCTTGCATAACATGTTTGGTGGTCACGTAAAAGACCAATTATGAGGTATGTGTTCACAATATTTTGGTTCTCAATATATACACAAGGTACTCAACTGATCTATCTGTTCACTTGTTTACTGAGTCTCGCGGAATTTCACATATTTCTCGAAACCACACCTTCAAGAAACAAAGCATGATTTCTGTCAAGTTTTTAGCTTGCTATGAGGACAGAATTTCACGCTAGTGGCTATTAGAAAAATAGATAGATAGATAGATAGATAGATAGATAGATAGATAGATAGATATGCTTGAGTAGAAGTTGAAATATATAACAACATTCATAAATTTACTTGGAGCTCTTAGATCTTTCTTATTAAACTGTATTTAAATTATACTCCTCACATAATTACGCTAACATTGAAATTCAACACAACATAAACTTCTAGAATGATGCAATTTTTAGCTTTACATAGGCACAGTATAGACTCAGCTGTGCCAATAGATCCGTTCGTTCTCATTATATGAATATACTCACATACCTAGATATATAAGTGTAGAGTACAGTTGCATTTCCGTATATACGCAGCTAAATAAATATATTGACACTCAGATGCGCACTCACTCGCGCAAAATGTTTTGCATTGCGCATGCCCTTTAAAAACTGGCGGGAACCGTGTCGGCCATTTTAATGATTTTTCGTCTTTCCAATATTGAAGCAGAAAGTAAATTACTTTTACATCCGGGCCGGAATTTCATTGTCCTTCCTTGATTGAATAGAGTTTATTCGCATATTTTCAGTGATTCGTTTTTTTTTTCTTTTATTGCTTTCGCGCCCTTTTCTTCATCTCTTTTTCATTGGCTAGAAAGAATAATATTTTCTTTTGATTATTTTATTTTATCATACAGCTTTCTCTTCTTGTCTCTTTTTATCATATATTTTCTCTATTCTCTCTCTCTCCCTCTCTCTCTCCATCTCTCTCTCCCTCTCTCTCTCCCTCTCTCTCTCATTCTCTCTCTTATTTTTACTCTCATTTCAAATTTGCTTTACTATCTTTTTCTTTGTTTACTTTTTTTTTTACTCTTATATAAAATATATTTTCCTGTGACCCTTTCACTCGTTCCTTTCCTCTCTCTATTTCTCTCTCTATCTCTCTCACTCTCTTTTACTTTTACTCCCATCTTAAATTTATCTGTTTCTTTCTTTCTTTGTCTCTCTCTCTCTCTCTTTCTATCATCCATCACTATGTCCTATTCTCTATTTTTACTCTCCTTTCAAATTTGCTTTTCCTTTTTCTTTTGCTGTCTACTTGATTCTTTCTCTATCTCTCTTCCTCTCCCTATTCCTCTCTGTGTCTGTTTTTCTTTCATTCTCTCTTTCTATCATCCATTGAAATTTACTTTTTCTGTTACTTTTTCTGTCTACTTGATTATCTCTCTCTCTCTCTCTCTCTCTATATATATATATATATATATATATATATATATATTACTTTTTCTCTCTGTGTCTGTCTTTCTTTCTTTATTTTTCTCTCTTTCTATCATCCATCTCTGTTTCCTTTTTTTTTTACTCTCCTTTGAAATCTATTTTTTTTGTTTTTTTTCTCTCTACTCGATTCTTTTTCTTTGCTTCTTTCGTTCTTTCTTTTTCTTTTTCTCTTTCTCTTTCTCTCTCTCCCTCTCTCTCTCTCTCTTGCTCTCTCTCTCTCTCCTTCTCTCTCTCCTTCTCTCTCTCCTTCTCTCTCTCCCCCTCTCTCTCTCTCTCCCTCTCTCTCCCTCTCTCTCTGTATGTATGTATCTCTAACTATATCTCTTTTTATTCTTATCTCAAATTTGCTTTTCCTATTTATTTATTTTTCCCCGGTTTTACTTCTTTATTTATCTCCATCCTTCTTTCTCCTTTTTACTCTTTTCTTATTTTCTATATCCTTTTTATATTTCTCTCTGTGTTTATGTTTCTTTTTCTCTCTCTTTCTCTCTTTCTATCATCCATCTCTCTGTTCCTTTCTTTATTTTTACTCTCATTTCAAAGTTATTTTTCTGTTTCCTTTTCTGCCTATTTAATTCCATTTCTCTCTTTCTCTTTCCCTCTCTATCTCTCTGTTTATCTCTCTCACTATTTCACTTTTTTATTTTTATTTTATATTTGCTTTTTCTATTTTTTTCCTCTCTCTCTCTCTCGTTTTTAAATTTTCTTGTTTTTTTTTTTATTTCTCCTTCTTATTTTTCTTTTCCCATTTCTCTCTGTCTTTCTTTCTTTCTTTCTTTTTTTCCACTAATCCGAAATGGATTTCTAAAATAAGAAGAATTAATAGTGCTTTTTTAATAATTAAGATGAAGATTCGAATCTTACACCTCACTCTCCTCAGTCGCTAAACATGCAAGCCTTCTCTTTTTTTCTCTCTCTCTCTTTCTCTGCTAAGACTTCCTTTGTACAAAAATTGTAATAACGCTACTGAGATCTTCAATACATTTGCTTTATGATTGCGAAACTATTGCATCAATTCTTATCTCTGTCAATTTTATAACCACGGAACGTGACAATCGCTTGTCTATAGTAGGAAGTGCACTGTTTAAAATAATCGTTACTCTACTCGACCGAACACCTGAGTTATTTCACATAAATTCTTACGTTCAAGTAAAGGGAAATTAGATACTGGTATAAGTACATATATTTATATACGAATATATATCATTATCACCTACTACGCTTTATGTACTTTGCCATTACTAAAGTCGTACGAAAGCGATATTGTACAGGTTGTCCATAAATTATCTGTACAACTTTCACAGTTTATTATAGCCTTTAGAGTTAAAATCTATCATCACATTTCTTTGCGTGTTAAGGAAATATTATTATGGCTTTCATTTCTATATAGTTTATTCCTATTTAATTAGATAGGGTGTCTATAAAGTATCCAATAATACACTTCTTTGTGTATTAAAGAAATATTGTTAAAGTTTTTATTTATATATAATGTGTTCTTCTTTAATATACTTTCGTTTGTCTTTTGAGGGGAGTGTTAAATGTGGTCCATATTGATCCCTGAATTTTAAATGAAAATGCCAACACCGCAAGAGAAAGTACAATGTGTATGTTGTATAGATTGTACAGATAATATATGAACAAATTGTATATATATATATATATATATATATATATATATATATATATATATATATATATGTGTGTGTGTGTGTGTGTGTGTGTGTGTGTGTGTGTGTGTGTGTGTGTTTGGTTAAATAATTTAGACGTATTATGTCTATTTATTTTAGTTGTAACCATTTCAAGTCCAAGAATTAATTTCTTGGTGGCCGTAGAAAACTGATCACGAAAAATTTCAAAATTTTCTTTCAAATAATTTTTATTTTCCCACGTACTTTCAATCTCATCTAAGACCATCTTCAGGGGTTGCATATCTATGGACGTGTTATACGTTAACAACGTAAATTTAAAATGTTTTCACAGCTATGCAGGGGAGGTACCTTATGTGATTTTTTTAAAGATTTTTGAATTGTAGTATTTAAATCTAGTATCTTTTATATAAAACATTACTACTAGAAATATTTAAGAACGTTGTTGCTATATTCGACTTTCTTTTATATAAAGGGCTTCTAGAATTTAAGTTTTAGCTTATTATTATTATCTTCATGAAGCACTGATGTATTTTCGACTAATACCAGTCTAAACTGTGAATATGGGCATGAGGGTTCCTATAAATGTTCAGACATTGAACTATGATCGTTCAAGTGAAACGTAAGCCTACTCACCATCGTCGTTGTTGTATTAACATTTTTATCAGAGACGGAATCTCCCAAAAAAGAGTTGTTCTCGTTGACTAGGTTAGCTGTATTAAATTTAATATAGTATATAATTAATATTATTTTTTACTTGGATCAGTAGGAGATATATTAGTGTTTTTGAGTCTTTTTAGAATGTTTTCCTCCTGCTTATAGTTAGAATGCATTTGATTACGGTATAGTAGTTTTAGATGTTTAGAGTTATTTGAGAAGGTATATATATATATATATATATATATATATATATATATATATATATAGATAATATTAGTGGTAAATATGCATATATATACAAAATCCACAGGTGCATATATACACATGTATATTTTAGAATAAAAAATTTTCTTTTTATTTCCGGAGTAGGTTTTTTTCTGTTTTCTTTTTGAATTTGTAAATCTGATGAATTGGATCGTATTTACGATTCCAATGGAATAAATTATGACCATGGAATATTAGTGTTTAAGCCTTTTTATTATTATTATATATATATATATATATATATATATATATATATATATATATATATATATATATATATGAAAAGATTACTTAACTTTTAAATATCAATTGTATCCTGATATCGATGTTTCTTAATAAAATTTCCCGTCTTTAGTGGTTTTGGTTTTGAATGGTATTTAAAAATATCGTTCAAGACCACATCCCCTGAAGACTGAAAATTTTATTAAGAAACATCGATGTCGGGATACAATTGATATTTAAGTGTTACGCTTTACATTTAATATCATTAACACCGTATTTTTAATATTATTTTAATATTTTTAATATTGAGCACTATATATAAAAATATATGATGTTTCGAAAATCTTAAATTTTACACAAACACACAGACACACACACACACATATATATATATATATATATATATATATATATATATATATATATATATATATATATATATATATATATATATATATATATATATATATAATAACAAATTTGTAGGCGGTAGTGATTAATCCAAGGAGGCCTTTTTAATATAAAAAAATTAAAAAGTTAAATCGATGAAAAAAAAAAAGTTAAATCGATGATGAGAGTTCAATGTAAATTTATATACAGAGCATTATAATTAAGGAAAAGACTTAATTTGTCATCACATAATCGGTTACAAATTTATATCAAGAGTTATACATATATATATATATATATATATATATATATATATATATATATATATATATATATATATATATATGAAAATATTGTAGAAAATAGGAAAGAAACTGGTTTGGTAAAAGATCCAAAGTTCCTTAGTATTTTTGTAATTATTTTTAAAAAATAGTGCTCGATACGAAAGTAGAACATAAATATAATTATTTATTTAAAAATATGATTCCAACTCTCTAGATAAGAGGTCTCATGTTTCAAAACAAGAGCCGAAAACTTCAAAATAATATTTGAATTAACTTGAGTTAAAATAGGCTCTGTTCCATCTTCAAGCGAAAATTTTTGGGAATTCCCCAAAAATTTCGCTTGAAGATGGAACAGAGCCTACTTTAACTCAAGTTAATTCAAATATTATTTTGAAGTTTTCGGCTCTTGTTTTGAAATCTCTTATGTAGCGAGTTGGAATCATATTTTTAAATAAATAATTATATATATATATATATATATATATATATATATATATATAGAGAGAGAGAGAGAGAGAGAGAGAGAGAGAGATGTAGGGGAAGATTTTATGGGTAAACCAAAACCAGTAACAAAATTCACGCAAATCGAATCTATGTTGTTATTCATTTAAACATCATTATTATTTTTATCATCTTCATAATCATTATTAGTTTTTCATTTTTTTAAATATTACATTATATATTTATTATTATTAGGTTTATTATAATTATGATTATATATATATATATATATATATATATATATATATATATATATATATATATATATAATAAAAAGAACAAAAGAATATATATATAATAAAAAGACTTAAACACTAATATTCCATGGTCATAATTTATTCCATTGGAATCGTAAATACGATCCAATTCATCAGACCTACAAATTCAAATGACGCTACTTGCGTGAAGAATATTAATGAAAGTTTCGATGTACCTATGGTAGCTTTTGATTTTGCCCAAATTGCAGATTTAGTGGGCATATATATTCTAGACACCTTGAGTAGAGTAGTTAGCTTTAACCAAGTCGGAATTTATAGAGCTGTCGGCCTAATCATTGTCTCAAATAGCAATGGTCCCTTGACTTCCAGCTTACATAAGAAGATGATTAGGGCCTTCACATACCTAGGCCTTAAAATTGAAATATCTTCCAACCTGAAAATAGTCAACATTTTGGATATTACACTCAGTCGATACCTTTAAACCCTTCGATAAAGTTGATCAAACACCCCTATACATCAACGTCCACTCTAACCACCCTAAACATGTGATAGATCACATCTCCAAAACTGTGAATACGAGAATAAATAGCCAAAAAATCTTTAAAGTTAATAAATTTATATACAATCAGGCCCTCACAAATATTGGTTTTAGACAAGAATTAAACTTAACGGAGAACTTGTAAATCAGAATAATAACAGAACTAAAAACAGAAAGAGGAAAGTAATATGGTTTAACCCACCATATTGCAGGCTCTCTAACATTGATATAGGAAGTTTCTTTCTGAACTTAATTGATAAACACTTTCATAGTAAACATCCGCTACGTAAAATTTTCTATAGGAAGACACTGAAAATTAGTTACTCATGCGTTAGAAATATGGAGAAAATCATATCTTCCCATAATTGTAGAATACTTAGAAACTATCATAGTAATGAAACTCAATCTAGTAACCCTACCTGCAATTGTAGGAATAAAGACCATTGTCCAATCGGGGATAAATGTAAATATGAAAATGTAGTATACGAGGCAACAATCTTTCCCGAGGAAAATATAAACCAGAAAAAAAGATATATAGGTATATCCGCCGGTGATTGGAAGCAGCGTCTATACAACTATAAACGCTCATTTAGATACCTCAGAAATCAAACTTCCTTATACAAACAATACTGGGATCTGGTGCGTAAGGGACTAACCACACTTTTAAAATGGAGATACTTATCAAGAGCTAGAACACCTAATAACTTCCGCGATCGGTGTGATCTGTGCATGGCGGAAAAAAAATTTTATTATTAAAAATAAGAATCAAGATGAGTTGCTGAATCTTCGTAATGAGATATTTTCTAAATGTAGACATAAGAAACTATTCAAAATATAGACACCGTTTTATAACATGTTGTCACTTATGTCAGTTCCATCTTGGTTCAATAACATCGGGCATGACATTTTAATGGAATGACTATTATGTTTATTATGTTTATCTATATATATCATTGTGTTTGTTTATATGATGCGCTATGTATTTAAAATTTTGATTTGAGACAATTTTTTTTTAAATTTTACTTATTTAGATTTTACATTTTGATTTATATGTATATGTGCGTACCTGTGTGTGTATGTGTGTATATGTGTATATATGTAGGAGTGTATATATGTATATGTATGTGTATGTATATGTATATGCATGCGTATATATGTATATGAATATATATGTATGCGTATATGGATGTATGTATATGTAGGTAGATGTATATGTAGATGAGTTTACATGTGTGTATGTTTTGGTATGTATGTACTCATATATATCTGTATATGGGTGTATGTGTATGTATATATGTATGTATGCGTGTATAGTTAGACGGATAGATATAGGGATACATTGTTTATTTGTTTAGATGGGTGTATGTAATTGTATGGAGATGTAACGTTTTATGTATATATGTTTATTTGCACGTATGTATATATGTGTGTAAATGTGTATATATATGTAGGAGTGGATGTGTATGGATATATGTGTATATGTATGTATGTGTGTGTATTTATGTATGTATATGTATACATGTATGTATATGTATGTATGTATGTATGTGTATGTATGTATATGTATATGAGAATATATATATATATGTGTGTGTATGTGGGTACACGCCTATATGTATGTATGTACGTGTATATGTTATTGTGTATGTGTGTATATGCATGTGTTTTTGAACATAAAAATATAGGTATTTGCTAGATTAGATAATCGTTATATTTATTTTTTTATATGTTTATATTTGATTAATAACCTGTAGTCAATATTAATTTTTTCAAATTTTCTTAATTACACAGCGGCCCTTTCAGTAAATGCCCTTCAGTTTTAGTTCCTCCCCACCATATCTCTCGCCCCCGCCACTTTTTCTTTTCTTTTCCTCTCTCTCGCTCTTTCTCTGATCTTTAAGATTAGATCGTCTATTGTGTGTGTATGTCACCACAAAATGTATCCTTTCCGGTTACATCTTTAATGTATTAGACATCCGACAACATTCATATTTCTCTCACTTAAACCGTCTTCGACTAACCTCTCTAAAACTTCTCTCTGTTAAGTTTTAATCCCCCGCCTTCTCTCTTCTGTTACGTCTCTATATATTTCTAACATTCACCCCACACTCTCATACTTACACTCTCTCTAAATTCTATTTCTTATTTCCGGAGTTGTTTTTTCTGTTTTCTTTTTGAATTTGTAGGTCTGATAAATTGGATCGTATTTACGCTTCCAATGGAATAAATTATGAACATGGAATATTAGTGTTTAAGCCTTTTTATTATATCCTGACTCTGTCCTGGACATTGAATTCTACCTGGATTCTATACTTTTGGAATTTTTATTAAAAAAATATATATGTATGTGTATGCATGTATGTATATATATTTATATATTTTGCATATGTATGTGTATATTTACCACTAATATTATATATATATATATATAATATATATATATATATATATATATATATATATATATATATATATATATATAATTCACGCAAATGGAATCTATGTTGCTATTCATTTAAACATCATCATTATTTTTATCATCTTCATAATCATTTTTATTTTTTCACCTTTTTCAAATATTATATTATATATTTATTATTATTAAGTTTATTATTATTATGATTATATATATATATATATATATATATATATATATATATATATATATATATATACATATATATATATATATATATATATATATATAGTGGGGGAAATAAATATTCGTACACATGAAAAATTGTATTTTTATAAATGTAAAAGCCATAACTAAAACAAATTTTGATACATTTTATGTGCAAAGATACATCTTATTAAAAAATAGTAATAAACTTAATTAATTCTTATTCTAACAGAAATTAATGCATTTTTTTCATTTTAACTGATGAAAAAAGTATTCGTACAAAACAAAAAAATATATTAACTTAATTTAATTCTTTGTGGAATATCCTTTATTGAGTTCAACAGCTACCAGTCTATTCCTGAATGTCTCAACTAATGATTTGGATACATTGAGTGGTATTTTGTCCCATTCTTCTTGGCATATTGTCTTCAAATTCTTGATATTTGTTGGTGCTCTTTTCCCAGTTTGAATTTTCAAATATCGCCATAAATTCTTGATTGGGTTCAAGTGTGGGGACTGACTTGGCCATTGCAAGACATCAACGTTACTTCCAGCTAACCATTTCCTTGTACATCTAGCGGTATGCTTAGCATCATTATCCAGTTGGAAAACCTAATCGGGAGGTAGTCGAAGTCTCTCAACAGAACGCATTAAATTGTCTTGCAGGATTTTCTGGTATCTTTCGGCATTCATCTTGCCATCTATTATTGATATTCTGCCAACACCTTTTGCAGAAAAACAGCCCCAGATCATGATACTGCCACCACCAAACTTTACAGTTGGCAACGTGTTCTTTGGTAAGTAGGCTTCACCGTCCTTCCTCCACACATGATTTCGATAATTATGACCAAACAACTCTATTTTAGTTTCATCTGTCCATAGTACTTTTTCTCAAAACGAATATTCTTCATGCTTCTGCTCTCTAACGAATTTTAGCCTAGCATCTCTGTGTCGTTTAAAGAGGAGTGGAGTCTTCCTTGGGATGCGTGATTTCAGACTGTTTTTGTGTAATTCATTACTTATTGTACGCTTGGTTACTTTAATCCCTAATGGACGCAGATGTTCCTGCAGCTCTTCTCGGGTAACCTGTGGATTTTGTTGGATCTGGCGTCCTAATATCCTTGCTGATCTTAGAGAAATCTTCCTCAGAGCACATGTTCGTCTTTGGTTTTCGACGCTGTTACGAGTTTTAAACCTTGCAATGAACGAAGCAATTGTAGTAAAAGGAATATTCAGGTTGTTAGAAATCGTTCTGTAACTGTTCCCATCTTTCCAAAGAGACAAAATGTGTTGTTTTTGTGAAATAGTCAATTCTTTACCATTAGGCATTATTAGAACCTTCTCGTAAGACTAGAAATTGCAGAATGCTCTGATAATGGCTAATAGCGTTAACTATAATTACTGATAACATTACTGGAACATTCTAGAATAATTTTTCATAATTAATTGATTAGTTTATTCTAATAATTGATTTGTACGAATACTTTTTTCACCAGTTATACATATTTATACATATAAATACACACACACACATATATATACACATATATACATATATGCACACATATACATATATAAATACAAATACATATGCACATACATATATATATACACCTATACACATATACACACACTCACATATACATATATATATATATACACACACACAAATACACATACATATACATATATACACACATAGACTTACACACGCAGTAGTAGACACAAATCAAAGTTTACATACGTACACATACACACAAACAAGCTCACATATGATGTCAACACACACACATACACCCACACATATACGCACACACATATATATATATATAAATATATACCTACATATACATACCTATAATAACAAGTACAGATATATACATACATACACATTAATACACAGACATTCAACCATATACCTACATAAACGTACATACATAAACATATATCCATATACATACACACACCCATATACACGTATCCTAACATACATATATAAACCTATTCATACATACAGAAATATACGTAAATATAAATATAGATACACAATACACCTGGACATATACACTTATATACACACATACACATCCAGCAGTACAAACATAATACATACAAACAAATACATATACAGATATACAGACACGAATAACACTCTGTAGGTACACAATACACATTCATATCGACAGGACGACCATCATGTTATAAAAGTTATAATCTATTAAACTTACAGTGACATATTATTATCATTGAAAGTATACGACCCCTATAATAAGTTAAATTTATAACGGTGTTTACAATTAACTGTTAGTTCATATCTTTGATTTAAGAGATCAGTCTTATTTTTAAATCGAATAATTTCAAATTTTTCGTTAAGACATAGGTAACACGGGGCATATAGGGAGTTACATGCCCGGGCTTTCTTAATCAATTTCCATTTAACCGTAGACTTCAAAAATACTTGGATAATAAAGTCATTTACTTATAGTTACTGTTATTAAAAGATTGCATATGCCCCGCCAAGTGTTCCTTGAATGGTTTCATGGTGCTACCAATGTAATTTTTTTTCATATTTGGATTTTCTAGTGTTGAGATTGTACTAAGATAAACTACAGAACTAGTCATACAATTATTTTTTTAGTGGACAATTATTAGGATTCCTACAATTACAAAAGTTGTTATTCGTGTCATTATATTTAGTATTGCTGCTTGCAACCTGTTGAGTTATCAAGTTTTTTGAGTCCCTATACTTGTTAAAGACTCCGTTGTTATGTTTTTTAATTATTTTCTCTAGGTTATCTGCACAACTATAGCTTAATTTAAGGGTATTAGGATTAAATATTTTACTAAGTGGGTTAGTTTCAGAGTGGAGGAAATGTTTCTTGATGAGGTTTAGAAATATACATCCTAATTTAGTTTTAACCATTATATTGAAAGGGGAACATGATAAGACACTGGAGGTGTTGAAACAAAATGGCTATTTTTGTAGTGATTTTATAACATATTTGTGTTATAATTTTTAAATAAATAATTATATCTGCTTTACTAAGTATTGAGCACTCTTTTAAGAATAGTAATTGTTGTTTATTGGAATTTATTCAATATACACCAATCCTATACTTTGGTATATATATATATATATATATATATATATATATATATATATATATATATATATATATATATATATATATATATTATCCAATAATACACTTCCTTGTATATATTTCTATAAATTATCCAATAATACACTTCCTTGTGTGTTAAATAAATATTAGTTTTTATTTATGTATAGTTTGTTCTTTTTTTTAATTCACTTTCGTTTGTTCTTTCAGGTAGACGTTGATCCCTGACTTTCAAGGAAAAGTCTAACACCGCAAGAAAAAGCCCAATGTGTATTCAGGATTATATGGACCAAAATAGACACTCAGGTCTAGTGCCGTTACCGCACAAACAATAATTCCTTTTAGCATCCAGGTTTGGCACAAAAAAATTATTGAAACAGGAAGTATCTTGAAGAATGCATGAATTTATTTTTGAAACAGAAACAAAAATATATTACCGTTTCTTGATATCCTGTTAAACTCCCTCGATTAATTATAGGTTCCTACTTGAGAGCCCTTAGAATGTGGAAACCTTCAGTATTTATATATCTAAAACAAATACATTCTAAATACTTCCAGACTTCTCCAGTATCCAATTCCATACATAACAGCACTGGTCACAAAATCAATAAAAACAAAAATAAAACGATATACATAAGACTCATTAAACTAAACCCATAATACTATCTATCAACAATTATATTTGAAAATAATTTATAATAAGCTTTACATGAAATTTGTCACAACTACAAAAAAACAAAAAGTTCAACAGAAAAATGTTAAATTTAAAATTAAAATCCCCAGCGCCCCCTTTACTTCGTGTGCATGTGTAGACGTATCATTGTAAACATAACTCTAGTCCGATGTTGTCTCAAACAACTAAACGAATCACACGAAATTTTTTTTCAACTTTCTCATAATTTTCCCTAGAATAGTTTTTAATATGTAAAAATTTATATATCGTTTTCCCATATATATAAAGAATCTAAATAAAAGATTATATGAACACAAAAGAGATAATTTACAAAACAATACATCTAATGATTTGGTTGCGCACCGTAACAACACTGACCACAATTTTAACATAATAAAATATTACTTTAATCAAAGAAAAAAACAATTCACTGCCACGAAAATGTCTAGAGAGTGCCTTTATCGCAAGATCATCCAGAGTAAATTTGCGGCCGGGCTCTTACAAGATTTCACTATTCCTGGAAGAACTTCTATTATCACAGTGCGTGATATCTAAAGAAAGTGACTGAAACAAAAAGAAAAAAATCTAAATGCAATCAGCTAAATTTAAAAGTAATATTAGGTTGGTGCAAAATTTATGACGTAATAATGTCGTTTTTTGGCGTTAAAAAATGCGTCAAAAAACGACAATATTACGTCATTATTTTTGCACCAACCTAATAAATTTAAAATTTAAAATACCCGGCATATCTGGTTTGGGCACATGCGCAGTCGCTCCAACATAACAAATTTAGCCTGAGGAAGTCCAAAAGAACGAAACGCGTCACAAGCTTTTTTCCATTTTGTCACACATTTTTCCTCAATATTGTTCTTGATATATAAAAATGATATATAGTTATTTCATATATATATATATATATATATATATGTGTGTGTGTGTGTGTTTGTGTGTGTGTGTATGTGTGTATATATATATATATATATATATATATATATATATATATATATATATATATATATATACGGTTATGTTTTTTTCATTATTATTCATTAGATCATTGCCCCAAACTGAGTACTCTTTTCTTTAATTTCTTTTGACATTGTAACATCTTGTCGCTTGATGTCGACAAATCGTTTTTGTTTGAGGCTTGAATTTTGCTGCACACATCAGCAGACAATACACTGCGCTCGTGAGCGGCCAAACAATCAAGATGGCTGCAAGACAAAGGCGAAGATTTTCGCGACTTTATACAGAAAATGATGAATTAATCTTGTTTTCTCCGAGGGGGAATGAAGATTACATCAAAAAGAAAGCTGGCGCTTACAATTTCTTTCGTCAATCAATTAAATTTAATACAAACTCATAATCCTCGTACGCATGTCTATGCGAAAATAAACACCTTTAATGTATTTTAGTCATGTTCCTCTTCTTCTACATGCGACTTATTTTATGTTTATTTAGATAAAATTTCTTAGGAGTTCTTTTATAATTAACCTCAAAAATATTTCTGCAAATACCGAAAACATCTATCCATGTGGTATAGACAAAATTATATACAACAATTTATAGCATTTGATCTACTAACGTATATACACCTATATAGGTGCACATCTATTCAAAGATTTATTCCTATATATATATATATATATATATATATAAATATATATGTATATAAATATATATATATATACATATATATGTGTGTGTGTGTGTGTGTGTGTGTGTGTGTGTGTGTGTGTGTGTGTGCAAATATATGTGTGAAAATATATAGAAAATAGGAAAGAACTCGTTAGGTAAATAAACCAGAGTTCATTAGTATTTTTGTTATTATTTTTTTAAAGACAGTACTCGATACAAAAGTAGAGCCTAAATATAATTATTTATTTAAAAATATGATTCCATCGCTACATAAGAGTTCTCATGTTTCAAAACAAGAGCAGAAAATTTCAATATAATTATTTGAATTAAATTAAATTAAAGTACCAAACTCTGTTTCATCTTCAAGGGAAATTTTTTTTTGGAATAACTGATTCTCGAAATTTACGCGTTTTATAAGTAACGGCTAGAGCAATTATTTAAAAAAATTATTTACGCCCCATTTTTTAAATAATTGCTCTAGCCGTTACCATAGTAATTTTAATTTTAATAAATTTAATTCAAATAATTATATTGAAGTTTCTGCTCTTGTTTTGAAACATGGAAACTCTTATGTAGCGATGGAATCATATTTTTAAATAAATAATTATATATATATATCCATTCTATATGTGAGTATTTCATTTTAGACGAACGACATAGATGGTTTGGTTCTAGTTGTGAAGCCTTTCGTAATAATTCACTGCTTAAGAACAGGATATGTACTTAAACATGACCGACGACGAAAGAAATGAAATTTGAACCCAGGTTTTTCCTTCCCTTAGACCCACCCCACCCCCAAACTCGGATTTTAACCCACAACTGGATGGAGTTAACTTCATACCTTTTCCAATGATAATAGTGCGAATTGAACGAAGTAGAACTCACTGGAATTTGAATTCGGTTTGTTTATTAAACTTTCCTCGCCGATAACTGTTAAGCCACCCGGACATATACATATATACAGTAGACGTGCCTTAGTAAGTTTCTTTATTAAGTCTCTCGGGTGCGTAGATCGATAGTCTTAAAAAAAGGTGACCATCAAAATAACGCTGAGAATAACGAGAAATAATACCAGATTAAATTTTTAATCCATTAAACACTTAAAAATAAAAATCAGTAAGATATGTACATTGAAGTAGATACGGGCTTTCGAGATATGAACGAGAGGATGAGCATTCTTTAAAAAGATATATATATATATATATATATATATATATATATATATATATATTAGGTTGGTGCAAAAATAATTTCGTTTTCTCACATAGTAACATATGTTAGAAAACGAAATTATTTTTGCACCAACCTAATATAATCGAGGAGGTGGCAATACGTATTTAAGTGGAAGTTAATCTCGCCAATTTGTCCTGAATATGATGATAAACTTAATGACGTATTGTTTGGTATTTTCTATGTTCATTGTTCTTTATAAATATAATTTATATATCGTTATCTCATACCATCGACATGGAAAAATACCAAGCAATACATTTTCCCCCCATTTTTTCCTTTCTTCTCAGTAGTGCTCAAATATGCCTTTGGTAATATGGACAATGTTGTTTAATTTCAATTTTGAACCAGTGGTGGCTTTTGAACCATCAGCGGTTTAGCACTTTTTCGAACTAACCTTATTTGTGATTTGCTGTTTGCTCAAGAACGCGTCAAACGCTTCTCTGTTGCATACAAAGATTTTGACCTTACCTTTAGTATAAAGAAAATGAGGGTAATCCTCCAGACGCCTCCTGGCCCAGAACAGATTCGGAGTGTATTTCATAATTTCCCAGACACTTCTATACAGATTGATGGCAAGAACTTGAAGTATGTGAAGTCATTTACATATTTAGGAAGTAAGATGAATGGTAATGCATCCCTTGATGACGAAATAACAAATCGGATTGCCAAATTGCATTTGGAAACATTCTCCACCTCCTTTGGAATGAGCGTTTATTGAGCAGCCGTTTTGACCACGCTGTTGTACGGCTCAGAATCATTGACCCCATATAGGTCACCTATCAATCAGCTGTGGCGATATTTTTAACGATACTGTGTACAATCCTGATGTTCCCGCAAAATGCAACATTAGTGGAATTGTGACTTTCCTGATCCAGTCACACATTCACTTGGCTGGTCATGTTTCAAGGATGAGTGACGACAGAATACCCATGTTCCTCCTGTATAGCCAGCTTCACACATGACAATGGACTGTTGGACAAACGCGGCTCAGGTATAAAGATAAGCTAACGAGTAAGCTTTCAGCTGTCAATTTGCCTCATATTGCCATAGATAGAAATAACTGGAGATATTTGGAAACGAAAGAAAAACGGCGAAAAGCGTTAGTAAATATTCCCGTTGCTATGTCTCGGGATCTTCGCTGTTGCACAATATGTGGACTTTTATGCGGGGCACTAGAGGGACTGAAGTGTCACATACGATACAAACATAAAACTGAACGAGGTTGTCATATCTTCATGAGTCGAAATCGACGGTTGAGTGCATCTCACACACACACACGCACGCACACACACATATAGATATATATTGATAGATAGATTCCTATAGCTGACCGTTCGTAACCGACTACGACGGTCTGCTTCGGTGACTAGCTAGTCCCTGTTGCTCAGGCACATTTTTGTTTCTTCAATGCACATTTTATACTGTAATTATAATCAGAAGCCATTACAGATTCTGTGAAAGAGCGCATAAGCAATTCCGGTACGCTCAAAACGTCGATCACGATGACCAATGAATTTATTCTAGCATAACAATGAATGTCTTCCAAACAGATTATTCTATTCTAATTCACAACGTATAGTCAAAGGGTGGTCTATTTTTCAGACACCTCCTTAATCTAGCGCACGCATCCTGAGTCAATATTATCAAGAAGGAGTCGTCTCATTCTCATTCCCTTCATTGTTGAGAAGGAATCTTCTTTCCCAGAACTGTTGCATTGTGGAACGAACTCCCGAAAAGATCATTCCATGGTCAGACAATCTTGGTTCCTGAAGTCAAAGGTCAGCCGTTATATATCCTACATATCCCAATAAAATGCAACTATTGCTACCTCCTTGTACGCACTTGCAACATCCTTATTTTGTAACATTGAGTAAATTATATATATATATATATATATATATATATATATATATATATATATATATATATATATATCCTAACGATTGCGTTTATGCATGAAACAGACTGTCTCCGTATCTCGTTGCACGCACCAATAAATGCTCATTTATATATATATATATATATATATATATATATATATATATATTCAATGGACATAAAATAGAAAAGCCGACTGTCCTGATAAACACAACGAATCAAAATATATTGTTATACCCCCTCACTCTATCACAACTATAATTGAATTGAGCAGAATTCCTCTAAACTCAACAGAAATTGGTCACAATTACATCTGAAACAATCAGTCTGTTATGTCCCATGCGTGGTGCACCCTTAGGTGATCATGTATCCTTCTATACATGACTGACGAGGCAGATATTTTTCCCGCATTAGGTTACGATTTCTTTCTTCGGTAGACCAGTTGCCATCTAAGGCCATAGAACCTGGTCTGTCCTGCTATCTACTCATAGCTGAGGGGAGAAGAGGATTCATACATTTCCCAAGGGTATTAGCACATAAGTGAATGTAATGGATTCGACCGGAATTAGCTTGGCTCTCCAATTTTTCAATCCGAACCGCTAACCATTACTCCACCGTGCCTCCTCTGAAACAGTAAAAGACTTAATTAATTAAAAAAAAATAATAACCTAAAAGAGGAATTTACTCTATTATCTGTAATAAATGCCACAAGAAATAGATTGGAAAAAAGCTCAAGAAATATAAATAAAATATTATATGAACACAAAAGGGATCTTTTACAAAACAATATATTAAATGTATTAGTTTCTCGCCTTAACGAGACTGGCGACAATTTTTATTTTAAAAATGTTACACTAATTAAAAGAGAATGCAATTTACTAAGTCGAAAATATTTAGAAAGTGCTTTACTTGCTATAGATCATCCACAGTAAATTGGCGTCTTGGTTATTCGTTATTATTAATAGATCTTCTATTTTCACAATTTCTATTTGTTTCTTAATACTTTGCTTAGCTTTTGGAATACACGAGGGGTTAAGGAAAATATCAATTTTTATTTTAAATTCAAGTTTCTCATTATCAGCTATGAAACCTTTTGACTGAGATCGAAAATGAAATCAATAGAGATATTCCTCTAAATAAAGATATTCCTATAAATATATATGTAAATAGATATATAGACGAAAATATACAATAGGAAACTTAAAAAGTTATTGTTGTCAAAATCATGCATGTCTAATAAAAACACTTAGTTGCACGCGCCAATAAATGTGTGTATTTATGCTTTTTGTTTTATTGTTTGAGAATCAGTGATAGATATACGGTTGCCATTTCTGTGAGCGGAAAAGCACGAAGTTTTTCTTAAAACTCATTCATGGCAGAGAGCTGTATTTTGGATTTTATTTTTGTTTCTTTCTTGAAAAAAATATCTAGTTTTGTTCTTAGTTATTGTTATATTTTTATACTTATTCATACGCAAATCAAAGGACATTTATTCTTAATAAAATATTCTTATACGTGTAAGTTTGTTTCTTTCTTTGCTGTTGCTTTGGTCTGTATCAAATATTTTTATATATGCCTTTGTTAATTTCATAAAGATCAGAATAGTTTTCTACTTAATTCCCGATCGCTTGATCTTTATCTTTAAACATCATGGAATCTTCTTCTTTTAATAAATAAGAATCACGCCTACATTTTTCCCACTTGTTGGTTCAATTCTCAAAACCATCAGCACATAGTTGTGTTATGTCAGTAACGTTTGACTAAATCAAACGACCTTTGCTTTTAATATCAACATTTTGTAAAAAAAACGCTCTTGCCTTCTTTTAAGTTTAAATTGATATTTACATTTCTTCTTATAAATTCTGTTACAATATCTGTAAAGTTTCTTTTATGAGGTTCGCGTTTACGACTGATTCGACCAAAGTACGTTTTCTTTGGAGACTGTGATAGACTTAAGCATTTTTATGAACTGCTGAACAACAACTACTGGGGATTAGTAAGATGACAATATGAAAGTTTTGTTGAAAATGAGAGAAAAAAATACTTTTCTTCGATGCCATGCATAAATCTTTTAAAACAGGTCTTGTAGTTAATTTTTAACATCATTAAAAAGAACATTCCTTTTTTAAATATTTTTCATAAAACTTACAATTTTTTTCTATATACTTTGACAACTTTCACTCGGAAACATTATAATACTTTTCAGAGTTTTCTGTTATTTCCAATATATCTCATCCCTGCTCAGCATTTGGACTTTCTTTTACGTCAAAGATTAGCGCCCCAAATATTACCAGTAGCCTATAGACTACCTTTTGACATGGCTCACCACAGCTCCCTAGAAAACGAGTAGCCGGTAATTATTTTCTTTTAATAAGATGCCACATCCCAAACGAATCTACCAATAGAAGACAACGATCCTGCTTTCCTTCTAGAGGTCAATATATTGATAAGGATTGGTCGGGGAAAAGAAAAGTTTTTCCACTTACTATCCCTTCTATTCATTGCATCGCCATATATTTGCATAAATGCGTTAGCTACATTATACGCCGTTATCCACTTTACCTTTTGTTTTCAGTATGTTCTCTGTGTGTTAAGTTCTCTAAACCCTTTTCCTCGTTATATATAACAGAAATTTCAATTGTCGTTTTCTGATTGTGAGTGTTATGATCCGGTTCCTTGTACTACGGTGATAGTCCAAGGTAGAACGAATAAAGAAAAACTCGAATACGGATATGGAATAACACAGATATATTACAAACAGGAATATATACAGAGAAGAAGAAAGTGTTAGTACGAACAATCAGGTTTAGTAGGGAGATCAATGTTGTCTCGACCAGTATCACTATTCCAATGTCTTGCAGTAATTGTTTGAACGCGACTCTGTTTCGGACTGCCTCTGACTCGACTGACTGACTCGCTCTGACGAACTTCACACCAGACTTAACACTGACGGAACAGTATTTAGTCACCCCCCACGAGGGCATCATGTGGCACAAGGCCGGTTTAACGTGGGATCTCCGATCCCGTCGGCTTGGCCAAAAATATGCCCATTGAACCCGTATAAACGGGTTCAGGGTCCGTTTACCTCCCCGAAAGAGACTCCGCCCTTTGGCGTAGGCTCGTTCCGGTTCCTCCCCGCCCGAAGGCAGAGAGTTCAACCGATCAGCCGGTCGCAAGACTTCGGACTGAACGGTAATTAGTCACACCCCCCCCCCCAATGAGGGTATCATGTAGCACAAGGCCGGTTTAACGTGGGATCTCCGAGCCCGTGGAATCTCCGAGCCCGTGAGATCTCCGAGCCCGTGGGATCTCCGAGCCCATGGGCTCGGCCAAAAATATGCCCTTTGAACCCATATAAACGGGTTCAGGTTCGGTTTACCTCACCGAAAGAGACTCTGCCCTTCGGCGTAGCCTCGTTCGGGTTCCTCCCCGCCCGAAGGCAGAGAGTTCAGCCGATCAGCCGGTCGCCCGACTTCGGACTGAACGGTATTTAGTCACCCCCCAACGAGGGCATCATGTGGCACAAGGCCGGTTTAACGTGGGATTTCCGAGCCCGCGGAGTTTCCGAGCCCGTGGGGTTTCTGAGCCCGTGGGGTTTCCGAGCCCGTGGGCTCGGGCAAAAATATGCCCTTTGAACCCGTATAAACGGGTTCAGGATCGGTCTACCTCCCCGAAAGAGACTCCGCCCTTCGGCGTAGCCTCCTTCGGGTTCCTCCCCGCCCGTAGGCAGAGAGTTCAACCGATCAGCCGATCAGCTGGTCGCCCGACTTCGGACTGAACTCCCTGCTTCCTCTTAAGGCGCAGTATTTATTACGTATGGAATAGTCCATTATATTATTATGGGTAAGGTCCCATAACAGTAAGTTTAAGTGTTCTTTTCGTTCTGATTTTCTCCAGGGCTTACAGTCATATCACGTTGAAACGTCGATTCTCGTAAGATCATCGAAGTAGAACAACATCAAGATTGGTTAATATCGAGATGGTTGATTGCTTAGGAATACCAGATTCTTTAAGCGTGGTTGTGAAGGTGGTGAAATGGACATCAGAGAGCCGAGATCTAATTCCAGTCGGGTTCGTTATATTCAATTGTATGAAAATACTATTGGGAAAGATATGAATCCACCTCTTTTCCCACAACTCCAGCTATGGATTAATTAATAGGATTTGTATCAATAAATCATTATTATCTCTAAAATTTCTAAAATATATTCTGGCTTTAAATAACTTTCTAAAAACCGTAAAAAAGAAAACAGATCAATCAGTAAAAAATGATTTTTTGTAAAACTTCTTTATTGTTCATATGTTGGAACCACATCAATTTGAGTCTTTATCTGTAAGGATTTTTTGAAGTATTTTTTTTTTTCGGTTTGATATTGCATAATCTCTTTTTTCTTTCTTATTAACAAAATATCCTTTGGTACTTTGCCTTTCGCTATTGCAATGTGTCACTTCGCATTGCCGCCGTCTGGTACAACAAATAGGTGAATTTATGTACCTGATTGCTCCTGTCGTGTACAATTCGAAGAACTCACACTGAAATTTTTCTCTTAATGTCGGCCATATAGTTTTGGTACAGTTAATGGACCTTTCTTATCGCGTTATTATTAAATTATTGACACTTCCTACAAATGCATGCCGAGATTTCTTCCTAGTCGATAAAAAATAAACAATTCTCGGTTTTATGTCCGCATCTTTGTACTTTCTTCTCTTGAAGAGAGAAAACTATAACCACTTGAGTGTATCTCTTTTTTATGCGAACACTATTCTACTTTGTTAATTGTTTGCTTTGTCACTATCATACAGTTGCTTTGCTTGTGACTTCCATTGTATTGTATATATATATATATATATATATATATATATATATATATATATATATATATATATATACATTAAGAAATGGACAGTCCGGCAATTTACTTATTAAAGACATTTTTATGTTTGACGTTCTTTTTATAGATACAAGTATTTAAGTAAATGCTCTGTTTATAATAAACAGTATTAAATAACATAGCCTGAATGTCCGAGAAATTTTCATAGAAAATATTCGTCCTTTGACAGGATTCGAACCTGCATCCTATACGGAACTGTCATTTAGCTTGACGTGCCTAACCGCTCGGCCACAAAGGATCGTTCGGTTGACAAGGTCGAAAATAAAAATGTCTTTAATAAATAAATTGTCGGACTTTGTCCATTTCTTAATGTATGACGTCATTTGTTTACATTTGATACGCCATGAGCAGTTACGAATGTACGAGATTCATGGAAGATTGAAGTTTATAAGCAGTAAATTCGACCTTGTCAACCGAACCATCCTTTTAGGCTTTAAATAAATGTCTTTAATAAATATGTATAGATAGATAGATATTGTTTTTACTCATATTACTTTGCCCTGTTTTTTTTTTGTTTTGTTTTGTTTTTTTTTTCTTTCTCTTCTTATTGTTTATTGAAAATTTTACCAATTCCGGTTAACCATGGCCAAATATTCTACACTTTCCATCAACATAGCTTCATCTGTGTATATTATTTTTGTTAAGATTTCATTCGCCGATCATAAATCCCGGTAGGTCTTCTAGTTCCCTTAGAACCGATACACTGGACAGGTTGAATAAATACAGTGTGAAGAAACATCCTTGACTTACGCCTCTCTCTCTCTTTCTCTCTCTCTCCCTCCCTCTCTCCTCTCTCGCTCTCCCTCTCTCTCTCTCTCTTTTCCCCCACCACAATCGAGGTCTACTCTATTCCCACCCGAAAATGCCATAAGTAAAAAGAAACCTGAAGAAGAGTGTCGTTGACTGAGTGTACTGATGCAGCGTTGGGTACCCTAATGAACGAATTCCATATAGACCACTATAATCCAGACACGACACTGTTATAATGCCCGCATCAACACGTAGTTCCGGTTAATAAAATTCCAAAGAAAAACAAGGGAACACAAGATTAGTACAAAGAGATGTTTAATCACGTGGTTTAATATTACGATACTAATGAATATCGTAGTTAGATGTGACACACTTTTTGACTACTACGCGTCTCCCTTGTGTCTCGCTTGCGACTAGTTTCATTGTCAGTGGAAGAGTCCATGCTCAGCACTTTAGTGTAGCGAAAGTCAGTTATCTCTCTACGCAAAAGACACGGCACACAACAGTTTGATAGAAATCAAAATTCATAAATAGAAATTTCTTTAACAAAGATTGTTTGTGGGATGCCATTCCAAAACATTGGGATTGCGTTGATATTTTCAAAAGCTGAAAGAATCAATGATTATAAAGATTTAAGAGAATTGCTTTGCAAGATGATCTTTAGTGTTGAAAGCGAGTTGAGTTAATCAGTAACTCCACTGAATTGAGTCTTATGAGAGACGGCGGAGGAATAATTTTTAGATAATGCATTCTGAGTGAAGTGTCTCATGGTTGATTGGATGCTAAAAGCAATTTAAGAACTACATAGCATTGGAATATTTTGCGTCTTGAAAGGTTCTTCCCTGTTCAGATTAGATTGATGGAAATGTCTTCAGGAGGATAATAGTCTTGAAAACGTCTTTGAAATCATCTTATGGCCAGATTACAGCATTTAAGATTTTATGAACTGAAAATTTAGAAGTAGGAATTTCAAAGTTTGTGGAATTCAGTGTCATACTTTTTGCTCTCTCTCTCTCTCTCTCTCTCTCTCTCTCTCTCTCTCTCTCTCTCTCTCTCTCTCTCTCTCTCTCTTAATACACCACACACATTGTCAATTTCCTCTGCTACCCATCTTCTCCCCGAAGTGGCCTTTCTCCCTGCTGAAACTAAGGCATGAAAAAGAAGTCTAGGAGGAGAGAATATCAGAGGTCTTGACTTCTCTATTGTCGAAACCAAACGGCTGAACTTCGTGAATTTTTCTATCATCAACTTACACAAATCAGTTCTTCATTTTAATGATTCCATCTCCACGATGTTCAAACCATCTCCACCCAGTTCGGGTTGTCAAAGTTCTGATTAGTACCGTTGGGAATTAGATTCACTACAAATATCGTTTCGCTATGTTTGTCTAGCCTACGGATTCTGTAAGCAAACTCCAAATTCTATAACCTAGGTTCATATCTGAGGACTGACCTGGATTGAAGATGATTTCAAAGACGTTTTCAAACTACTGTCCATGAATATAATCTCAGGGAAGTGGAAAGACTTTCTGGTACTGCCGTTTTTATGTTTTAGGAATCTAATTAGCTGTGCAATTCATTTCACAAAGAAAACACTACCAACAAAATTTCTCTGTCCGATATCTTTCACCGTATTTCCTAAGAATTTCAGGAATGCTGCTAATCAACTCAAATTGGCTCTCATCACTAATGATCTCTTTGTAAAACAAGACTTTGTCTTTCTAAAGCATCGGGGTGCCATTACTCGAGATACCTTCTTTTTTTTTCTTTTTTTAAATGTTCATTTCTTAAAATGGCAGTTTGAGGCCGTCTCCTAATTTTGTTTTCTTGCTATTTTTCCCTTTCTTTCAAATCCTTAACAGAGGTTCTGTAAAGGCCTATAAAGCGATATTTAAAATCCTTCTTGGGAGGCATCGTATTTATATACAAAAATAGTCCCTAAATGTCTTCTTTATAACTATGGACTAATAATTAAATATAAGTTTTAGTTACCTGAAATGTTTTATTAGACTTGTCTCAAGTAATTTCCGTTTTGAAAAACCAATTTTATTGATGAATCTATCATTTTCACTGTTTCTTAAATGTATTATAACATGATAAAATATATACAACAATGTTCAACGCAAAAGTTAGTGGATTGACAGGGATAAATCTTCACAATCGATCTCCAAAAGCTGAGTTTCATAGAAGAAAACTAATGTTGAGCGAATAGTTTAGATTTCTTAAAACGCAATGATACACTATTTTTTTTCATCATTTCAAGTAATAAAGCCTCTAGGATACAAGTATGTCACTGAGTTTGAAAAAAATAAGAAAAAGAAAATATTATTAAGGGACAATAAAAGAAGAGGAACCAAGAAGACAGTAGATAACGATTGACATTACATTTAAATTTTTGAAGATCAAAGCTGGCTGGAAAGCAAGAAGCTGGAAGAGAGTTACACAGGTGAGAAGGGCAAGAAAAGAAACTGTTAGCAAAGCACTTTTCTTTTTCTTTTTTCTTTTTTTTTTTTTTTTTTTGCAGTGATGTTCACGCTGTACAAGGCCCGGGGCCACTAAAGGCAGTGGGTTATATTGTAAGAGGCACTGTTTATATAGTAAGAGGCACTGTTTATGGGGAAGATAACAGTTACCCGTAGATTTGAACATGTTAAGATTGTAGTGATCGGAAAAAACATCCTCTTGGGAGTCGGTTCCACTGAGCAGTGGTCCGCGGGGAGAAATTTACTTCTCATCAATAGAATACTGATTGGTTTGCTACAATGTGCGTAGCATGGTGAATATTAGCCGTGAAGTAAGGAATGTATTTTGTCAGAGCACTTTCCTTGGAAGTAAAGATAGAGCAGGGAAAGGCTTGCGACGTTTTATCTGTAAGAGAGGGGTTGTAGGGTAGAAAATAATTTGTCACCCACAAGGACACAAATACTGGAAAATAAGGACTTGGCAGCTCTCGCCTAAATATCACAGCACTACTCCATTTTAGGCTTAATCTGGTTCACGTAAAGTGAGAGGGTAGCAGGAGTCAGCTACTTACTGGAACGTTATAGGGATAGTATGTACGAGTTCTGCTTGGATGGGTTTTACGCCCAATAGTCGCTCAAGGCAAGGGGCCTCTTTGATGGGATATCAATTCATTGTAGTTCAGGGTCCAGTCGGCGACATGGTTAAATAAAGAACTTACAGTATAAATGTATAAGTCATCAACTACAACTTGTCCATGAAAGTTATTGGTCAAAAAACACCCTAAGCTCGCCAATAGGAAAAACGTTTCGCATCTCCATCACAATGCAAAGCTGCAAACAGTAAGAATGATACAGGAAAACAGCTGGGAAATACGATTAATCTGTTCTATTCTACCTGACCTTGCGCCAACCGATTATTACCTTTTTCGTTCGCTGCAAAAAGCTTTAATTGGGGGAACACTTTCTCTACTGAAAAAAAGATCAAAGAGTTCGCTGATAACCTTTTCACGTCAAAATTTACAAATTTAGCTCAAAAGCTATCCAAAAGTTGCCTCATAAGTGACAGGTCATTGCGATGGTATATATATATATATATATATATATATATATATATATATATATATATATATTTATATAGATAGATAGATAGATAGATAGATATAATTGAATAAAACTTAATTGTATTTTATTTTTTGAAGAATAAAGTTGATAAACAAAAACGGAAATTATTTAACTCCCAACGTGATATATATATATATATATATATATATATATATATATATATATATATATATATATATATATATATATATATAATGAATGTGTGCGCTCGTGTGTGTGTTTGACACACGGTGGTTTATTTTGAATGCATATAGTGTAAACCTGTACTCACATCAAGATGCACACGGTAATATTTGCAACTACATACGCGGGCGCACTCATAAATACGCTATAGAAAATTCTATTCTAAAGAGAGAAACTAAGCCTATAAGCGGAAACAGAATGCCGACGCACTTCCCTAGCCAAAGATTCTAACATTCAGACGCCACGCCCCAAGAGATTTAGCAAGAAAAACACAAATGCAGAAAGTACATACAACACATACATACATACATACATACATGTGTGTGTGTGTGTTTGTGTGTGTATGGATGCGTATGTGTACGAAATCTTTTAAAAAAATGACAACAGTAAAATGGTGTTGAAGAGAGAATATTAAAGCATAATAGTTGCACAAATGAACAACAGTTCGAATGGAGACCATTGACATTGGCAAACACGGCGGTTGTCGTCAGCAATAGGGAGAGCCTGTGGCATGATTGGGGTTCAATAGAAAAGTTGGAATTTCTTTAATGATGGCGGAAGGAAGGAAAGAATTTTAAGACTGTGATAAAGAAAAGAAAACCGAAAGAAATGAAAGTGAAAAGAGAAAAACTATTTTATTTGACATGATGCAACAAGAACTGAAGAAAATAAGAGGGAGCCGTAAACGAGAAGGAAAATAAAACTACATGGTTCGTATGGAGAAATAAGAATAAGAATTTAAAAATTAAATGAAAATGAGAAGAAACTCTGAAAATATAACTGGAAAGTATTATCAGTAAATTTCTTATACGAAAGAAATAAGAATGCGTAAGGAAAAATAGAAAATAGAATATTAAAATAAGAATGAGTTAAAAGAAAATATTCATAAATAAACTTAAAATAAAAATGTGAAATACAGAGTTAAATAAAAGAAAGAAAGAAAGAAAGAAAGAAAGAAAGAAAAGGAGGGGTAGTTTACGTGAAAGAAAGAAAGAGAAAAAGAAAGGAAGAAAGAAAGCAAAGGAAGGGGATTTTAGTTTAAGAAAGATAATTCCGATTGAATATCTATTTAAAGAAAGAAAGAAAGAAAGAAAGAAAGAAAGAAAGAAAGAAAAGGAGAAGTATTTTACTTTAAAAAGAAAGAAATAGTAGTACAGGAATGTTATTTTAAGAAAGACTGATAATACGGACTGACTATTTAAAAAAATAAGAAATAAAGAAACAAAGAAAACAAACAAAGGAAAGGTATTTTACTTTTAAGAAGACTAATATTACGCACTAAATATTTATTTAAAAGAAAGAAAAAACAAAGAAAAAACAAAACAAGAAAGAAAGAAATACCTCAAATGAAAAGTATATCGAAATAACGTGTTATCTAAAAAGAATTACAGAAAAGGTGGTCGATGAAAGAAAGAAACCTGATAGAAAGCGAGATAGTGGGTTGCAAAGCCAATGCTTTCGCCGATTGCCCATCATTTCTTCCTGCGCGAGGTCGACGAGCTGGTTGGGGTCATCCAGCCGAAAATTCAATCAAAACACGACCAAGCGTACGATTGCCCCAAGGATTATGTTATTAAGACGGATCTGATTGATTTCAGGCTAACTGACGGCGCAATCAGCCGCACGGCCAATGAGCGAACGACTTTGGTACCGGCGTCCAGTCTCGCTCTTGTCATGTTGAAGTCCGGGTCATATTCATGCGCTGTAATGAAAGCATGCATAAAGACACGTCAGGAGCAGTTAACTAGAAAATTGATAGTGGTGTGTGGCATGTTATATAGTACGATGTGTATAAGGCTGATCCAGGTACTTAACGACCACTTACTGCACATGCGCCATGACATGACCGGAACATAGACTTTGAAGCAGAAATGCTTACAGTTTCTGTTAGCAATGCTCATTTGTTATCCTTTATACCTATTACTGAAATTCAATAGTATTCTTTTTTTTATGTGCCGCGCCCTTATAGGACGTGGGCGATCAGGACTCCCCACCATTTTTCGTTGCCCCAAGTAACATTTATCTTTCCAAGAGTCAGATCAGGACAAAAATGGAACATTGCTATCAGAGCTGCCCAGTCTTCACTTTCTAGCCACGACCGAATTCAAAAGCTTTTGAAACGGCCTTGTGGGTAATAAACTGTTCTCCACTTTTCGACACCTTTCCAACAGACGAAATTTTGCTAGCCTTTTTAAGGCTATTTTTACGACATATTCAGGCGAACTATTAAGTTGGTGCAAAAATAATGTCGTTTTTTGGCGTATTTTTTAACGTCAAAAAACGATATTATTTTTGCACCGACCTGTGCAAAAATAATGACGTAATAATGTCGTTTTTTGACGTTGAAAAATACGTCAAAAAACGACATTATTACGTCATTATTTTTGCACCAGCCTAATATATCCCTTAATTCCACCAGTCCGTGCCTTCATAGCAAGGACTCGCCATGCCACCTGCATGAGTTAACTCATATTCACTAAATTTGGTTTCATTCAAACAGTTTATTCCCCATATCTGTTTTCACCAAAATGGACTCCCGAGAGGATGCTTTCTTTATGAGTACAATCTTAAAATATTTTAGTCGAGGGACAACCGTTATCTATCCTACATATCCTCATAATATGTAACCTTTGTTTTCTCCTTTTACACCTTTACAACATCCTTAATTAGTAATGCCCTACCTTGAGTGGCTCTTATTTTTATTGTGTGCACAATAGTAAGAAATGTCCCTGTTTAGCTATTGATTCACCCCAACTCATAAGGAATACTAGTCACTGTTTAAAACTGCTTTTTTGCCTTCAAAATGCTCAGTGAGTGTTAAATTCACTAAGCTATCTTTCCTTATTATGCATCCCGGAAATTCCAGCAGTCTAATTGTAATATAAGTAACTTTTTTTTTCCTATTTTCCTGAAAACTTTCCTGTTGTCCACATGCTTTGTCTATGGTATTCTTAACATTTCTCGTTAGAATAATAAAAAGCTATGGCTCCAAATCTCTTCTTCGTCTGTGAAGATGTATGATTGATTTATTTGTTTATTTAACAGCATATCAACTCTTCAGGGGTCATTTAATATCGAAATTTAATTTTATTGGATGTTTTAAAGTAATAAAACTATAATATACGTTATTCTGCTTTTACAATTGAATACATGATAAATGATACTCAGCTTTTGTGCATATAAAAAATGAAAAGTAAAAGTGGTCCATGGGTTAAAAAAAAAAGATTGAGAACCACTGATCTAGAGCTTTATGTCCGGTGATATAGACCCCCAACGCTCCAATAATATCTGGGACCATAGGGGGGCATGAACCTTCTGGCAACTTCAGTCCGGAGGTTGTTACATTATTATTATCGTGTGAGACATCAAAATTTGGCACCGGGGTAATAATCTGGTAAAGGTATAACGGGTACATGCATCATAGACGATATGGTGAAAGATTTTGATATAGGTAACTTGCAGGTGAGACTCAGTTAATATACCTTTGTATAACGATAAACTGCAAGGCCACTGATCGGGAGGTTTTGACGAGCGTGAAACCACCTCTTAAATGCATTTGTTCCCACGTCTCCCCTAACTCAGAAAGATAGCACCTGCTAGCGTCCCAGCTATAAGCAAATAGTCAACCGTCAAACTGGGGTCAAAACACTATGAAAGTATAAAAATACATTTTTATAGTAAAAATACCAGCAATACCTTTTCATAGTAAAAATTACTAGCTATACATTTTTGTAAAAAATTAAAAAAAAATAAAAATATTACTAGCAATATATTTTTGTAAAAAAAAAAAAAATACTACCAGCAAAAAATTTTTCTAAAGAAAAACAAATTACAACCAGCAATAGATTTTCTAAAGAAAAAAAAAATATATTATTACCAGCAATACATTTTTGTAAAGGAAAAAAAGTAAAACTAGCAATACATTTTTGTAAAAAAAAAAGAAAATATATTACCAGGAATAAATTTTCGTAAAAAAATTACCAGCAATACATTTTTGTAAAAGAAATTGCTAAATCGCCCAAGAAAATTAAATTTCGACATTAAATGACCCACAAGGATTTGATATACCGTTAAACAAATTTACCTTCGGTCGTCGATTGAGTGTATTCCCAAGTATATCTAGATATGAGTCATTTAGTGACCTTGGCTATCTCATCCTTCAAGTTAACCAAAAAAAGTCATTCTCAGGCCAGGCCAGCCCTGCGATACATCCAGCTTCCTTGAACGACAATGTATACAAAGCCCATCCCAGTATCATCTGCGGTCATTCATATATTAAATTAATAACTGTTTTTATCAGAATTATTTACATTCAACCTTAGCGTTGCGACCACACGCTCCCCAAAAATTTCTTACAATTAACAATAACACATTTCTAAAAACATATTTCGGATTACATCTATTCTTGCGTTGTCCTGTTATTACCGGGAAGTAAAAAACAAATCTATTTCCATAACTGATGATGCCCGTATGTACAGATGAACGCTTGTAAAAAACTAAAAAAAAGACCTTATGCAACTGGAATTTATAAACAGAGATCATAACATTCATCTACAGGTTCGGGGTTAATGTACCTTATTAAATTTGTTTGCGAAGATCTATTCTCGCCATTTATATCATTAACTTCTATATCTGTTTTTTGTATGAATGATTCATGTAATGTAAATTGAACTGCACCACATACTTGATATATATATATATATATATATATATATATATATATATATATATATATATATATATATATATATATATTCAGGTTTGAAGATTCTAAGCCGGCGATATAATCTCTCAAGATATTGCTTCTTGTATAATAAAGTGAAATGGATCGCATCTGAGTATGCATAAAAATTGTTTTCAATTCTTGCAAGCACACGGAAGCTATGTCAAAATGCTAGTCGAGAAATGATCGCTCTCGGCTGCGTCCATAGAAGAGAAAGTCTGATGTCGTGGAGGCCCGAAACTTTCTATGACCGCAGAATAGACATCCCTGAGGAAGCATTCTGGTGCGCAATATCTGCGTATAAAACGAACAGATGGTAACTCTTTCCTATACAAGAATATTCAACCTATAATAAGACGAGAAAACTGTCCCTATTTGAGGCTTGGAAATTATGGTAACAATCATTATTGGTGTTTACTTTCAAATTTCAAATACATTTTTTTTTTTTGAGTGTCACTTCCATTTTGATATCTTTTCATTTTCTAATTGATGTTCTCCGTGGTATTTGAGCGTTTAAATTTGAGTTAAATTTCACGTTTGAATCGTTCATAATCTTGACCACAATTAATCTTAATATTTAAGTGCTATCGAGTTTTTGTTTTTTATTTTTCTTTCTTTTTGTTACTCAGCTGCTACAGGCTACTCGCTCATCATTCAAGGAACTGACCACCCCAACTGGCTGTTTCCACCTCTCCCTCTTAATATATTAGAATGTCAGTTACATGAATGAATTTACATTACATGAATCATTCATACAATAAACAGATATAGAAGTTAATGATATAAATGGCGAGAATAGATCTTCGCAAACAAATTTAATAAAGTACATTAACCCCGAACCTGTAGATGAATGTTATGATCCCTGTTTATAAATTCCAGTTGCATAAGGTCTTTTTTATTTTTTATTTTTTTTTTTTACAAAGTTCTTTCAGAGGTAGGTTCTGCCATTTTTTTATTCTTTGTGGAATTTCTAATGGACATCTTGACTTGAACTAAGTTAAAACATTTTTTTTTCTTTTAATAGGAGTAGATAGGCTTTCCTGTCGGCACATCCATACTCCTTCCCCTTCTCTTACACAAACGTAGAGGATCCCTTGTTTCCTGCTTAAGAAGTAGCCCCCAGTTATTTTCCTTTTCTCAGGCCTTAATAATGATGCTTTCATGAATGTTTCTTTTGTTCTATAGGTGGATGGTGGCTTCATTCTGAGGGTATCGGATTGGCAGTTTTCTGATTGACTGCTATTTAGGAGCCCGAACTCTAGCGTAGTGTCTTGAGAGGCTGCTCTGATCAACAGTCACATAATATCGGGATCCTTGCATTAGTGTGTCGCACATGGAAGGGTGTCCCCGCAAGCACCTTCGGTGGGCAACCCTGAGGCCACACTATGTTGAAGTCTGCGCCAGTTCCCTTCCCACACATGTTACATTAGACGACCGACTGCTACTACTTCCCTAGGCTTTCCTTACCAAAATAACACACCATGACTATAATCAATCAAAGATATAAAACTAAAACAGCTTAACAAAAAATACCTACCTCCCACAACATTTCTTTCGACAACATTCGGGGTATTCGTAACTTTTGCAATGTTGAATCTTTCCTCTTCGAAATATTTCTGAACATCCTATCTCCCTGCGAAACTAATCTTAACTCTTCAAACCTCGCCTCTGATTTCTCGATTCCTGGCTATTTTCTCTTTAGGAAGGACTCTAATGCTTACGTGCATGACTTGGGAGTTTATGTTCACGAACATCGTCCGCTGGCAATGGAGCTCTCTCCTGAATCTCCAGACATTCTTCCATATATTTCCGTCTCTCTCTACTAAACTCAGCTATTCATTCTTTCTCTATCGTTCCCCTTCTTCTCATGACTATTACGTACTAGAGAGTATTTCTGATAAGATAGACAAGGCCATATCCCTACACCCGTTTACAAATATATCTGTGTTCGGTGACTTTAATTCCCGCCATATTAGTTGGCTTAAGCACTCCATCACTGAACTCGCTAGCATGCAAACCCTGAACTTCTCAATCGCCCAAACTCTCACGCAAGTGGTAGACTATCCCACGCATTTACCCAGTAACCCTAACGGAAACGCTTCTCTTCTAGATTTCTTTTTACCTCTATCCTTTACTCATGTCGCACCATGCAACTCTGCCCTCTTGGCAACTCTGATCATGCAGTAGTGTCTGTAAACATCTATTTCCACCCCACCCCTACCAACCAAGTACATCCTATCAACAGAATATCTTTCTATTATCAACGAGCGGATTGAGACTAGTTTCGTGATTTCCTTCGTGATGTCTCTTGGGATGAAGTTTTTAATCATCCTGTTTAAAGATGCACGTCTGGGGTCTCCACCTGGGTGAAAGCCGGCATCGATACTTTCATTTTAGCAAGGAAATGCCAAATTAAATCGCGTTTATCTCCTTAGTTCTCATCTGCATGCTCGGCCGCTATAGCCCGCAGGAATGTACCAAAAGATCATGTCTGATGGCAACAAACGTTTCCTTGTCTCTACACGTAAAGTGTTCAATCGCATGCTCAAAGAAGCGAAGTTGCTGTTTGCTGATAGAATGAACCAACATATAGCATCTCGTAAGTTTGGTTCTAGAGATTATTGGCGGCTCTGCAAAAGTGTGCTGAGCAACAACAAATCCTGAATCCTTCCTTTATTTAATCAATTCCTGATATCTACAGCAGATAAGGTTGAATGCTTTGCTCGGAAATTCTCTTCCAACTCAGCACTCGACTCATTTGGAGTACTTATACCCGATTTCCCCAATAGGACAGAGGCTCTACTGAATGATATCCGCATAAACCCGTCACTGGTCTCAGACACCATTTCTAAATTAAACACCCACAAGTCAAGTATAGAAATTTATTCTTTTTTTTTACTATTTTCTTAAACGACTATTTAAAAAAAAATACACGGGTATTGATGTCGTAAATAATTACATGTATTAAACAGAAATATTTATAAATATATTCAATTTTAAACACCGACGATTACCAAATCCGAATCATTTTTCAATCCTTCCCTTTCTTCCTCTTTCCTTTTTTTCCTTTGCTTTCTTTCTTTTGACTCTTTCCTCTGTTGCACTTTGAAGATACCCTCTCTACTTCACTTCCCACATCCGGTGGAAATAGGTAAACTTGTATACTCTCATCCACTACGGTTTCATTTTCTATATATCTCTCCAGACAGACATATCTCTGTTTTTCTCCCTCCCTGTTCTTTCTTTCTTTCTTCATTTTGAATCTATATCTTATAACAGAATTTATATTTAAATATTTGTTTTGTACCTGGAAAAATTTTAAATCGGTTTTGCGAAATAAAATATTACCTTGTATTACTAAAGTCTCTGCTTGTATAATTATCATGTGCTTTGTTCTTACATTGAGATCTCTCTGGATCTATATCCTCTTTAGAATTATCCATATGGATTACCAATTAATATATATATATATATATATATATATATATATATATAGTCGATTGAGTTCTCTAAGTGACTGGTGTGTTTATCAAAAATAAATACGCAAAAATTGGCCTTTCGCTTTGCCGTGTGTCGATGTCCTAAGCGTTAGAATCTCCAACTTTGGATGATTCTCCCTCTTTTTCTCTTTCACTCTCTCTCTCCCTCCCTCACTCTTTCTCTCTCTCTCTCTCACTCTCTCTCTCTCTCTCTCTCGCTCGCTCTCCCTATATATATATATATATATATATATATATATATATATATATATATATATATATACAAAGAGAGAGAGTTATTACACGTAAAAAGAGTTTCGTAGATATATCCTACAGAAATCACTATGTCCATTCGTTAGGGGTTACCAGCAAATGTCTATTTATATTTTTCTATTTATCTTTTATATATGCACTTTCATTGTTCGTTGGTAAAAGCTTGATTTTTTCATAGTGCGCTCGTGCGTGTGCACATGCATATATATATATATATATATATATACATACATACATATATATATATATATATATATATATATATATATATATATATATATATGAAGATTTTATTATTTAACACTGCGTTAGTTACATCAAAAATGAGTAGTCCGTTGGGGTATTTACACATCCCAATACAAAAGTGTTTATAGTTTTACTATTATACGAAATATTATCGTACTTCTGAAAAAATACATAACAGGCAATCGCCATTACAATATACATTAAATCAAAACTTGAACTGATGATCTAATTATTAATTGAAATGAAAATTATAATAAATTCGTTGCATAAATGTAAATTGTAGGGGAACACAGACCAATACAATAACAGAGGAAAGTTGTATTCATCAGCTACTATACATTTCCATGAAAAGGAACATATTACATTAGATAAAGTCATAATTACAAGACTGAAAGAGTAATTATATGTATCATACTTATTATAAAACCCAGGTTGTGTGTGTGTGTGTACGTTTATATATTGGATCGGATTTCCTACATTTTTCAACCGATTTCAACAAAACTTCACAGGACTACGTAAAATTATTAGGTTGGTGCAAAAATAATGACGTAATAATGTCGTTTTTTGACGTTCAAAAATACGTCAAAAAACGACATTATTACGTCATTATTTTTGCACGAACCTAATACCTTGCGGTGGTTCTGACAGCGCCAAAAATTGGAAAAACACAATTGTTTTTGCACGAAATCAATTTGAAAACACGATTAAGAGGCATCGCGAGAATTAAAGGCGGACAACTCATATCGAGTTATACTTATTATAAAACCCAGGTTGTTTGTGTGTGTTCGTTTATATATGGGATCGGATTTCCTACATTTTTCAACCGATTTCAACAAAACTTCACTTTTTTTTTTTTTTGGCAGGTAGTGTTTCTTATTGTCTTGCACACTTTTTTCTTTATTTTTACATTCAGAATGCTTTAAAAATTCCATTTACAAGACAATTGTTTATAATAAAATTCTATTCAATCGGTAGACTCATAACGTTTGAAAACAATGTTTTTGTTTGAGTTTGTGTTTGACCAATTCGTAAAAAAATAAAATAAAATAACTAATTAAGACATGCGTGTCCGTCAACCTTAAACAATAATCTTTGTCAGTTTTATTTTTCAGTCTTTATGATGGTCGATACTTGATCTATCCCTTACTGTTACATCCCCGGACAACGCCGCGCGCTACTGCTAGTATATATATATATATATATATATATATATATATATATATAATTCATTAAAACGTACGTTTGTTAGTCAGGTGGAGTGACAGGACACCCCGAAGAAGACAAAGCGGCGTCTGTCTCCTACGGTAACTGAACTACAACTTCTCCAGGGCGCTTGCTACACACCCTAGAGGTGAGTCGTGGGAGGAAGTAACAAAAAGAAATTGTCAACTAGGGGCTGCGAGTACTTAAAACATTTTGAGGTAATAGAACACCCCATGTGACAAACGCAGAGTTCTTTTTAGTGTCTATCCATATTTGAGTATATTTTTTTCTACTACCGGCCTGAGTATTCGAGAAATCTTATTAAAGGAAAATATGTGCTCTCCGACAAGGAAAACCTTTATTAGATCCGACGTGCTTTAGACCGTATCAGCCACGAAGTGAGTCGATCATCAAGCAAAGATGAATAGTGCCTCATAAACGCAAATCTTTTTCAGACTTTCGAAACATTCAGATCTGCTTAGTTTTGTATCCGAACATAAACAAAGCAATTTCTAAAGAAGTTATGGATTTTTAATTATTAATTCGATAAAAATAAGCGGAACGTCTACTCAAATATAGGTATCCACAAAAAATAACGTTTAAGTAATAATACATATATATATATATTGGGGTAGGCATAAACATAAATAACGGAAATATATGTGCGCATGCGCTTATCCAATAAGAATGTATCATGTTTTAACGTTATGCGTTGGTAAGAAATATTAATTGTTGATGAGAATTATTACATGGAAACGCCTCCCAATAAAATACTAAGCACATTCTTCCTGGATTGCATTCAGAAGTCTATCTCTTCGTATTCATTTCGTGCTCCATTTGTAGAACATTGGGATTTCAACAAATTGTGGCACCATTTAACGAGGCAGAAAGGGAAAAGAAAGAAAAGAAGAAAAGGAGAGGCTAAGGACCGAATCGTCTGTGATAAGCAAGAACACACACACAGCTAAGAGACAATGGATAAAAGGATGTTTTGATAAGTAACAAATGGCGAAAGAGTGTCATTACAATGACAGGGAAATTCTGAGTAAAAAGAAAGGGAAAGAAAGAAAGAATCAGATATGTTTTGGAATCGGCTGTATTATCTAAGGATATGAAAACAAACTATTGGTACGGGAAGACATCTTATTATCAACTACAGACCGGCTGGCCAAAGAAAAAAAAAAATTCAAATGAAAATGTTATTTCGATAAGTGACGAAAAACAGGCAACTAAAGGGACTTTGGACAGATATGAAAAATTAAGGACCCCCTACGAGTGTCCGTTGACCGATTTTCCTTCGACGGAACATCCTTGGCCTGCGATAATAAAATTATGTTATCAGAAATATGTACCGAAGGAAAATGAATGGGAACCTAGAAGTGTGTTTTCTTTCTTTCTTCGAGGCGACAGACTGACTGAAACTTTGGAGGTTTCTTTTCGAGACCGTGTTAAGAAGACCACCCATTCTGATAATTAGCGATAAAATACCTGACGTAAACCACGTGTAGAACAAGAGTTATGACCGCCATTGTCATATTGTCCCGTTCGCGACCAGAGAAATGATAACGGCGATTAAGAGGAAGAAAAGGAAAAAGAAGAGATAATTTTTTTTTAGTTAAGCAAGATATTTTTTTCTCTTCCTGAAACAAAGCCGCGGATTCGTCCACGCCCGACTAAGACATCATTGGTCGAGTGGTGATCACGTGACGCACGAGGGAGGCTGTTGCAGCCCATCTGGAGGATGAGTAAGAGAGGTTGCTACGAAGATGTGGGGAGGGCAGTTCACGGCCCTCTGAAGTATGATGAGAAGGTGGGAGTGAGGAAAGGTTCCCAAAAATGGAAAAAGGTGGAAATTCCTAACCAGAGAGGTGGATATGTATTTAGAATTATCGAGGAACCCCCCGGCGCTGACAAACTCACCCTGGTTTTGGTCGGCGCCCATATAAACGAAGGCGCAACGAGCAGAGTTGAGTTGAGTCCCAGCAGTTCCCAGAGTCAGTCTCCATTTGAAGCAAGCCTCGCTGACCAAGATTCACGCACATTCTGGACCACTCTTCAACCCAAGAACAATTATTTTGAAGAGCGACTTAGATCCAGATCACCGAAATAAGTTTTTTTTTTTTTACTTTCGTCCAAAGACCCACCGAAACACCAATTTCTTAGAGAGCAGACAACTTGAAGTGTTAAAACTTGCCTAGCGGAAAACGACGTGTCCCAATCCATAGAACGGGTCGGGAGATAGATGCAGTCCTATGTATCGAACAACTAGACATAAAGTTTGTTACCTTTTTCTTTGATACTTTGAACTTTTGAGTTTTCATTTTATTGTCTTTTATGCATATTTGTGTGGTATCACCCCCGTTGAACTCGGTTTGCAGTACGGCCCCAACCACTGTTTGATCTCGTCTGCCTAAGATCAATTCACAACGTGGGTAGGCGGACTGGGGGATCAGTGCAGTTACCTTGGTAACCAGGCGTTGGAAGCGAGTTGGGAACGACGAGGCTGATATCAAATCTAACCAGATTCCCACCCGAATCACCAAAAGGTTAGAACGTCACATTTGGAGCAGCGACACCCGAACGGAGCAGCGAGGAGCGAACGGCTGGCGGCGCGGCGAGGACGTCACAATTGGTGCTGTTTAGGGACGTCACAGTTGGTGCCGTGGTAGACTAGGATAGAACGTCACGGTTGGCGCTGCGACCAGGGGACGACGTCACAAAATGTTTCCCGTATATGGTTGGTCGTTTGTGAACTGTTTTCAATGAAACTGTCTTCATCGACTTCAAGATCCAAGGATAGTTTTAGGTTTACCTCATAAAAAAAATTAGAGCTATCAATATGGGAGTTGCAGTAATCATTATTATAAGGAAAGAAATAAAAAGCAAACAAAGAAACTGAAAAACATAAAGAATAGAAAATAACGAGAAAATGAATGCGTAAAGTAAACAGAATATTTGAAAAGAAAGAAAGAACGAAATACGAAGAACGGAAAGTGAAAAGATATGATGAAAGAATAAAGTGAATAAAATACTGGAAAAGTAAAGAAAGAAAGAATGAAAAGAAGAAAAGAATGAAAAGAAAGAAAGAATGAAAAGAAGAAAAGAATGAAAAGAATAAGAGAGGAATAACAAAAAAGGCATGCGTAAAATTAAATATAGTATATGAAAAGTAAAAAAAAAAAGAAAGACACAAGAAGGAAAGAAAGTGAAAAGAATAAGAAAGAAAGAAGGAAAAGAGAATGGGTAAAAGAAAAACTGAATATCTGAAAAGTAAAGAAAGAAAGAAAGAAAGAAAGAAAGAAATAAAGAAAGAAGAAGGAAAGTAAGTGAAAAGAATAAGAAAGAAAGAAGGAAAAGAGAATGGGTAAAAGAAAAACTGAATATCTGAAAAGTAAAGAAAGAAAGAAAGAAAGAAAGAAAGAAAGAAAGAAGAAGGAAAGTAAGTGAAAAGAATAAGAAAGAAAGAAAGAAAGAAAGAAAGAAAGAAGAAGGAAAGTAAGTGAAAAGAATAAGAAAGAAAGAAAAAAGAATGCGTAAAGCAAATAGAATATTTCAAAACTAAAGAAACAGAAAGAAAGGAGGCAAGAAAGTTAAAAGATTAAGAAAGAAAGAAAGAAAGAAAGAAAGAAAGAACGAAAAAAAGGAATGCGTAAATGAATTGAATATTTCATAAGTAAATAAGAAAGAAGACGGAAAGTAGACGGAAAGAATGTGAAAACAATAAGAAAGAAAGAAGGAAAAAATAATGCTTAAAGTAAATAGAATATTTGAAAAGTAAAGAAAGAAAAAAGATGAAAGAAAGAAAGAAAGAAAGAAAGAAAGAAAGAAATAGACGGAAAGAGAGTGAAAAGGATAAGAGAGACATAACGTAAAAAATGCGTAGAAGTAAATAGAGTGTTTGAAAAGTAAATAGAAAGAAAGAAAGAAAGAAAGAAAGAAAGAAAGAAAGAAAGAAAGAAAGTGAAAAGAATAAGAAGGAAATAACGAAATAAAGAACAAGTAAAAAAAATAAATAGAATATTTGAAAAGTAAAGAATGGGGGAAAGAAAGAAAAAAGAAAGGAAGAAATAAAGAAAACGAAAGAATGCGAAAAATAAACAAGAAAGAATGAAAAAAAATAATGCGTAAAGAAAGAAGAACGAAAATAGAATGCGTAAAAGGAAATATAATATATGAAAAGTAAAAAAGGAAAGAAAGAAAAAGGAAAGATAGAGAAAAGATTAAGAAAGAAAAAAGAACGAAAAATGCGTAACGTAAGTAAAATATTTGAAAAGTAAAGAATGAAAGACGAAAGAATGAAAGTGTAAAAGTTAATAGATTATTTGAAGATTAAGAAAAATGAAGAAATAGAGAAGGAAAGAAAGTGAAAAGAATAAGAAAAAAAGAAAGAAAGAAAGAAGAAAAGTAAGTGAAAAGGCTAAAAAAGAAAGAAAATCGAATGCGTAAAGTAAATAGAATATTTAAAAAGTAAAGAAAGTGAAAATAAATGAGAGAGAGAAAGAACGAAAAAGAATCGGTAAAAGTAAAAAGAATATTTGAAAAATAAAGAAAAAAAAAGTGAAATCTTTATTTTATTGACTTTCTGCCTTCAAACGTCTTATGGATCGATTGACAACGCGATGCAAATTGTTCGATTTTGCAAATATGATTGAACAAGGCCCAGGAGATGAAAACATCAATGGTTATTTTATAATTATGTGAAGGTTGTTTAGCAGGGTTTTTTTTTTAAATATTCATTGTGCCAATACTTTTTTAATATATGGATTATTTTATTCAGTTTCACAGCTTAAATTAGAACTGTATACATTTTGTTTTGTTTTTCTGTTGTATTTTTTCTTGTATTATGAATGCCAATGTTCATTTTGTGATATTGTATTCCCGTATATATATATATATATATATATATAGAGAGAGAGAGAGAGAGAGTAAATAACTGATCAGCATTAATCGACAATGTGACCAGAATCTAAATAAAATATTAAGTAACAATAATTATTAATTAAAATATATTAAGCTCATCAATTTACATTTGAGCTGGTTAGATGTAACCGTAAATTCTATGCTAACAGTTTCTCGTCTCACACTTCTAGCTTGTGGAAATCACTTCCGGTTCCATGTTTTTCAGACAATTTTGCTAAAATTTAAATGCTATCTACTCACCCCTTGATTACTCTGTTCACAGTTTTTCCACACCTTTTAACCCCTTCTGTCTTAGTGGCTTAACTACCTTGCATTAGGGCGATACTGTTTAAAAAAAAAAAAAGGAAAATGTCATCAAAAACAGAGAAATGAGTGTCAAATTATTATGTAATATCAGTTCTCCAGTGAATGCTAGACAAAATCTTCACAGATGAAAAAGAGTCGTGTCATCAAAGATGTGGTTATACAGAAGGTTGCTGAGAAGACAATGAACGGAACTTGCTATTTAATATCAATCTTCTATGAATGTTAGATAATTTTCTCACAGATGATTAATATGTAGTTCGACAGAAGGATGCTGAGAATACTAAGGATGGAACATGTGAGAAACGAGGAAGTTTTAAGGAAAATAGGAACGTCTACTTAGAATCGGAAATTCCTATGACATGTGATTAGGAAAAAGTGCTTGGAAAATTTGACACTCAGCGAACATAATGAAAGCCAGAGTGATTCGCTTTCTAAGGCTTATCAACCCTTTGCAGGTTATTTAAAGCCAGAAAATATTTTTAGTTTGTAAGATTATTTTTTTTTTTTTTGAGATAATAAGGATTTAGTAATACAAATCTTACTAATTAACCCATAACTGGGGGAGAAGAGTTGGATTCATACTTTTCCCAAAGCTATTTGTGTGTAACTAAATATAATGAACCCAATCGAAATTGGAACTCTTTCGCTCCGATTAACAATTCCGAGCCATTATGCATTTCACCTTTGCACATCCAAGTTTACAGCACCTGGTTTTCCCATGAAAGCTAGAGGAGCAAAGGCGACATTAAGTAGCCTACATAACGAGCTTTTGTAAATTGATAGCAGAACAGGATCTGGGCGTCATGTTACGGGTATGCTGTTTAAAGCTAAAAAGATAGGAAGTTGTAGAGAATCATGTCCTGATGAGAGATTGTACATCAATAACAATGTTCAATATTTGCTGTGAAGGACATATCTTTGTACAAAACCGAGCATCTTTTTCTTTGGTTATATGTCACTAGTTATTTTCTTTACTTAATGTAACCATAAATTTTATTGATTCTTTCCTCCTAGTATTCAGCTTAGCATCGCCATATTTACTTTATGCCCCCCTTATGTTATCACGAGATGATAACACCGCCCAACACGTAAGTCTTTGTCGGCATTTAGGCGCCATTGTTAGTGGTTCCTCACACGGCAAAACCTCAGGCCTCAAGTTCCAGTCCTCAGTGCCATAAATCTCCATAAATGTCGAAACTGTTCCGTTTTTCCTAAATCCAATCACGTTGCATTGCTTTACACATGATTCCCAGGCCAGTGCTTTTCATAATAGATGTAAAAACTTCAGGCTTTCCTCACCCACACCTTTACATCTCCTATTATCTGCGGAGTGGGGTAGCTTAAAGATGACTTCACATTACCCCTGTATTGTTCAAATTATGCCATCGCTAAATAAATCTCAAATGATAAATCTTTTTGCTCACAACTCATATGAATAAAACACGTGAAACTGCGCGTAATCTCGTCTCAGTATCTAAAAAATAACATAAGAATATATGTAATAAAAATTCAGATCAACGTTGTCACGTCTTACTTATGAGGCAAGATCAGAATGGCGTTATAAAGCCAATGCTATGATTTTTTTTTCGTCACAGTTTTGTAATACAGCAGATACTGTTTCTGTTTCTCTTGAACTTTTTTCTGAGCTGAAAGCTGGAAAGCATGGAGCCGGAAGGGAGTTCCATAAGCGAGAAAAGAAACTGTTACCATAGAACTTATGGTTACATCTAACCAGTCAACTGCATATCGATGAGATCTCGCCGTCGCTCGAGTACATTACTTATTCTAAATATTAGGTTGGTGCAAAAATAATGACGTAATAATGTCGTTTTTGACGTTAAAAAATACGTCAAAAAACAACATTATTACGTCATTATTTTTGCACCAACCTAATATTAATGAAAATCGCTGTCGTTTATTGCCATTTTATACTTACTTTTAGCTTCCTTGAAGTTTTCTTCGTTTTAGTTGTCGGATAATGTTGTAGCATACCTACGGATGATAATGGGTATGTCCCCATTCACATAAATACAGTAGTAAATACTATATGTTGGTCTGTATTCGAAGATTCGTCTCCAGCTGTACTGGTCAAACTTTCTGCCTCCGTGCAGAGAGGATCCCTAGACGAGCTTATGTCGAAGGGCAGGGAAACAGCTACCCGACCCTGTTGTATACGGAATCTAAAGGGAATTTTTGGTCGAGCTTACGGGCTCGGATACTTCACATTAAATTCGTTTTTGTGCCACATCTGACCACCTGGGGCGGTTGGTAGATATCCTATCGTTGGAGATTCTTCAGCTCTGCTGGTGAAACTCTACCTCCGGGCAGAGAGGATCCCGAGACGAAGCTATGTCGAAAGGCCGAGTCTCACTAGGGAAACAGCTACCCGACCCCGTTTTATACGAGGTCTACAGGGAATTTTGACCGAGACTACGGGCTCGGATACCCCACATTAAATTCGGCTTTGTACCACATCTGACCACGTAGGGTGGTTGGTAGATATCCTTCAGTTGGAGATTCATTGTGCAATTCACTTGACTCATTTCTATCAGTTGACTACTTCTACGCGCCGATGGCGAATCTTATTCTATTCAGTAACGTTTCCTTGGTTGCAACAGATAATCTGCAGAAGAAAGAGAATAGGATTAGTTTGAGAACTAATCCTATTCTATTTCTTTCTTTCGGCAGTTGGAGAAAGTCTATGTGTAAAATGCGTTGGTTTGTGGGGATTTTTTCTTCATTCCAAGCATGACAGTAAAGCCACTAAGACACAAAAAGACTTGCATTTAAATTTTCGAAGTTGACTGTAAAGCATGGAACCAGAAGGGACTTCTACAAAAAAAAGTGCGAGAAAAGAAACTGTTAGCATATAAATTACGGTTACATGTAACCATCTCAACTGTATATTAAGGAGACATTGTCGCCAGTTTACTACTGCGCTTAAATTCATAAACTCTAAGTACCATAGCTTACCCGAACAATTACCATAAAAGTATTTATAGAAAGGGCACAGAGAGGAAACTTTATGCCGGTGGGAAAGTGACTGACACCTAGACGCCAGATCAGGACCAATAATAATGCTGGCACTTCTTTGGATTTTATCAAGGATCACTTGATATATAGCAAGAGCACCGGACCATATGTTGCAGAGATATTATAAGCATGGACGAATTGTAGGCTTATAGATATGCAGGATAGATTCTGACGAGAAAAATTGTCTAGTACGACCACTACTCCTTTCGCATGAATTAAAAGAGGTTGTAGAAGGCTGGTATATATACATATATGTGTGTCTGTGTGTTTCTATGTGTGTCCGTGTGTCTGAGAGAGAGAGAGAGAGAGAGAGAGAGAGAGAGTGTGTGTGTGTGTGTGTGTGTGTGTGTGTGTGTGTGTGTGTGTTAAGAATAACTTAGTTTTAGTAGCCAGTGAGGATATAGTTCACTGGACAGTAATAATTATATGCAAGTACGACTTGAAAACCATTACATCCCGATAAATCTCAACGTATTATTTGCTGAGCTTATATAATTCTTAATGCTCGACTCAATAGTAATGTTCTGCTAGACTTGGTCGAGGAGAAAGAAAGAAAGAAAGAAAGAAAGCGTCCAATAGTTAAACAAAGAAAGTGTCAAAAAGCCAAAGAAAGTGTCAAAGAAAGAAAGCATCCAATAGTCAAAGAACGAAAGAGTCAAAGAACGAAAGAAAGAAAGAAAGAAAGAAAGAAAGAAAGAAAGAAAGAAAATATTTAAAGGATCAGTCAATAAAGCGTGCACTTTTTATTTCACTGAAACTGGGAATGAGTCACAATGAGTTTAATACTCTTTAAATAAACACATTTTTATCACAGTAACTTTTCGTTGTAATTCGCAGTGATAATTCGTTTATCTCATTTTAAAACATGTTGTTTACTCCTCCTGTGAACTGTTTGATGAGGAAATCACATCGAATAGAAGGTCATATTTCTCATGCCCTAGTTTTATTTTCTAACCAGCGATTTATTCCTGCAATTTTATATTGATTCATAATCGAGATAAAAGAATTTCGCAAAACCGCCAATGAACCGAATTTGTGGAATAAGAATTCTTATTAGCATGCACCTTCCTAACAAAGATGCTTCCATCAAACACTGAGTTATGCCATTCTGCGACCAGGCTTAAATTTCGTTTTCTAGGGACAATGGCTCCGCAAAGTCGGTCACCGGCAGGATAACATTTACATTCTATTTACCGTATCCTCTATACGGACAAGCCCTGGCAGGAATTGTCGTAAAAGGATGGGAGACTTGGAGGAATGATGTGCCGTTTATATTAGAAAAAATCTATGTTATCGACTGCGGGGAAAAAATTGACACTTGGCGGTTATAGATGTGCTTTTTGTTTGTCGTCTTAAGATATCTGGTTGCAAATAAAAAGTGTGAAAACGTGGAAAAGATATATGAGTCCTTGTGTTGGCTCATAGATTCTCTTAGCACTTTGGGATGGACTTTCTGGAATCATATTGAACTGTAGACATTTAAACGTTTATCATGTCCGATTCCCCAAGTGCATAAATGTTCTGATTGCTGAAAATGTAGGAATTATTATTTTATAAAGCCTTAATGGTGACTTCGAGGTTAATATAAACCCTTTAACAAATATCTTATTTCCATCAAATGTTTACTTTGGAAAGTTATGCTTCGTTTTATATAATAAGAGTATGGGTTGGTTGGTTTATTTTGTTAATAGTGTCCTCTTTTTTTTACTTTTTTTTTTTTTTTTTTTTGAAGCAGAAAGTCACAACTGAAATTATTGGCGTACATTATGAGGATAAGGGTTTGGAGAATTTGGCACATACATGACATATCGAAGGTAAGGGGAGCAGAGGAAAATACTTTTCCTCTATATGCCATGTACATTCAGAATGTTGGCGATCATGGTTCTCCACAATTTCCTATCTTTTGTAACGCTTTGTTTTTGGCCATCTCTCCTAAGCTCTATTCCATTTACTCAAGTGAGCCAGGTAGATTATGTGTTTCTTTCAACGGTTTCTTTTGCTTTCAATCTGTCCTGTGACCATCAAATTTTCCAGACCCTCTTTCCTCATTATGTGCCCTAGAAATTTCAACTATATCTTCCTGATCTTAAGTATAAGTGTGCTTTTTATTTCCAATTTTTATAGAACGTGTCCCTGCTCACATGTTCAGTCCATGGTATTCTCAGCAACCGCTGTAGAACCGTATTTTTGTTGCTTCAAATCTCTTCTTCATCTGTGAGGAAATTGTCCAGCATTCGTTGTCATATAGGAGGATTGATATTAAATAATATGTCACTACTCTTTTCTTTGCTTCTAACGAACTGAGAAAATGAATCACAAAACAGGGAGTGGGAAGAATAGTAAAAAAAACAAAAAGCATTGCTAAGAACTATTAGGTTGGCGCAAAAATAATGTCGTTTTCTCACATATGTTACTTTTATATATGATTTCTGAATCAATTCATTGATAGATATAGCCCTGTTATATATCATTTTGAAGCGTGTTTTTTGCTCTATCGAATCGTGTTATTCGTTACCGTTCTCAATCTCTTCATTCATTTTTTTGCAGGCTTTTCGACAGCATGGACAAAATTCAAATCCGCACGATTTTCTTGTTCCAGTTCAAACTAGGCCGAAAAGCTGCCGAGACAGCCCCTGATATCAATGATGCGTTTGGCCCGGGAACCACTAACGAACGTGTGGCACAACGGTGGTTCAAGAAATTTCGCAATGTCGACGAGAGCCTCGAAGATGAAGACGGTCGCGGCCGGCCGACTGCGGTTGATAACGAACATTTGAAAGCCTTAATTGAAGCTGATGCTCGCAAAACCACACGAGAAGTTGCTGTTGAACTCGAGGTCGACCACTCAACAGTCGTTCGCCATTTAAAGCAAATAGAGAAGTCAAAAAAGTTGGATAAATGGGTGTCGCATGAATTGAACGATAATCAAAAAAATCGTCGTTTTGAGGTGTCTTCTACGCTCCTTCTGCGCAACAAAAACGACCCATTTCTCGAGCGGATTGTGGCGTGTGATGAGAAGTGGATCCTCTACGACAACCGGCGACGTTCGGCACAGTGTTTGGATGCCGGAGAAGCTCCACAACACTTCCCGAAGACGAAATTGCACCTAAAAAAGGTTATGGTGACTGTTTGGTGGTCTGCGGCCGGTCTCATCCGTCACAGCTTCTTGAATCCGGGCGAAACGATTACGACGGAGAACTACTGCCGACAAATTGACGAAATGTACCAGAAGCTCCAACGTATGTGCCCGAGATTGGTCAATATGAAGGGACCAATTCTCCTCCATGACAACGCTCGTTGCTCAACTGACCCTGCAGAAGCTGAACGAATTGGGCTACGAGACTCTGCCTCATCCGCCATATTCCACCGATTATCACTTTTTCAAGCATCTCGAAAACTTCCTGCGCGAAAAATGCTTCAAAAGCCGAGATAATGCCGAATCGGCCTTCAATGACTTCATCGCTTCCAGAACTCCGGATTTCTATGCTAATGGGATAAGTAAACTTGTTTCTCGTTGGCAAAAATGTGTCGATTCTAATGGTTCTTATTTCGATTAACAAAGGTTATTATGAAAGGAGTTATGATCTTTTGAAGTTGAACGTCAAAAAACGACATTATTTTTGCACCAACCTAATACAATGGCTAAGAAGTTATGGTTAGCTATAATCCCCCACATCCTGAATAGACACAGGGTATAAAAGAATATAGAAATCATGAAAATATTTTTTTGTTTACTTTTAGCTTCAAAACATATCCGTACATTGAAATAAAATCAGCCGTGCGCTAAAAGAATTTGATGCATACGATGCCATAAAATGGTATTCACGATGTTGATAAAAAAAAAATGTTCAAAATATATTTATTTGAGAAATATAACTTGTATATTTTTGAGTCTATAACATGTTTTATTAGTGTTATGGTCCGGTTCCTTGTACCACGGTGATAGTCCAAGGTAGAACCAATAAAGAAGAACTCGAATACGGATATGGAATAAGACAGATATATTACAAACAGGAATATATACAGAGAGATAGAAAGTGTTAGTACGAACAATCAGGTTTAGTAGTAATTGTCTTAACGCGACTCTGTTTCGGACTGCCTCTGACTCGACTAACTGGCTCGCTCGCTCTGACTGACTGACAGACTCCTGACGGACTTCACTCCAAACTTCAGACTGAGCTTAGACTTCAGACGGAACGGTATTTAGTCACCCCACAACGAGGGCATCATGTGGCACAAGGCCGGTTTATCGTGGGATCTCCGAGCCTGTGAGCTCGGCCAAAAATATGACCTTTGAACCCGTATAAACGGGTCCAGGGTCGGTTTACCTCCCCGAAAGAGACTCCGCCCTTCGGCGTAGCCTCCTTCGGGTTCTTCCCCGCCCGAAGACAGCCAATCAGCCGATCGCCCGACTTCGGTCTGAACGGTATTTAGTCACCCTCCCACAAGGGCATCATGTGGCACAAGACCGGTTTAACGTGGGATCTCCGAGCCCGTGGGATCTCCGAGCCCGTGGGATCTCCGAGCCCGTGGGATCTCCGAGCCCGTGGGCTCGGCCAAAAATATGCCCTTTGAACCCGTATAAACGGGTTCAGGGCCGGTCTACCTCCCCGAAGGAGACTCCGCCCTTCGGCGTAGCCTCCCTCGGGTTCCTCCCCGCCCGTAGGCAGAGAGTTCAACCGATCAGACTGTCAGCCGGTTTAACGTGGGGTTTCCGATCCGTTGGGATCGGGCCAAAATATGCCCTTTGAACCCGTATAAACGGGTTCATGGTCGATCTACCACCCCGAAAAAGACTCTGCCCTTCGGCGTAGCCTCCTTCGGGTTCCTCCCCGCCCGTAGGCAGAGAGTTCAACCGATCAGCCGATCAGCCGGTCACCCGACTTCTGGCTGAACTCTCTGCTTCCTCTTGAGGTGCAGTATTTATTACGTATGGAATAGTCCATTATGTTATTATGGGTAAGGTCCCATAACAATTAGAAATATGTATAATAACTTATTCGATGTTGTGAGATACAATGATGCAAGCATATTGACGTGCTATACTATTTAGCTACAGTGGAAGCGTCTGGTTAGAAATTTCTCGCACATTCCGACCGGTAAATCTTGTTAATACTTTTTAATATAAACAAAGCATTTACTTAAATATTTGTATCTTCCTCTGTAGCTTATTAATATAGCACGTTAGGCTATATGACGTTTCCGTGTCGGATACAAGTTCGATTCATGTCGGAGGACACATATGCTCTATGAAATTTCTCGGACATTCAGGCCGGTAAATGTTGTTAATACAGTTTATTATAAACAGAGCATTTACTTAAATATTTTTATCTATAAAAATACCGTATAAACAGAAAATATATTAAAATAATTGTCGAACATGGCCCACTTCATTATATATATATATATATATATATATATATATATATATATATATATATATATATATATATATATATGTGTGTGTGTGTGTGTGTGAAAGTAGAGCATAAATATAATTATTTATTTAAAAATATGATTCCAACACGCTACATAAGAGGTCTCATGTTTCAAAACAAGAGCCGAAAACTTCAAAATAATATTTGAATTAACTTGAGTTAAAGTAGGCTCTGTTCCATCTTCAAGCGAAATTTTTTAGGAATATATATATAATAGTTATTCATACGTAACTTTTAATTTCAAGTATTGTAATCGAAAAATCACTGAATTGATTTCTCATTTAAATATAAGGAGTCTAGAATTTTAACTAATTTTAGTATGAAAAAATAACTTATAAACAATAAAACAATAAAATTTGTTATCGTTTGTTCACCGAATAAAAATCTCTCAATGCACAGGCAAGAATCCATAATTTGTCTGAACTCATCCCAAAAGCATATAACATATTTTTGTTCGAGGAGATTAAGGGAGAGTCAACAGTATATTAACAAAAATGGAAAATGAATTATGTGCTTTCTTTTTTATGGCATGATTAAGCTGTTTTGTTGACAATACTTGGTTGATTAAACTATGTACTCAGTTACATATATTCTCAGTGTAGTATGTGATCCACATCAGATGATTCTAAAATAGACTTTGCCTATCAGAGAACCCAGGTGCATTAGCGGGTTAACCTGAAAGATAACCTCCTAGTCATCAGGAGCTGATCCGCACTTCACCTGATGTTAGCGACTGCCTCGGCCAGGTAAATATGTAATCTACTCAACCGCGTCGACTTTGTATACGCGCTGAAACAAACGTACATATAAACATGTAACCATTCACTCAAGATGGAAAAGAAGAATGATTCTCACGTCCTGTCGTGATCTACAAAATATGTTTGGAGAAGGCCCCCAGAACCACACACCCAGTCATCGACAGCGGTTAACAGTCTGGAGTTGAGCAAATGTACACCGATAATGTAACACGAATGGCAATACTACAGACATGTTGATTGGCAATTGAACAACTGAGAGCGTTTCGATTTTCACAAGGGAATTTTACACAAGTGATATAAGCAGTTTTAGCTATAATTCCAACTCATTTCTACGATTCTCATTTTCTCTTTGATAACATTTAATACGTCATATTGGAATTCCAGCAATCAGCTATGTTTTTTTCCCAGAAATAAAAGATAAAAAAATATCAGAAGTGTGAATATTAAAACACAGATATCATTGAATTGATTTAAACATGTTGTATATGAGATCGATAAATAGATATATAATGTTAAGTTCTATTGATCGAAAATCAATTTCTTTTTTTTATATATATATACATATCTCTATTTTCAGAATGTAACTGAAATGTTTATTTTAAATTTTTATCAGCGTTGCGTCGGAAAAACGAGCTGAACTTGCCAGAATTCGATTTATCAAAAGGTAACCAGATCAATGTCACGAAGTTGCATTACGTACGCGTTAACATTTTTCCGATTTGAAGACCACCAGGGGAGGTAATACGCCTTGGAGAATATGACATGATTCACAATATGCTGAAGGATTATATTTTATCTTCAACGGTGAATGATTTTGGAGAGTTAGGGACACTACTTAAATAAAGCGGTCTACTGGTAAGAAAAAAAACAGGGAAAATCTTCTTCGGTGATTAATTCTTACAGATTAATATTCAATCAACCTTTCTCAAAGCTTGACATTTTTTAGAATCAAAAAATATTGATAATTCTTTATCGATTTCGAAGTGGGGTCCTGTTTATAATATAGATACAGTGTATAATCGATCCCTGACTTTTTACAGAGTTTACGTCAATGAAACTCAAGTTTGAATCTTACCAAGCTCAATCTGAGTTGATAGCATTATCCCAGCTGGCAACACAGTAGAGAGGTGCCTAAAATCCATGCTACCAGATGACCCATATACAATTAGGTGTGCTAAAACTGTTCAGAAGACCACGATGGTGAAGGTAGGGCAAAATCACAATTTGACGTGGCAGAGGGTTTAAACGTACTGGCTACTGTAGCTAAGGTCCGCTCAGCGTAGTTGGCTTCGTGGGGTTTGAAGAAATACGAATGTACCGAGGCAGGCGTCGGCAAACCGCCCAAGTAATTATTATTGACAAAAATGCAAGCGAAAAAAAAACTAATATCAATGATTTTATAAAAGAAAATTACAAGTAACAAATAAAAAGCATTATTCGCCTCTTATTTCAATTAAAATTAAAAATTAAACTACTGTTGTACTTTTTAAGAAACATGAAGTAAATATCAATGCATTAGAAAACAATTAAAATTGGCAATTGAGAATCTGTTGTACTTCTTAAGAAACATAAAATGCATAATATCATTGCGTCCAAAATCAAAATTAACAAGTGAAAAACTATATTTTTTTATTAATAAGCATAAAGTAAAAACGCAATTAAAATTTATAAGTGAAAACTTAAATAATATCAATCTTACTAAATAAGACAAACAACAAATAACTTTAATATTTACACTATTTACATCTTTCGGTCTGTCGTCCTCATCTTTATTGCTATATTAACGACGTTTGGGTATGAGATGTGGAATTAGAACAATCTACCCCCGTGGATTAAATAATGGTTTCGGTTCAAAATTCCGACAAATATCACCTGAAGAAGGCCGGAGCGATCAAACGCCGTGAATATGGCAATAAAGATGAGGACAGCTGTTCGAACGATGTAAATAGTGTAAATAACAAATAACTTTGTTTACATATTATTTTGTACCTTTATACATTTAAATTACAAAAATAACAACGAAAGGAAAATAAATATTTTATTTTTAGAAAAAAGGTTTTTCTGCTGCTCTACCAATAACAGATATTTTATAAGCAGGTTGTTTTGAGTGCGATTTCTGCAACAATGGTTGCATTAGTAATACTACTGCTATTGTGAATCTTGAAAAACAATGACTCGCGTGACTATATTGAGGACCATATTGTTATACATTGTTACTGCAAAAGTTTGACTAAATGATTCAGCAATGGAAATCCTGAGTTTGATAAACCTTTTTTTTC